>CM040394.1:53969898-55180343 GCA_022702515.1 Ilyophis sp. 1 JC-2022 | reverse complement strand
GCGGCGACGGCTGCATCGCTCAGGGGGCCGGCGGCGACGGCTGCATCGCTCAGGGGGCCGGCGGCGACGGCTGCATCGCTCAGGGGGCCGGCGGCGACGGCTGCATCGCTCAGGGGGCCGGCGGCGACGGCTGCATCGCTCAGGGGGCCGGCGGCGACGGCGGGCTGCTCAGGGCAGGAGGCGGCGGGCTCGGCCGCTCCGGACTGGAGGTCAGCGGGCTCGGCCGCTCAGGACAGGAGGTCAGCGGGCTCGGCCGCTCAGGACAGGAGGTCAGCGGGCTCGGCCGCTCAGGACAGGAGGCTAGCGGGCTCGGCCGCTCAGGACAGGAGGCTAGCGGGCTCGGCCGCTCAGGACAGGAGGCTAGCGGGCTCGGCCGCTCAGGACAGGAGGCTAGCGGGCTCGGCCGCTCAGGACAGGAGGCTAGCGGGCTCGGCCGCTCAGGACAGGAGGCTAGCGGGCTCGGCCGCTCAGGACAGGAGGCTAGCGGACTCGGCCGCTCAGGACAGGAGGCTAGCTGGTCCCGCACTTTGAGAGGAGGCAGGGAACGGGACGGGACTGGTGGCGTGGAACAGGACGGGCCAGGAGGCCCGGGACCGGAAGGACCCGGAGGCACAGACCGGGACGGGACAGGGGACATGGACCGGGGCGGGACCGGGGGCATGGACCGGGGCGGGACAGGAGGACTGGGACGGGAAGGGACAGGGGAACTGGGACGGGAAGGGACAGGAGAACTGGGACGGGAAGGGACAGGGGAACTGGGACGGGAAGGGACAGGAGAACTGGGACGGGACGGAACAGCGGAGCTGGGACCGGACGGGACAGCGGAGCTGGGACGGGACGGGACAGCAAAGCTGGGACGGGACGGGACAGGGGAGCTGGGACGGGACAGAACAGCGGAGCTGGGACGGGACGGAACAGCGGAGCTGGGACGGGACGGAACAGCGGAGCTGGGACGGGACGGAACAGGGGAGCTGGGACGGGACGGAACAGCGGAGCTGGGACGGGACGGAACAGGGGAGCTGGGACGGGACGGAACAGCGGAGCTGGGACGGGACGGAACAGCGGAGCTGGGACGGGACGGAACAGCGGAGCTGGGACGGGACGGAACAGGGGAGCTGGGACGGGACGGAACAGCGGAGCTGGGACGGGACGGAACAGGGGAGCTGGGACGGGACGGAACAGGGGAGCTGGGACGGGACGGAACAGGGGAGCTGGGACGGGACGGAACAGGGGAGCTGGGACGGGACGGAACAGGGGAGCTGGGACGGGACGGAACAGGGGAGCTGGGACGGGACGGAACAGGGGAGCTGGGACGGGACGGAACAGGGGAACTGGGACGGGACGGAACAGGGGAGCTGGGACGGGACGGAACAGGGGAGCTGGGACGGGACGGAACAGGGGAGCTGGGACGGGACGGAACAGGGGAGCTGGGACGGGACGGAACAGGGGAGCTGGGACGGGACGGAACAGGGGAGCTGGGACGGGACGGAACAGGGGAGCTGGGACGGGACGGAACAGCGGAGCTGGGACGGGACGGAACAGCGGAGCTGGGACGGGACGGAACAGGGGAGCTGGGACGGGACGGAACAGGGGAGCTGGGACGGGACGGAACAGGGGAGCTGGGACGGGACGGAACAGGGGAGCTGGGACGGGACGGAACAGGGGAGCTGGGACGGGACGGAACAGGGGAGCTGGGACGGGACGGAACAGGGGAGCTGGGACGGGACGGAAAGGCGATGGATCCCCCGTCAACGGGCGGTTGAGCCCGTCGACGGAGCCAGGAACCAGGACTCCATCGTTTCCTCCCGGGTCCATAGACCCTCGGGCAAAGGGCAAGACGGGTACCCTTAAATTTAGCTGCTTCCAGGTTGTGGCTAGGCTCAGAGTTATCAGGATGGAGGGAGACCACTCCGAGCCTAACGGAGTGGGAGCTGGGTGGAGGAGTCTGGAGTGATGGGTGGTGGTCGGCATGACGGCGGGCAAACTCCGGATTCTGCCCCCAGATCCCCATGAGGTAGTTTTCATAGGGATCCGGGCCGAAGGGATCGATCTCCCAGGCCATCAGAAACCGCAGATCTTGGGTCACGGTCTCGATGACCGCCTGTTGTTGGCCACTCATGGCTCCTTGCCGCAGGAGCGCGGCGTGCAGGTGGCTTGGGTCCGCTGGGTCCAAGAATGGTCGGATTGTACTGTTACGTTCTCCGTAGCGGTAGGGGTAAGGACCCAGACGCAGACCACAGGATTAGGCAAAAGGAGTTCTTTATTCCGTTCAGGGATCAAGCCAGGAGATCAGAGGTAGGTAGGTACAAAACAAACGATAGGCGATAGGGCAATGAGGGACAATCCAGAGAGTCGAAAACCAGGGAATCAGAGTTCAGGCAGTACAAGGGGATCAGGCAGGAGAATGGTCGATATACAAACGAGGTCAAAGTCGAAAGGCAAACTGGACAGATAAGGGGCAAGGCAAAAGAATGGTCGTACAGAAAGGTATCGCTGAGGCTAAAACAGATCACTGGCATAAAAACAGGTAGCAGGCACAGGAAAAGTAATACGCCAATCCGACACAGACTGGAACTAACAAAGGGCTTAAATGCACAAGTAACTAATGACACAAGAGGAATCAGGTGTGTGAGGGGCGGGGTTCCAAACGAGAGACAATGAAATGCATCTGGGAAACAATTAAACAACCACAGAGACAACTAGGGAAAACGCGGACTGGATTCCAAACATACACAATGACAGATGACCTGGAGTTTCAGGAAATCGTGCATAGAGTAAGATGACAGGAAAGAGGAGATCAGATGCAGCTGAGAATGATTAGCAGAGAAAGAACAGCATGAAAAATGTGCGCTCTAATATGTTAGTGAGATTAGTAACTATACACACCCCTGCCGTTAGTATGATTAGTAAGTATATACAAGTTAGTTTGTTAATGGAGTTAGTAGATCTTATCTATCATTAGTATGTTAGTGGTAATTAGTAAATCTAATTGCTCAGAGATAGGTAAGAAGCAAGAGGGAACCCGAACACCAATGAAAACACCGGAAAGGTACAGAGACGTAAACAGGGAGTGACAGATCGAATGTAAACAAGCAGACACAAGACAACTAAGAAACTCCGGAAAATAAACAATCCGGAATACAAACTAAGAATAAACAATAAATACAAAATAAAGATACAAATAACAGGCACAGCTCAGATCCTTACAGGTACAACCAAAGTTGTACGTTATAGGTTGGTAGTGTGTTTTCTGACTTGAGCTGAATCATCACAAGACCGTGGTGTAATGGGCAAAGGTACAAGCTCTTGACAAAAGGATCACAAGTTTTAGTCTCAGCATCTGCAGGATCAAAATTGAGTAAGTGAAAATGTCGTATGGAAATTGTTGTAGAGCTCCACCTGGAGTGTAAACCCTCATTGAGTTGCACTGTGTACCGTAACCTGAAAGATGTGGATTTACATTCAGCCTATATCTGCTATATCAAACTCCAACCTTGCTTTCCTATCAGTCATCACTAAATACTGTTTAATAAAGACAAAATACTAAAAAGACAAAAAAACACTCCAAAATGTTTAGGGGGAGCCCTTGAGTTAGGCACTTAAACCCATGGACAGCGCTACACCGGGGCAAGAGTGGGCTATAGCCCCGTCACAAATTTGCTTAGCCCCGGTTTAGCCCCCCCAGGCAAAAATATATAAAAGTAAATCAACAATTCTAATGCCTTTCTGATATTCACCCTGGCTATGCAGCGTGTATAGCCTATGCTATTACATACGGGTGTGGGGGTGTGTGTAGGGAGCTCACGCAAATGACAAAATAACAATAACGAAATAACGAATTTCTAACGTTAACTAACCAGTGTTTCCCATAGCCTACAATACATCAGGCCTACAGAGTTTGCCGCTATGTCAAAAAATATAAAATGGAAACATCATTGTTTGAAAACTAATTTACTATAATTTTAAAATCAATAGAAAATGTGTTCACATAAGCTCTCCATGTGATCCGTTTTCGGAAAGTGTAAAACTACAGTGTTTTGATTGGCGGTAGAATCTCAAAACGTTGGCTGCTTGGCCACGCACAGATGAGTAGATTTGGAAAGCGAATAACTAACCTAAATGAGCTAAATGATCATTTTCAATCTTCGTCATCTCGATAAGCTAATAAGAGGAGCTTGCCTCCAAAAAATGGTAAGGTAACATTAAAGATCTCATATTTCTTTAATGTAGCTAAATGTATAAGCTAAGCCTAAATGAGATGGGGGTGGAATGGTGACAGTGGAAGCTGTTCTGATAATACAAAAACCAACGCATACGTTACGGTGCAGTTTATGAAACACGCCTAGGAGCGTAACTAACTTAATTCATAGCCTAGGAAAAGTTTACGATCTTCGTTAGATAATGAAACTCCTAAATGTCCCAATCACAGAGCAGTGGTTAAACAATGATATTTTAGTCATCTTTTTTGACATAACGTTAAACTGATCATCTCTTCTCACGTCCTTTTTAATTATTTTTGATTAAGCCAAATTACATTTGTAATGCCATTTCAATTGACAGAATTATACAATTCTGACTGTTGTATGGATGCCCTGCCACTTGTGCAGGCAGTGGAGAGAGGCAGGGCAGAAAGGAGTTTTATTGAGGTGCATAGTCTGTATACTGTAGCATAGCGGTTGTGTGTGTCAGTGCTGACAAAATCCACATGAACACCCCCCCCCCCCCCATCGCACACACAAAAGCCATCCTGGGGGAAACACAGCTAACCTTAGCACCCCCATTGACCTAGCCCACCCTTAGCCCAGGGAGAGAAAAGTTCCTGGCACCGTCACTGCTTAAACCCTGCATTACAACCTTTTAAAGAGTCCCCCTAATGTTATATAGAATGTTCCTGGCATGTTCCTGGAACGTCATATTGAATGTTTGAAGAACATAAAAGGAAGGTTCCCAGAACATTCCCCCTATGTTTCATGGAATGCACCTATAATGTTGCACTGATGTTATATAAAATGTTTGTAGAGTAAGGTTCCCAGAACTTTACCATCATGTTACATAAAACCTTGCCCTGATGTTTTATGGAATACCCAGAGAATGTTCCCCTCTGATGTTAGATGGAATGCTCCTAGAATGTTCCGCTGATGTTATATAAACTGTTCATGGAGAGAAAGAGGAAGGTTCCCAGAATGATACCCTCATGTGACATAGAACATTGCCTTGATGTTTTATGGAATGCCCAGAGAATGTTCCCCTCTGATGTTACATCGAATGCTCCTAGAATGTTCCCCTGATGTTATATAAACTGTTCGTGGAGTGCAAGAGGAAGGTTCCCAGAACAATACCCTCATGTTACATAGAATGTGCCTATAGCCTATAAGAGGAATGCTCCTATAATGTTTGTGGAATGTTAAAGGGGACGTTCCTCAGAAACATTGTGTGAAAGTTCTTAGAACCTGAAAAAAACACACTGCATCAACCAGGGAACGTTTAGGGCAACCTTAATAACATACAGGGAGCGTTCCAAGAACGTGATTTCGTCAGCTGGGTACTTATCGCTACGACATGCTTTGGGAAAGCCACCCCTGTTCAGTCCCAATGGAAACATGCTCCCCCCACTCATGGCAGACAATCCAGCATTGCTCAGAAGTTAACTTCTGCTATTTGCATGGGGAGTCATTCTGCCCAAACTGTGTAACCCCTCACAGCTATAGTTTGCATGTTGTGACCTCCAAAATCATGGGCGATGTCTTAGTTATGGATAGGAGGTTAACCTCCCAGGGGTCTTTGACCCTGGAATGAGAATTGAATACTTTTGGAGTGGAAGGGGAGGGGGTGTTAAGTATTTCCATAAAGCAGGCAAATCTGATTATGACAGCAATCAAAACCATTTAAACTCCCTACCTGCTAGCCCTTGCAATTAATCAGCTCATCAACCCCCTACAGCCCTTTTGCACACACGGACATTGAAGCAGTTCCAGGCTGGGACTTATACCACTGCCCATTGTCCAGACAACCCAGTAGTAATCAGTGGCGGGCCGTGCATTTCACACCTAGGCCTTCAGTGATGTCCTACACAGTCCTACCTGAATTATTCCACCTCTTAATACCATCATTATGACGCCATGGCTCTAGAAACTATACATTTAGACAGAAACGCAGTATAACCGGGCGTTGCATCACCTTAACATAGTCAAGTACAACAGAGTTATATTAATATTTCCGAAGCATTTATAATCAATAAATCCGCATTTACAATTAAGAGTGTTAAACTACCAGCTTTAAGATCGCTTGGATACTGTCAAAACTTTTAAATAAAAATCGCTTTTAAGGGATTAGTCTACAAAGTTTTATTAAGTCCACCAAAAGTATGTTAGCTTTAACAAGTTTGTTCGCTAAACAGCGCATTGTCGCACCCAAAGCAGTTTCATTTAAGAAACGTGACGATAAAGACACATAAACTATTCACTGAAAATAAAAGAAAACAAACAAATAATTTGCATTTGTTCAAGAGGATATATTTGCGACAGTGGTGAAAGTGTATTCCTAGCCTTGAATGTCCACTTTGACTCGCTAGCGTCGGAGTTGGCCGTTCTCTTCTAACGATGTCTAGCTTTTCTTGAAAGGTTCGTCTTGAAAATGGCGTTGTAATTATATCTGCGACCAAATCGATCGCTTCTCCTCCTTCAGCCATTGTGGGTTGAAAAAAAACAGCTTGTAGAAATCTCGTTCAAGTTCAGTTTGCTATCTCTGCGATAGCTCTGCCTCTCAATAGTGCGTATCCAATCAAAAGACGTGCACGTGCTGACGTTATCGTACGCCTGCTAGCTGGCCCCGGTGTCGCCAATTCGAAATCTGATTGGTTAACACCACAGGGTTGTTTCGGTTCACTTTAAGCTACAGGCGCCCGCACTGTCGATTCTGAAGGCCTAAGGGCAGATTTCTTGGACCCTGGCAACACATTATGGCTGAAATATGATTGGATAAAAGCTCTAACATAAAGGCCAGCCCTCCAAATCTCGATCTGAGGCTGGAAGCAGCGCAACCAAGAGAAAAGCTATGAAATGAAGAGAATAGACTATGGGGAATAATTTAATACATATTTGTGGAAAAAATATATCAAAATTTAATTTATATTCTGATGATGTTTAGGCCAGCAGAGAAGGCCTTGCTGGCCCTGACGGCCCGCCACTGGTAGTAATACAGTAATACAGTAGAGTGCCATGTAGACCAGAATAGATGGAACTTTGCTTGTATTATGCTATGGCAAAATTGCACATGATACTCACAATGAAGATAAGTACAATAATAGTGGTGAGATATCACATGGGATGAAGCCACACCAACAATAAGTAATACAGGGCCTATACCATATCTGTTTGTGCCAAACCTAAAAATGTTTACTCATTTTGTGGGACAAAACTAGTTCAGGGCCCGTATTCCCAAAACGTTTTAAGGCTAAAAGTAGCTCCCTTGCTGATTTAGGAGAAACAAATTTTAGGACTCCTACATTTTTGGTCTAAGAGTATTTCACAAAGCGTTTGAGAGCTAAAACCAGCTCCTAAATTTGTGAAAAGTTAGGGGTAGTCAAGAGGACTCCTAAATAACTAAGACCAAATCACAAACAATCCGAATAATCGCGTCAACATTTTAGAAGCATTTAATGATACTGAGCTTTTAAAAAGGTATCGCCTTAATCGCGAGGGTATTAAGATAATAGTAGAGCTAGTCAGGGATGCAGTCACTTCACCAACAGAAACAACCCAATAAGACCGGAGATCAGGTTCTGACAACTTTACGCTACTTGACCACAGGGAAAATGCAGCTATGTAGCGCAGACGAGCTAGGTATATCTCAGTCATCTGTCAGTAGAATATTACATCAAACAATAAATGGCCTTTCCAGACCCCACATCGTCCGACAATTCATATGGTTTCCTCTTGATGTTCGCCAACTACAAAAAAACAAAGCCCACTTCATGGCCATAGCTGGACTACCATAGGTGCTATAGATGGGACACATGTCCAAATTATTGCACCATCACAAGATGAACATGCATTTGTCAACAAAAAAAAAATCATAGCATCAACACACAGGTGGTTTTTGATGCCAACTACAATATTCTTGACATATTCGCCAAGTGGCCAGGCGCAACACATGACTCCCGGATCCTACATGAGAGTGGCCTGAGGCTGCTGTTTGAGAGGCATCATGTCCCAGCTGGATACCACTTGGTGGGGGACAGTGGCTATCCCTGCAGGATGTGGCTCCTCACGCCTTACATCCACCCACAACCGGAACCTCAGCTCACAAAATGTTTGCTTTCCTTTTTAAATTATATTGGTCACACAAACACTTTAATTGTGAATAACCACGTAGGATAAAAAATCTTTATTTGAATATGGCAACACGATACCTTTTTCTACAGTATTTCTATGATGAAATCACTGACAGAGACCCATCCCCTATCAGCCAATCACTGTGGGCATAGTAAGTAAGCTTGTTCATGAAACATGACATCATCCATAGGTCAACCCCGCCCTTTCTCTTAGCTGAATAGGTTTTAAGAGGAAACTCTTAGCTAGAAACCTTTACTGCTATTTGGGAGACCTCTTAGTGCTAAGATAAAATGTTTTGTGAATACGGGCCCTGACCGCCCACCTCTATTTAAAGGTTTGGAACAGTGCAGTCTTTTGGTCTGCACAAAAGTACATGTGCAATAGGGGCTAATAAAGAGAGCATTTTGTAGAAATGCTTAAAAACTCTTCAATATATAATCCTTATCTTTGTAGTTGATCCTTTATTGACTTAATCGTACACACTTTATTCAAGGTGCTGTTACTGCCTTTGTAACATGCTGATCTGATATACTGTATCTCCTAAAAACAATATGCAAGAAACACTGAGTGCAAAATGTCTTTTGTCTTGTCCTTATATGCTTCTGAAGACACGTGCTTGTGGCAAAGGTGCCATGAGGTGAACAGAAAGCAACAGTGGAATGGTTTATTTTATCTGTTAGTCATGAGTTTTGCCTGTGATGAATGTGAACCGGCAGAGGTGAAGATTTCTCCAACATGGCTGACTTTTGGCAAAGGTGTCATCTGAGGGCATCACCATTTTGGGTCTTGTTCAGTTCAGTGGGCAGAACAGAGAATACATTGTCTTGGTTGTGCCAAGAGTTTATCAGCATGTAGAAATCAGAATAAAGATGACCTTGCTGTTTTGTTAGTTACTGTAGAAAGTGGGTTTTGATGTGTTGAAACTGGCAACCTTTCTCAAGTGCGACAACAGAAAACAGTGCTGTTGAGGCATTATTTTTCTTTCCTGTGGAAGAAAGAAAAAGAAAAAAAATAAGACTAGAATTCCTCATATAGTGGATTTATTTTTGGTGAGTGGGGTCACATTTTTAATAGCTTTGTTGCATTTTTCAGAATAGTCCGATAAGGGCTCAGTGCTTCCTGTCCCTGTTATGAAACTCTGTGCTTTGAGGCAGAGAGGCTGACGGGTGGTGGACAGGGAGTGACAATCTGTCGGGCCAAAATTTGGATCTCGCTCCCTCTCTGTGCACGTTTTAAGGCTCTGCGCCCCCCTGATTAATGTCAGGATGGGCCCTATCTCTGCGCACCACCATTTGCTCCTCCCTGCAGCCCTGCTTGTGAATTCTGGCCGTTGCAGCCAGGCCGGGCCTGATAAGGCTATCGCATGTGCACCACTATGAACTGCCCCGATGGCCTGCTAGGCCTCAGATTTCCCCTCAGCTCCTCGCTCTTACTCTGTTTCTATTTCTCTCTCTCACTCTTTCTCTTGCTCTCTATCCCTAATTCCTGACTTTCCTGTCTTTTCTCTCTCTTTTGCTGCCAGCAAGATGGCAACCATCCCTGTCACTCTAACTCCCAGCATGCCCCTACACCCCATGCTGTCTGGTAACTGTCACTCACCCTGCTATCAGTGCCCAAGCCACTGTCACATGTGCTCTGTCACATGTGCATTTCCTGCATCCAGACATGCGCTACCTCTGTCTCATTGTCCAGCATGGCCTCTCCCTCTTCTCTCTTTCTCTCTCCCAGTCACTCTGTGATTGGGGCTGACACGCTTCGTTTCTTAGAAATGTTGTGGCAATACAGCAAAGTGAGGTTCAGTGGCTACAATGACAGGGCTCCACACCCTATGGTCATGGGTTCTTATCCTGGGTTGGGTTTGCATTTTTGTTAGCACGGCAGTAAAGTACTTAAGCTTGGCTGTGGAAACCCAGCTGTGTAAATGGGAAGCACAATGAATAAGAAATTAAACATAAGCTACGGACTGTAAACCTCCCCTCGGACAGTCAACTGCTAAGCAAATAAATGGTATTTAGGAAAACAACAAGTTTGCTCTCTGCCTGTCTGTTTCTTTAGATGGTTTCTCATTGTGCTGGTGGAGAAATAAAACCATGTTGCTGTTTATTAAAGATCATTCGTCTTTTCAGTTGTGGCATTGGTAAAAATGTCAATGTTTGGAGCTTGCAACAAAATGGCACATATTACAAATTTCTGTCAGTTCCTTACTGGTTTCCTATTGGTAAATCTCATTATGCCATTCAGTCACAATTAGTGTAATGATCTCTCTGAACACAAATTTAATGCAGTCAGACAGAAACTATCCAGTCAAAATGGGACAAAAAGGCATTTGTAGGCTAAATTAAGAAGTTCAAGTATGCTCTATTAGATAATAAATAAAAGTTCCTGAGCTTTTTTTCTTCTATGCTGTTACCTTAGAAAATAGCTTGTGAACATGTAACCTGTTAAACGGGAACAGAATGGTGAGCCTCCTTTGATGCCACTGCCAGGTGGAAAGCAGCCCTAATTTTGGTAGCACGCTTTACAGAAAGGATTAATCAACACTTTGGATTTAAATAATGACACAGCCTTATCTCCTCTCTCTCCCTCTATAATCGGAGAATATTTGGCTGTGTGGCATGCTTCTTTTGTGCCGCTCCCTCTTTTTGCTTTGCTGTGCCGATAGTAGGGGTTCATCATCTGAAGCTATCTGTAACGGCAAGTCATCATAAAAAAAATTACAGGCCTTTCAAAGTCATATCTTCATGTTCCACTCTATCATATAGAATGGTACAATATAGTTTGAAGACAATGAGCCTGTGTTCACAGAACAGCAGCTGTGTTAGACTATTACAGAGCATGTCTGATGTTAAAAATAAGATTCTGATCACTGGTGAAAGGAGGAGGTTGGTTTGATTGTTGCAAAATGTTGCTTGCATTTAGTATGTAAAGTGGATATATTGCTGTGGGTCCCAAAATTGTGAAACTATCCCTATAATTAAGCATTACACTACTTCCCACTAAAGGACAAATCTCTATGAGTGTGAATGAGTGTTGGGTCAGCTCAAAATTTACATCCTGATGAATTTACTTCTCATTCCACTTCTAACTGTTGAGTTATTTATAGTTATGAAATGTACTCTTTTATTGTTTGTATCTTCTTTGTTTAACTTTTTACTAAATTTTTTTCCATAATTTGAAATGACCAATTGTGTTGACCAGCGTTGTTGCTTTAACTTCTGGGGGTGCAGACACATATGTGCTCTGCTCTGAAAGACGTGATGTCAAGCCTGCTTATTTATAAATTTTTTTACATAATAAATTTGGCACCCAACGCGATGCTGAGTATATCCAGTTCTCACCCCAATTTGGAATGGCCAATCATCTGCAACCGCAGCCGCATACATTGTGCTAACCCTACTGCCGATTCGGGAGAGTGTAGACATCCATGGTTCTCCTGTGAAATGTGTGGTGTTGCCAGCTGCTTCTTTTCACACCGCAGACTACAGCTAAGTTAACATCAGAGTATGTGACAGGAGTGGAGCGGCAGCAATTTCCACTCCCCGCTCAAAGCTTTCTGTAATCGCTCTGTTTCCACTCCGCTCCGGGTTTTCTATTTCCCGCTCCCCACTCGCTACCCGCTAGGGAAAAATCGCTCCATAAAAAAATTAGTGCTCCGTTTCTGATCCATTGTAAAATATGTTTTTAAATATCTGTAACACCTGGACCCTAAAATTAAGGGTCATCATACATACAAAAAATTTAAACACCAACAGTAGCCTAAGCCTATTGTTTAGGCTACTTTGCACCATGTAGGCATGAACCGGGAATGAAATAAATTAAAAGGAAAAAGAATGCATCCTTGTTTTTAAAAGAAAAAATTAGAACATTGGTAGACCTATAATTTTATGAATACTACAGTGAGAGCGAGAGTGTCAGGCTTCAGTCACATACGATGACTGCTGGACATCTGGCCAGCAGACGAGAAGATCCTTTCTACACTGGGGATGGTAAATATGTGTCTCGTCATTTGGGAAAGACGGGGAAGAGTGAAATTGTTCTTTCAGAAGCGAAGGTTTAAGTTAACCTATAAGTTTCTTTTTTGTTATAGGCTATAAATTACACCTCTAAACCAAGTCCAAGTCTATTACGGAGTAGGCTATTTACAAATTGATACATTATCTAATTTCAGTCTGTGGTTTTTGGTCATTTGTTAAATTCAATTCACTATGGGAAATCATGTTTGCTCAATTTCCATAAAATTGCGAGGGCTATGCAGCATGAAATTTTGAATAGCTAGCCTACTGATCTGGGAGTGGAGAGTGACTAACCCCACTGAACAGCGACTAACCCCACCTCCACAGTGCTGAAAAGTTGGTGAAAGGCCAATAGCGTTCAGGTGAAAAACCAGCTACATTTGGTTGAAAAGTGAAAGTTTTTATCAGTGGGACGTTATTTCCCACTTTTAGATTTTTTTCCCTGTGTAGGCTATGCACAAAGAACTCAGTCATGTTTTCTAGACACGTCTTTTTAGATTCCACAACGAATCTCTGGTCGTAGTAATCGCCCATCCACACTCACGTTCACCCTCTGCGTCATTTATTTTTACAAAACATTTGTATTTTTGTCCTTTTTTTTCAGATAATATTTGGCAAATTCCATGACTGACTGCAGACTGCAGCTAACCTTAACAGAGTGTATAACAATGTGGTGAATGCTAATGTTTAACATGTGTTTGCTCGTGGGATGGAGCAATCTTGGAGCGAGAGAGAACACAGACTTTCTAAAAGGCGCTCCTCGCTCCAGGCAAAAGGACGCAGCTCCGCTCCCAACTCCGCACCACTCACATGCCCTGGTTCACATAGAGTCGGAGGAAGACCTTTCATATGCGGCTTTGACTGTGAACTACGTGCGCCCGATCGGCCAGCAAGGGTCGCTATATAGCATTGTACATGGACCCCTATGCGTCTGAACCCTCCAATTCCCTAGCCGATGTAATCGCCAATTGCACGTCGCCCTATGGAGCTACTGGCCACAGTCAGCACTGGCACAGTCTGGATTCGATCCGAGGACCTGATGCTCATCTATGCACGACAGTTTGGTGCCTTAACCGAATAAGCCATCCAGCAGCCGAGCCTTCTTATTTTCACAGCACAGTCCACAAACTGACATAGGTCAGAAGAAGACACTTCCTGTGCAGCTTGAACCTGGAGACCATTGGCACCTATTTGACAAATAGGAGTCACTATTGTGCGCATAGTTACGGCAAAGAGGGTAGGCGGAGCAAGAGGTCCAACTTCGGGCTGGAACGTTCGCACTTGGAACTTATTAGACAGACAACAGGCACTCATTAAACGACTGGCGGTCAATGGAGTTTTTACAAAACATTTTGCTAAACGGGTCATTATCAGACAGACAAAATCAAAAGTCTCCCTTTTCTTTTTCGATTATATATGTCTAGGTTGTCAAGACCCGGTACTACTACTTTTGACTATCCAACGAAAACCAACTTTAAATCCGGCTAGCGCCGGTCAGATGCACGCCACTCTAAGCATACGTTATGTAACTTTAGTTGCTAAGCTAACTGAAAACACCACTGCGCATGCCTGATCACTTCCTCTTGCGCAGACAAGAAATCCAATGGGGAAAAGCACCAGTTGCGTATCTTGTCATACATCTAAAATCTTTGGTTACGGTCACCCTGATGATTGAATCAATCACTCCCTGGGCGAAGCTACTTATTATGGAGTGAATCTGATGAAGAGATAGCGAGACCAGTTGTTTTCTGATTTGTGTTCTGAACCCCATGCCACCTCACCACAGCACTGCAGCACCTAGACTGACTATAGGAGTCGCTAGTGAGTAATGATGTGGGGGAAGCCATGCCGACTCAAACCGACTCAATGCCGACTCAAACCGACTCAATGTCCTAATACATTGGGCAGGTCAGAACCTATATGCAATAACCTGCTAAGACTCAGCAATTATTTTTTATCCCCTGTAAGGGAGATGAGTCACTGGTCTTAAAGGCATACTACGCAGAATCTTTCCATTGAAAATATAATAAAATAACCATACTTAGTCATATTTATGATGCGCTGGTAATCTCTGTCTTTGCGCACATTTGCAGAATCCGTGCTTGTACTTATTATTCTATAAAGTGTTCGGGATGTTTCTGGGTATGATGCTCTTTTTTGTGTGGGCAGGAGTGGGTGTGGCTACAGAGCCTGTGGGGTGGGGTCAGGTATCAGCAGTGTTTGTAGCTAGCTAGCTACTGCAATGACGGAGGTGAAGAAGCAAAAGTACAGCGACAGTGAAACGACAAGCAGTCAGGGCTCATTGAAAGTCAACCTTAAAATAACTTTTCCTCGATGGGGATAGCTGAAGTTCACCAAGGGAATGAAAAGCGATGCGGAGTTGATATGTTTTTGTAAGGGGAGTGTCGGGTTCGGAGGACCAGACGCAACAGAGAAGGAATCTACAAGTGATCACCGTAGTGATGGCACCACAAAAGCGGAATAATCCACACAGGGAGTGGGAAAAAATTAAGAATGAAAAAAAACTCCCAGCGTGAGCCAAATGAAAACAACCCAGATAAGATGGGTGAAACTCGAAGGAGAAAAATACCTCTCGCTCAAAATATCAGAGAGTACATGAAACAGAGGTAAAACAACAAAAGAGAAAATAATAGCAACCCAGACGGAAGGGGCGAAAAATACGAAACATGAATAGCAAAAATGAAAAGGAGAAAAGCCTCTCACTCTCAATAAGAGAGAGCACTAAATAGAGAGGTAAGCAAAAGAGGTAATAAAGGAAATCTGTCTCAGGAAGAACAGAAAGGAAAACCAAAACGAGGGACTCGTAAATCCAACAAGGAACTCTAATGCACTAAAAAGCAAGTCCCGCGTTACTTTTGAGCAGAGCTTAAAAGTGAAGTGGTTGCTAAATATCGTATACCGTACCGGCTTTGAGGCAAAGTGGCAAATAGTACTGAAGCCCGGGAAGACGGAAGCATGGAGCTTTTATAGCCAGCAGGGACCCAAAAACAGGTGTGGCGGATACAGTGGGGAAAATAAGTATTTCACCCCCTGCTGATTTTGTGAGTTTGCCCACTTACAAAGAAATCAATGGTCTATAATTTTAATGGTAGGTTAATTTTAACAGTGAGAGACAGAATATCACCAAAAAAAATCACATTATATGAATTTTAAAAAAAAAATTGTGTTTTATTGAGTAAAATACGTATTTCACCCCCTACCAACTAGCAAGAATTCTGGCTCCCACAAACCGGTTATGTGACCATGAGGCACACAGATTAGTCCTCTTACTTTAAGAAAGTACTTCTAATCTCAACTCGTTACCTGTATAAAAGACACCTGTCCACAGAATCAATCAATCAATCAGATTCCAACCTCTCCACCATGGGCAAGACCAAAGAGTTGTCTAAGGACATCAGGGACAAGATTGTAGACCTGCACAAGACTGGAATGGGCTACAAGACCATTGGCAAACAGCTTGGTGAGAAGGACAATACTGTTGGTGCGATTATTCGAAAATGGAAGAAACACAAATTGACCATCAATCTCCCTCGGTCTGGGGCTCCACGCTCGTGGGGTGACGTTGATCATGAGAAAGGTGAGGGATCAACCCAGAACTACACGGGAGGAGCTTGTTAATGATCTCAAGGCAGCTGGGACCACAGTCACCAAGATGACCATTGGTAATACACTACACCGTAATGGATTGAAATCCTGTAGCACCCGCAAGGTCCCCCTGCTCAAGAAGGCACATGTACAGGCCCATCTGAAGTTTGCCAATAAGCACCTGGATGATTCCGAGGAGGCTTGGGAGAAAGTGCTGTGGTCAGATGAGACCAAAATCAAGCTCTTTGGCATCAACTCGACTCGCCGTGTTTGGAGGAGGAAAAATACTGACTTTGACCCCAAGAACACCATCCCCACCGTCAAGCATGGCGGTGGAAACTAGGGATGTGCGCGTTTAGTCGACTAGCCGATTAAACGTTGCTACCCTCGCTAGTCGGCACCAGAAATACTAGTCGGTTAAACTTATTATTTTATTAATGTACACATTTAAATTACATATTGACATAATTTGCACTGAAATGTCATGTTTTCCTGGTCAAATGTTGCTTTATAGAAAAACGAGCATCCGTTACTAATGTTAACAACGCCGGATAAAATAAATAAAAAATTTTAAAAACGAAGGAAAGAAACAAAATGCATTAGCCTGTTCGCCCTGCAAGTTAAACCAGCGAGGTGGAAAGAGTAAGTAGGCCTATCGCGTTGTTGAATAGCCCAATAAAACGAATGTAATGTCACGTCGATCAGTAGGCGATTTTGTGGGCCTATTATTGGTAGTTTTTCTGATGACCGATTATTATTTTTTACTGTATTTGCTATGCGATCGCGTTCACCCAATGAAAATGCCGTTGTAATAATCAGGCACGTTTCCTAAAAATGTTTTGTTACATTGAATATTGTTTTCAATAAATGTTATTTGTTAACTTTTATTTAGTGAGTTGTTGTCATGTTTTGTAGGATAATGTGCAATGTTCATAATGCAAGGCACAAAGTGCCACACATTTCAGCGGCATTTAAAATACGATTTGGTTATTGAATAATGTGATTAACGGTTTCAAATGGCTCTTATAATATACGCAATATTTTTTCGGACAATGTTTAACCTTATAGATTAAATTGTGCTAAATTTTGACTGTTTTCTAAGTGTTTTCTTACTTTTAGACTAGTCGACTAGTCTAAGTTTAAACTTCCGTTTAAACGTCAGGGAAATTAGTCGTTAGGAACATCCCTAGTGGAAACATTATGCTTTGGGGCTGTTTCTCTGCTAAGGGGACAGGACGACTTCACCGCATCGAGGGGAGGATGAACGGGGCCATGTACCGTGAAATCTTGGGTGAGAACCTCCTTCCCTCAGCCAGTACACTGAAAATGGGTCGTGGATGGGTGTCCCAGCATGACAATGACCCAAAACATACGGCTAAGGCAACAAAGGAGTGGCTCAAGAAGAAGCACATTGAGGTCATGGAGTGGCCTAGTCAGTCTCCGGACCTTAATCCCATAGAAAATCTGTGGAGGGAGCTGAAGCTTCGAGATGCCAAGCGACAACCTCCAAACCTTTAGGATTTGGAGAGGATCTGCAAAGAAGAGTGGGCCAAAATCCCTCCTGGGATCTGCGCAAACTTGGTGACCAACTACAAGAAATGTCTGACCGCTGTGCTTGCCAACAAGAGTTTCTCCACCAAGTACTGAGTCATGTTTTGCTAGGGGGTGAAATACTTATTTTACTCAATAAAACACAAAATTTTTTTTTAAATTCATATAATGTGATTTTCTGGGATTTTTTTTTGATATTCTGTCTCTCACTGTTAAAATGAACCTACCATTAAAATTATAGACCATTCATTTCTTTGTAAGGGGGTAAACTCACAAAATCAGCAGGGGGTGAAATACTTATTTTCCCCACTGTAAGTGCCAAGTGGAAGGAAAAACATGGCACGGACGGCGGAAAAGCGCCCTCCCGCAGCTCCGAGGTGAAACTATCTATGTTAGGTAGCTAGATGGCCAAAGTCAGTTACCTTTTGTATTGAATTCTGGATGGAGTTGAGGATGGAGGAGGAGACTTCTTTGATTGTAAGCACAGGACCAAAGCAAGGCTACAAATCCTGCATAGCATGCCTTTAATCTCAAGAACCTAGGTTTTTACTATGCTGAAACCTACACTACAAGGAAAAATTTTCTGACATCCAAGATGCTTGTATTATGTCAAAAATGAAAATATTAAAACTTTTTTCTAAGGGGCCTCAGTAAGATTGCTGGGTGTAAACTTTCTGTTGGAGCCACTGCTGCAACCAATTATAGCTCAGAGCTTGCAGGTCTTCCTCATGGGATTAAGATTTATACAGTTTTACAGTGAAATGCTGGATAGGAAACGGTTATAACTGTATACGACCCTGATCAGTTTTTCATCACTGTGGACCTTCAAGGTGGTTGCGAGCAAACAGTTTGCTTTTTCGCAGTTAATCCTACCTCTCTCTCTCTCTCTCAGTTGGCACAAAGCTCACATCCACTCTCACACACCTCAGAAAGCAGGTGATTTGCATATGGCTCATTTGCAAGTCAAACTTCCTCTCTCTACTCCTGTGGCCTCTGTGTGTGTGTGTGTCTGTGTGTGTGTGCACATGTGCGTGTCATGAATCATGTTTAGATGAATGTCCCTGTGCAGGTACAGATCAGGTTCTGATTCCCTAACTGACTGCTGTTTAGCACAGGGAAAGTGTTGGGGGTTCCAAGCATTTGTGAATCTTTCTGTGGCTAACTTCAGTGACACATTACATGGTCAGGCAAGCAATGTTTAGCCTGTTACTTGTTGAGGAGAAGCTTGTTTTGTTTTGCTTGCTATAGGCATGGGCCCAATGGGTTCAATGGCAAGGTGAACAACTGCATTGTTTTTAATTTTGGGGGGAAACCTCATTTCATCATTTGCATGTTGCCTGTCCTGGGGCCATTTGGTGGTAGGTTATCTCCTTACTAACGTAAAAAAAAACTTTCCCTGAAAATAATTCCATGACAGTGTGAATTCCATAACAGTGTGCTGCCTGCAAAATCTCTACCAGTCCCTTACTTCCTTGGTTGAGGAGCATTTTAACGTCAATATTTATCCATGTCTATTGAAAGTTATTTATGTTTTTGGGCCTGCAACCATATCATCAACAGCCTGCTTGAATACAAGCAGTGATTTCTAGTCACTTTCTAACGAAAATGTATTCCCATCTGTGGTGCAGTTTCAGTTAGTTTGGCCAAAACAGTTGAACATTTGGCCTTGTCCTCTTATGGGAGAAAATGGAGCATGGATATTTTATGAATTCATAAATGTAGCTGTTACTCACAGATTCTTCATTTTGACCAGATGTTCATCCCTCTGGACTTAACACTGGAAGTTCTGTCCCTGCCATTGTTGAATAGTAAAGTGCTCTGATTTGGTAGCAACTAAGATGGCACAAGAACATCCTGTTACCAACCAGAACCTCCAAGACAAGGAAGTATGAAGGATGGAAGGAACACAGTAACAAATTATCTGGTTAGCTTATAGAATCTGTGGACCAGCTTTCATTACATGCAGGCACATTTGATTGCGCTAATTGCATTTCACAGCCTGGGTGAAAGAGTATCACTAGTTTAACTGAACAGGAGCCAAAGACCCTGGTGCATTGCAGCCTTCCAGCATCAGAAGTAAGCAGCCCTGTGTTTATTGGTCAGGAGTTTGGGTACAGCAGCTGTACAAGAGTGGCAGGTTTTAAGTAGTTCCTGAAAAGAGGAGGTCAGAGGTCACAGGGACTGTTAGGCAGCATGTGACAGAAAACGGTCAGGATCCTCCTCATCTGAAGTCAAACAGGCCAGGAAGTATGAGTAATGCGTGGAATTTACATGCTTGTGCCCTGCAGGAGTAAGGCGAGGTTACAGTACACACACACACACACACATATGCATACACATACACAAATGCACACATGCATGCTCGTACGTACACACACATACATACCTACAGCAACATAATACTCATATGGGCTATAAACCACATTAAATACCCTCATCCTCACAAACACACTTGCAAAAAAGCGCACACGAACACACGAACACACACATTCACACCAGCACACATATTCACACACACACACACACACACACACACAAACCTGTCCCTGAGTAGGAAAAGAGAAGTAGACTGCGTGAGATTGTTTACAGAGCCACATGTTTACATGACTCCTGTTTCACTGCCCAGGCTGCAGAAGTCCCGCCCCTCATGGTTAGTGTTCCAAACTCGGACAAACAATTGATTTCATGTCAGAACTTTACAGTGTAAACAATGGCCACATTGGTTCTTTCCGCCCATGTCTGACGTACTCACTTGGGTGCTCCAAGTACTCAAGTGAGTACAACAGTCGTGGGCGGAGTCTGGTTTCGGAAGTAAATGCCCTATGAAAGATAGAATGGGCTTCGGAGACTATTGAATATTTCTTGAAATCTGATTTATAGAATGGGCCGAAACGTTCCTGGATTAGCCTGTGTGGTACAAGGATATATTCCATATATCGCATGTTCCAATTTTTTTATTATTAAGGTAATGCATTAATTGAATCCCAAAATTCTAAAGGTTGACGTTATCTGCATTTCTGACAAGTTTCAGGGTGATGTGAGGCTTGACAAGGTATTACATGTTCTTTTTTGAGAAATGTAGTTTTAATTATTAAGGTTGGCAGACAGGCAGAGAAAAGCCTATCATGCATAGCCAAGCTAGCTAACGTGGCTACCAAGCCAATTAATCTTGACATGTCATGGTGCTTCTAATTACAGTTAACAATTATTTTACCAAGCTAACGTTAGCTTAATGACAAGCCTAATGAAGGCGTACGGTCTATGTGGTAGCTGCAGCTGGGTTCAGTTAGCCATGGAAAGCAAAAAGCCTGTGATACCCCAACCCAGCTCACTGGTTTTAATATTTTATTTTCATGTGAGAAATGTTACATAAGCACTCATAAACATGTGACCAATATGTCAATAACCTAGCTAAAATGCTGAAATGTCATAAAAATGTGTTAGCTAGCATCCTACGGTAAGCTTATAGCGCTAGCATGTTTGCTAGTGAGTGAATCCATTACATTAGCTAGTTTTAAGCTTTTGTTTCACAATATAATTATTTCGACTCAAAAGTAACAATAACTTTGCTTCTATCATACTTAGGCATCTAGCCTATATTTATAGATGTCTTTATGTTTTGGATTTGTTTCTGCCTGGTTAATTTAAGCTATATCATAATCTGACTAATGACGGGATAAGTGTTCACTGAACCACACTAGCTAACGTTAATTAAAACAGAAAAATTGAGCACTCAAACGTCAGATACCACTAGCTAGTTTTAAAGCAACTCTGATTAAAAGCTTATTGCTTGCTTGCTAGTGGGGATAATGCCCACACATGTCTGTCTCCTAGTTTTAACTAACGTTAGGGTAGTGGTTTGTGGCTGGTTTTTTTTATTTTCTTTTGCGGTTCTCCTCCTGCTTTCAGGATTGTGAATCAATCAGATTTTTTCCACATTCCGTTTTGGGTTTGCCGTCCTCATTATTGTTTTCACCTGTGCTTCTGCCTGCGGGGTATTTAGGTTTCTCACTTCCGCTTCTACGGTGCTTGTTTGTCTTTCAACATTGCATTCGAGCCAGGTATAGCCAGGTATTAGCGACCTCCTGATATTAAACTTTGTTTATGTTCACGAGGGACTTGCTTTTAGCTATTTATTCAGGTATTCAGATATGCGCTATTTATTTTGTCCTTTGCTGTTCTCAAGGACAGTTTTTTTTTTGTGCATTTGTTTTGGTTTTACACACTTCCGGCCCTGAGCTAAGGTAGCCGAAGGTGTTCTTTTGTTTGCTTCCCGTTTTAGCTCATTAGGTGAGCTCGGGAGATTTAGTTGGTATTTCACTAGTTTTCTAGTTCGCCCATTTAAGTGGGTTGATTTTCGTTTTTGGCTGTTTAGCCTTAAAAAATTAAGTTCCTGTTTTTTCTTTCTTTTTAAAAATGATCTTTCCCCCTTTTATTGGTCCTCATGGATGTGAGCGGACTTGTTCTGATTCCCCCACCTTCGCGTTTGAATCTCAGACACATTAAAGACCCATTACAGTGAGCAACAGAAACTAAGCTTAGGTTTTAATAGTAGCGAGTAAGTTAGTAAACAAAAGCGTCTTTATTGCAACCCACCACTCAAACGTTTGACACCGTTAGTTTGGTAGCTTAGTGTGGCGAAGTGAGCCGTACCGCTCGTACCGCTCGTGTGAAGAGTCCACCAAAGATTGGTAAGGTTTTTATTTTCAGGTCGCCACGATTTGCAACCATCAATACACAAACAAACAGACAGACAGACAGACATTCAGTCTTCCGCTTCCTCTTCTCAACCCCCAGAAGGCTCCTTTTAAATGTTCTCAGGCTCACTGTTGAACAATCAAGGCAATTGGTAAATTGATACAAACAATAAAACAATCATTCGTTACCAATTGCCTGATTACCGACGGCTGTGCCGGTTCCATAAACCAGCCCGAGTTCACTCTCTCGCCAATTCTTGCTCAAAGTAGTCAAAATCTACAAAAAACAAATCTAAATACTTTTAGTTAGGCTACTATAATAGATAACACATTGACAACAATTTTAAAAATGCAAACATCTTTATTGATTTTAAACCTCTTAATGGACTCAGTTACATGCAATAGTAGTAGTTTCATGCTGAAAAACGAAAGTTGAAGCGTCTCATCTGAAAATAATGTTTGTTTACTGTTCACAATGTGGGTCACCGTGTGAGCTGCCATGATGATGTGATGTCAAGTTCTTCCTAGTCGGGAGGTCGGGGTTGATTTCCTGATCCCTGATTTCTGACATGGAACTCCTAGTTGAAAGGACATTTCCTACATTTAGTCGGATATCAGGATTCCTAGTTGGAAATTAATAAACGAATGCGGCATTAGCATCAACCACAAATACGTTTTGCTGTTAAGTCTCGTTTTGTTTATTTTCCTACGTCACCCTCGTCGTAGCAACTAGAACTTTGAACTTAACCAATTTCACCAAGAAAAAATTTATTCACTTAGCACATAACATACACATATACAAGCGTATAGGCTAGCATGTAGCTACAGCAGCGACCACAGAAACAGGCAATGAATAATAATTTTTTTTTTCTTTGAAAATGAAAGCCCACCTGAATCTGATTAATCTGATCAAAAATCAATGCTATTCATCAGTATGATGACTTTGGTTGTTATTGTTACATTGATACGATGTTTCCATTTCAACCTAATACATCGGCGACCATTACCATCAGAAAGTGAATGTTGATTCGATCATTGAAAATTGGTTGATGACTGATACAGATGCTTAGAACACAATATCAATGTTGATTCAATACTTTCTTGCTATCTGTGTAGCAAGCTAGCGGGTATGCCCCTAGACATGGCTGATCCTGGAGCACTGCTACTTCAGACAGGAACGTGGAAGCTATAATATTCTAGCTTATGTCTGGGTTATTTTCTCTTGGAGATGGAGCAGTGAGAAACACTACAAGCGGTGTTGCTTCTGAACGCAGCAATTTTCAATGAAGATAAAAGCAGAACCAGAGATTGTATAGTAAGTTTTCTCTCTGTATGGGCTTTGGCATAACCACAGTTCAGTGGGCAGAACCAGAGCGAAGTCCATAGAGAGAGAAAGCCTTGCCAACGGCAATGTAACGTGAAAAAAGTGCAATGGCATTCGTTGAGCATCAGGGGGCAGTGCTGAGGCACTGCTAAACACAGTAGAATCTGGAAAAATACATGAAGGTGAATGGAGATCAATGCTATAAAATTATCATTACAGTCGATTTCAAATAACTGGAGTATTACTGGCAATGTTACACAGCCTAATGCTTATAATTAATACATAATTATAAGTCAACATGGAATCGATGGTTGTGTTATGATCTCACTTTCAAAACATTTCCACTAGTATTGATGCAACGCAATGTTGATGAGTTCGCCGGTTCATGAATATTCATTACCGGCGGCTCCTCAGTCAACGGTAGCCAACTAGCCAGTAGCTCTCGCTTGCTCAGTAAAACCATAGAAGATTCTTGTTAAAACCAGATTGTCTATAAGATACAAGGTGATGTATTGCCGGTACTAGCTAGTACTTTGTTTGTCCACATAGTTGTCATTGTTGTGCTGTTATTACCGAACGATTTTGGCTGGCTGTGGGAGCGTCCATCTTGCTTTTGAGTCTCACGTCCAAAGCGATCATGAATATTCATGACCAAATTTGCATAACCAGAGAAAAAAAGTAATTTTTTTCCTAAACGGTTCAAAATTTAATTCATCTAAGTGTGTAGAAAAGCATATTTTCTTATCTGCTTTCTGCGAACTTTCTCCAATTTACAATACAAAATTATTATCTTTTATAGATTTGGGTTTCTGAAAAAAACTCCATTGACCCCCATTCATTCTCCTCTGTTTAGTGCAGTTTTAGTGCTCATAGTCGCCCCTAAAGGTGAAACATAATATTCATGCAGTTGGCATCTCTTTACTATACAATCTCTGCCCAGAGCGAACTAAGCTACCAGAAAAAAGTATTCACCCCTTCCAGTTTGCCTACCCGAAAATGTGAGATAGGCCTATCATAGACTGTATAAAAATATGGACAAAGTCACACGTTGCCTTCCCACTGCCTCGTAAAAACTCTCTAAACGGCGGGTGCATGCCAGCAGGCACGTGCACACATACAGGTGCAGCTCAAAAAATTAGAATATCGTGAAAAAGTTCAATATTTTTTGTCACTCATGTCAGAAAGTGAAACTCATATATTATATAGATTCATTACACATAGAGTGAAATATTTCAAGCCTTTATTTCTTGTAATTTTGATGATTATGGCTTACAGCTAATGAAAACCCAAATTCAGTGTCTCAGAAAATTAGAATATTACATAAGATCAATAAAAAAGAATATTTTAAACAGAAATGTCAGCCTTCTGAAAAGTATGTTCATTTCTATGCACTCAATACTTAGTTGGGGCTCCTTTTGCATGAATTACTACATCAATTAGTACTACAGCGGCGTGGCATGGAGGCGATCAGCCTGTGGCACTGCTGAGGTGTAATGGAAGCCCAGGTTGCTTTGATTAGCGGCCTTCAGGTCGTCTGCATTGTTGGGTCTGGTGTCTCTCATCTTCCTCTTGACAATACCCCATAGATTCTCTATGGGGTTCAGGTCAGGCGAGTTTGCTGGCCAATCAAGCACAGTAATACCATGGTCATTGAACCAGCTTTTGGTACTTTTGGCAGTGTGGGCAGGTGCCAAGTCCTGCTGGAAAATGAAATCAGCATCTCCATAAAGCTTGTCAGCAGAAGGAAGCATGAAGTGCTCTAAAATTTCCTGGTAGATGGCTGCGTTGACTGTGGACTTCAGAAAACACAGTGGATCAACACCAGCAGATGACATGGCACCCCAAATCATCACTGACTGTGGAAACTTCACACTGGACTTCAAGCAACGTGGATTCTGTGCCTCTCCACTCTTCCTCCAGACTCTGGGACCTTGATTTCCAAATGAAATGCAAAATTTACTTTCATCTGAAAAGAGAACTTTGGACCACTGAGCAACAGTCCAGCTCTTTTTCTCTTTAGCCCAGGTAAGACGCTTCTGACGTTGTCTCTGGTTCAGGAGTGGCTTGACATGAGGAATGTGACAGTTGTAGCCCATGTCCTGGATTCGTCTGTGCGTGGTGGCTCTTGATGCACTGACTCCAGCCTCAGTCCACTCCTTGTGAAGCTCCCCCAAATTCTTGAATGGATTTTGCTTGACAATCCTCTCAAGGCTGCGGTTATCCCTGTTGCTTGTGCACCTTTTCCTACCACACTTTTTCCTTCCACTCAACTTTCTATGAATATGCTTGGATACAGCACTCTGTGAACAACAAGCTTCTTTAGCAATGACCTTTTGTGGCTTACCCTCCTTGTGGAGGGTGTCAATGACTGTCTTCTGGACATCTGTCAAGTCAGCAGTCTTCCCCATGATTGTGTAGCCTACTGAACCAGACAGAGACCATTTAAAGGCTCAGGAAACCTTTGCAGGTGTTTTGAGTTAATTAGCTGATTAGAGTGTGACACCAAGAGTTTCCAATATTGAACTTTTTCACAATATTCTAATTTTCTGAGACACTGAATTTGGGTTTTCATTAGCTGTAAGCCATAATCATCAAAATTACAAGAAATAAAGGCTTGAAATATTTCACTCTATGTGTAATGAATCTATATAATATATGAGTTTCACTTTCTGAAATGAGTGACAAAAAATATTGAACTTTTTCACAATATTCTAATTTTTTGAGCGGCACCTGTAGACCTCAAAGGGGGCTTGAGCACCTGCCATTTGGCCTGCTATAGAGAAGTGCCCTTTTTCAGTAAACCTTTTAATTATTATTTTTAAAAAAAATTATAATAAATTTGCGCACAGCCTGCCCTGCCGAACAGATATATTGATTGAAATATAAATATATGATATTGAAATATCAGGTCCGGAGATTGGTGTACCCCGGCAATGCCCTCTACCTCTACCCTCCCTCTTAGTTTCCGCAGCAGCGGCGAACACTGTGTGGGCACCAAGCCTTTCTATGGTGAAAGAACACACGCACGCAAAATTGCATGCATACGCATGCATAGGCACTCGACAGTCGTGAGTCAATCAGTGTGATGAGTTACTTTGATGCAGACATCAGGTATGTGGCCAAACAAAGTATGAATATACTGTTCATTTTCGTTTTATATTGATATTAATGCGCTTTAGAAATTGCTTGACACTATTTGGCAAGTAGGGTCTATCTATGCTTGAACTATTTAGCAGCTGAAAATGTGCCAACTAGCTATCGTTAGCGTTGATACCTTTTGCTAGTAATGTGGGAATCAGTGGAATATAGTCGAGTTCTTGTGTCCCATCCACTGAACTTAAAAGAACGGTCCCATCGCACCACAGTAGTATTAATGTTGCCTTATTGTCTCGATAGCTAGTTAGCTAATGTAATACGTAACATGTGAGAATAATTTATTGAAATACACTTCATTTCTTTGCATGTATCATTCATTAACTGTCATGTAGCAGTGTTTGAACCAACCTCAGTCATGAGTTTGTTTTAAATAAATAATTTCACGGACCGCCAAAGGGAAATCGCGACCGCCAAAATGACAGTAATTGAGAAAACGGCAAATAAATTCATATCCAAATGAATTAAATTTTTTGGGTGAAATGTGGTCTTTCGGCTAGCGGAAGGTGATGTATATTGTACTAGTCGCCTTCAAGATTTCAGTACTAGGAGATGAGTAGAAGAAGCAGAACCATAGACTGTATAGAAATGCGGCTCAGATATTCTGTGGCAGAGTGCAACCTAAATCTTTGGGGCGACTCGGTAGAAAGACATAGCGTACGCAGCGAGTTGGATGGAACACGCTCCAATTTTGAATTAGGCTACCTTAGAAGCCCTAACTTCTGAAAAGGTAAAAGCTTTAACCCGATCCACGTTGGCGCCCCATACTATAGTGGTAGATGTATCGGTCCCAATTACAGTATTTATGTTTGTCTTAAATTATAAACTAGGCTACAGCTTTAAGAAAACCTGCAAGATTTATACTGTTCTGCAATATATTGTGTATATTGGGTGCTATTCCCGTTTTTCCACTGCACAGACTGTAAAATGCATCGTTTACAAGAAAATGTTCAGATATAGCTAGAAACAATAATATTTTTTAAAAACGTTGTACAAATAGGCCTAAGCATTCGGCGTTTTCCATTGCTTACTGTAGGCTACTGGCTACCTGATGCACTTTCGGTTTAGAAGACACCTCATTTTTTTCTACAAAATCTCTCGTAGCTATAAATATGTTAATGAAACCAAATGTCTTACTTGTAGGCGATATGCAGCTACCACTGTGTTATGATTAACCCTGAAGAATGTATCTTGTTACATTTCGCCAAAGTCCCGTACAGTCGACATTTCCACAGTGACCTATCGCATATAGGGCTGAAATAACTACATCAACATAGACTATGTAAAAACACACACGGTGCTTTTGTAAGGTTTTTTTTTATTTTTTACTTGTAGCTACACTTATAATTTATGTGTGTTATAGTGTTCTTTATTTATTTTTCTATTTGTGCACTATCAAAATATCATAATTGGTATAATATTCAAATATTCAATTACCTTTGATTTCTAAAACCTAAGTCCTAAACACAACCCTACTGGTACTTTACAACTGTCGCCTACATCTATACTCCAAAAACTGTATTTACGGTAAAATCTATGGAACAGAAATTTGCTGCGTGCGCACGCATAGCCTATGTACCACCAAAAACCATATTCTCTGCCAGGAAAAACCCTGAATACATAAATTTTAATATCCCTTCATTCCAGGCATATATTTATTTAATTATTTTCAAAAATCGCCGGTGTGCCCTTTTATGAATTTGGTCTCCTGCCCCTCTAACATCCTCTGCACGTGCCTGCATGCCAGTGTAGTTAAGATTAACGTTAGTATAGGGCGCACTCGGATCCGATGAACACGATTAGCGTATAGGCGTTCGGATTCACACTAAGGAATTGATTCCCCCCCTCCGTGTAAATGGCACTCGCTCGCCCCGACTGCGGAGCTTTTCCACCTTAGCTCCCCAGTGGTGGAACGAACTTCCCATTCCCCTACGTTCCATGCCAACCCTGCCTACTTTCCGTTGTGGCCTGAAAACGCACCTTTTCAGACTCCACCTGGACTAATACTTATCTAGGACCTCATGGTATGTGTTCTTGTTGAACTGTGTATTCAAGGTATTCAAGTGTATAATATTTAGAATAGAATTGTATTAGAGCTGATTTACCCAGTTCACTGTGAACTGCATTGTGTTCATTACTAGGGATAGCTGCTACTGTATGGGAAGAATGTGCTTTCTTATCTGTTCTGTAGTTACTTCGATGACCTTCTGTATGCACTTACTGTACGTCGCTTTGGATAAAAGCGTTTGCTAAATGAATGTAATGTAATGTAATTGTGTGGTTTGAGTGAAATATTTAAACTTCATAGCCAGAGAGCAGTGAAGTGGGTAGCGGCTTACACTGTTCCCGCATAGTATTGGTTAATCTGTAGTGACGTGCCGCATTGTAGTAAGCCATAAGGGGTAGCTTCTGTCATTTGGTTAAAATAAATAAATAAAAGTTTTGCCTAGTGAGTGCGCGGTGCGCTGTCATGCAGGATTCCAATCGTGCTGGAATCAGCTGGATATAAATAGGTAGCTTGGTAGGCTATGCACATGCTTGGATAAACTTGGCAATTGTGTTTGGGTTATTATTGTAGTATAGCCTATAGTGTCGCGTGTGGTAATTTCGGTGTTTGGTAGAGTGGTATTGCACCATTTCCCCCCCTTTTTGGCCTGTAGTTGTTGTACCATTGTCAGTTGGTGATCATTCTGGCCTATAGTCTGGCTTTTGTGTAATGTTCCTTTTTGGGACTTTTTGTGGTTTGCCTAGAGTGTGCTTATAATTCCCATTGCTAGGAAAGAGCGGTGTATTGGCGAAGCTGACAAGAGCTACATCTTAGGCAGTGGTTATTCATTGCTTCTTATTTGTGTCCATTCATCAAAATATTTGAGGTCCCCTGCTATATGGTAGTCTGGACCGGTTAGTGAATGAGAGGTAGATAACTGGATGTTACAGTTAACCCAAATAATTTGGGGCTTTGGGTAATGGTCCTTCGCTGTCTTCAGTATATGGTCTCAGTGTGCGTTCTCCTGGTTTTGGTGCTGACATGTTCTGCCTTGTTATAGAGCTGATCTTGGTATGTAGGAGTTAGGTTAGATATTGTTTGGTCCCTGCGCATTCTGTTGTCTCTGTCCTTGGTGTGCTGGTGGGGAATAATTTCTTCTTTTTTTTTTTGAGATGCCGGGCCAGGATGAGTTAGAGTCGGTAGAGGAGGTTAGTCTGTTTCCTACACGCCGTCAGTTCCAACATCTCACCAAGGAGCAGCTGGAAGGTTTAGCTGGGGAGCCTGTACCAGACGGTACCAGATAATACTAAAAAGCCCGCTCTGATAAAACTCCTCATGGCCGAGTTAGAGTTGGAGGATAGTTCGGCAGGTGAGGAGAAGAGAGAGGCCCATGAGGCAGAACAGGCAGAGCATGAGGCAGAACAGGCATCTAGGAGATAGCTAAGTTAGAGGTAGAGCGTGCTAAGACTGTCTGGCCTGCTGTCGAGCCAGGCCCGCCTTTTTATGCCTAAATTTCACAAGGAAAATGCAGATACCTTCTTTGAGGCTTTTGAAATTGTGGCTACGGAAACGGAATGGCCAGACACCAAATGGGCTCTGCTCATCCAAAGTAACCTTGTGGGCAAAGCACAGGTTGCATTTGCCGCGTTGGACCCTTTGTGGGACGTAACTATGACGAACTTAAGAAAGCTGTATTAGCAGCCTATGGGGGCATGCCTGAGTCCTACCACCAGAGGTTTCGAAACCTGGAGCGGAGGAATGGTGAGTCATACTTTGATGTGGGTTGAGCATCGCTTTTGACCGATGGCTAGCCGCCGGTAAGGTTTTTGACTACTCTGAGCTTAGGGAGATAATGCTGGTGGAGCAATTTAAGAACAACAATTTTTTTATCTTAGTGAGCGCCAGGTAAAGAAGCTGGTTGAGGCGTCACAAATTGCAGATACTTTTGAGGTCATTCGTGCTGAGCCCTCAGGGAAAGGCCGCCCCAACGGTGGGCGCCATGATGGGCATCAGAACAAGGAGGTCTCGTGGGGAGGTAGACCCCCTCCTAATAAGGCTAATTTAAGGGAGCGACCCCCGTCACGGTGGTCAGCTCCTGATAGATGGCCTGGGCCTGGCTTTGACTCTCGTTCAGACATAGTGTGTCATTATTGTCGTGAGCGCGGGCATGTGAATTCTCGTTGCCCAGTCTTGGCTAAAAAGGAGGACAGAGACAAGGCTGTAGCACTGGTAATGTCTAGTACTGGTGGTCCTGTAGTCCCTCCCCCAGTTTATGATGTTAGTGGAATTGATAAGGTTATGCAGGTATGGAGCAATCGATTTCAGATACTTAACCCACAGTTTAGCTGCTTGCTCCGAGACACTGGGCCTGTAGTGTAGCTGCAACATCCCCTGCTGTCTATCATCTCACAAAACAGTATTTTTTTTGTAGTAGACACATCATAGCTCGCTCCAAAATAAATATGTGATGACAAACATGTTGAAGATGAGCGACAAGGCAGTCAATTTATTATGTTACAAACTGCGCCCACAAAACAGCTTGTTCGCGGTAGGCTACTAAGAGATGTTCTCCATCGACTTCCACTCAAAAGTACTGCATGTCTCCCTGTCCCAAGCATAGACTGTATACAAATAGGTCCCAAGACACCAGGCTTTATGCGTTTTAGACCAATGATTGCTGTCTCCCCCTTCTGCTCCCGCCCGTCCGAGTGAGTGCAGTGAGAACTCTATAGAACCTATCTATGGCAGTAACCCCTGTACCTCTGATTGGTCCTGAACAAATGTTAATACCCTGTCCAAATTACACAATAATTTAAAAAATCTGCACATGGAGAGGCATTAGACGAAGGAAAAGCACCTATTGCAACTATATTTTCTTGGAAAAGATTTATTGACTTAGTATTTTGACAACATTGCTGCCATTGACTTACATGGTGAAAGACCTATACTAGATCCAACCGCAGTGGCGCTAGTGAGCAACGGCACTATGGCCGCTCCCAGTCCCTCCCGTTTTGGCCCCTTGGTCCTAATAGTCAAAAAATGCACCCTCCCGTCCTCCATTACCACCTCCTCTCCTCCATGCCCCGGAAACGGATCTTTGTGTTTTAATCTAATGTTGCTGATTTGGCTACGTATTACTTACAAATAGTTAAAAATGGATTCATGTCTTAATGCAAACCGCAATGTCAAGTACATTGTATACTGTACATGCAACTACTTGTACTCAAAACGTTCAGGTAGTTTTGCATACTTCTGGGTAGGAGAGGAGTGGTAGTGGGGGAGTGGAGGAAAGGAGGTGGGGAGTGAAGAATATTGGGACGCACCCCTGGTTTTGGGAGAAGCTTAGCGATAGGTCCTGTTTACAGAGTCGTCATAGCTCCTGTTTCACTGCGCAGGCTGCATGGGATTCAGGGGCTGTGTGCCGTTTTGATTTGTTTTGACTCCCGACACCACGATGTCAGCTTAACTGTTCCCGGGCCTGGCTGTGCTGCTAAGGAAATATAAACAGTCATTTGCATGACGACCACAGATTTGTGTTCCAACTGTAACAAACAAAACGCAAAATGGCTTTTCTTTTCCCTTCCTGCACAATGACACTGATTTCACCTCTCCAATTCCAGTAAATATCAATCTTTCATTTTACTGAGAACACATAACACAAATTCCTTCATAATGTTGGATATTTGAACACAACAGCTTTGGGTCACTGCAATTATAAAAAAAAATTTTAACTTTGAATGAACTCTTTACTAATTTCATGTGTCAGTTAACCAAGTAGAATGTAACATATTTTAAAAGGAATCATTTGCCACAATACATAGCAGAAAAGGAAAGCATTGGTGGTTAAACTTATTGGAATTCCGTAATATGGAATTTAAATGTTTTTCTAAATGTGCCATTAAGAGGGTACATAATCCTTCATTGGACAATAAGGGCTCTATTTCACTCGCCGTGCGCTGAAGTGAGAGGAGAGCCACTGTGTGGGTGTGTCAGTCCATGGCGAGTTGCTAATTTCGGGGCTTTCCCAAGCAATGATCATTCATAACCTATTCAAAAGCCAATAAACTGTTTTCGTGGATCAGATGCCATCCAATTTGACTCAAATAATTTTTTTTATGTTAGGCTGATTCCTGTATGTTTTTCTGTTTTTAATTGTTTATGGCTGTTATTATACGGCATTGTGGTCTAGTTGGGTAGGCTACTGTATTTCGTTTTTTTCTTACACCCGTCTGAGTATTTCAGATTTTCTTTTATTCACACATGACATTGTTCAAATGCATAATTGCTTGATTAGTGGATGTCGCAAGGTGGGATAATTACTTTAGGTTATTTAGCTGGTCATTTAAAAACACAAATAGGCTACACTAGTTTCTGCATGGGCTATTTCAGTATATGGTGGACTTTGTTTTATTATAATATCCTAGGCTACCACACAAAGGCACACTTTTTTCTATATAGCCTAACAGTTTAGTGACTACTTTATTGAATTACACTATCTGATGCAATCACTGCACTACATCAAATAAAAAACAATAGGACTACAACACAAATGATTAGGTATAGGCCTACTTAGTTTGTGATTTTAGATTTTCACCTTGTGAAACAAATGCATTAATTCATTACTTTTTTTTTTGTTGCAATATTAATGCAAAATAGATATAACGTTATCGTTTTCCACTGCAGTCCACTGTAAGCTGTTCTCTCCTCGCCCCTGGTCCGAAAATAGCTACATTTAATATGACAGCTCGCCACACACCATGTGCTAATCGGAAAATAGAGCCCTAAGAGTTTGTAAACAGCATTTTCCGATGGGGCCTTGGGCCAATGTTTAGAGCCCTTCACTAAAGCATACAGGTGCAGCTCAAAAAATTTGAATATCGTGAAAAAGTTCAATATTTTTTGTCACTCATTTCAGAAAGTGAAACTCAGTGTTCGCCGCTGCTGCGGAAACTAAGAGGGAGGGTAGAGGTAGAGGGCATTGCCGGGGTACACCAATCTCCGGACCTGATATTTCAATATCATATATTTATATTTCAATCAATATATCTGTTCGGCAGGGCAGGCTGTGCGCAAACAGGGATTTATTATAATTTAAAAAAAATAAAATAATTAAAAGGTTTACTGAAAAAGGGCACTTCTCTATAGCAGGCCAAATGGCAGGTGCTCAAGCCCCCTTTGAGGTCTACAGGTGCCGCTCAAAAAATTAGAATATTGTGAAAAAGTTCAATATTTTTTGTCACTCATTTCAGAAAGTGAAACTCATATATTATATAGATTCATTACACATAGAGTGAAATATTTCAAGCCTTTATTTCTTGTAATTTTGATGATTATGGCTTACAGCTAATGAAACCCAAAATTCAGTGTCTCAGAAAATTAGAATATTTTGCTTTAACATATTTTTAAAGTATCATATTTCATATTTGGTTGCATATCCTTTGCATGCTGTTACTTCCTGAAGTCTGTGACCAATCAACATCAAAAGACTCTCGATATCTTATTTTCAGGTACTGTTACAAGCGATACTATAACCTCTCTGCATTTGAACTGATCTCTATGAGAATTGGGGGGTAAGACTAGATTCAGCTGTAAATTACGCTGGTACAGTATGGAACACATGACTGGCGAAATGGCTGTACGTCATCAAGGGTCTAAGGCAGGGGTTCTCAAACTTTTTGTTTATGCGGACCACTTTTTATTATCAAGGATTTTCACAGACCACCTCATATGCAAACCGCAAAAATAAGTACATATATTGTTAAGAACCCACGGCTGTAAAGTCTAAGGTGATTGCACCGCCCGACCAAATGCCGGTGTTCCATAACGTTATGCAAACCAAACTAATAGGCTATCACATTTAATCGGGAGGTTGCTTAATTTCCCTTTATTGCCATCATCGGAATTTGCTTTGCGCAATGCTTACAGGTAGCTCAGCAATATACAAAATATACAGTGCACAACTTAACAAAACAATTTTGGCGGTGTACAGAGACCGCGGCACTGCATGTATGGAGGAAATTCGTGGATGTGGAGTTTATGCGTTGGACACTGCTTGGTGACACTGGACGGAGCAAGATTAATTACAGAGTAAACCCCGGAACCCTCCCAAATCTGGAACATGCATGGACTGAAGTAAAAAGAGCTGTTCTGGGTTTTATTGAGTTATCCAGCTAGTACTAACTCAGTAATCCTGCTTCGTAGTATACCACCTTGGTAAGTAAAGTACTTGTGCAGTTAATATGGGAGCAAAGTCATACGTTACATGTTAAAGTATTAACGGTAGGCTACAGTAGCCTACTTCAGCAATAAAACATTTTAGCTCGATGAATAGAATATAATAACTTTTTTCCCCCGATAGGGAACTTCAGTTGTAGACACCATAAAAGGCAAATCAGTTCAACACATAAAGTACATTTACCGTTACTTTCATTATTACTTTCAAATACATTGTTATTTGGTGCTTAATATCGTAACGTTACATTTTATTTTCTCCCTCTTCTGGATTCTCATATTGCTCGCACCCTGCCTGGCCAGCACAGGTAGCTAATGTTTACAGTTTATCCGATCTATTTGTGAGACATCGTACAACGTAGCACCCCTAGCAATGTAATAATGGTTCAAATGAACACTGTTTTGATGTTCACAATATGCTTGACGTATCGCATTAGGTTAACATTAATGTTTCGCAGGCGTAGCAGTCGATCACACAAATGATATAGCTACTAACGTTAGCTAAACCAAGCGATTAATTCACTTTTAACTTTCTAACATTAAGATAATGCACATAAATGTACATTAGGCCAGCTAGTTATGTATATATTAACTGGCTAACTTTATAATTTGTTCATAAAACGTAATTTACCATTAATGATCCGAGCCTCTGCTGTAACGATCCGAGCCTGGTTGCTGTCAAATCCAGCTCACTCCTCACTGCTTTCAACCACCAGTCTCTTCTTTCGGTCGTAAAATTGAGTTCGTTCACCCTGCCTGGTAGTTTAGCTACTATGGTGAGTACTCAGATTATCATGTAAAAGGACATTTTCGCCTTTTCCCAGTTTTATTCGCACATCAGTACGCAGTGCAGAAGTTCGTCATTGTAGGGCAGCAATCATAGTAGCGTTAGCATGAAACTCGTTTCATGGAGTAGCGAACACTACTAGTTCAGTGGTAACGTCAAGCGTTTCTGTTAGGTTTGGCCCTATTATTGCAAGATAGTGAGTAAACACATTCACGTTCATTCATTATTTTTTCTACGGACCACCTGCAGCAGCAGTTTGAGAACCGCTGGTCTAAGGTATCAAACGAGCCCCAAACCATCACTCTGCGGCCAGATATGGAGTAGATGTGGATGGATCCCTTTAAGGGTTGTTTCTCCGGACTTTTTTCCCCATAGAGTTCTATAGGAAAATGAGTCAGGAGAAATAACCCTTGCAGTGATCCATCCACATCTACTCCATATCTGGCAACAGAGTGATGGTTTGGGGCTCGTTCGATAGCTCAGACTCTTGATGACTTACAGCCATTTAGCCAGCCATGTGTTCCATACTGAACCAGTGTAATTTACAGCTGAATCTAGTCTCACCCCCCAATTCCCATAGAGATCAGTTCAAATGCAGAGAGCTTATAGTATCGCTTGTAACAGTACCTGGAAATAAGATATCGAGTCTTTTGATGTTGATTGGTCACAGACTTCAGGAAGTAACAGCATGCAAAGGATATGTGACCAAATATTAAATATGATACTTTAAAAATATGTAAAAGCAAAATATTCAAATTTTCTGAGACACTGAATTTTGGGTTTCATTAGCTGTAAGCCATAATCATCAAAATTACAAGAAATAAAGGCTTGAAATATTTCACTCTATGTGTAATGAATCTATATAATATATGAGTTTCACTTTCTGAAATGAGTGACAAAAAATATTGAACTTTTTTACGATATTCTAATTTTTTGAGCTGCACCTGTAGATAGGGTAGACCTCATAAAGTTGGCACGTTCTATGCCCTTCACTGAAGCCCAGGCTGATGCTGTTGGCTGAATCTTACTCACAAACATTATGTCTACTGCCACATATTTATTATTATAGAACAAAGGTCAACAATTCATATATTTTCAGTTCAGTTAGTCTCATTATGGCTAAATGCAGGGCAGTGGATGGATTTATCTGATCAGTTACCTATTGTGGTGAAGTGGTAAGATACCTTTCCTGAACTGTTCTTTGCAACATTCAGTTATGCCCAAGAGTAATTTCTTTATTATTTTTGAGGAGTGTTAAAAAAAGAAACACTAAAAAAGTAAACTGTTCATGGTAAAATGTGTTGTCCTGACACAGTAAATTCCAAGGTTACCCCCTTTAGCCATCCTTTTTCCCCTTCTTTTAACTTTACATAAGTCACTGTGGATAATTCAATTAAATTTTCAATTAAATTTTATTTGTATTTTTACAGAGAACTGTCAGAGAAACAGAAGGAAAATTGGGCAAAAACCAGGCCTGAACCCCCAACCAGCAAAACGAGGTAAAAACTCCCCGGTGGGAAGAAAAACACTCAACAGTGGTGAGAAAAAACTCCCCAATGGGATGAAATCTAAAAAGGAACCTGGCTAGAGAGGGGGTGCCCATCCTTCGCTGGCCGGCCTGGTTTAAACTAAAGGTGGAATGAATGGTAATAGAAGTGTAATGAGGGATCTAACACAGCAAAAAATCTAGTGGGCTGAACATGTTACAGTCTAAGATATTAAGCAAGCTGGTAAGTAGAAAGTCCAATGAAAGGATGTAAAATGTTCAATTCAAAGGGGTGGGGTGGTACATCGGGGACTCCGGTTGCGTGAAGGCGGGGGCATAAACCAGGGGAGGGACAGCACTGGAGCAGTCTGTGAACTCAGGACTGGTCGGCAGATCAGGGTGAGGGGCCGGGCTGGAGTAATCTGCAGCTCAGGGCGAGCTGAGACATCCTTACTGACTATAGGATTGCCGAAAGAGATACCTTTTTAGCCTACACTTAAAAACATAAAGTGTGTCTGATGCTCGAACCTACATAGGGAGATTGTTCCATTAGACAGGAGCTCTGTAAGAGAAGGCTCTGCCACCCATTGTAATTTTCAAATAGCCAGCACCTTGTGAATGAAGTAATCTTGGACGACAGTAAGGAATGAGTAAGTCACTAAGATATTCTGGAGCCAAACCATTTAAAACTTTAAACGCTAAAAGTAAAATCAATTCTGTAGTCAATTCTGAATTTGACAGGCAGCCAATGAAGAGTTTTGAGCTCTGATATGCTTTCATTTCTTAGTTCTAGTAAGAACCCTAGCAACTGCATTCTGTACAAGTTGGAGACGATTCAGGGCTGAGCCAGTGCTACAAACCATTTTTTCAGCATCCTCCAAGGACAACACCTTCCTTAACTTAGGTGGAATGAGGGCATTCTTGTGATATTAATATGGGGCTGAACATAGAGGTCCGAATCAGTAGTGACACCAAGGTTTTTAACAACTGTGTTGGCGGACACAGAGAAGCCATCTAAATTTAAATAAAACTGTAAGAGTCTATCTCTAGATTTGGGACCTAATACTAATATCTCAGTCTTATCTGAGTTCAATAATAGGACATTTTGGGTCATCCAGGCTTTTACATCTTTAAGACATCTATAGTAATGCCTGTGTAATTGTCTGTAATGGTTAAAGTATATAAATATAACTTACATTCACTTTATAGTAAGCACAGAAAGTGGAAGGGGTGATGGAGCCAATCAGTTCGAACAGCGACTGACACATAACAGATATTTAGATATATAATAATAGATAATAACAGCAGGCTATTTTTCACTGTAGTAGCAGCATCCACGTAATACTCTGACTCCATGTCAGAGTCCACAGTACTGTGTGGGAAGGCACCTTGAATTAGCTACTTGATTATGATTATGCTAAGTATGATTAATAACGTAAACAGTGGCACTGGCCTATATTCAATTTGTCCTTAACGTCCGCTTATTAGTCAAAGCAAGCGTTGACCTTTTCTTCACAAACTCACTTTGGTGAGTTAGTTCTAGTGACCGCTGAACTGAGGGGGAAAAAATGTAACACTTTTGTTTACCTGTCAATGTTAAGGACAAATGTTTGATTGAATCCCAGCTATTGTTTCCATCCACTTCCCCTGCACAGAAATAGCTACTTTGGTCACAAAATAGCGCTGCCATTTTAGGTTAGAAGTGTTTGGTGGCGGTAGACATACAGAAAATCGAAAAGTCTGTTTTTTGTTCATGAATTTCCACAAGCATTACCTTGGTTGTGAATATGGCTGTATGGGTAAGATATGTTCAAACCAGCTCAGGGGACTTTCCTCAGTGCTTCACCTACCAGAAAGATGGGAGGAGCCAGGGAAATGGTGGGAGGGGCCTGTTGCTATGGAAGTGACAAAGTAAAGCTCTAAAAAGTTACAGAGAGCAAGGGAGTATACTCAGAAGAAAGATGAGTCTGTCAGGAATCGCAAATGGCAAGTTCTGTCATTTTCCATTCTTGAACTCGGTTAACCACAGCATACAACACAATTTAAGTTAAAGTCAGCATGCCAAAACATTTTGATCTTTAACTTAATCTGAAAACCTGAAAAGGTGTGGATCATTAATGAATGTTAACATTTCAATGTCACTTGTACTCTGTGTAATGATGATCCCCAACCAGCTTTTTTTTTTCTTTTTAAATTTGTTTTATTACTTTAACCCAATTTGCCTTTAAACTGCTTTAGGGCATCCACCTGCCCTGTTGTTCCAGGGAGGCAGTGTGCTGAGGGAGGCAAACTGGGATTTGTTTGTCAAAACTGATCCACTAGGGCAGTGAGATCAGAGATGCGATGGTCATGTGATGGGATAAGAGAAGGAAGTAATCTGAGTTGGGTGGGGGTGGGGGGTTAAAAAAATTTTTAAAGCCTTTGGTAGCAAACCTCTTTACGTCTCTTCAGGAATGTATAGGCATTCTAAGAACTAAAAATAGGAGGATAGTTATAGTTATCTCATCCATCCTCTTGCATAAAAGAGAACCTAATCAAGTAAACACCAAAAACGAATCCTGCATGTCATAATCCCTGTTGCTGCCCAAGACTCTTTTTCTACTTTTGACTCTGTTTGCGAAACTTGCTTCACAAGAGATTTGCATGGAGCTCCAGGTACATATTTGAATGAAGCTCGACTCCTGCTCTATCTCTGCTAATGCCAGAGATTTATGTCTGCCTTTGGCAAAGGACACTGCTATTGTCACGCACTGCTGTTCACGTTAGGATTTCTGCATCCTGCTCTTCAAGGAAATAGACGTTCAGAGAACAAACAAAAAAGACAAAAAAGTGTTTGCCTCTGCTTGATGCTTGTCATTCTTCTAGGCAAAGCAAATAATTTTCATAAAATGTATTCACAGTAATCCAATCACCTGTGTATGTGTGTATGCATATATGTTTTCTCGCAGATTTTTTGTTCTATTTTAATGTTTCAATAAAGAATCACAGTTCCATTCAGAAGTATTACTCTTTGTTTAATTAAAGAGATTAAATTCATTGGCTCTCATTACAAAAAAAAAATATCACTTAATTTTTACATAACATTTCATAAATAGTATGACTGACACATGTACACATACATTTCTTTGTTTGGATAGAATGGTATTCTTTAAATAACAATACGCTAAACTAAAGCAATATGCTAAATCAATGCAACACATATGCAGTCCTTCACTGTTACCTGTAGTGAAGGGAGCTACAGCATAAAAAGCATCCAAAAAGGATACAGGATGGAAAATATACTGTTGACGCTGCTGAAATCTATATAATATCAGCAGCTTTCTGCCTTTTATCCTTTTATTAGATAAAGAGAGAGGGGATACGGGCACTGGCTTATGCCTCAGTCTTATGCTGCATTGCATAAGTTGCCTATCATCCTTTCTCCTCGAAAATGTCAACGCCAGTCATACACACTTAACACTTCACTAAGTGTATTGTTTCTGTTCTGTTTAGCCTGACTATGCAATTTTACTACAGGATGTTCACTTTTTGTAAGTGTGTGTGTGTGCATGTGTGTGTGTTAGCGCGCGTGTGAGAGGGAGGCAGAGAGATATTTGTAAAAGGAGTTTGCTAGATGACATGTCAGTATAAGCTGGTGCAATTAAAGCACTCTGTTGAGCTTGCTAAAGCATTTAGTTTTCCTTTTGCTTCACAAAGTAGACTAACAAAAACACGAACTACAATTATCTAAAATGTGATCTGAGGTTATCTTTACTGGAATATAATACTCTTGGTGCCTGCTGTTGTTCAGATCAAGTGCCCCCCCTTCTCTCTCTCTTTCCCTCCCTCCCTCCTCACTTTAGGCCATGTTGGCTCTCATGGTGTCTCCGGAGGTCCACTTTCCGCTGGAAGCCCTTGGTGCAGATCTCACAGCCGAATGGCTTGAATCCGGTGTGCTTACGGCTGTGTGTGATCAGGTTGGAGCTCTGGCTGAAGGCTTTGCCACAAACTTGGCACTTGTGAGGCTTCTCTCCTACAAACACACACACAGGTGTATATTCACAGTTAGTCTAGTCATTAAGTGATTGACATTGAAATATATTTACCTGAAGAAAATCTGCATTTTGATAATACCAATGGTAAAATAATCATAATTATTAATAAAATAAAATAAGTTTGTTTTCTTATATTTTTCTATATTTACCCATGTTTCACATTTATACAACTGATGTTCTGAAAGTGCCTGCCCTATCTCTTTTTCAAAACTTCACACCACCAAAATATAAGGCAAAGGTAAATATATTTTCACCCAATGCTATACAGTATGAAATTCCAGTTGACTAGATTCATAATACTTATGAATACTTAATCAAGCTATTGTTCAGATTTATAAAACATGAATCGACTATAAGTTTTATGATGCTTGCTGATGGGGCTCTTTCAGAACATTTTCAGCAAAGTGGAAGAACTAGCTATGCAAATATGAATGGCGATAGTTTTAAGAGTTTTTTTGCCTTCATTTGCTTTATCAGCTCGTCATATGCCAACTAGAATCTACTAACTGTACCACTTTCTTTTGAAAGCTACATTAGAAGGTGCCCGACAGACAAGGCCAGCCAAAATAGGTTATTAGAGATAGAGATATTCAGAACTAATTTTATGAGATTGTGTGAAGTTTGCACGGAGCATGCTGTTTATATTTATTATACTGCATAACAGGGACCTTTATCTTTTTCTGAAAAAAAAACAGTGTTACTGTCACGTGGCGCTGTAATCTCTCGTGTTCGTGTTTGTTAATTTGAATGTGTTTTGTTGTCTGGCTTTTGTCTTTGTTTTTTTCATGCGTTGTGTGTCTGTGGTGAGACAGGGAAGTGGGCTGGAGGTTTTTCAGGGCACTCCTGCTGCTCGTTTTGATGATTTTGACGAATTGTCTAGTCGATATAGTTTTGTTTGTGGTTGTCACCATGGAGACGCATTCGCAACATATGCTCGGGAATGTCCGTTGGATCTGCAGACTGCAGAAAGTTGAGGATTTCAGGACTGATCCGGGAGTGCAGGCAATCTTCAAAGGGCAACCAGGGAAGAAGAAAATAATGCGGGGAGGAGGGAGGAGACGACTGGGAAGATTGACGCAGTTTGGTGCTCCGTTTTGGCGGTGTACACGCTGCGTGTATGGAGGAGAGTCGTGGAGGCGGAGTTTGTGTGTTGGACTCAAGGGGCCAAGACTGGGCTTTCGTTTTGAAGCTCACTTCCTGGTTGGGCTGGGAGCCGCCATTGTGCCATTGCTCACTAGCGCCACTGTGGTATGGCTCCAGTATATGTCTTTCACCATGTAAGTCAATGGCAACAATGTGGTCAAAATACTCAGTAAATAAATTTTTCCCACACAAAAATTGAATTGCAATATGTGCCTTTCCTTCATCTAATGTCTGTGCATGTGCTGATTTTTTATAATATTGTGTATTGAGTATTAACATTTGTTCAGGACAAATCAGAGGGACAGGTTGAGTCCTGGGGTCACTGCTAAAGATAGGTTCTATATGGTTCTCACAGCCCTCACTTGGAGGGACGGGACCAGAAGGGTCTAAAATGCGTCTTGGGACCTTTATACAGTCTATGCTTGGGACAGAGAGACACGCTGTATTTTTGAGTGGAAGTCGATGGAGAACATCCCTTAGTAGCCTACCGTGAACAAGCTGTTGTTTTGTGGACCGAGTTCGTAACATAATAAATTGACTGCCTTTTCGCTCATGTTCAACATGTTTGCCATCACGTATTAATTTTGGAGCGAGCTATAATGTGTCTACTACGGGGAAAAAAAACTGTTTCGTAAGATGAGAGACAGCAGAGGATGTTACAGTTACATTACAGGCCCAGCGTCTCGGAGCAAGCAGTCAAACAAACTGTGGGTTAAGTATCTGAAATCAGTTGCTCCATACCTGTATAACCTTATCAATTTAGATATTAATTTAGCTATTCCAACCCCTCCAGGACGCAATCGCCGTACTCCCGCTTAGCAATGCTGTGTTAGCTAGCTAGCAAGCTAACAATAGCTCACGGCAAGTCGTTTTAACATTTAGCTAGCAAGCTAACGATAGCTTATGGCAAGCCCTTTTAATTTAACAGTTATTCGACTGTCTTAAAGTCATCCTCGCTGGCTGGCTATATAAGTTGGCTAGCTAGGCTACCGTGATTGCCTAGCTAACGTTACTAACGTTAGACAGCTGCTCCAACTACAACCCTAACCGGACAATTCTACGCCTGGATAATTTTTTTTCGGTTCCAAAAATTTGGAAAATGTGTGGGGAATAGATCCAAAGTGTTAGCAGTACGTTTGTACAGACTCAATACGGGGATGTTTAAAATAAAACCAATACTTTATCGGGAAAAAATACGGAGTCTGTGTTTGTAAATGTTTCCAATGTTTGTGATTAGGTTACAGGATGCAGATGAAAGTTAATGCCAGCTACGATGTAATGTAGGCTACTATGCTTTAGCTAGCATGTGAAACCACTAACCTACAATGCCCACTTTATCTGGAAGTTTTCAGAACTGGGTTTCATGCTGCAGAAAACCGTGACAGACTGCTCTGTCACAGTCGAGTTAATTAGCAGTTAGCCAAAAAGACGGTGGTGGTTTGCTCATTTAAGACTATGGGGACAGCTTGCTACCTTTCTAGCGGCGCTAGGGATATTTATAATAAAACGGGTCTTGTCAAAATAACATGTGATTGATTGACCGTCAATATAGTTGATGGCAATAGCGTTACCCTATGTTCGTCTGTATGTGGTGATGCAGTGAGTTAAGCTTGGCACCGAGCTCAGCTGGTGGTAGGCTATGCTATCTAACGTTAGCTAATCAAATTAGCTGATTTAGCTGAATATAAATTGAAGATGAATGAACGTTAAACTGAAGGAACCTTAATTATGTGACGAGCACCACACATTCAATGCAAATAAATGACAGTAAAATCTAGGATGAAAATTGTTATATTATAAAACATTAGCAACTTAAGGAAGTTTACCGCAAGTTTGTTTTGCACAATGGTGGGTTTGGTCAGGTCATGGGCTTCTCCACCCCGAACTGTCAATCATCTGTGTCTGGACCATGAAGACCATATCCGGTTGACCCTGCTCCAAACAACGTGACTTCGGCTCCACAAAGCAGACGCAGTTTGTACAAACGGGCGGCGAAAAAGATATCCGGAGCTTCAAATCTGTTTTTACGAGTCCATGAGAAGGCAATGGGTGACGTCACAGTGACTTTGTTCATATTTTTATACAGTCTATGGTTGGACTGCTTGGTGACACTGGACATCTCGGGACAGCGGGGGCTTTTTTTAATCATGGCTGTATTGCACTTTAATTCACTTGATTGATGTAATGATTCTGTTGGATGTCTTTATTTTTTATGTTTGTTTGTGTGTTGTGGGTCTGCCCCACTGTCTATGTCTTTTTGGTTGCTGGGGCTACAACTGAAGTTTCCCTAGCGGGAAAATAAAAGTTATTCTATTCTCTTCTATTTACCTAAATAGCACATTTTTCAGCCAATCAGTAATTAGTCACAAGGCAATTCGGGGTGCTTGCTTTGCCTCATGAATATTGTGATGGCAGATATGCCATCCGCCAAGTTACGGCTTGGTGGGGCATGCCCCATACCTATACAGAATTGAGAGTTTGGCACTTTTCATGGTTTTCTACAGAAATAACCACAATGACCAGACTCTCAGTCCTTAAGAACATCAACTTCTCTACCTTCTGACCTCTTGTAAATACAATCAAAACAACTTCATACATACACACAATAAATCCCCAAACTATTTATTAGTTATTTTAGCAATTTTTCTTTTTCCTGCCGATTTCATCATCACAAATGATCCATGCCCTCAAAGAATAATTCCCCCATTGGATAACAATATCTGATTGGCCAATATGAATATCTGATCAAAGCAGTCTGATCAAAGTAGCCAATTGCAGGGTACACAGGCAAAATGAGCAATGTGCACACGTAATGCTTTTGCTTTGACATATAAGGATGTGAACATGTGATGCTTTTGGACATATAAGGAAGTGCATATTTGACGCTATTTCATCCAAAAAAAGCTTTAATGTGCACATGTAATGCTTTTGCTTTGGCATATAAGAATGTGAACATGTGATGCTTTTGGACATATAAGGAAGTGCATAGTTGATACTATTTCATCCAAAAAAAAGCAGTAATTTTACAGCTGTAAAAGCAATAATTCAAACTATTGCTTGTACGGCTGTGTAATATTTGTGGGAAGCTAATTTCTATTTCTGAAATGCATTCTCTATCATTTCACATGAAAACCTCACATAATATTGTTTCATGACTCAGATAGCTACATGACTACAAGGTAGGCCTTAAAAACTTGTACTCCATTTGTAACTATTAACCCCAGACAGCATACTAAGCACAGTTCAGTCTGTGGGAGATAGGTGCTCCATCTGTTGCTACGTTGCTTGGAGGAAGACGGACAGCGACAGGGCGACTACGTCGGCCCGATGTACAGTGCCCCCCGCTATTATTGGCACCCCTCGTAAAGATGAGTAAAAAGGGTTATAAAAAATTCACCCTTTGGTGAATTAGCTTAACGTCACACTGAAAAAATTTGAAAAATCCAACCTTTAATTGAAGAAAAAAAAACCCTCATCAAGAACTAATTATTTTTAACAAAACCATGTGTGCCACAATTATTGGCACCCCTGCATTTATATATAGAATAAAGTATTTTAAATATTTGGTCACATATCCTTTGCATGCCATGACTTCCTGATGTTTCTGACCGAACAGACTCTTGATATCTTATTTTCTGGTACTCTTACAAGCGATACTATAATGTCTCTATATTTGAATGGATCTCTATGGGAATTGGGGGGTGAGACTAGATTTAGCTATAAATTATGCTGGAACAGTATGGAATACATGGTTGCTAAAATGGCTGTGAGTCATCAAGGGTCTGAGGTATAACGAGCCTCAAACCATCACTCTGCTGCCAGATATGCAGTAGATATGGATGGATCACTTTAAGGGTTGTTTCTCCTGACAAAATTTCCGATTGAACTCTATAGAAAAATAAGTCAGGAGAAGAAACCCTTCAAGTTATCCATCCATATCTACTGTATTTATGGCAGCAAAGTGATGGTTTAAGGAGTTAGCCAAAAAGATAAAGGCAGACTGTAATGGATTTATTGCAGCGGATAATCAAATGCGAAGGTAGGGGGATCAGAAACAAGTCACTCACACAGTGAGGACCAATAAAGGGAGTAACAACAATAATAAATGCATTGAAAGAAAAGACAGGAAACTACTTCCTTGTGGCTAACCAGCCAAACGAAAATCAACCCACTAAAATAGGGCGAACTCGAATAACGAGTGAAACACAAACTAAATCTTCCGAGCTCAATACTGGAGCCAAAACGGGAAAAAGAACACCCTCAGCTCATAACTTAGGGCGGCCGAAAAGATGTAAAACCAAAATTAAACTGTCTCCAAGAAAACAGCAAAGAATAAAATAAATAAATAGCACAGAACGCTAACGGGAGGAATAATATCTATACCTGAAATAAAAGCTAATAGCAAGTCCCCCGTGAACATAAACAGCGTTTAATATCACAAGGTCGCTAGTACCTGGCTATACCTGGCTCAATGCCATGTTGAATGACAAAGAAGCACCGGGGAAGCGGAAGTGAGGAACTTAAATACCCCGCAGGTGGAAGCACAGGTGAAAACAATGATGAGGGAAAGCAAACCCTGGAACGGAACGTGAAAAAAATCCCATAGATTCTCAATCAGGAAACCAGGACGAGAACCGCAAAGGAAAATAAAATAAAAACCCACGAACCATGACACAGACAGACAGGGGTTTATTCTACGGGGGGGATATTTTGCTTGTCGATAGTTGCCCTGATTGGTAGCTACATAGCTAGCCCTGATTGGTTGGTTTTTAGAAAACCTGGTTGAGATATTTTGACAGCCTAATACAGAGCCAAAAACACTCACAGAATTTTGCCAAAATTATATCGAAAAAATCTTGCCTACTGCACCTTTAACAAGCAACTCCCCACCCATTCTATACCTAACCATGTGTGACATAGTGGACAATAGTGTCTATGTGTGAGTTCATAAATATATTTGAAATATATATATATACATATAAAATAATATATGGTTATTTATTGTCTTGGACAAGCTGTTTCAGAAATTATCCAGTTTAGCTTATTATTACACAACATCGAACATCTGCGCGCAACACCCCATATACTGTACCTGCAGCTCTGAAGTATTTCACATGATTCCGGTTTTATTCACAACTGTTATAGCCGATAGTATATCCTTTTCAACAGTGTTTGTCATTTTTTCTGGGACCAATAATTTGCAGCCCAGCGCAACATAATTTTTTATCTAGTCAATGTACTATTACGCAAACAGCTAAAGAAAACACATTCGCTGACGGGAGTTTTTCTTCCACGATATGAAAAAAAAGTACTGCTTGTAATTCGCCATTCTTCTCGCTGGTTATATATGTACATTTGTTTTTCCACTCGATCACTGTCTTGTCCAGTAGGCTATGTTAGATATGGTTTTCACATTCTGAGTACATGTCACACACTGGAGTGTAAACATTCATTGCTCTGTCGTGTTTTCTGGTTGATGTACTGACTTTTCATTGAAGCTAGAACATTTGGCAGTATTTTTCTGTTGGTGGAATATAGTTTTATTGTAATGTTATCGTACATAATATAGGCTATTGGATGTGCACAATTTAGCCATTTGGATAGATTTGGAGACACTAATGGACAACAGGGTACACTGCCTATATTTTGCATCATAGATCTTTAGTAGTTCTGTATATCATCTTCTGATTTTGCACACTTGTTGTCACAGAGTTTATGATTATTTACCTGTTTCACATATATAGCTCTTTGTATTTCATTGCAAGTTTCTTTGCATTTGTGGCACTTTATTTTGAGTTAAATTATTTTGAGACAAACAAATACTAAGTTCGTATTGTAAATAGTAAAATTGTATCTTGTCTTGTTTCATTTAAGCCACTTGCCAAGTTTCTCTGATGCTCACACCTGGAGTTATAAAGCCTTAAACAGAGCACCCCCTAAATTTATAGGTGAGAAATTTGCCATCTGTGCAAAGGGTTTAACCAAAACATGGTGTACCCAGCTACATGTTTGATTCATACAGCTGGCTGGCTCGGTAGCTCCACAGCTCTTTAAACCAGGAACCTGTTCCAGAAAGCAGGATTAATGAGTTAGCTGGATAACTGCACTGAGTAAAACCTAGAACCCTCCCAAATCTGGAACGTGGACTGAAGTAAAAAGAGCTGTTTTGGGTTTTGCAGTTATCCAGAAAGTAGAAAGTAATCCTGCTTTCTGGAACAGGCTAGCTAGCTACACTTCAGTATCGATTGCATAACGCTAGCTGGAACATAGACTCTAGAAAAAATAGCTGTACACAGAACCGCTGTTCAATAGCGGAAAAGGCAACTTTTTTTGCTCTGCCTCTGTATGTCTAGCTCACTGTCACTCCCCACAAACCCATGACAGATCATCACTGTCAGTGTAATAGACATTAATTTAATCTGATTCAGCCTCACTCACCGCTTGTAACTCTAACACTTTGTTTACGGTCCGTTTTCGCTTTGTCATTGTAAATCTTTGTATGACTTTGTACAACTTTATATGACTGGGTTGTAGCTAGTTAACTGAATATACTGTATAGATAGCATAAGTAATACAGTAATTGTCATGGTTCGTGGGTTTTTATTTTCTTTTCCGTTGCGGTTCTCGTCCTTAATTCCCTATTGAGAATCTGTCACATTTTTTCCACGTTTCGTTCCGGGGTTTGCTTTCCCTCATCATTCTTTTCACCTGTGCCTCTACCTGCGGGGTATTTAAGTTCCTCACTTCTGCTTCCCCGGTGCTTCTTTGTCAATCGACATTGAATTGAGCCAGGTATAGCCAGGTACTAGCAACCTTGTGATATTAAACGCTATTTATGTTCACGGGGGACTTGCTATTAGCTTTTAGTTCAGGTATAGGTATTATTCCTCCTGTTAGCGTTCTGTACTATTTATTTTATTCTTTGCTGTTCTCTCTGAGACCGCTTTCTTTGTTTGTTTCGTTTGTTTTACACTCTTGTGGCCATCCGAATTTATGTGCCGAAGGTGTTCATTTCTTTGCTAAGTTTCCCGTTTTGGCTCCAGTATTGAGCTCAGGAGATTTAGTTTGTGTTTCACTCGTTATTCGAGATCGCCCTATTTTAGTGGGTTGATTTTCATTTGGCTGTTTAGCCACAAGAAAGTAGTTTCCTGTCTTTTCTTTCTTTGCATTTATTTTGTTATTCCCTTTATTGGTCCTCACTGCGTGAGTGACTTGTTTCTGATCCCCCTTCCTTTCGCGTTTGATTATCCGCCACTAAAATCCATTACAGTAATAACTTATAACGATTAATGTTACATTTACTAGGCAACACAATTGCATTGCATTTGGCAGCCTTGTCATTTCGCAACAATGTTACATGCAGCAATCAAAGTGATCACGAATACAGGCAAGATAAATGATGGTTAATTCACGGCCATTTAAGTAAGTGTTTATAATTTTATTTCCTTATGCAATATTGATATTCAGAATGTGCAATATATTGGAAAAGTCACGATGGGAGAGACATGGATTTCAAAATGGCAGATTTATTGATTTTCTTAAAGTGACAATGGTGAAATTGACCGCTGTGGTATTCCTAGTATTATGATAACTACTTTAACTCTTGGCTACTGTAACTACCTTGCAAACGTCAAGTTTAAAAAAAGAAATTATGTTAGCTAGACCTGTAGATCATCATCAGACCACATTCTCTTCAGATGGTAAGATGAGAACACAGGGTCAACTTAATTTAGGAAACATTGGGTAGCATTGCTTCGGAATAGAGCTTGTTTAATTTGTGAGCGGCCAGTATTGTTTTTTGTAACTTGGCCTCATTTTGATATCAATACTTTTAATGGCAGGCCTAGATTTTACTAGTTTTATTATATTCAGTGCTTCAGATGATTCAACTACCATCAGAGCATTGGACTTAAAATAAACAATTTTGACAAGAGCAAATTAATTCAAGTCAATCAATCAAACTTAATTTATATAGCATTTTTCATGCAATCAAATGCGAGTGCTTCAGATAACACATACATAAAGAAACAAAAAAAAAACAAACAGAACAAATCAACAGGTCATGTTATTAGAATTGGCACTATACAATTAGGAAAAACAAAGTGAAATAAGTCTCTGCCTTGCATACAAGCCAGACCGTCTGTCTGCTCCTTCTTGCTCTCTGCCAGGGGCACCATCGTCGGGCCGCTCCGGCCTCCTCATCATCATCCCAATCATCAGGAGGAGGGACTCTAGCTCTTTTGGCGATGTTGTGTAGCATTGCAGTGACCACAATAATTTTACATGCCTTTCCGGGGGCAACCCGTAGCCCCCCTGAAAACTTGTGGATGCAGTGAAAGAGCATCTTCCGCTGCCTAATGGTGCGCTCAACTACACTGCGGGTGTGCACATGGGCACTGTTGTAGGTCTGCTCTGCTGCAATTTGGGCGTTGGCTACAGGTGTCAGGAGGTAGGGCCACAGTGGATAGCTGCTGTCGCCCAACAGGTGACACCCTCTGAAGCACTCCTGCTCAGCCACTCTGTACAGCCCAGAGTTAGCCCATATAAATGAATCGTGGGTACTCCCAGGCCACTTTTCCACAACATCAGTGATGAGGCACTGGGAGTTGGAGACGACTTGAATGTTAAAGGACTGAATCCCTTGCGGCACATGAAGGTGGGCTCTCGGAGAGAGGGGTTCGCCAATGGTATGAGTGTGCCATCTACTGCTCCAATGACTCTGGGCATGTTGGCGACCCCATAAAATCCATGGTTAGTAACCGCAATGTCTTCTTCAGTGGATGGAAAAAAGACGACGGTGCGCACATGCTGCAATAAAAGCTGAGTTACAGTAGTCACAGTAGACTCACTAAGACCGTGAGCTTCACTCACAGTCAGTAAAAACCCACCCGTTGCATAGAATCGCAGGGCACCTCCAATTGCACCTCCGGGCTGAGGGCATAATTTCGCCTACTGGCTCTTGTCAGGCTTCCTATTATAAGGGAGAGCAGGCAGGGTTCGAATTGTAAAATGTTAACAAGGGAGACACTGTTTGTTGAGGGGGGGGGGGGGTGTGTGTGGTATAAAACTAAAATGTGTAAGCGATTGCTGCAGGCACACAATCCAACCATTCCTTTTCATTTATTATAAAGCGCTTTAATCCATATAACAACACTCATTCTTTAGGACGAACAAAAGCCACGTTTATTCATGAAAAAAGAGGCTAAAACACATTACATTTATGCGCGTAATCATATTACTGACATTTTTGTTTCTAGGAAACGTAATCTTCAATGCTTCAACGTTACCCCACGTCCTTTAAAAAAATATAGCCTATTAATTTTGCCGTATGGAGCCTATGCAATATGTCACGTTTAGACTATAATTATAATTATGTTCATACAGTTGAATGCATCTAGCAAATAACTCTGGTTCGTACAGTTCGGCAAAAAATGTATTATAAAAATGGTTGGCTGTACTATGAGGTGGTAAACCCCCTCCCTCTAGGGGGGTCCAGGGGGAGGGGGCATGCCCCTCCTTGGGATAATTTTTTGTAAATTTTAACAGTTAAATGCATTAATCTGGTGCATTATGACGCTAGATCCATGAAGAATTGTAGGCTATGCTCTTGGAAACAATTCAAAAACCCATCAACAAGTAAGATGCTTGATCCTACACTTGAGCCATCACATAAAAGCTGTTACGTTTGTTATACTGGTTTAGTGTTTGGAATCACACTCCAAGGTTGCAGTAAAAATATATGGCACCGCATGTTACGTCAGATTTAGAGATCACATTCAACTTCACAGTCGGGATACAGCTTTGCTAACTTGATGCTGGAAATAATGTTTTAAACCTTTAACCATGTTCACATCGATGTAGCTAGCAAATAGATAATTACTGCAAACGATGTTGTCTCCTCAAAATGCGTTCTGGGCCGATGACTTAGCTCAAGCGACGCTGCAAAGCACTAGTGATCTTTTTATGTTAAAAATAAAAATAAATCTGCCTTCATTCTGAAGCAGTGATGGCGATCTGCCCATTCAACGAGCCCCCAATTTGGCCAGATTTCAGATTAAGCTTTCTCAGAATCTAGCTACATATAAATAAGTAAATTGTATTTTATTTCCAAATGTTATTATACGTCCAGAAATATTGTAAAATGACTGACAAATCTATTCTCCAAACAGGATATTGTTATCAACTCCTATCATTAGCTATTCCTCTGTGCCCCCTCAGTTCAGGTCGCCGGCCCTTGTTCTGAAACAGTATCGGAACAAATTGCAGGCCACCACAGTTTATTTACCTGTAGGCCTATGTAATTTATCCCCCGCCAAACCAAAAATAAAACTTTAATAATTACATGTTAGCCATAATTTTACAAACAGACATATGATTTGTCCTGCGCTAATAAGCAGAAGTAGAAACCGCGGCATTAAAACTGTATCTTTGAGAAAGAATAATGTTATTTAGCTTAACATTACATCTATTTATGTGAATTGGCTCTTTTACCGATGCAATTAATTTCATACAAACACATTCACACACGCGTGCATGGCATGGCAGCCAGAAACCACACACGGCCAACTTTACATGCCTTTACATGACCAATCAATAATATGACCAAGCCACAAATTAATAGAATAGAATATGAAAATAATAACTGTCCTACCTCTTTCTCGCAACAAGGCAGTCGGACCAGTGTAGCGTACAATTCAATTCTTCCCAGCATATAACTTTTTCCCACTTCCAGGTCCGTTGCTTCACTGTACGTCTCGCTAGCTACTAGCACCTAGCACTGAACTGATACATTTCTATGTATTTGTTCAATTGGCCTGTAAATAAACATTATTAGTTCTACACTCGCATTACGTAGTACTAATTCTAGCTACTGGCCACAGATAGGTTCAAAAATATAGCTTGTCTTTTCATAAACGTGCACTACGAAAGTGTTATGTGATTGGACATTGCTCAACTTTCCGCTCATAGTTGAACAATGATTGGTTATTTATCCTGTTCGAGTGACGGACCCGGAAGTCTGTCATCTGGGAAAATTATAGGCTGCCTGCCAGTCCGGGCCTGGATGGAGCTAAGAACCGAGGAAAGGAGTGAAAATAAGTGATTGGACTGAACCCAATGCGTTTCATTTTACAGAATTGCATAACTTAACAAAGGGGGGACGATTTTCCAAATTTCCCTTAACAAGGGGCTCCCCCACATTCAACGACAATTCGGACACTAAGAGTAGGTGTAGCATCTCTCTTCTTGCCAGACGGTATCGGGATATAATTGTGTCTTTGTTGAAGTGCTCCAGTGGTCTCACCTGAAGTCGTACATTAGCATTGAATTGGACAAGGTGTCCTGTAGAATGACGTCTCCTCTGATTGAGGTGTAAAATCCTCTGCAAAGCTGCCATTTCATGTACCATGTTATCACAAGTCACCAGGTCCTTATAAACCCTATGATGGGATAACTGATTGCACCTGCTCTAGACTACGTACCTACTACTATTATTAATCTATCTATCTATCTATTAATCTAATCTAATCGCGTAGATTATCGGCCTCTGTCTGTAGAGGTGGGATTTGCACGTAGTACCACATCTCATGACACATTTCACGATCTCTTTGAGTTACGAGCACTTTCGGGAAAGCGTCGTGAACGGCAAGTATATCTTCACGCCACGTTTCCCGACATACTTTTCGCTACAACATGCTTTGGGAAAGTCACCCCTGACTAGCTATGACATTGTCAAATAAGGATTACAGAATATAACATTTGCACTTAACTACAGCTTATTAAAACACTCCTGACAATAATTACTGAATAAACGGTAGGCTATTGAATTTCTTTAGGGCACGCCCTGGTAAAAATAGACCTAGCGCCTATGGACCTAGCACCGAAAATTCCTGCCACGCCCTCAATAAATGTCAGTAGAAGATGAAATTAAATCTTTAAAAGTTAGATATTTTCTTAATAGTCATCGATTTCACTTTGCCGCTGTCGGTGAGGCGCAGTGATCAGAGCAGTTGATATGTTGCTATATGGTATTCAGCATTGTTATTTGCTACCTAAACTTATAGCCTGAAATGTCACTCTTCAGAATCTATTTAACCATTAACCACAAAGCTGGGACTTTAACGTTATACGGTGGGATTTATCCAGTGCCCAGCCCAGACTCCTGTGAAATAAATACACGCACAGTTTCTAATTGTTTTACCGGTGTTTTTTGCAAAAAACACTTGTTAACACTGTTTAACTTAACAAGTAATGGGCTATTATATTTGTTCAAAAAACATATGTTAAAATTATTCACAAATTCACATTTTTAAAATAAAATTTTAATTATTTTCTCACAAAGAAGACAGTTTCATACCTGTCGTTATTAAGAATTAACTACGCAAGTGCACATATTGTGTTGTTAAGGCTACAATGCGTGTTATCCACTTGAATAAAATTTTTACCTTTTGGCATTTGGCAGGCACTTTTATCCAGAGGGACTTTCACAGATTAGATTTTACATACAATCTTTTTATACAGCTGTAGCCTATATTTCACTGGAAAAAAATTCACGCTGTCTTCTAGGGTATTATGAGAACAAAGATACAATGACAGCTCCCTAACTGTGTATCAAACCCACAACCTTTGAATCACAAGCTCTGTTTTCTAACCTATGCTATACAGTGTCAGTTGCCTAAAATGGTATAAAATGGGTACACCAGAAAGATAAATGTTACAACCACACTCGTAGATTATCAACTGCAGGACGTACAGTACCTGTCAAACGTTTGGACACGCCTACTCACAGAAGATTATTTTTAGTTATTTTTACTGATTTACACATTTTAGAACAGTAAAGACATCAAAACTAAGAGATAAACACAAATTAAATTATGCAAAGACAAAAAAAGTGTTAAATCAAAAAAAGTTTATATTTTATATTTTAGATTCTTCAAAGTAGCCACCCTTTGCCTTGATAACGGCTTTGCACATTCTTGCCATTCTCTCAATCAACTTCTGTAGTAAACAGGTATTCCACAGGTAAACAGATGATGCTATCATGACTCTGTATAAAATTATATCAAAAGACTCTTGATATCTTATTTGCTGGTACTGTTTGGGAACTTTAAACAGCCAATCTATAATGTCCATGTTCATAAGGCAAGGACAATGGAACTAGGCCAATTCGATTCACTGGTAGCTACATAACGTTCTGGTAACAGTAGTCATCATCACTTGCATAAACAATGACTGCATAAAAATGACTGTGCAAACATGTTTTGTTGTATATCAGTGTTCTTATCTTTCTATATCTCACACTCTCTCTCTGTCTCTCTACTTCAGTCTCTCTATTTCTCTCTCTCTGTCTCTTTCTCCCCACCCTTCTCCCATCCTCTCCTTTCCACACTCACCTGTGTGTATGTAGGTGTGCTTCTTCATGTCGGATTTCTGGTGGAACCTCTTGCCGCAGTACTGGCAGGGGTAAGGGCGTGTGTCCGAGTGGATGAGCAGGTGGGTGGAGAGGGTGGAGGAGCGCTTGAAGGTCTTCCCGCACATCTTGCACTCAAAGCTTCTCTCCTGAGGCACAGAAACGCAGCTGAGCATCACCTTCTTTCAGAGCAATGCTCCATGCACCTCAGAGCAGGGTTCCTGGGCCTTTAGTTTTCACCTTAAAATCAGCCACTAACCTAGCCCAAAGAAAGCTGGCCAGTAAACTGTGTACAAAATTGTTTAATATGCCAGGATTAAGGTTTTGACCACAGCACAAAACAAACTTTTTTGTCTTTTTAATGTTTTTATGGTGAAAAAGGGGAGAGTTACCTCTATAACTGACCAAAGTAAAACACAGGTTATCTGACACATCTGTTTCTACAAACTGCATGTGAACATCATTACCCAACATCAAAATCATGAAGAGACTAAAGGTGTACAGAAATACAGGGAGTGGACAAAATATTGTAAATACCCCTGAAAAATGGCTTAAATTTTGAAGCATCTAAACCACAATTACCAAAGCATCTACACAGGTGATTCCTATTCATTTGAATGCTAATTAGCAGCATGTGTCTGTTTAAAAGAGGTCTAACCAGTAGCATTTTGCTAGGTACGTCTCAAAAGCAAGATGAGGATACTAACAGTTCCAAAGGGGCCAAATAGTGGTGCCAGAATTGCAGATGTGTCGGTCACAGAAACGGCAAAATGATTTACAATGGCAAGGGGAACAGTGTCAAAAATTATGACAACATTTGCCCAACACCAAAAAAAAAGCATTAGCAAAAAAAAAACTGTGGCCACAAGTCAAAGCTCTCCGACAGGGACAGACGGACAAGTCAAAGCTCTCCGACAGGGACAGACGGACAAGTCAAAGCTCTCCGACAGGGACAGAAGGACAAGTCAAAGCTCTCCGACAGGGACAGACGGACAAGTCAAAGCTCTCCGACAGGGACAGACGGACAAGTCAAAGCTCTCCGACAGGGACAGAAGGACAAGTCAAAGCTCTCAGACAGGGACAGACGGACAAGTCAAAGCTCTCCGCCAGGGACAGACGGACAAGTCAAAGCTCTCCGACAGGGACAGACGGACAAGTCAAAGCTCTCTGACAGGGACAGACGGACAAGTCAAAGCTCTCCGACAGGGACAGACGGACACTTTGTAGGACAGTTGCTAATCACTACAGAACTACAGCTCTAAAAAACACCACAGAATTGAATCAATCCATATCTGAACCAGTCTCAACAAAAATAGTACATCATGAGCTTCACAAAGCTGGCATTTATGGCAGGGCCGCCATTTAGAAACCATTTGTATCCAAGGCATGGTGTAAGAAACACAAAACCTGGACCCCTGAGCAATGGAGAAAAGTGATATGGTCGGATGAATCATCTTTTACTCTTTTTAATACATCTGGACAGGTTAATGTTTGGAGAAAGCCTAAGGAGGCATTCAATCTACAATGTCTGTTGCCGACTTAAGTATGGTGGTGGTTCTGTAATGGTATGTGCAGCCATTTCATGGGACTCATTGGGTCCAATGATTGCTCCCCGTGGACGTGTATTAAAAATATTAAACCATTTTACAAGACCAGGTGCACCCTATGGTGCAAACCTGTTCTCTCATGATGTCCCCATATTCCAAAATGATAACGCCCCCATACACACTGCTAAAAACATTTTAAAAATGGTTCCAAGAACACAAGGATGACGTCAAATGCCTTCCATGGCCTACGCAATCACCAGATCTAAACATAATGGAACCTTTATGGGAAGTTCTGGAGCGCAGAGTGCGAACTAGATTTACACCTCCTTCATCCCTCAAAAAACTGGAGACTGTCCTTCTTGAACAATGGGCCAATATCCCACTACACATAGTTCAGAAATTGTATGACAGCATTCCTAGAAGGATTGAAACTGTTTTGAAGGCAAAAGGTGGGCCTACTCGTTATTAGTTATTAGATATTCAGTTTTTGTAGGTGTTTCCGATATTTTGTCCACCCCCTGTACATAAGAGACAAGAGATTTTCTCTGATTAAGTCTACAAGCGAAACATCGTGTTCTTTATTTCAACTCAACAAGGCATTTATTCTACCAGAGAGTGTTTAACTTACATAAATTACCTTGACATACATTGTTAGAACATAAATCCTGGCAGATGTATATCAATAAAGACAAATTATGACAAATAATAAGAATAATGTGCATGGAATGGCTTGCTGACTGAATACAATGCAGGAAGCAGACAAAATGGAAGAGAGAACCAGTGAGAATGAGAGAGAGTTGTGCTGGCATGAGGTAGTTCTTGGCAGATATGGTACCTGGGAGTGTACATTCATGTGTTGCTCCAGGCTGACTGCATGGCCAAAGGTCTTGCGACACACACTGCAGCCAAAGGGACGGGTGCCACTATGGGAACGACGGACATGAACCTCCAGCCCATGAGGGGTGGAGAATACCTGGGGGGGGGGGGGGCAGGTTTTAGTGATAGAAGATCCACAAATACAATACTATTTGGGGGAAGTGACTTGTGGGGGGGGGGGGGGGGGTGCCACATTCGCAGTGCCTCATTAAGCAAAGCACGCACTTCTTACACAGTGAACAAAACTTCCGAACATTCCTATGGCGAGTGCTTTGCACACCCTAATTTACTAGTTTTTTGAGCATTCAGGCCTGGTTCTGCCCAATTTTAATTTTATTTGTTTTCTCCATAAAGTGTCTATGGCCCCATTTACACCTGGTTATTTCCTTTGGCTTGTATCTAGATTGTATCCGGATAAGATTTAACCACATTGCATTTACACTTGGTTGTCAGTTGTGTCTCCGGCCAGCTGGATTGCATGTAAATGCAAATCCCTAACAACCCACTTCCTGCCTTGTTCCGCCTCACGGAGATTGTTTAATACAACAGTGACTGCTATGGAGGACTCCTACGTTGCGTAACATTATACTTTGGGAGGAGTTTTGGTTGTCATATGCGTCTTGGAGAGATGGGTGCACTTACACTTGTACAACATACACTACATGGCCAAAAGTATATGGACACCTGCTCATCCAACATCTCATTCCAAATCACGGGCATTAATATGGAGTTGGTCCCCATTTGCTGTTATAACAACATCCACTCTCCTGGGAAGGCTTTCCACTAGATGTTGGAACATTACTGCGGATTTGTTTCCATTCAGTCAGAAGAGCATTAGTGAGGTCGGGCACAGATGTGGGGCTATTAGGCCTGGCTCACATTTGGCTTTCCAATTGATCCCAATGGTGTTTGATGGGGTCAGGGCTCTGTGCAGGCCAGTCAAGTTCTTCCATACCGATCTCGACAAACCATTTCTGTATGGACCTCTATTTGTGGCATTGTCATTCTGAAACAGGAAAGGACCTTCCCCAAACAGTTGTCACAAAGTTGGAAATCCAGAATCGTCTAGAATATCATTGCGGTAGTTTTAAGATTTGCCTTCACTAAGGAGGCTAGCCTGAACCATAAAAAACAGCCCCATCCACATACTTTTGGCCATATATGGTATATCTCAAATGCGTCTCAGACCACGTCCTGAAGGGGTTTAGGCGATCAGATTTTAATCTGTTCCTAATGCATCTTGGGTGCACTTATACCATACCAGCATTTTTATGTGGATTATCCCTATCCAGATATAATCTGTATACTCAAGACACTTGAAACGACCAGGTGTAAATGGGGTATTTGTTACAGTGTCTCCATTGTAAAAAGCACTATACAAATAAAATTAATTGAATTGAACCTGTTTTGAAAACTGTTTAAATAGTATTATTACTAACGTTGTTGATGTTACTATTGGTGTTGTGTATCATTGAATAATTATTACATTTCTATTTTACATTTTCCAGCGGCTAAAAAACAGGACCACATGTGTCAGGAAGGGTGTGATGCAGGTTGGCTCACCTTGTCGCAAGTGATGCAGTGGTACGTGTCGGAGGTTGGGGAGTAATGTGTGCTGCAGTCCATGGGCTGGGGCGTCTCAGAGCTCTGCTTAATGTGCGCCCCATACAGGGTGCTGGCATGCTGCAGCAGCGAGGAAGGGAATCCCATCTGCCGGAAGTCATAGGGCGAGTGCACAGGGTCCCAAGCAAATGGGGACTTGTAGTAGGGGGCATATTCAGGGAGCTGGGGTTCTGCGGACAGACAGACAGAAGTGGGTGGAAGGGTCGGCAGAGACATAAGAACAGCGGAGTGAGTAAACTGCCAAATCAAAGCCCTCACATTCTGAACAGCAGAGTTGAATGGAGAATAACGCAGCTTTGAGCCAGGAAGGTCATAAGCTTGAACCCTGGGTACAGAATTACTGTTGCCCCCTTGAGATTTACAAAGTGTAAGTTGAAATACAACTAAGAATCTTAATTTACTAAGGTTTTAAATCAGTAAAGCTGAATTGCAGGTGAAGAATATTTTTGAAAATGATAACATGGGAAATGTAAACCCTGCAAATATGTAATATTAAAAACAATAATCATCATCATTTAAGAGCTGCATGCAGTAAACTATTTTCAAGTAATTCTCACCTGGGGTGTAATAGGTATTGCCAGAGACCAGGGCAGCCATGGGAGGGTCGGGGTGAGCGGGCACAGGGCAGTTGGCCTCTCGTTCAGGTTTAATGAGAGGAAAAGAGTCGGAATGGCTGGGACAACCCCCCACCTGGGCCTGCTCAAAATCGCCACAGTCCTGAGGGTCCAGCACGTCTGCTTATGTTGATTTGGTGAAATGCAGAATGGGGATGTTAACAGCAGAGTGACAACAGAGAATGAAAGATCACAGTTAATCTTCCAGCATTATTATTCCCATGATTTGCTTATTTGGCAGTCTCATCTGCAGTGACTCAATAGGCTAATATGGCATGATATGTTACAGGACCGACAAGTTAAAAAATTATATGTTATAGAACAGCCAAAATTAAGGAAAATTGTTATCAAGCCAAATAAACAGAAAGAACATACAGCCGGACAAATATTATTATTATTATTATTATTATTATTATTACAGGAAAACAATTACAAATGTGAGGGGTGAAACAAAAATTTAATAAAGTCCAGATTCTATTCTATTATTTTCACATAGCCTAAATCTGGAGTTGCGTTCAAGTAAGAATTAAATATTTTTTTACAGACTTGGACTATTTAATTTCATGACTGCGTGAGAAAAAAAAACGTTTGTTGAAATGGGTTTATAGTCAGCTATTGATGCTGGTGTATCTTAAATCGATTTTAGTTTTATTTATATCGATTATTTCGTTTTTAAGTTGTTATTCCCTTTCGCTGTAATAACTTCAAAAACACTCAATCTTTGTTAACACCCACGAATTTACTTCTGCCTAGTGCATTTGAATCGGACTAAAAGGTGGATTAATCTTACTTCTAAGAGGCACGACACCTGTTTTATGTACTACGGGAAAGATTACAGGATTGAACGCACTTTATTTGAATAAAGACTCGTTTGCATATCCGTGACAGCAACTTCTAACTGCTCGCCAGCCTTAGGATTTCCATGAAGCAAAGCTTGCCCGGTGTAATCCGAGTGTTAAGTAACAGTCGCGGTCGAGTACAACTTTTCGTGCACTGGCGTACTTCAGTCAGGCAAGGATGCAAACTACCGTTGCGAAAAACTCGGCAGCGCCCCAGCCTCGTGCTTTACCTTAAATAATGAGTTATGTAGCCTATCTTTATTTTATTGGAATCTGTTTAAGCAAAAAAAATAAATGCAACCCAGCACAATATGTTTTAGTTTGATAGCTTTTAGCATCCCCCGATGAGTAAAGTTCCTCAACAAGGAATAACATTGACATAAACGTCCCAGGTTCGGATATATTAATTAAGGTAGCCTACAGTGTAGGCTAATTGTGCTTGAGATTGATAATGCTTGGGTATTTGTATTAGGTAGCTTATATCTACTTCGCAGTGCCATTATAGACATAGGTGTCGTTCTTACTTGTATTATTTGTTTTCTCTGACGAGTCTCTTAGTTCGAGTTGCTCCTCGTCGACGAACCTGTGTGTGTTGTAAGAGGAACACCGCTTGCTCTTCACCAAAAAAGAACGAGGCATCTTTGCTAAACCTGTTGAGGAAAAAAATTAGATAATTAATTGCAGAATCACACTTTGGGGCGCTTTGGAATACAGCAAACGCGACTTGGAATACCTTTTAAGTAATATATAGGCTAGGTCTACATTACATTACATTACATTATAGACATTTATCAGACGCTCTTATCCAGAGCGACGTACATAGTGCATCAATGATATGAAGATTCTGCAACATATAATAATAGTAGGCCTAATAATTATTATTATTATTATACTTTCGTTGTTGTTGCTAAAATGTTATTAATATGTATATTTTGGGATTTGTTCTCACATAAAACATAACGCTAGACACTTTTAAAAATAAGGAAAATAAACTTCATATCGTCTATATTATGAAACATAGTTTGTGCGTTTGTGCGCGCGCGTGTGTGTGTTTTTGTGTGTGTGCGCGCGATTATGCACTGAGCTGTTCATGCTTGGTTAACTATTGTACCTGAATATCACAGGGAACACTTGGTGCAAACCTGAGCGCATTACTTGAGCAACGCGAAATACATAAAGCTGCGCGACAGCAAGGGCTGCAATGGCAGACGAACACAAAATAGCAAGAAGTTCGCTGAAAATTTATTTAGCATGACGTCACAATTTATCATCTCTTTTTATTCAGCAATAAACCCGAATGTGAAAATCTCCTTAAAAAAACATATTTCATAGAACCGGATCCACAAATATTGGTCTTACTTTACTCTAAATTGTCATTAACAATCATTTCAAAAGTATGGTTGACTCTTTATGATAAAATAGCACAGGTGATTAATTGTAAAGTTGGCAAGATGTGTGAACCATGCTCGTTTACAGGCTATATAGAAACGTTGCAATAAAATAGACGCGCGAAAAAAAGTATATCTGGTGTTTCATTTATAATAAATGTCGACATATGGAGCCTATATGCACTCACGCCAAAAAAAACATTTTCGTATTCACCCACTTGGGCGCCTTATAACGCCCAAACCGAACTGCATTATATCGGTGCAAAATGTTTCATAATTTTCTAACCGAGGCAAGGATATAACCTGTATTTCATCAAATGTAATTGAGCTACTGTAGTCGACACTTACCGACAATTTTAAGCGATCCAGACGAAAATATACCAGTGCGTGGATGCTTGCGTTAGCCTTGTCAAATTTTGGTAATTTTTCTGTGAGAAATGTAAAGAGTTATCCGTTGGTACGTCCTGGTTAAATGGTATTGTCCTGTAGTTTAAAAGTCCCTTCTTAAATTATTCAGAATCGTAACCACTGTCACAGTTCTTACTTTTTAGCGCAACTGCCTTTCTCCCCTCCCAGATTTTCAATCAGATAATTTTGTGGTGGAATCTGACTGTGGTTTCGACCAATGAGAAGGCCAATACAGAACGGAATATTTGCTTACCAAAATACGGGCAATTTTTCTTCTTCTTTACTCCTTCGAACAGTTACGCAAAGAATGGAGCTCCAAAAAATTCGCCAAAACAATTTTTTATGTCTAAACCTATGCTTATTAACTATATAAATCGTGCAACATTTTCACAAGCTTAAGAATTAATTTTGTATTTGGCTCTTTGATTGCTCACGAAACTGTGTGTTGAAACGACCCAATAACTCCTGTAATGACAACATTTGGCTGTTCAGTCAGAATTAGAAATTACAAATACGCCTATCGTTTAATTTATGTTAATCAAAATGTTATAACTTCGTGCACACAATTGTAGCCTACAATTGAACGAATATCAATGAATGTGCCTATACCTATCTTTGTCAAGCAAAACAAACAACATAAAAAGTTTAAAACTAAAGCAATTTCACGAGTTAAAAAAAATATTTAGAATGTTTAATTATACCTTTATAAATCCATTAAGTCTCTTTAATTAAGTATCCTTGATTTAAGGATCGTGGTTCCGTTTTATTTTACGAGGTCTTTGGGAAAACGTCTAGACATAGCAGGCTACTTAGCCCTTTAGCGTAGTCTTCTTTCATTGTTATATTTATTTAATTTGGTAAAACGTGGGCTGCCAACAAGGAAGGTCTACACATTTTGTAACATTTCGTAACCCGTTTAAAAATTAAATTCCAATGATTAAAATGACGGGGTCTCCTGTGAAAACACTTCACATTGTGGGGATGTCACAGATAATGTAGGTAGGCTACTTCTACAACGGAAAATATGGTTGTTAATATATGTTTTATTTTTAAATACTGTACAGCTTTTATCGGTAATAGCTCTTTTGTTGCCGCATTGAACAGCATGACAACAGGCCAATAGCAATAATCAACAGAATCTAGTGTAGGACCTATACAAACAAATATCAAAAGGCGCTTTTACAGTAATAATAGGTGAAGTGCTGACGGACAATACAAATAATTTTGTTTTTTTAAATAGCTAGGACTGGAGGCATATGCATGTTCAACTCTTAATATTTTAATATTACTACCTTCTCTTTTTTCAAATTTTCTTATGATTTATATATAGCATTTACTTACAAAACATCAAGTGTGATTGGGTGTGATTTGATGTCCAAGATCACAGAGTAAATCAAACTATAAGCTTTGCTCTAAACACATTTCATAGTTCTACATACATCAGATAGACTCTATCTTAGTTGTCAAATCTTTATTGAATAAACTTTATCAGAGTTGATTCAAAGCTTCAGATTTTGCTGTATGCTCTCAGCTTAACATAATTGTGCCATTTCGTCTCTCTGTTTTCTTTTTCCAGCTATTTCTTTCCCTACAGGGAAATGTGAAATATGTAAATAAAGGCCATCAACTGGTTTGTCTCTTGTGACAGTTGACCTCCTGATGAAACCTACCCCCAACCAGACTTTTAAATAATTTCACTGTCTCCAGCATATATCCACATCAATTGATATTCAATATAATACAGTTAAGTACCTCAATTGGAACAAACAAAAAAAGGGAAATAAATTTCACAAAGGCTATACATATCGGCCTATGCAATTAAATGTAAACTTAATTTCTAATCTCTCTCTCCACACACACGCACACACATGCACACACACACATTATTTGGCAGATAGGCCTCTTATCCAGAGCACCTTACAAAAGTGGTTTGAATTACAGTACAAGATAGCTTTGCATCCATGTATATAGTACGTAATAGAGAGAGATTTGACATTTTCACAATGTCAATGACATTTTTGATGCCATTTTTGTCCGATGTGTAATATTCAATGATCCACCATAACACGGAAGATAAAATATTTATGTGTACATCAGGAGATAGCACCGTTCACAACCAACCTTCCTGTGTAGCAACCAGCTTAATTTCCACCAACACATCAAACCAGTATTGTCAGTATTGGGGACTGTGCACACAGACATATTTGCACTGTTTCATGTTTTATTTACATTTCTGCAGTTAGTTTGAATCCTTTTTTGTAGTCTGAGTTGATGACCACCACAGAAGTGCATGGGCCAAATGTCCCAAACGCACATTTTAATGTGGTTAATTTATAAAAACGACAGAAAGTAATAAAGTAGCATAATTTACCGTTCTTACATATTTTTTTCAGTATGCAACACTTTTACCTGACCACAGTGGATGTTCGCTAAATCACCGAATCCATGCGCCACCTTGTGGTCTCATTTATTTTTTCAGCGCAACCCGCTCAGCAGCCGAATTAATTTGAGGTTCCCTGAGCGGAAATTGACACGCATCAGAACAGAGATTTCGTTCTCACTTTCATTCAAACAGTGAGCAGTTCAGCGGACTGGTACACAGTCAGCAGCACATAAAGGAATGTACCAGAGAGGTTATAGCCCAAAATAAAAGCAGATGTGCAGTAATGGATCCATCATCATAGAGAGTCAGTGTCATGACTTCTTGAAGAAGAGCCAATTACAAGCATGTTACTGTATTATAAAGATAAAGGGTATCATGTGATATGGTGTGAGAAACTGAGTCGGCCACAGAAGGTACAGAGATTAGTCTGACTATGTGTAAACAGATAGGAAGGCCATCACCAAGAACGATGCTGGAGGCCGTGGGTCCAGGACCTGGTCTTATTGAACCACAAAATCTGCTTGTTTTTGTTTTCGGCCAAAAATCTGATTTGAGTTCAGAATCCCCCCCCCCCCCAAAAAAAAAAAAAAAACCAGGGGGTATACTATGAAGCAAGATTACCGAGTTAGCTAGATAAGCGCACTGGGGGGTATACTATGAAGCAGGATGAATGAGTTAACTGGATAACTGCATGGAGTAAAACCCAGAGCAGCTCTTTTTACTTCACTACATGTTCCAGATTTGGTCCAGTTCCAGGTTTTACTCAGTGCGGTTATCCAGCTAAAGCAGGAATCCTGCTTTGTGGTGAGTTAACTTTGTAATTAACTGCTTGATAATATTGTGAGTGACAGTGTAAACCAATAGAACCCCAGAACCATGGCTGCAGGCACCTGCCGCTGTAGATGGACACCCAAAGCTTTCACTTTACAAAAGACAAACTTTTACATTCATGCTGGTTCTTGTTCTAACCTCTGCTTTTAATTTACTTTTAATTCACATTTGTGTAAAATGATCTAGATGTATGCAGCACTCAAAAGATATTTTATTATGTCTCATTTTTCCAATATATGCGTGTATACAAATGCTTAACTTGATGGATCCAAAGATTCCTAAAGAAACGCACCATCACAAAGCATTCAAAAGTAGTAGGCCTAATCGTCTTTGACCAGCAGATGGCGCTAAATGTTTGCAAAATGTTTTGTCGTGTAACCACACCTACGAGAATGTTTGTCTGGCTTTCAACACAAGCATATGAAACATGTTTGATATGCAGTATACTGCACATAGTTCAGGAATTGTATTTTAGACTAGAAGAAAAAAATCACAATTAAAAAACCACAATGTCAAAATACTTGCCCAAACAGATGCTCACATTTAGAACTTAAGACAATATTAATGATTTACTCAGGGTACTTGTGATTTTTATTTTTTATTTTACTGCTTTATTGACAGTATTTTAATATTTTGTGTACTTTTTTATGGTTCACTCATGTCCAGTGTTCAGTGACATTACAATTTTCACCAGAAAAAAAATTTATGCACCAAGTGCTCAAGCAGTTCACCATCCTCAGCATGACAAAATCAGTCACATGGCAGACTGACAGTCTTATAAGATGAAGATCCATGAGACAACTGAGAAACTCCTGGGGAGTATACTATGAAGCATGGTTACCGAGTTACCTGGATAACTGCACTCAGTGGTGGATTAACCCTATAAGCAAAATAAGCACGTGCTTAGGGCATCAAGGGAAGGAGGGGCACCTCAGAAATTTTTCATAGCCAAATTTACCATTTAAATTATTTAATTATTAAGTTTTGTTTAATTTCGAATTTTCGATAAATAAAATTTTATTTTATGGTTTATTATTGTTTATATTCTGAATTACAAATGTATGGGGGCACCAAAATGTTTTAGTGCTTAGGGCCTCTAAGGGTCTTAATCCGGCCCTGACTGCACTGAGTAAAACCCGGAACAGCTCTTTTTACTTTAGTCCATGACCAGATTTCTGAGGGTTCCGGGTTTTACTCAGTGCACTTATCCAGCTAACTCAGTAATCCTGCTTCATAGTATACCCCTGGAGACCCTCCTCAGGCCCTAAGAAAAAATACCATTGAGGATCTCCTTGTGATTGTAGAAAATCTTCAGAGGATTTATATGATTTAGCATGGGAATTACCTTCTCTTTTTTGTTGTTGTTATTCCACTGTTATGCCATTCAGGTTTCAGAATTGAGCACTCTTCTGCGGTTGCAAGAATGTGTGGGTGGATTTAAAAGTTAAAAAATCCAAATGCATGAGATGAGTTTTGAAGAAAAAAAATCCCATACGTAGTTTCAGCTAAAATAATGCAGGGATTAATGTGTGACAGGGAATTCTACATAAGGTATGGAGGGGAGTATTGCTCAGTTTTGTAATAGCCTCTTCCACTGTTGTTTTTATGATTATGCCATGGGAGGAGTTTTCTGGTCTTGGTGCAGTTTAGAAGGGACCTATCTGACCAGCTCAGGTTTCCAGTTATGCATAATCTGACTGACCTATATCTAGTCTTGAATAAATTGGCCAACCTTTGAAATGCTGATCACAAGATTATAAAACATTTCTTTTGAATCTTGCTAGCTGTCTAATGTTTTATCTGAAGGGTGTGGATTGGAGGGGTGGGGGGTTAATAACTATTAATTAAGTATGCTTTAATATGCTCAAATTAATATAGGCAGTCTAATTCATGCTGATTAATGTTGATTTAACCGTCTGATTTCATTCGTGTCATTTGGCGGAAATAGAGAAGTGAGAAAAGTTATGATTGACAGCTACTTCGCTGTATATGTCTAGCACCATGTCCTTCAATTTTACTTTGCAGTAAACACGCTTATTTATCGTTCCACATTCGACTCTATGTTCTGCCGAGCGCCTGCGCGAGGAGCCCGAGTCACGCGAAAGCTGCCTCACTCAAACACATCCCTCCACCGGGGGAAAACAATACGCAGAGTTTCCAGTGGTATTTCAAGATTTGTAATTATATACACGTGCCATTTTCAAACAAAAAACGAGTGTTATAAATGGAAAACAACTCGAAAATATGACAAGTGCATTTCACAAGTTTGCCAGTAAGCAAGAACTTGAGGATTATTTTGTCTGTGTGGCAGCGGAAGACGACTGCAGAGGGTGGAGGCGTGCGGTGTTCAAGATGGCGGCGCCCTGTGGAGTGGAGCTACTCTGATAGGTAAACAGGTCCATTTAATTAATGCATTGCAAAATGTTATAACCCCTTTCGTGTTCAGTGACACTGTCAATACAAATTATTTCTTGTAGCTAAATTAAATTGTCCGTGTTCTCTCACTCGTGATGAAATAATGCTTTTTAGATTGTATCACTATTTCATTTAACTACTAGCTATAGATCTAACTGGATGATAGCTAACGCTAGACCTATCTTACATACATTAATACATAAAATGGCATACTCCAATTTGTGTATAAAAAAGTGTCTGTGTGTATAAAAAGATTAACTGGGACTCGCTTGCTAATCGCATGTAAGCGAAGTCTGTCCATTGTTCGTAGTTGTTTACGCCAATGCCATGGTCTTTTCAGTGAGACAGTTAAGGCTAGCTAGTGCAGTGACAGCAGTTAAACTGGGTTTTAAATCTCAGTCATAGCTTGCAGGTATCCGCATAAACAACAATGTCATTATGCATGTTTCCTACCTACCGTTAGCCAACGCTAGCTCATTGTCTGGCTTTTAGTTTGATTGTTAACGTTGCCCAGTTGTTACAACCTCAGAATGCAATTATTTATTCAGTTCATTGCTTAGCTAGCTTGTTGGTGCAGAATATCTAACGTTAGCCGTCTATACATGACTTTATTTAAAAATATTTTTGCAATATAAGTTACCACACTTCCGAGCTTTCCACAAAATGCTTCGAAGTGTCTGTAGCTAGCTAGCTATGAACGCATTAAATACATGTTTCGTATTAGGAAAATCGGATATTTTGGCGGTTATCTAGCCGAGTTCGCTAAAAAAAAAAAATGTAGGCTATTAGTAACCAACAGTGTTTTATTTCAGAGGCTCGAATGATATGAATGTAACTCATCACGATCAGTACTAATATTAATAATACCAACGACACTGGCCAATAAGCAGATGTTTCTCCAGTTCGATAAAACAATTAACGTTACATTAAACGTAAAAACGAATTGGAAACAGATTCTTTAACGTTATTTAGTTGGTAGCTAACCCTGGAACTGTTGATATGTTCTGACGTAGTTGACTAGCTAACTGTAACGCGCTAATGTTAGCAAAAATCTGCAACATATTGCAGCAGGTATTGGAACTAGCTGTCTGGTTAGCAAACACTGCTTTTGTGTATAAAAAGTGGTGACTGTCAAGCTTGCTAATTGTGGTGAAAAACTTCAGTGTCGTCTACAAAAACCCAACTCGGCTGTCTAGCAAGCTTGCCAGATTGCAGACCCAACGATTTCTAACGCGTACCAAACTGAGTTTATTGTGCCAGCTAGTTAAATTAATGGCAAGATACTGATTGTGTGGTATTGCATCATTCGAATCATAGCCATCTACACTCTGACCTTGTTGACCACACGCCTTCCTATCTCACGCCGGTTGAACTCCGACAAGACAACCTAAGGACAGACGTGTAGCTTAGTTGTATTACGTTTGCAAAGTATTTTACCTTGCGTAATATTTAGACTACCTGTTATTATGCATTCTATGGACCCTGCTTGAGTCATAGACTGTCGATAACTTAATGTATTTTTGTTGTAACAAACCTAAATGTGGTTTGCACGATTTTGTGCGTGTGACCGGTTGTGTGCTTACGTCACCCCCAAAATCACCCCGTCCTGCATAGCAGAGTGGAGCAAAAGCACTTGCGCACAAGTAAAAAGTGTGCAGTTGGTTGTCGAACTTGAAATTTTAAAAATTGTACTTGGCACACGCCATATCTCACAGACACAAGGGGCTTGCGCGTAAATCAATGGCAGGTTATTGCGCAGATAGGTCGCTAGTAAAGCTGGGGTTGAATACAGGAGAATGCAGGCGCTTGTTTTCTTCCACCGGCAAGACGGAGCCTGCGTTACAAAATCCTCTCTGCGAATCGGCCAGACTTTGAGTCCAGTGAGCTCTGCCAAGAGTGATGATGTTGTGTGCCCCGCCTGAGAGAGTTGGCGCAGGAGATTGCGGGCTCCCAGTCTGTTTGGGGGAGATATTGCTGGAGGCTTTGCTAAGGTTTTGACCTGAATTGCTTCAGTAAACATTAAACTGTGTGAGTAGAATACAGTATAATGTAAAATGTAAGCTGTGATATGTAAGAAACCCTATGACTCGTGCGGGGGCAGTGACCCCAAATGCATTTTAATAAGGAAAGGAAGACTCTTCAGTGTTTTAGGCTAATGGCTATAATGGACTAGAAGCCTCATGCTTCTGCTGTTTGTTTTTATTTCCAGCAGACATAATGCATGGTCAACACACCCTGTTATCTGCTTAGACAGTGCCCTCCACTATTATTGGCACCCCTCGTAAAGATGAGTAAAAAGGGTTATATATAGGGTTGGTGAATTAGCTTAATGTCACCCTGAAAAAATAAGAACAATTCAACCTTTAATTGAAGTAAATTTATTGTGAGAGAAAGAAAATCCCTCATCACGAAATAATTATTTTTAACAAAGCCACATGTGCCCCAATTATTGGCCCTGCATTTATATATAGAATAAAGTAGTCATTTTTTACTCATCTTTACCAGGGGTGCCAATAATAGTGGAGGGCACTGTATATTACTTTTCTCCCCCCATACATTTTGGACACTTATTCTCCTTGGGTGCAGTCAACAGGACCTTGATGCTCGGCACAAATATTCCATTCACAGCACTAAACTCTAAAGCGAAGGATTCTTTTCAATTTGTTTCCATGACACTACATACGTTGACAACAATCCTTTGCCATTAGAATGTGGCATGCATTTTGGACACTGCAAAAATTTGTAAGCCGCTTCCTCCCTCTCATCCAAAGAGGCGAGAAATTTGCCATGTATGTGCTCCAGATAATAGTGTAACCAGTTTACAAAGAATTTGTGTCTGGATTGCATCATTTGATGGTCGCTCCATTTACAACGATTTTGTATTGGAATAAAAATGGCAGGATGATATTGAATAAAGAAACTCAATGATAATAATGATTATCATTGCGCTTTTTATTATTAATTTATGATTATGATTATTTATAATAATTGCAAAAAAAAAATTCAAAATGTAATCATCATAGATTCCTGGTTTTTGGCATGGAGGTTGACTGAATGATTGTCTTTTATACTGTGACGTCATATTTGATGGGGTCACGTAGTATTACAGGTACAGGTGCAGCTCAAAAAATTAGAATATCGTGAAAAAGTTCAATATTTTTTGTCACTCATGTCAGAAAGTGAAACTCATATATTATATAGATTCATTACGCATAGAGTGAAATATTTCAAGCCTTTATTTCTTGTAATTTTGATGATTATGTCTGACAGATAATGAAAACCCAAATTCAGTGTCTCAGAAAATTTGAATATTACATAAGATCAATAAAAAAGGATATTTTAAACAGAAATGTCAGCCTTCTGAAAAGTATGTTAATTTCTATGCACTCAATACTTGGTTGGGGCTCCTTTTGCTTGAATTACTGCATCAATGTGGAGTGGCATGGAGGCGATCAGCCTGTGGCACTGCTGAGGTGTAATGGAAGCCCAGGTTGCTTTGATAGCGGCCTTCAGGTCGTCTGCATTGTTGGGTCTGGTGTCTCTCATCTTCCTCTTGACAATACCCCATAGATTCTCTATGGGGTTCAGGTCAGGCGAGTTTGCCGGCCAATTAAGCACAGTAATACCATGGTCATTGAACCAGCTTTTGGTACTTTTGGCAGTGTGGGCAGGTGCCAAGTCCTGCTGGAAAATGAAATCAGCATCTCCATAAAGCTTGTCAGCAGAAGGAAGCATGAAGTGCTCTAAAATTTCTTGGTAGATGTCTGCGTTGACTGTGGACTTCAGAAAACACAGTGGACCAACACCAGCAGATGACATGGCACCCCAAATCATCACTGACTGTGGAAACTTCACACTGGACTTCAAGCAACGTGGATTCTGTGCCTCTCCACTCTTCCTCCAGACTCTGGGACCTTGATTTCCAAATGAAATGCAAAATTTACTTTCATCTGAAAAGAGGACTTTGGACCACTGAGCAACAGTCCAGTTCTTTTTCTCCTTAGCCCAGGTAAGACGCTTCTGACATTGTCTCTGGTTCAAGAGTGGCTTGACACGAGGAATGCGACATATGTAGCCCATGTCCTGGATTCGTCTGTGCGTGGTGGCTCTTGATGCACTGACTCCAGCCTCAGTCCACTCCTTGTGAAGCTCTCCCAAATTCTTGAATGGATTTTGCTTGACAATCCTCTCAAGACTGCGGTTATCCCTGTTGCTTATGCACCTTTTCCTACCACACTTTTTCCTTCCACTCAACTTTCTATGAATATGCTTGGATACAGCACTCTGTGAACAACCAGCTTCTTTAGCAATGACCTTTTGTGGCTTACCCTCCTTGTGGAGGGTGTCAATGACTGTCTTCTGGACATCTGTCAAGTCAGCAGTTTTCCCCATGATTGTGTAGCCTACTGAACCAGACTGAGAGACCATTTAAAGGCTCAGGAAACCTTTGCAGGTGTTTTGAGTAAATTAGCTGATTAGAGTGTGACGCCATGAGTTTCCAATATTGAACTTTTTCACAATATTCTAATTTTCTGAGACACTGAATTTGGGTTTTCATTAGTTGTAAGCCATAATCATCAAAATTACAAGAAATAAAGGCTTGAAATATTTCACTATGTGTAATGAATCTATATGATATATGAGTTTCACTTTCTGAAATGTGTGACAAAAAATATCGAACCTTTTCACGATATTCAAATTTTTTGAGCTGCACCTGTATATTGCGAATATACATTTGCGCTGTTGTTGCCAGTTATCTTGATTTGTTAATCAAAAACTATTTTTATGACAGCCAGCATGCAAATATCATCGTCCATTTACTTACCCTTCCTATGACGAGGCACATGATTTTTGAGTGCAGTTTGGAATTATAAACCCATCCAGACTCCAGGTAGGCTAATTGTAGGCATCTGTGCTTTTATAAGCCTTAAGAGTCAACCAAAACTATGTTACAATGTATCGTGTCCTTAATCCAACGTTATAATATAAAACAGTCTATTTACGGGTGTAGCCAAGGTTGCAAGTGGTATCTGGGGGAGAGGGGCGGGGTGGGTTTGAAACATACACCTTGCGGTCAGATTAAATTGGAATTACGCGTTGTAGGCTAATATAAAAATGTAATTTGAAATATAAATTTGATTTGAACTATTAGGTCTCTGCGATAGGCATAATATAGCCTACACTTTATAGTAAAAAGTTATGCGTATTGCTATTTGTTATATATTCAAATTAAACCTACCCATTGTTACCTAGAAGCCATCCATCAGTAATGTCAGGAAGCGGTGATACAAATTGCTCACACAGTTGCTCCAAATGTAGCTGTCGTGTGTGCGTGAGGCTGTGTTTAACGAGTGTTAGGCTACCTTTTTACACACAAAAGTGTGTTAGTTCTCAGTAGATGCCCTGGTGGGAATTTGCGACCCAACAATTGCACCAAGGAGACCACTCAGTGCGTAAACGTCTCCTTTCACTTGACGTCTGTGTTGCAGGCTGAATTAAATCAGTAGGCTATTTACAAAGCGTAGTGCTGTCGTCACTTTACGGAGGAATTTGTCTTTTTGTTGCTTATTCCATAACATTCCAACAACCCAGAGAAAGCTGCCGGGTGCCAGGAAGCGCAGAGCTGTCACTATTTGAAGCGAGACAGGTAGGGCCATGCTCTGTTACATGTTAGTGTATGGCCTAAGATCAAGAAGGTCGCATAAGCGTAATATTCCATCCCTTACAAAAAATAAGTTTATAAAAGAAGCTATGTCTTTACACTTCTTCTGAACTAAATCCCAGCCAGCGTAGGCTACTACATAGGATACTTAAAGTGCACTTTCATTTTACTTTGCAGAAGTAAATTCAGATCACGGTTTCAAATAGGCTACTTCAAGTCTATCAATTTATGATGGTAGCCTACGAGTCTAGAAGTAGTTCATAAATGGTAGTAGCCTATTGGCTACTTAACGTTTAGTTCCTGGAAATACTGACGCAACGTGGAAAGGTGTGCTGTGGTCTGAGGAGTCCACCTTTCAAATTGTTTTTGGAAATAATAGACGTCATGTTCTCCGGGCCAAAGAAGAAAAGGACCATCCCGATTGTTAGATAGATAGATAGATATAGATAGATATATACTTTATTGTCCCCGAAGGGAAATTTGTCTTGGACTCTGTGAGCTGGGACAAGCTGCCGTCTTAGAAATACACATACAATATTACAATGAATGAGAAGACAGAAGTGTTGCACATTTGCCCAACAGAAATGGATGGGGTTGCACATTTGCGCAACAGATACATCATAAGCAAAGTAGCATGTATGTTACCAACACAACGTTCAAAAGCCAGCAAGTAATGGTATGGGGATGTGTTAGTGCCCATGGCATGGGTAACTTGCACATCTGTGAAGGCACCATTAACACTGAAGGGTACATATACATTTTGGAGTAACATATGCTGCTATCTAGACGTCTTTTTCAGGGATGTCCCTGCTTATTTCAGAAACACAATGCCAAGCCACATTCTGCACCTGTTACAACAGCGTGGCTTCGTAGTCAGAGAGTGCGGGTGCTAGACTGCCCTGTCTGCTGTCCAGACCTGTCTCCCATTGAAAACGTGTGGCACATTATGAAGTGCAAAATATGACAATGGAGACTCCGGACTGTTGAGCAGCTGAAGTCTTATATCAAGCAAGAATGGGGAAAAAATCTGCTTTCAAAACTACAACAATTAGTGTCCTCAGTTCCCAAAAGATTACTGAGTGTTGTTAAAAAGAAAGGTGATGTAACACAGTGGTAAACATGCCCCTGTCCCAATTTATTTGGGAAGTGTTGCAGGCATCAAATTTAGAATGAGCTTATATTTACAAAAAACAATAAAGTTGATTAGTTCAAACATTAAATATCTTGTCTTTGTACTGTTTTCAATTGAATACATGTCAAAAAGGATTTGCAAATCATTGCTTTCTATTTTTATTTACATTTTATACACTGTCCCAACTTTTTTGGAATTGGGGTTTGTGACCACAATGACCCTAACGTGATGTGGTGGCCATAGTGGTTGTGCCAAATCCCAAGTTAATGTGTAGGATAAATCTTCCTGCATATTTTCCTCCATGTACGGTTTGGTGGCAGTTTGTATGTCTCTGTCCATGAAGTACATTTTACAATGCTTTGGGACTTACAGCATTCTTAAATGTTGCAGCTACGATAGTGACACATTTATGCAGGAAAAAAAAAAAGTATCATCCGCAGGGGTTTCCCTAGGATTTTCAAACAAGATGGTGCTGAATCGCGACGAGGGGTTGATCCGGAAGGGGGCTGTGCCCCCCGTACGGGAGGCAAAAAAATTGCAATAAAGAAAGCCACTTGCTGTAATTTCCTGCAACTTAAAAACATAATTTCAATAAAATAGAAAACACGAGGATAAGTTCCAAATAAGTTATTTATTGAAGTACAGTGTATAAGGTTGCACAATAGTTTAACATTGAACACGAAAACGTGCACACACACACAATGCTGCGTCTGTTTCCATGCTGGATCCCAACCTACCCTGTGCTTGTTAGAGCTACAAATAAAATACAAATATAAAGTTTCAATTGAAAATGTTCGAAATTTTTATTTAATTATATCTGACATGGTAAAAAGAAAAGTAAACTAACCAGGGCTATACACAAATCCAATACAGTAAAAGAACCTATTGAACCTAGAGAACACTAATTTCGTTCATAAGATTTTGAAGTTTAGTAAAGCAAACCACATAAGTTTGTATTCATACATTTTATTTACCACATTTTTAAGTTTTTGATCATTGAACTACACCCCTGCATTGAGATAGTGGGGCCAAATGCGTTGTCTTGTTGGTGATCAAGAAAGCGAACCTTTCCTAACGGCCCGAAACCATCCGAGTGATAGTGAAACGCGCATTGAGAAACATTCAACGTTTCGAAACAAATCTGCCTATAATATATATCCGTCTGCCAATAATATTTAGCTAGATAGCTAGAAAATATTACTCGCATTGTGAAATTTGACAGCCTCTTTCCTTTGTCAGCCTCCACAGTCTCACTGTGTGACAAACTGAAACTCCAGAGTGCTGCTGCTGCTAGTAACGCGCCAACGGTGGTGCAAACGTTACAGCTAGCAATCGCGGTGTTATCCTCGGGTCCAGAGCCAGGCTGCTCTGCCACTGGCAATATCACTGGCACAGCAGGTGTAACCAGCGACTGGAAAAAACCTAGCAAAGTTGTTTGTTTTGGACCATAGCCTACAGTCATTCGCTAATTAGCTGAGGATAATCTTTGATAACGTCTTTGCGGGATTCTCAGACAGCTATGCAAATTAGGTAGCTGCATCTTATCCAATCAGCAGTGTCAATACCATCAACTTGGGGGGGAGGGGGGGCCGTATTCGCAGTTGCTGTCTGATGAAGAGAGCCTTTCCGAGAGAGCTCTAAACGTCACTTTTATTGTGTGGTGTTTATAAATTTACTCAGTGGGAGCAGTAATCAGTGTTGCGAACTTTATTCCTTTACATGTTATTTACTCAGTTCAGCACCTGAGTTTATTTGGATGTGCGTGTCTTTCCACTTGCTACGTATTGACAGTTGCGGCAATAATGTTGGGGGAAAAAATAAAAAATAAATAAAAGTGGCTCTGCGCCCCTATACCATCGTTTAGGGAAAGCCCTGATCCGGTGTTACCTTATCAGTGGCGGTAGATTGTTTTTTAGCATGCATTCAGCCTTGGAAGCCTTTGCGGGTGCTCGCAACCTCTTTTAAAACTGTTTTACTTAGGGAAAAATTGGAATGTGTAGTGGGAATTATACAGATATCTGGTAGGGGAAGGCAATTTTTCTAGTGATTCTCTGATTTTGTCACATTAAAGTAAGTTGATGAGCGGGTCATCAGAATTTGAATTTATAAGCACGTTTTTCTGCTGTTGCCTTTCATAATATGAAATAATAATATATTTTTAGATTATCAAAAATATTTATTTCAGGCATGGCAATAAGAAACAGGTTAATTAATATGAAAATTCCAAAATGTGAATCACTGTTTTTGGTTTGCATTCCTAACAACAACGTTCTATAGGCCAAAACAACAGCATTACTGACATGATAAATAACTATGTCTGATTAATTTGTCCAGAACAATTTTTAATGTGCATGCAGCTAACTAACAGATCAACCTTGTCTTTATTTTAAATTGGCAGAGGGTTGCAACACTCAGCCACTGATGAACAAGCCATTTCCCAATATTGGCTAATTGTCTGATGGAAGAAACCAGAGTTGATAAACATTTCTCATGTACTGATTATTTCAGATTTAGGAAAAGGATTTAATTCTTTCTTGCAGTAGTGCCTGGAGACTGGATTGGCGGGTGGTCCAGTAGGGCTGGACACAGCGAGAGTGACGCCGTCCAACCACTCCCCCTTCTCCCCTCCCCCTCTCCCCTGAGCCTGTGACAGATCCCCCGGGACGCCATGGCCCGGGACCAGTCTAACATGGGCGACCTCTTTCTGCTACTTGAATCTTCAGACCTGCGCCAACTGGACCAGGTCAAGGTCCTCATCAACGAGCAGCTCAGCACAGGTCAGATCCCTCCTCACAAGCGCTGAAGAGAAATTCTGTGTTACTAACAGGGCAGTTTCTAGACTGCTTTGATTGGGGGGGGGGTGAAAAGTTTGAGCCTTTTAAAACTCATTTCCTGCATTTCTACACAACCTCACATAGGGCATTTTCTAAAATAAAATGTTTAAAGGGTAACTACACCCACTGTTTCAGCCTGTCTCCACCCACAAAACAATTTAGAAAAATACTTTGTGGGGTGAGCGAGGGAGAGGGGTGGGGGCGGAGGAGCTGCCATCGTCATTTGCACAAATGAACATAGCTACATTGTACAAATTATTACGTATAACTGGGATCACTCTGTCAAACTAGATGTTGCACATCAAATATGAATCAAGATTCAGCAACTGCATGGCCTATTTCTCACCTTAAATATCTTCAGAAACTTTTCATTTTAGTGGACAATTTAGGTGGAATAAGAGAGTTTATGAACAGGACGCATCGTTGTTCTGGTTTAAAAACGTGGAGCCGAAATGAAAGTAACGCAGTGGGTCTAACCAATCAGGTGCCGGCTGTTTCCGTTGCGGGTGACAACAATTATCAATATGATGTAGAGGTACCTCCAAAGAGGTACTCTGACATCACGATTCGGGCGGGGCAGTGTGGGGAGCAGAAAGGAAATTTCAACCATTAGGGGCAGCACAAAGACGCTTTTCTACCAGTTTGTCCTGATTTATGTTATTATTTCAGAATTGTTGAAATAATGGAATGGATGAATAAGTTTCATTATAAGGTAGGCATACAAACACGTTTACAGCAACAACAAAAAAAGTGATCTAGGGTGTAGTTACCCTTTCATTTATGAGCATTTTGAAGATATATATATATTTATTTATTTATTTATTATTATTATTTTTTTCTTTCTTTCCCTTCCAAAGCCCTAGATGAGATTTGAGATGCTTTCATATAAAGCTAGGCTAATCAGTATATTAGTGCATAAGATAATTTTATTACATTTTAAACCCACCTCCACCCCCTCATCTTATAGGAGGACAACTTTATTTATGCCCAATAATTCCAAATCATTATCTAATTTTATATGGAAACAAGTATAATAAAGATTTGCTATATTCATTCAACATTTCAGTCTCTTTGTGCTATTTTCTATTTACATAGACAACTTTATCAATGCCCAATTAAATCTAATTATTATAGAATCTTACTTATTCCTTAATCATTTCAGTCTCTTTGTGCTATTTTCGATTTACATGTGAAACTAAGGCACTGTAATTGGCTCATCATTTAATTTATATACAGTATATATATATATTATATAATTTTTTTATATACAGTATATTTTATGCCTGAGACGCCGGGGGGCTTGCCTCTGTTGGCGGCTGCCGTTTTGCCGTGTGAGTGATAGAGAACATAAGAGAGAGAGAGAGACAGATATATGATAGTGTATTTTAATATACAGGTGCAGCTCAAAAAATTTGAATATCGTGAAAAAGTTCAATATTTTTTGTCACATGTCAGAAAGTGAAACTCATATATTATATAGATTCATTACACATAGAGTGAAATATTTCAAGCCTTTATTTCTTGTAATTTTGATGATTATGGCTTACAGATAATGAAAACCCAAATTCAGTGTCTCAGAAAATTAGAATATTACATAAGATCAATAAAAAAGAATATTTTAAACAGAAATGTCAGCCTTCTGAAAAGTATGTTCATTTCTATGCACTCAATACTTGGTTGGGGCTCCTTTTGCATGAATTACTGCATCAATGCGGCGTGGCATGGAGGCGATCAGCCTGTGGCACTGCTCAGGTGTAATGGAAGCCCAGGTTGCTTTGATAGCGGCCTTCAGGTCGTCTGCATTGTTGGGTCTGGTGTCTCTCATCTTCCTCTTGACAATACCCCATAGATTCTCTATGGGGTTCAGGTCAGGCGAGTTTGCAGGTCAATCAAGCACAGTAATACCATGGTCATTGAACCAGCTTTTTGTACTTTTGGCAGTGTGGGCAGGTGCCAAGTCCTGCTGGAAAATGAAATCAGCATCTCCATAAAGCTTGTCAGCAGAAGGAAGCATGAAGTGCTCTAAAATTTCCTGGTAGATGGCTGCGTTGACTGTGGACTTCCGAAAACACAGTGGACATGGCACCCCAAATCATCACTGACTGTGGAAACTTCACACTGGACTTCAAGCAACGTGGATTCTGTGCCTCCACTCTTCCTCCAGACTCTGGGACCTTGATTTCCAAATGAAATGCAAAATTTACTTTCATCTGAAAAGAGGACTTTGGACCACTGAGCAACAGTCCAGTTCATTTTCTCCTTTTCCCAGGTAAGACGCTTCTGACGTTGTCTCTGGTTCAGGAGTGGCTTGACACGAGGAATGCGACATTTGTAGCCCATGTCCTGGATTCTGTGCGTGGTGGCTCTCGATGCACTGACTCCAGCCTCAGTCCTCAGTGTGAAGCTCCCCCAAATTCTTGAATGGATTTTGCTTGACAATCCTCTCAAGGCTGCGGTTATCCATGTTGCTTGTGCACCTTTTCCTACCACACTTTTTCCTTCCACTCAACTTTCTATGAATATGCTTGGATACAGCACTCTGTGAACAACCAGCTTCTTTAGCAATGACCTTTTGTGGCTTACCCTCCTTGTGGACGGTGTCAATGACTGTCTTCTGGACATCTGTCAAGTCAGCAGTCTTCCCCATGGTTGTGTAGCCTACTGAACCAGACTGAGAGACCATTTAAAGACTCAGGAAACCTTTGCAGGTGTTTTGAGTTAATTAGCTGATTAGAGTGCGACACCATGAGTTTCCAATATTGAACTTTTTCACAATATTCTAATTTTCTGAGACACTGAATTTGGGTTTTTATTAGCTGTAAGCCATAATCATCAAAATTACAAGAAATAAAGGCTTGAAATATTTCACTCTATGTGTAATGAATCTATATAATATATGAGTTTCACTTTCTGAAATGAGTAACAAAAAATATTGAACTTTTTCACGATATTCTAATGTTTTGAGCTGCACCTGTATGTGAAGTATTCCAAAGTTTGAGGAAAGTAGGGCTGACTAGCCAACATGCAGCAGTAGGCTAGCTAACACACACACACACACACACACACACACACACACACACACACACACACACACCTGGTTACAGCAGTAAGATGATTTATTGTGAATTTGTATTCTTAACTCTCTTCTGTGTGTTTGTATATGTGTCTGTGTGTTACGCCTCCAAGTGTTACCGACCAAACTCAATCTATCCATCTGGTATCCCAATATGCATAACTCTTATTGTTTACATCATGGACAGCAACAGGTCATGGAATCTATGGGCCCTATCTTACACCCGGCGCTAAGTGGCGGTAACCCCAATGCAAGTGTCAGACCGGCGCAGGTGTCATTTTAACGTCCAGCGATCACATTGTTTAAATAACACGTGAACTTGCACCCATAGCAAGTGAACTAGGTGGGTTGGTCTTAAGATGAGGTGTGGCCAGGGTAATTTTTGGCGTATTGCTATCTTGAGGCAGCAAAAAGCGTTTTGCGCTAAAACCATCACAAACCTGGTCTTAAGTCATCTCAAGTCAGCATTGTTTCAATGTTATTTTAATGGCGCAATATAATGTGGTGCGTCTACATAGGCGTTTGCACACCGTGCACACCCTCCTGCACAAGCATGCATAAAAATATCAAGATTGCATTGTGAAATGGGGATTCATATTTTTCCACAAAATAAAACATATTCTCTCCCGGGATAGACGTACGTTTTCCCTGGAATCGCGGGAAAGTGGGCTTGTTTTAAAGCATTAAGCTACCAGTAAAAACGTGTTGGTCATATTTCCATAAGCAGGACAATATAAAACAAGGGCTACTATGCGTAAATCTATGGGTTCCCAACCTGACAGCTTTAGTGTATGTAGTGTCATCATTAAGGGAAAATAATGCTATTTATGTTATTAATCAATATTAGAATGCACGTAATATGAACTTCAGATGAAGCTTGAACTTCGGTAGCCAAAATTAGTTGCCTGTGATCTGTCTGCTGTGAGAACAGCCACATGGAATTGATGTTTGACAACGCTTCATTGCATTTTCAAATGTAATTCGTTAAACAAGCAGCCGAAGCAGGCCAATTTGGTGTTTTTTAAGCTGAGAGGGAAGCCAAGTTCTGGTAGCTTATTCTCAGTTGTTGCAGGTGTTATAACGAAATTAAAATGCGTTTATTTTGTAAAATAACAGCACTGGTGTAAGCTAAAAAAATCAGTTTTTCCATTATTATATTTCTGGGAAACAGAAACATCAAGTCCAAAAAAGTTGGGACAGTGTATAAAATGTAATTAAAAACAGAAAGCAATTATTTGCAAATCTTTTTTGACCTGTATTCAATTGAAAATAGTACAAAGACAAGATATTTAGGGCTCGATTTACTAAGATCCCAAATAAGGGGTGTTATTTTGCGGGTCATCATTTCACACTTTGCGGGTGATCAACTAAGAGTCATTATGTAAATTACTCCAGCCTCAAACAGCCATATTTAAATTAGATATTTTGCGTGTTTGTAATGGTTGTACTGTAAGAAAACTGTGAAAAGACTGGCAGCAATGTTGCAGTTTTTATGGTATTTTTGCCTGGACGCAGAGTGTGCGGGCCTAAACTAGGGAATGTATGTAACTGACTGGTTGGCTGGCTGTCTGTTTGATCTCCCGAAGTTGAAAAGCGCATGCATACATTTTGATTGTTGAAAAGCACATGCGTAAATTTTGAGTAATTACGGTAAAAAGTCTTAACTCCCCGTTCCCTTTTACTAGTGTAATATTGGATTTATTTTGATTGAATTTGTTTTCTTTGAAATGTACTTTATGTGAAGGTTTAAATTCTGATTTAATGACAAATACTTTTATCATGAAATATTGTATTCTTGTTTATGTATTGCTCTACTGCACAAGGGCAGAGGCTGGAGAAGAGAAAGGAATGATTTGTGTTGTTGATGGTCCCGGGAAAACGGAAAGGATTAAAACCAAGAAGAGATTAAGCTGCCATTCGTTGTGCTGTGTTTTCCTGTTGTCCGGAGAAATAACGAAATATTCTCACCCACACCCACGCATCTTACACTGGTGGCAGCGGGTTGTGGTCTTTTTTTTGTCGGTGGCATACGAGGTCCACGGAATTCAATGAGGCGGCTGCTTCTCTTCTGGAGTAACATTAACCAAGATAGGACTAGGAATAACAACCTACTTTAATTCTACAGTACCGAGGACTTGGTTTGCGTGGAAAAACATTGAGAGGTATGTTGAAATCAAATGGAGCAGGCTAGCTAGCTATCCATTGCAGAAAACATACTGTGAGACTATTTTGACACAAAATCAAATAGAATTCAATACTATGCAAGCGACAGCGAACTTTGCATAACATTGACTTGCTCTTATAAATGTGGGATTCCCAGCTGGCTAGTGGTGTGTCGTTCGTGAACGATTAATTCCTCTTGAACAAATCTGTTGGGTGAACGAAAGGAACTGACTCACCTCCGTGTCCGGATTAGTTCCTTTGGTTCCTCTCTCATTTTTAACAAGCCATTAGCCAATGGCTGCATTGATCCGCTTGAGTGGGGCATGCTCTCCAAGCCCCTCCCATCTGTGTCTGATAGAGACCGGTAGAAAGTTACGTGAATGAGAGGAACAAATCCGTGAAGGAACCATACATGCTGTCGTGACGTTCAATTTCCACAAGCTACTTCTGACCATAGGCTATAGGCTAATGCTGTACATAGCCTCTGACGAGCCGATTCTGCTGCGCCGCTGCCCTGCCTTGAAAAACGGTTTGGGAGCTAAAGTCGTGTCTAGCTAATATTGCCTATAGAAAATAAGCGTTAGCTTGTGATGCTAGGTATATATTTGCAGGCTGTTAACTAATATATCAAGGATATATATATATATATATACAGTCAAGCCGGAAAGTCTGCCCACCCCTTTCACCTTCTCCACGTTTTATTACATTACAGACATATTCTACAATAGATTGAGTTCATTTTTTGTCTCAAAATTCTACACAAAATAGCCCATAATGACAAAGTGAAAACATGTTTTTAGAAATTTTTGCAAATGTATTAAAAATCGAAAACCAAAACTCTCATTTACATAAGTATTTACATACCCTTTGCTTTAACATATTTTTAAAGTATCATATTTAATATTTGGTCACATATCCTTTGCATGCTGTTACTTCCTGAAGTCTGTGACCCATCAACATCAAAAGACTCTCAATATCTTATTTCCAGGTACTGTTACAAGCGATACTATAAGCTCTCTGCATTTGAATGGATCTCTATCGGAATTGGGGGGTGAGACTAGATTCAGCTGTAAATTACACTGGTACAGTATGGAACACATGGCTGGCTAAATGGCTGTAAGTCATCAAGGGTCTGAGCTATCGAACGAGCCCCAAACCAATCCCTCTGTTGCCAGATATGGAGTAGATGTGGATGGATCACTGCAAGGGTTATTTCTCCTGACTCATTTTCCTATATAACTCTATGAGGAAACAACCCTTAAAGGGATCCATTTACCTCTTGAGGACCCTCTACTGCTGTGATGAGGTAAATCTCTCTGAAATATTTGATAATTTCACCTTTTCACCCTCTAGTAACCTTTGTAACAAAAACATTATCCTGTGGTTTTAATAGTTTAATCAACATTATTTTATATGTATTACTTTTATAAATACTGAATTTTATCATTTTAAAGTATTTTATGCCATTTTACAGTATTTCAATGCACATTATTTTTATACTGTAGATGCCATTGTCTAATAAGGAGAAGGCTGCACGGCACAGACAAAAGATTAACGCAGATCCCGTTGCAAGGGAGGAAAGACTAGCAAGAAGAAAAGCATGGTATTGTTTTATGATTTCATGCTACTGTCAGCAGCAAAATAGGATAAAGGATATAAAGCAGGGTGGATAACGCTCAACATTAAGTTGCGCTATTACTCGGTAGTTAATGGTTTGTTGTAATGCAGTTATAATGTATAATTTATAAATGATATTGGATTATATTTGTTAATGTGTAAGTATGCTTACAGGTTAAATATGGATTATCAATTAGATTCACAAATACACAGGACAAGATGTTACTATCCCTTGTGCCATAATCCCAGGTAAACACTTGTAGAAGACCATTATAGATTAACAAACAAGCAAACGAGTGATATAACCATCATCAGAAGCAACACCATAGGAGACATCAGGCTCGCTACGCCGTCATAGATCTACGGAATCATTCCTCAGATGGCACCAAACGCCAGTTACCTACCCTAAACAACAGCAGTATGCAGCATGTCATTGGGGTTATCAAGTGGGCACCTTCCATCAACAATGTTTAGTTAAATTAAGCCCACGACACCTCCAGAAGGCTTATCAGTGTTCCAGCGTCCTGGAGACACCCCCCTCTATGCCACGACCACCTCAAGTAACTTACCATATAGCCAATCCCCGATGACTAAGGCTGTGACAAGCCCCACTGGTACCATTAATGCATACTCAGTGCCATCGGTTCCGTATGGCCTTCTAAACAGTGATTATGCTACACATACACTACGCTACATAGTACGCTACGAAGTTAGCGGGCTCCCCAGGTAGCATGCTATCCATAACCATTCACTTGCTCGCTCCGCTGCCTGAGACATATTCCTAACCGCAAGTTTCAAGCTCCGTCCGCGAACACCCAACTCGCTTAGGAGTGCAAAGACGGACTTTGCCACAAAACCACGACAGCCAACTTCTACCAGCCGTACCCGAGCCCTCCAACCTCGCTGTTCTGCCTCTGCTGCCATCTCTGCATACCTCGCTTTCTTCCGTTCGTTTGCTTCATCAACTCTGTCTTCCCAGGGGACAGTGAGTTCGATAAAATAGACTAGCTTCTGCACCTCAGACCATAATAGCATATCCGGCCGTAGGCTAGTGCTAACTATTTCTGCTGGCGCAGTCAACTGCTCAAACAAATCTACCTTTATTTTCCAGTCTCCACCCACTCCTAGCTGTCCCAGCTCACGCCTGCGTGTGTGCTCTCTTAAACTGACTTTTTCTCCCTCACGTACAAATCCAATCTGTTTATCTACCTTACTAACAGCTAGAGAATTTATCTCTAGATGTTTTTCCTCAACTGCAGCTGCCAAACATTTCAACACCTGGTTGTGACGCCAAGTGTATCGCCCTTGGGAAAGACCAACTTTACACCCTGACAATATATGCCTAAGTGTACATACACTAGAGCACAACGGGCAGGCAGTATCCTCACCAAACCACTGATTAAGATTTTGGGGAGATGGTAGTACATCATATGTAGCCCCTATAATGAACTTAATTCTGCTTGCCTCCATGCTCCACACCTCTTTCCACTTCAAACTTCTCTTCTCTACACTCTCCCAGTTTACCCACTGACCTTGCTTTGCCTGCGACACTGCCTTAGTACATCTTACTACCTCCTCCTGGCGATGTACTTCTTCAACTACCAGTTCATTAATAGCTGCTTCAAATTTTAGGCAGTTTATGAAACTTGAGAGTACACAAGTTTGAATTTAAGTTGTTTGATGGGCATTTAACGTAGCTATTTTGTGTAGCTATCTTGAAATTGTATTTGTGTACCTACATTGAATAGAAATCCACTTAGTGTAATAATGCATCATTACAACCATGTCATTATAACATTAACTATCATGTAATAATCATGTAATAACACAACTTAATGTAACGTGCTGCCGCGTGCTCAAATATATAGCAAAGTGATCATTATTAACATTGGCAATGAAATAGTAACAAAACATGTTTGAGAGAAAGGGAGGGAATTTGCATTAGGTTTTATCATTATATACTGTTATTAAACTACTAATAACTTTTAAATGGGTGTAAATCCTATTCTTTGCCAATGTCATAACCATTTAATTTTAGCTTTTTAGCTATCTAAGTTCAGCTAGCCTGCACATTTTATCTTTGGAATCATGTTTTTTATACAGTTTTAGAGTTGTGACATAAAATGTCTGAAAGAAAATACTACTGCTGCTACTAATAATAGTTCATTGGATCATTATTGTAATAATAATTATTTTTGGGCCATAATAATATATGTCATTCAGGATGAAAAATATATTCATACAGTATAACACCAGTATTTCATATAAAAATGCAATAATGTTGTTTTATTAACTCAGGTAGCCAAAAACAAATCTCAAAGGATAACATGAAAAGTATGTTTATTTATTTTTTGCATTCTTAATTCTATCTAGGTAGTTATATTTCTGACAGTCTAAACATGCATATTGCACCAGTTGCGTTATAAAAAAACAGGCATAAAATTAATTAATTTGAAAAACACTTGCAGGGCTCGAAATTAACTTTTTTACTTGGTAGCACTGGTGCTCCCAACTTCAAAAAGTTAGGAGCACCAGCAAAAATGTAAGGAGCACCAACAGTATATGTAGGCCTAATGGATATTTTTTATTGATAAAAAAGGGCAATATAACAGTACAGTTTACAAGTAACATAAAATGGTGAAAGTAGCCTTAAAAACACATGGTAGGCCACCACTGGGGCTTTACGCAATATCCTGGGGCCAGGATTTAAAATTTGGTCTCCTGCTTCGCGCTGTCTCCATGCTTAGTTAAGTTCTCCTTAAAATGTGTCGACTCCGTTGCAAACGGTACAGCAGGTGGAGCTCTTCGTTGAGAGGCTTCTACAGCCGCAAATAGAAAATCAGCACGGGATCAACGGCAGCTAGCTAAATTCATTCGGTGGCAAAAAGGAAAAGGATTCCGAAAACCAGGTTTTCCAGAACAAGTCGGAAAGTGATTATCTCTTCATAGAATCTAATGGCGACAATGCCATGAAAGACAATGTCTGTTGTGTTTACAGGTCATTTCTGTAATAAAATAAAACAACTTGAACCGACACTACAGTCACCTCAGTGACAAAAACACGGGCGAAAGGGCTGTTGTCAGCGCAGGCTTAAAAAGTAAATTTCAGATACAATAGGACTGATTCACGAAATTCACAACTGCTCAAACACCCAGTATCAATGCATTTTACTGTGTAGCACTTGATCTAGCAAAAAAAAAAAAAAAAGTCTGACCGTAAAGTGCTGCGCAGTTAATGACAAGGGGTTTCGGTGATTAAAACAATGCAATTTTTTTTGACAATCTGTCAATCGTCGCAAAGTGACACGCAGAATTGTAGCAATTATGTATCTCCAATACGTTGTAACAATTACAATAAATTGTAACAGTAGCATACAACATGTTTAAAATGTAATTAATTAATAGGCCTACATTTATAAATAAAATAATAATTTTACTTATTCGTTTTTTCTGTGCTTTCTATGCGAATTAAAAAAATAAATAAATCAGGCCTGCTAGATTTCAGGTGCACTAGTGTGACCAATGAAAATGTTTAGTCGCACTGGACAGATTATTGGTCGCACTCTGAAGCCCTGCAAAGAAACACCACAAAGTGTCCGATTCTTAAGCAGCAACACTATATGTTTCACTACACCACCCGAAATAAATAGCGGCTAAAATTAAATCTCTACCTGGCACTGAAAAAAACGGTACCAAACTAACGTCACCAGGACACAAATGTAGCATGACGAAATAACAAATGCTACTTAATTGCTAACGATAAGCAATATGCCACAAGAGTATTACAATTAAAGCGCAATCAACAGAACGCTTTACAAAAACCAAATTAACAAGCACCGCTCAATTAAGCAATCATCCAAGATTCCGTTTCTTCTCTACTAGTCCATACAAACTGTTCGAACTAACTGTATCAAACAGTGAATAAACCATCTGGGCATTATATTAAACTTGCACGGAGCCACCCCAACAATTACTGTCTAACTCAAAAAAAGAATCCCTGTCTACTTTACCCTCTCTAGTCTTCAATGATTTACCGGATTAGAGGCGGCTTTTAAACGCAGAACTCGTGAGTGTTTTGGAAAACCAATTGAAAAGTTAACCTCCCCACTCCGAAGCGTAAAAATTTACAAAATAAAGTGGCAGAACCCGACAACTACCTACATTGGGGCTAGAAGACAAAGCTCCCTAGCGCAAGTGATAACTACCCGGAGGAAAAGTCACCATTGAATTAAAAGCGAATTAAGTAGAGAAAAGTAGAACGAAACAGTGCTGCGTCCAAAACAAAACACCTAGGACTAGGAGTAATCAACAAACAAAAACCGAAAACAATCACGGACGAGCGCCCATACGTTACGACCAGCCAACTGCCAGTCGCAACCTTAAGTACTCAGGGAACGGAAGAGTGTAGAGACACATGGATGTAACATGCCACACAGAATGAATGTCTAACGCCACACATCCACACAATAAAGCCCAAAACATTTTTTTTTTCACAGTTTTTCTACGTTTTCCTGCCTCTAGACCCTCAAATAATAATTATGCCCATTGGATAACTATCTCTATGGCACATCGACGGGACGTATGGATGTGCCATCCTGGAGGAGCTGGACTACCTGTGCAACCTGAATGGGCTGCAGGTACCGCCTCATGCTACCAATAGTGACAAGGGCACTAGCAAAATGCAAAACTAGAGAAAAATCAGTCAGGAAGGATAAGGAGAGAGAAATGGTCTGTGGCCACCACCTGCAAAACCATTTACTTTTTGGGGGTTGTTTTGCTGTTGCCTCTCCTGTCCATCTGTTGTCACTTTCATTTGCACCAAAGCAGGTGAAATTGATTCACAATAGTTTACGCTTCCTAACTGGTCAGATCGATATCCCAGAGGTTTAATAGACTTGGTGTTATACTGTGTTGATTAAGTGTTCCCTTAATTTCTTTGAGCAGTTTATATATATATATATAAATGTGTAGAAGCCACCACAGACGACGAAAGCCCTGACTAGACAACTAGAAAACACTGGGCCACTAAAATGAATAATGTTTGGAGTCTAGGACATCCGCAGTGAATGTTCTGAGTTTACAGCATTAGCTAAGTAGCCTATCAAATGCATACCTGTTAGTTTAAACGTGTTCCTCAATATTGTTTTTTATTTCAGTTTATTTAGGCTCATTGTAGTCTCTTCAGATAACAAGCAGTGTCTGTCAATGCAGAGTTTTCAGCTGCAGCAGACAAATGCAGGAAATGCAGCTCCAGTTGCTGGACACTTCCTGCGCTTGACAGAAGTTTGTTTGCGTTTCTGCCACCAGTTAGCGTTTATGCCTCCAGTTAGCGTCTGCATGTGCATTACGTCATAGTTGTTTACAAACCGTAGAAGGGTCTATACTGATGAAAAGATGGTAAATGATGCAAAAGTGAGTTTTATGATCCAAAACAGACACTAATGGACAACACGGTACACTGCCTATATTTTGCATCATAGGTTTTTAGTCGTTCTGCATATCATCCTCAAATTTTGCACACTTGTGGACACGGAGGTAAATGTATAGATTTACCTGTTTCACATATGTACAGTCGTGTTCAAATAAATAGCAGTGCGTTAAACAAAGTGAATAATGTGCAAATATTTTTTAATAGCTTTTAGTTCCATATTTCAAATGTAATGGAAACATTACACATTCCATTCCAAATCAAACAAATTTCCAAAAAACTAATTTTTATCAAGTCTGCGTTATTTTTTTACAGGAAGCAAAGAAAAGGAATATTAATCTGTTAAAAAAAATACCAGTGTCAACATTTTTCTCTTCAAACTCAAACACTTACTGAAACTGAAGACATTTTTCAAGATTAACACTTTATTTCACTTCATATTTAGTTGCATAACCATTTGTGGGGAAGTGAGCTCGTACCGCTCGGGAATCAAGACACGGCAGTCCGGTTACAGAGAACGTTTCTTTAATTGTGTTTTGGCTTTATACACACAGACACGGCACATACTCTGTGTCCCGTCCTTTTCTCTCCACTCCCCGAGGGCTCCTTTTCAAGGCTCTCAGGCTCACTGTTGAACAATCAAGGCAATTGGTTAATTGATAACAATAATCCTAATAATCAATCGTCCCCAATTGCCGACAGCTGTGCCGGCTCCCTAAACCACCCGCGTTCACTCTCTCTCTTGCTAGCTGCGCCTAAAACCACGCCCCCCTACCACATACCCCACCACCATCTGCGCTCCCGGCCTATGAACCACTTTGAAATTAAAAGGCTGTAAACCAGATACCAACGAGTGATTCGGGCGTTGGTATCCTTCATGCGGTGAAGCCATTGGAGGGGAGCATGGTCCGAGCAGAGGGTGAATGAGCGACCCAGTAGATAATAATGGAGGGACCCGACCGCCCATCTAATGGCCGGGCACTCCTTCTCGACAACTTTCAGCTAATGTACAGCACTGGTCGGTCGACCCCCTCCACCTGCTGAGTCAAAACGGCCCCCAGCCCTCTGTTCGATGCGTTAGTCTGCAAATTAAAGGGGAGAGAGAAGTTAGGGGTGAACAAGAGCGGTTTCCCACACAAAGCTTCCTTTACCCTCTCAAACGCCTGCCGACACAGCTCCGTCCACTGGACCGGATCTGAGGCACCTTTCCGAGTCAAGTCGGTCAGGGGACTGGTCAGCTCCGAGAAAGCCGGGATGAACCTTCTGTAGTACCCGGCCAGTCCCAAAAACCTCCTCACCTCTTTTTTGGTCTTGGGTCATGGACAGGTCGCAATCGCTGCGGTTTTGTCCACAAGAGGTCGCACCTGTCCACCTCCCGAGTGGTACCCCAAATACCGTACCTCCGCTCTGCCAATCGCACACTTCTTTGGGTTAGCCGTGAGTCCAGCCTGTCTCAGGGACTCCAGCACCGCCCCAACATGCCGCACATGCTGAGCCCAGCTGCTACTGTGTATAATAATATCATCCAGATAGGCTGCAGCGAAAGCAGCATGCGGACGCAGTACCCTGTCCATGAGCCGTTGAAATGTGGCAGGGGCTCCGAATAACCCAAACGGAAGTGCCCGGAATTGGTACAACCCATCCAGAGCGGAGAAAGCTGTCTCTTCCTTGGACTCTGGAGACAAGGGAATCTGCCAGTAGCCCTTGGTCAAATCCAGTGTCGAAAAGAAACGAGCTGTGTCCAGCCGATCCAATAGGTCGTCGACCCGAGGCATGGGATAGGCATCGAATCGTGACACTTCGTTTACTTTGCGATAGTCTACACAGAAGCGAACAGAACCATTAGGCTTACTTACTAGCACGATGGGGCTACTCGACGCACTGTTAGACTCCTCTATGACCCCCAATTCCAACATTGCCTTTATTTCTGCCTGAACCACTTTCTTTTAATGCTCAGGTAGTCTGTAGGGGTGCGAACGCACCGTCACCCCCGGGGTTGTCTCAATATGGTGATTTATGAGATTCGTGCGGCCTGGTAGAGGGGAAAACACATCAGCAAACTGCTTTTGCAACCTGGCAAGACCCGTTCTCTGATTCTGTAAGAGATGGCTATCAGAAATGGGGGAGGTTTGATCATTAGAATTTGGAACCTCCGGTCCCAGCTCATCTCTCTCCTGATCTACCGATACCAAAGAGACCGGTATCACCTCTTTCCATGCTTTTAGTAGATTGAGGTGATAAATCTGTTTCGCCCCCTCTCTATCAGACCGTTCCACCTCATAATCGACTTCCCCCACTCGTCGTGTGACCCTTGCCACTTGGCGAGTAATTTTGTGCTGGAAGTCGGGAGTAATACGAGGACTTTATCTCCCGGTGAAAATTGCCGTAGTTTCGTTCCTCTATTGTATTGTCTCTGCTGACGTTCCTGAGCCTCGAGCAAATTCTCACGTGACAATCTCCCCAGTGTATGGAGTTTTGCTCGCAGGTCCATAACGTACTGAATTAAATTTTTACTGGGACTTGGACCCTCCTCCCAGCTTTCTTTAACCAGGTCCAAGATACCCCGGGGCTGTCTACTGAGCAGCAATTCGAAAGGAGGAGAAAATCCTGTGGAGGCCTGGAGAACCTCTCGTACTGCAAACAATAGAGGAGCTAACCACTTATCCCAATTTCGGCTGTCATCGTGTACGAACTTCCGAATCATGAATTTCAAAGTCCTATTAAAACGTTCCACGAGCCCATTCGTTTGTGGATGGTACACGCTAGTCCTAATGGACTGAACCCCCAATAGTTCATACAGTTCGCGTAGTGTACGTGACATGAACAAAGTGCCTTGATCAGTCAGAATCTCTTTCGGGATTCCAACTCGGGAGATTATCTGAAACAATGCCTGCGCAACACTCTTAGCTGAGATATTGCGCAACGGCACTGCTTCGGGATACCAGGTTGCATAATCCACCAGAACTAATACAAATCGGTATCCCTGAGTGCTCCTGTCAAATGGCCCGATGAGGTCCATGCCCACTCTATCTAAAGGGACCTCCATTAATGGTAGGGGCCGCAATGGCGCTTTTGGGATGGCCGGGGAATTTACTAGCTGACACTCTGGACAGGACGCACACCACCTCCGTACGTCCGCGCAGATGCCCGGCTAATAAAACCGGGCCATTATCCGGTCCAGTGTTTTATTATACCCTAAATGCCCAGCCATGGGGTTGTAATGAGCCGCCTGGAAACAACTGGGACCAACAACTGGGTCGTCTCCTCACCTGTCTGATTGTCACGACTCACTCGGTACAACCTATCTTTAATAATAGAAAAATATGGGTGAGAGCGTGCAGCGTCCGGGCGCACCAGCTGATCATCAACATATATCACCTGGTCGAAGGCAAAGCATAGGGTATCGTCCCGAGACTGAGCGAGTGGGAAATCCTCCACGGGTTGGAACACCGGTACCGATGGAGCCTTCTTGATGTTCCTGAAGTCCGCCCTAGCGGCTGTCGGCAGGCTATGCGCCGCTCGTTGCGCCTCCCCTGACAGGAGGGGCAGGAGTCGCACGGCCCACTCCTCCATTAGCCACCGGGAGGTTTCCGCAGCCAGCTCGAAGGCTTCCAGGAAGGCCTGAGCATCATCTTCCGCCGTCATCTTCGGGATGTTGAACTTCGGGGAGGAGACGCTCTGCCTTCCCGTGGTATCCCCGGCGGCCGTCCGTTGGAGCAGTGCCTGTGCCTGGAGGCTAGACTGCTCCCGCAGGGCTTGCATTACAGAGAACGTTTCTTTAATTGTGTTTTGGCTTTATACACACAGACACGGCACATACTCTGTGTCCCGTCCTTTTCTCTCCACTCCCCGATGGCTCCTTTTCAAGGCTCTCAGGCTCACTGTTGAACAGTCAAGGCAATTGGTTAATTGATAACAATAATCCTAATAATCAATCGTCCCCAATTGCCTGATTGCCGACAGCTGTGCCGGCTCCCTAAACCACCCGCATTCACTCTCTCTCTTGCTAGCTGCGCCTAAAACCACGCCCCCTTACCACACCATTGTTTTTGATAACTGCTGCGCATCTGTGTTGCATCGAGTCAACCAACTTTTGGCACCTAGAAACAGGTATTTCAGCCCAGAATGAACGAACTACATTCCACAGTTCCTGTGAATTTTTTGTTTTTTCTTCAGAAACTGCATTTTTAATGTCACCCCACAAGTTTTCAATGGGGTTGAGGTCGGGGCTTGAGCTGGCCATTTCATTACCTCAATCCTTTTTGTCTGGAACCAAGATGTTGCTCGCTTACTTGTGTGTTTGAGGTCGTTGTCTTGTTGAAACACCCATTTCAGGGGCATTTCCTCTTCGGCATACGGCAACATAATCTCTTCAAGTATTTTGATGTATTCAAACTGATCCATGATCCCTGGTATACGATAAATAGGCCCAACACCGCAGTATGAAAAACATCCCCATACCATGATTTTTGCGCCTCCATGCTTCACTGTCTTTACAGTGTACTGTGGCTTGAATTCAGTACCCGGGGGTCGTCTGACGTACTGTCGATGACCACTAGACCCGAAAAGAACAATTTTACTCTCATCAGTCCACAGAATGTTACGCCATTTCTCTTTGGGCTAATCGATGTGTTCCTTGGCAAATTTTAACCGATCCTGCACATGCCGTTTTTTCAACAATGGTGCTTTTTGCTGAGAGCTTAGCTTATATCAAACGTCTTCTGACTGTAACAGCACTTACAGGTAATTTTAGATCATATTTGATCTTTCTGGAGGTGATGATTGGCAGAATTTTTGCCATTCTGACTATTCTTCGATCCGTTTTAACAGTAGTTGCTCGTTTTCTTCCGCGTGTTTCAGGTTTTTGTTGCCATTTTAAAGCATTTGAGATCTTTTTACCTGAGCATCCTATAATTTGCTGCACTTCTTTCTACGTTTTCCCCTCTCCAATCAACTTTTTAATCAAATTACGTTGTTCCTCCGAACAATGTTTGGAACGACCCATTTTACTTAGCAATTCAGAAGGAAATATATTTTATAACTGTGTGAAATATTTGCTTCCCTTCTTCCTTAATAAAGGACAATTAATGACACCTGTTTTTTCACAGAATGAATGAATTCTCTAATTAAACACCACACTGCTATTATTTTGAACACACCCCTTTCAATGAATGAGTCAATTACTCAGAACGTACGGGTTACGGATGTAACCCCGGTTCTATGAATATGGTCAACACGCCACGGTATGGGTCATCCTCGCCGAGAGGAGGAGCTACTAGGAGATTGTTTATCAAATTAACCACCACTACGGGCAGAACCACGTCACGCCATAAATATGGCGCTTGTACGCCGCTCGACATCTTTTGTCGACTTGAGGGCACTTGCCGTCCTGAGGGCGCAAGGTTCTCCGCCTGACAACACCGCGTGGCGTGTTGACCGTATTCATAGAACCAGGGTTACATCCGTAACCCGTACGTTCTATTTCATACCGGTCAACACGCCACGGTATGGGTTACTGTATATCAAATAAGTCAGGCGGGGGATGTAGTGGGGTAACCAGGACCGCACGTCATAGCATGAGTGCGAGACCGATCAATAAAATTACACCATTGGCTGCTGTTCTTAACAGAAGAGCAAGCTCAAGTGGGAACGTGGAACATAACCAATGGGTGATAAGAACCCTGGATCATCACCATTTTACTTACAAGGTTGCTCCGCTGCCCCAAGGACCGAGGAGGCAACTGATGCCGATGACACTACGTCCAAGTTATAAAACCTGGCGAAAGTGAGTGATGAGGCCCAGCCCGCCGCTGCGCAAATGTCAGCGAGTGGGGCGCCACGTAGTAAGGCCCAGGAGGTAGCTACGCCCCGAGTGGGGTGAGCTACCACGCCTGTGGGAGGGGGCACGTTAGAGCTGCTGTAAGCCTTGGAAATCGTATCTACGATCCAGTGGGCTAAGCGCTGTTTAGACAGGGCAAGCCCCTGTGTAGCCCCTCCATAACACACAAAGAGGTTATTAGTCCTCCTAACCGCACTTGTGCGGGAAATGTAAGACCGCAGGGCTCGGACAGGGCACAGTGAGTGCAGTCTGGCCTCTTCAGGGGTCTCATGGGGAGGAGGATGAAACGCCTCCAACACGATAGGCTGCGAGACGTATGACCGCGAAAGGACCTTAGGCCGAAACGCGGGGTTGGGACGCAAAGAGACCGATGAGCTACTGTCCCCCAGCCGTATACAGGCAGGGTCTATCGACAGTGCATGCAGCTCGCTCACGCGCCTCGCAGAGGCGATAGCGAGCAGGAAGGCCATCTTCCAAGAGAGGAGCTTTAGGCTGAGCCCAGTCAGGGGCTCAAACGGCGGTTCAGTGAGAGCATTTAAGACCAGCTGCAGGTCCCAAGAAGGGACTGCGTTCGATCTAGGCGGCCGAAGCCGCCTGGCTCCTCTGAGGAATTGACTGGCGAGAGGGTGAGCTCCCACTGTCCGGCCTTCAATAAGGTCATGGTAGTCCGATATGGCCGCCAAATATCCCCTTAGCGTAGATTCCGCCAGACCTTCTTCGAGAAGGGACTGGAGGAACGCCAAGACGACTGATACGTCACACCGGGTCGGGCTAGACCCGTTTGTTTCACACCAGCGGCCTCTCCTGCCCCACTTCCCGGCGTACAGCGCCCTTGTGGAGGGGGCCTTGGACGCCTGAAGTGTCTCCAGCACTTCTGATTCTAGGCCCTGCCGGCAACTCTGCCAACGGGCTAAACATGCAGGTTGTAAAATTCTGGGTTCGGATGCCACAGCAGGCCCTGGGCCTGCGACAGCATATCCGCCCTGGTTGGGAGGCGCCAGGGGGTGCCCCGTAGGGATTCCCTTAGGTCCGCCATCCATCTCTGCTGGGGCCAGTTGGGGGCAATCAGCAGAACCTGTGCCCCTGAGTTCCTGATCCTCGCCAGAACTGTGGGCAGGAGAGGCATGGGGGGAAAAGCATAGAGCAGGGCTGGAGGCCACTGGTGTGCCAGTGCGTCCACGCCCAATGTCCCCGTCGTGTCCATCATAGAGTACCACAGGGGGCAGTGAACATTCTCCCTGGATGCGAAGAGGTCCACCTGTGCTTCCCCGAAGCGGGACCAAATGGACTGGGTGCGGTCGCCATTCCCCTGGTCTCGGGCCACCCCTGGACAGCATATTGGCTGCCACATTGGTTATACCCGGCACGTGCACTGCCTTCAGGGACATGCATTGGGCATGTGCCCATAGCAGGATTTGACGTGCTTTCGCATGCAGGATTGGGGACCGAACCCCACCCTGGCGGTTGATGTTGGAGACTACCGTGGAGCTGTCTGTCCGGACAAGAACATGTCTGTGCCAGACCACTGGGAGGAAGTGGTACAATGCCCGAAGCACTGCTTCCATTTCTAGCAGGTTTATGTGTTTCCCTGCCCATGAGGGGCTCCACGATCTGCAGCAAAATGGGACAGATGCTCCATAAAAATATGTTGCCTCTCTGGGGTTAGAGAGGCACGCATGGACCCAGAGTCCAAAACCAGACCCAGGAAAACCCTTTTTCTGGAAGGGGTGAGGTGGCTCTTCTCCCTGTTCAGGGTCAGGCTCAAGCTGGCTAAATGGTCCAGTACCGACCTTGTGTCCCTTCTCGCTTGCTCCTCTGATGGAGCACAGATCAGCCAGTCGTCCAGGTAATTCGCAATACGGATACCCTGGCGACGGAGTGGGATCAGTGCGGCGTCCATGCACTTCGTGAAAGTGCGTGGGGCCAGAGCTAGGCTAAAGGGGAGGACCGAGTACTCGTACCCTGTGCCCTTGAAGGAAAAGCGGAGGTACTTCCGGTGATCCCGGTGTATGGGGATATGGAAGTATGCATCCTTTAGATCCACAGAGGTGAACCAGTTGCCATCTCTCACCTGAAGGAGGAGATTGGCGAGGCGGAGCATCCGGAAGGGCAGGTGCTTCAAAAAGCGGTTGAGCCTTCTTAGATCTAGGATGGGGCGGAAGCCCCCGACCTTCTTGGGGCTAGAAAATAGACTGAATAAAACCCATGTCCCGCTGCCACCAGGTGCAGGGGTCTTCTCTAGCAACACCCGAATCTCGTCGGAGAGAGCTCGCGCAGCAGCCCCGTCTCTCACCCGAGTAGGAGTAACCCCGTAAAAACGGGGGGCCTTGGTGTTGAATTGGAGCCTGTACCCCGACTCCAATGTGCTGAGCACCCAAGGACATCGGGTACATAGGCGCCACTTTGCGAGATGGAGAGGGAAAAAACGCGGTGCCGGTAACCGTCACCGACGGAACTGGCCTCGGGAAGCTGACTTACCGGAAGGTTTCCGGAACCGCGCCCAGTCCCGCGAGAAACGCGAGGGCCTTGGCTCCAGGGAGCCAGATGAAGGCCCCTGAAAGGTCCTGTGCTCCCCAGTGGGGGCGGGACCTGAAGCTGGGGGTGCTCTGCGGAAAACACGGGTCCCTCTTGCTGGGGCCCGTGGGGCTGGAGCCCGTCCTACCAACATCTCACTCGCCCTGCGTCACTGCTCCAAGGCAGCCTCCGCAGGCGGCCCAAACACCTGCCCCGGAACCACTGGGGCAGTAAGAGCTGCTATCTGTCCTTGGTCTGTTAGACTGGACTGAGCCAGCCACACCTGGCGGCGTGCCAGGACGAGTGAGGACATGGAGTGCCCCAGGGCTTGGGCATGAGCACTAGCCCCGCGCATCATAATGTCCACCACACGCAGCATCTCTATTGCTGAGTTACTGGGGGCAGCGGAGGACATGTCCTGCAGCATACCCTCCAGGTACACCAGCAGTAGTGTGTTTGTGTTAGCCAGTCGGGCCGCAAGAGCGGCAGACTGATAAGCCTTACACACCCGCTTGTCAGTAGCCCTGCATCGCCTATTGCAATACTGGGAATCACTATCAGCTCTAAAGGTAGCGCCTGCCCAATCTGTGGAGGAGCCGCCAACCCATAAGACGTGGCACCCGCCATATTGGCCAACTGGGTCTTGGGGAGTCTATATGCCCCAGGAGACTGCCAGGATGCCTGCAGTTCTGTCAGAAAATCAGGCAGGGGTGGTAACCCCCCTGTCATGGGCCGATGAAGGCCGCGGCTGAAAAGTGAGGGAGCAGGAACCGCCAAGGGGGGTAAGCGAGCGCGCTCAGCCGCCCTGAGAATCACCGCCCGATCGGAGGGATCCAAGGGCGGGAGCTCAGAAGCATCGTCGCTTTCCTGGGCAGACACTGACCCACCTTCAGTGCCGGACTGTTGGGGGTCTGTCCGACAGTACAGGCTATCCGACGCCGTCGTAGACAGCTTGTCGGGGTGACGGCAGGACGGTCCAGGCACTGGGCCCTGAGGGTCCCGAGGCCTGGGTGACTGCTGCTGTGATGCTACCAGCCCCAGAAGGGTCTGCTGCATCGCCTGCACCTGTAGCTGAAGCTGATGGAACTCCGGTTCCTGATGCTTACGCTTCCTAGCGCGCTTTCTAGACCCAGCCCCTTGAGCATACGGCTCCATATCATGCTCCACAAAAGTTGATTGCCCAGGTGGGACGTCCTCCCCGACGGCCCACCATCTCCCGGATTCTGTACGCCTTCCGACATGCTTAGCCCAGAAGTGTGTCCAACACCAAGCCAAGGGCCCAAATCAGGGGCTCCTTCCAGCCTTTTTTGTTGTTCTTATTGTTGTTGTTGCTACTGCGCAACTAACAACACCAAGCCCAGCGGCTAATATAAGACAGAAGAATATTAGTAACAATGAATAAACTTCTGTAAAGAACGGCAGCAATCTGCCTACAACAACGTTTTTCAAGCGAGTCCAGCGCCAGTCAAGACGCGGAGGCTTACTTTATTGTATCATGCGTTGTAATTGTTGCTATGCAAATAACAAGTGAACCAACACAATGCAATCAGAAAGATATCGGCTTTTAAATCCGATCTAATTCTGTAATGAAAAAAACCGGCAGTGAACTGGCTACAACTAGGTAATATTCTACCGAGTAAAGTAGCAAACAAACAGCAAGCAAACCGCAGTTCCGCGTTGCTGGGGGAGGGAAAGCCCCGGAAACTTACTTTGTCCGGGCGCTCGGGAGTGGCAGAAAACAAAAAGTTTTGCGAAATCGAAGATTCCAAAGGAACCAACAAACACAATCTCAGCTCACCTCGAGGAGGCAAAAAGAGGTCGAGCGGCGTACAAGCGCCATATTTATGGCGTGACGTGGTTCCGCCCGTAGTGGTGGTTAATTTGATAAACAATCTCCTAGTAGCTCCTCCTCTCGGCGAGGATGACCCATACCGTGGCGTGTTGACCGGTATGAAATAGAAAAAGCAGCGTGCATGTCATGACAGTTGGGTCTCTTGTTTTTATATTACACTACTACATCTACAAGTAAATTATTTTCCATGCATAAATATCACTACTACTAATAACAGTGGTTCATCAGGTTGCTGATGTTGTACTGCTATCTTTTTTAACACCACTATAGCTCTCAGTATATCATTGCAAACTAAAAAAAAGTTTCTTTGCATTTGTGGCACTTTATTTTGACTTAAATTATGAAAATAAAATAGGTTAACAATTCCTAAAGAAATTGTCGGTGTGGTTGCTTCACAGTGTTATCAATTGCTAGAAATGGCATAGAAAGATGGTAATATGGTATAGTGTGAGGTGGAAAATAAAAGGTGGAAGGTGAAAGTGTTAAAATATGGTGATGTAGCCTATTTTGTGGTAAGTCTAAAGAACCTGGAAGTGATTCAAAGAAGTAATGAATTGTGATGAATGTACAAAAAGGTAAGGCATTAAGTAGGCAAACTGGTCGGCTCACACTTAACGGAATGCTCAGTTTCAATCACTCTGAGCCGCTCAAAGCGTTGCTGAGCACTTTTGGATTTGGATCAGAGACGGAAGTAGGCTACGTTGTTAGCTATAGAATTTCTCGTCACCATTTCTTAAAACTCAGACGGTTGTTGACAGTTGTTCAGCGCTCACATAGAGCAGAATGTTAGGTTATTAAAAAATCCGCTCAGTGCTCACACTGAGCATTCTCACCGTGAGCTACTCAGTTAGCTTCAGTTACATAACGTGACCAATGTCAAATCATCTGCGATAGTATTGTTGGGTCATAACAGTGTTGTCAAGGAAGGCATTGTGAACAGTGTAATATGTTACAGCATCCACATTCTATTGCATTGGTTTTCAAAATGTGCCCATTGACTCCCATTAATATTTTTGGCGATAAATGGTGAATTATCTGAAAAAGTGTATATGGTATAAAGGTAAAAAGTAATAGCAACCTGGAGGGTGTATAAAGGTATAATATGAGGTATGAATGGTTTTGGAGGTTCTCAAAAAGTGGCGGAATAATAATGTATGGTGAATAACAAAAGGTGTCATTTCAAGTCTGTATTGTAAATGGTACAACTGTCTTCTTTCATTTAAGCCATTTACCAAGTTTCTGTGATGCTCATACCCGGGGCATATCTTGGCGCTTGGTGCAAGTCCATTTAAGTCCATTTTTGCGAGTTTATCGGTGTGTATTTTTGGCGCTAAGCACGGCGCAACATGCAAATAGACTGAACTTCTTTAGTAATTATAGGTGTGTCTTGGGCGTGGCATACAATAAACCAATCAAAATGTCCTATCCCATTCCATTTAAAAGCCTGCTTTTTCACCTTGGCAGATTGCTTGATGGCGAAACAGACATGCTCGTGCGTGTTTAGTGCGATCAAGGAATAGGCTAAATGGATCAATAGTATGATCAATATTATTTGGACTAACCATTAGCCTATGAGTTCCAGACATGGCTGTTATTTTACTAAATATATGCGGTTACATTTAGTTAAAAAGACCTGCAACAGCTGAGAATAAGCTATCAATGGCTTCAGTCTCACCTTAGAAAATGTCAAATTAGCCTGCTTGTTCAACGAATTTCGTTTGATGCAATGAAAGTGTCAAACATCAATTCCATGAGGCTGTTCTCATGGAGTTCTCGAAGTTGAAGCTTCACCCGAAGTTCATTAGGCTACTTGCATAGTAATATTGATTAAAAACATAAATACCGTTATTTTGCCTTAATGATTACACTAAATACAATAAAGTTGTCAGGTTGGCAACCCATATGTTCACACATATTTCCCCTTGTTTTATAATGTTCTGCTTATGGAAATGTGACCAACCTGTTTTACTCGTAGCATAATGCTTTAAAACAATCCACTTTAAGACCATGAAACGTGTGACCTACAGCAGGGGAAACAGAGAACATGCAGCGCACATGCAGAGAATGGCATTAAAATTAATTGTGAATTAATTCTTTAAAGTGCTGCAAATTTGTGTTCGTTTCTAATTAGACGTTTAGTTCTCTTCTCGTTTTGTTCAGTTATAAAATAACAGGTGAAATCAGCTGGGTTTTAATAAGCTGAGAGTATGGAAACCTTGTCACTGTAATAAAAAAAATATGAAGGACGAAGAATACTAAGGTTCAAATTCAGTTAACATGGTGACATTTATCTCCATTGTTTAACTGTAGGCTATGGAAAAAACCTTATGCACAGCGAATCTGCTGTACCTTAGACTATTTGAAAAACAACAAATGCAATATTCACTGGACAAGGTTTGAACTTTTTTCAGTCAAAACCATTCTATTTACTTACAGGCTGTAGGCCTAGAGAGCTGTATTGTAATGACATCTGAAGTGCATTTTCAGGACTCAAATGTCCGTCTATTGCAGTGCAAAAAAAAAAGAGTTTTCCTTTGAATGACAATTCACGTATTAGGTGTAAATGACAATTTGCGCATTAGGCTTGATATAGATGTTATCAGTAAATAGATTGTCTCGTAACAGAAGATTGCCCCTCCAGAAGATTACAGGAATTATTGGCAAATATAGGCTAGGTCATAGCTTGACCTTACACGTACCATCGCACATCACCTGGATGTTGATGGAGTGGGCTGAAAGCAATTTAATTCGGCATCCCCCTTCGCTGAGGGACACGTAGCTATGTGGTCTTTGACCTATGGACCCTTTTATTATTATGCATTTTTTTTAATATGTAGCCTACACAATTATAATATTTCACATTGTAATCTTGATATTTTTAGTCATGCTTGTGCGCGCCCCTGTGTGTAACAGACAGGAGGGGGTACGTGCGTTGTGCACATGCCTATGTAGACGCACTTATATGCGCCGTTAAAATAACATGTAAACAACTGTGACATGACTTTAGACCAGGTTTGTGGTGATTTTAGCGCAAGCGCTTTTTGCTGCCTCAAGATAGCAATACGCCAAAAAGAATCCTGGCCACTCCTCATCTTAAGACCACCCAGTTCACTTGTAATGGGCGCAAGAATACATGGTATTTAAACAACTTGAACGCAAGGCGTTATAATGAACCATGCGCCGGGTGTAAGATAGCAAAGACACTTGCGTTTGGGTTAGTGCCGCTTAGCGCCGGGTGTAAGATAGGGCCCCTGGAGTTATAAAGCCTGAAACAGGGCATCCCACCACACACACACCCAAATTTGCTATCTGCGCGAAGGGATTAAGCTATTTCATCATCATCATCATTTTTTTTTTTTCATCATTCATCAACCCGCTTATTCCTGTTCAGGGTCACGGGGGGTGCTGGAGCCTATCCCAGCATGCATTGGGCGAGAGGCAGGAATACACCCTGGACAGACCGCCAATCCATCACAGAAAACATTAATATTAAGATATGTATCATATATCACCAAAAGCCATATCGCCCCGCCCTATTTGGGCCATTATAATGTATTTTATATTCGTGGACCTAAATAAAGATTTGAAATGTGTCTGTCTGCCTGTGTGTGTGTGTGTGTTTCAGAGCGAGGCTCTGTGCTACTGATTGGGCTGGTGGATTATTACCTGGAGACCAGCTCCTCCCAGGCCATGCAGATCCTGATTTCTGTGAGGGAGCCCCATGACAAGGTGAGAGCCCAACGCGAGTCTCATTATAGAACAATTCATCTCTTTACAGTACCATTCCATTCTCATTACAGTATCATTGTCATCTCATTATAGAATATAGTCACCTTACACTACCTTACTGCACACACCTGTATGAGACCCCATTACACTGTCTTACTGCACACCTGATTAGGGCATACTCTTATCCAGGGGTACATAAGTGCAGTCAGGGTAATACTACTAAGCGCAACAATACTACATAAATACTACGCTACTCGAAAAAAAGTACATGCTACTAGAGTCAATCACACTGCAACTGGATGTGCTTTAAGCAGATTTACTGTTTTTGTTGTCAACAATGCAAACGTGTTCAACAAATGTGTCCAGTACTAGTGGAAGTGCTGGTGTTTGTAAAACTGTGAGGAAAGAGGGAAAGAGATTATAGTAAAGATTTGTCCACATCTCCACACTGGAGGCCCGTGGGGTCAGAGGGGTGGAGTCTGGTTGGTGTCCAGGTCACAAAGACACAGGTGTGAGGAGTCTTCACTCAGTCCTGCAGCCACAGCTGTGCATTTCAGTATCACCATAAAAGAGAATACAGAATGGGGGGAAAAAGCCACGCCTTACATTTAATGTGGAGAGAACTTGCAAACGTGAATGTGTTAAACAGTCTCCTTAGATGACATCACGTGGCGCTGTAGTGGCAACATGTAGTCCAGCAGTCTCTCGTGTTCGTGTTTGTTAATTTGAATGTGTTTTGTTGTGTTGGGCTTTTTTCTTTAGTTTTTTTATGCGCTGTGTGTCTGTTGTGAGACGGGGAAGCAGGCTAGAGATTTTTCGGGGCTCTCCTGCTGCTCGTTTTTATAATATTGACGAATTGTCTAGCAGGGATGATTTCGTTTGTGGTCGTCACCATGGAGACGCATTCGCATTATACTCGGGAATGTCCATTGGATCTGCAGCCTCAGAGTTTACCATCGCTCTTCACCGGAGTTGAAGATGTCGGGACTGCGGGCAATCTTCAGAAGGTCACCAGGGAAGGAGAAGATAATGCAGGGGATGCGTGAGGCAGCGACTGGGAAGGCTGAGCTCCGTTTCGACAGTGGACACTGGACAGAGACCGCAACACTGCATGTAGCCTATGGAGGAAAGTCGTGGAGGCAGAGTTTGTGTGTTGGACTGGTTGATGACATTGGACAACTCGGGACAGCGGGGGCTATTTTAATGATGATGTTTGGCTGTATTATTTTATATGTTTGTTTGTGTGTCGTGGGTCTGCCCCATTGTCTATGTCTTTTTTGTTGTTGCTGGTGGCTACAACTGAAGATCCCTATCTGGAAAATAAACGTTATTCTATTCTATTCTATTCTATTCTATTCTATTAGAGACAGTAGCAGCTGTGTTATGTGTCAATGTGCCCTGCTTGATATTTCCTGTGTTTAGGAACGGGTTGGGGCAATTATGAGCTGTGTGGCAGAAAAATAAACACTTGTTTCTTTAACAGAGAGCTGAGAGACAGCTGGGTGTGTCCCCCCCTCAAAAACCATTTCTCAGCCTGTGTGCAAATTAAATACACTGCACATTTTTTGGGAAATATAATTCAAGTAAATATAAATACTACATATTGCAATATCTTAAAGTAGTTAATTGTAAAACTGATATATTGCGAATGGCTGAAATATATGGCTAAACTATTTATTTGAATGTATTTTCAAATATATTTCATTTACATATATTGCAAGTGACGCTTTTGGGGGGGGTGGGGGGACGGTTTGATGGATGTGGAAGATATTTAAACCAAGGGAAGCCTAGCCATACTCTGAAATAAATACAGTTTCTATAAATTAAAGTGATTCTAAAACTTTGCACAGATTTATAATTAAAACTGTAACGCGTGATCAGTACTTCAACAGTCCTGGGGCGGTGTGTTATGATAATGTGATGTGATGTGATGTAATGACACATGATCTTGTGGGATCAGCATCTCTTGGGTCCTGTCTGTAATGGCACATGTATGGTACTGGCCATATCCTAACCCTCTCTGCCCCCCTCCCTTCCCCTACAGCACTTTCTGGACAAGTTGAACGAGTGCCTGGCCAAGCCGGACTGCCGCCTCCCCACCCTTACCCTCCTGGGACATGTTGTTCGCAAGCAGCCCTCCTGGATCCACAAGATAACCCGCTTTCCCCTGCTTGTCTCGCTGCTCAAATGCCTCAAGGTATGCTGGGTAATCTCTTTCACATCTCGAGGACGCTCCTCTTCTTCATCACGGTGGTTGTGTTTTTACTTTACATTAACGATTACATTAAAGGCATGAGGTCTTGTGATGAAACAGACTGCAGGCATTTCTGCTTTTGATTCAAGATCTAGGGCTTTATCTTGACGATCTTAGTGTTTGGTCTAAAACGCATGGCGCAAGTGGATTCAGGGCATATCCAAGTCCACTTTTGCTAGTTAGATGGTGCAAGGTACAAATGGGCTGAACTTAGTCTCTTTTTATATTACTTAGTCTCTATTTATAGGTGTGTCTTGGGCGTAACATGCAATAAACCAATCAAAATGTCATATCTCATTCCCTTTAAAAACCACCTGCGTTTGCACCTTGGCGGATAGATAGTATGTAGGCGTAAGTAAGACTGTGAAAACAGCGATTTACAGCTGGCGAAAACAAACGTGCTCGTTCGCATTGTTAAAGCATGCGAGCAAGCAATAGGCTATATGGATCAATATTATTTGGACTAACCATTATGACGTGTTTTGATATACACAATAATAATCTATCACATTAGAGTTTAACACCGGCACAGGTTTCCGGTAATTCCTGACCAAACTATTTCCCAGAAATATAATAACAAGAAAAGTTTTTCCATTAGCTTACACCAGGGCTGTTATTTCACAAAATATATACGGTTTAATTTTGTTTTATACAACAATGAGATCCAAACGAGTAAGACGATTCGCCGAGACACATTCCACCAGTGCTGGTATTTAGTATAACCTCACTGCCAGTACGTAGATGCGTTCTATAGAGCGTTACCTAGGAAGCGTAAACAACAACAATAGCAACAGCAACAGGGTGCTAGCAATTTGTCAAATCCAAAATAAAGAATGAGTTAATCAAAAGTTATTGTTTCAATATTTTTTCATTACTTACTAAACGTTTATGTTAACATTGTTGTAGATAAGCAATATATCACTCAAGGTTTGTGCGTTATTGGATATAATCACTGCTGAGAATACTTCACAACTCAACCTGCGGTCTCGTTGCTGCGACATCACAGCAGTGATTATATTTCCAATGCGCTCCCTCTGGTGATCTATTGCTGAAATAACACCTGCAGCAGCTGAGAATAAGCTACCAGAACATGGCTTACCTCTCAACTTAGAAAACACCAAATTAGCCTGCTTGTTTAACAAATTTCCTTTGTTTATACAATGAAGCATTGTCAAACATCAATTCCATGAGGCTGTTTTCACAGCAGACCGATCACAGGCAAAGAATTTCAGCTAGCGAATTTCAAGCTTCATCCAAAGTTCATATTACGTGTATTCTAATCTTGATTAATAACATATATTGCGTTCTTTTGCCTTAATGATGACAATAAATACACTAAAACTGTCAGGTTGGGAACCCATAGGTTTACGCATATGTTCCCTTGTTTTAAATGGTCCTGCTTATGGAAATATGACCAACACGTTTTTACTGGTAGCTTAAATGAAGTCCACATTCCCGCAATTTGTGCGTCTATTCCAGGAGAGAAAATGTTTTAATTTGGGGGAAAATATTAATCCCCAATTCCACAATATTTTTTTTATGTTTGTGCATACCCTATCTGTAGACAGGAGGGTGTTTGCGCATTTGCCTATGTAGATGCATATTACATATTGCATCTTCATATTGCACAGTTAAAATAACATTGAATCAACTGGAACATGACTTAAGACGAGGCTTGTGGTGGTTTTAGAGCAAGCACTTAATGCTGCCTCAAGATAGCAATACGGCAAAAATTATCCCGGCCATCTTAAGACCAACCCGCCCAGTTCACTTGCTATGGGCGCAAGTTCACTGGCTAGCTAAAGAATGTGAGCACTGGACGTTAAAATTACCACTGCGCCGACCTGACACTAGCAAAGAAACTTGCATTTGGGTTACCGCCGGATAGCACCGCGTGTAAGATAGGGCCCCTTGTGTTAAAAAAAATGAAAATATTTTTAATACAGCAAAGCAAGACTAAATAGAGTGGACCCTCCACAGTTCAGGGGTTCGGTGGGATCTTTCTATCAATAAAGCACTACATTTTCTGTCTTCAGTTTTTTTGGCTTTAACTTGGGACTATGGAGGTAGATTTCTATCAAAAATAAACAAGCACAAAAGTATAATCTACAATTTTATTTACCATCCACACAGTCATTGCACAAAACTCCTATCAGATTGCATGTAGCTAGCTAGCTAGATTACATTACAGAGGGGTAGGTCCGTACATTGATAGGAACTAGGAAGTACAACACTATGAGCTAAAATAAGGAGAGCACTCCATGCAATTTGAATTATCATTTTCATTTAGGTGTCTTATCTACTAGCTAGCGAGCTGAACAAATAAAAGATTTCATAGGAGACATCGGTATCAGTGAGAATAGCTGTCAAATTTATTTAATTGGCTACAATAATTCACATGGTTGAGCTTGTTTTACATAATCTTTCCCATGAGGGGCGAAAGAGTTATGTAGCTACTGTGTACGGACCTACCCCTCTGTAATGTAATCTAGCTAGCTAGCTACATGCAATCTGATAGGAGTTTTGTGCAATGACTGTTTAAAAAACTTCCCATCGCAAGATTAGCGTGGGGTTAACTTTCCAACCTAAATAAACTCAAAACTCGGTTGTTTTAATTAAATTTACCATTAATCCACTTTTTAGATATAATGTGCAATTTAAGTTAAGCGTGTGTGAATCGACACGGTAAAAAACAGCTGAATATTTGTCTCAAAATTCTGTCAGTAAATCCAAGCAGATCAAGCGTGTCCTTCGATCGGCAAATGTAGATTCGCCAGTTCGCAAGCTAAGCTTTTGATTTGTACATGTGAACATTGGAAACATATCTGTAAATGTTATTTGCATTTGTGAATATAATTTTTGCATTCATCCAAATGATGATTTACAAAACACAAGTTGAGAGGTGTTTGTGTGTGGATGGAAAACACATACTTGTGGATTATTTTTACGAAACACAAATTGAGAGGTGTGGGTGTGGATGGTAAATACAATTGTGGATTATATCTACGAACACAAATTGAGAGGTGTGTGTGTGTGTGTGGATGGTAAATACAATTGTGGATTATACTTTTGTGCTTGTTTATTTTTGATAGAAATCTACCTCCATATGGAACTGCTTATAAATGTGGATGTTTAAAGTTGTTAAAAATGTGTACCTTGGCCTGCTGTGTTGTTGGCAGACAGACTCAGATGTAGTGGTGCTCATAACTGGTTGGCCTGCTGTATTGACAGACAGACTCAGATGTGGTGGTGCTCATAACTGGAGTTCTGGTGCTAATCACACTGCTGCCCATGATACCGCAGGCGGGCAAACAGCACCTGTACGAGTTCTTTGACATCTTCGGCCGCCTGGCCGCTTGGAACTTAAGAAACCCAGGTAAGCCCCTCCCACTCCCTGGTGAACCTCTTCCACACCCCTCCCACAGGAAGACCACAGAGAAAGGAGCAGTGAAGTGAGTGGGAGGAGAGCTCATTCCCATTGGCTGTTTGCTGTAGTGAGAAGCTGATTGGACAGGGATACAGGTAATAGGAACTATTGATTGATTGTGTGTGACCCAGGTCATGTGACGGAGGTGTTCCTGATTCACCTGCACGCCAGTGTTTACTCGCTTTTCCACCGGCTCTACGGCATGTACCCCTGCAACTTCGTCTCCTACCTGCGCTCCCACTACAGCATGAAGGAGAATGTGGACATCTTTGAGGAGGTGGTGAAGGTGAGCTCTTCAGATACAGTTTGTGTTTAATAGAGTTGTGCGATGATGTCGTGTATCGATTGCCAATGCCTTTGCAAACATAAAGGCCGTTTAAAAATTAGCGCATACAGCCCTTTTAAAATTATTTTTAATTAATTGTTTAAAAATTTGAATCCACAAGTAATTTCCTATGTTTTTAAATTTTTTTAAATTCCTATAAATAAAATGTAATTGGTCGAAAATAAGCTGTTCTCTCTTCAGTGCATTACCATCTATTTGCGCTTCTGCATTGTATGCGTGTGACTGACTGAAGTCCCAGAGCATTTTGTGTTACGTTTGAGCGCTGAAGCGATAGCTACATTATATTCAGTTTTGAAATCCAAATGCCTATTTTTTTTCTATTTTTCTATTATACCACTAATCACTGGTTGTTCTTTAAAGTGGCTAAAACGGCAATAGACGTCATCTTGTTTTAGATCCCATCATTGATGCTCCCATAAACAGTTCACAATAATTAAAGTCGGAGTACAGGTTTTATTTTAAATAGCCTACACATTATTAAAACAAGTGCAACATAGAATGCTACATTGAGATTGCCTAACTGAAACAAAGTACAAAGATGGGATGAATGAATTTTATTTGCCGCATTGACAATGTGTTTATCATTTTAAGCCATTTGATGATTAAAAATAATTACTGGAGCGGCGCTCTGGTGCGGTGTTATAGCACTAGCCTACACCTCTGACATCAACGTTGGCAATTTTATGGGGAGTAGGCTAACATTTGCAAAATAGTTAATCTCTTTCAAGTAGTAGGCTATGTGATCATTTATGTACACTAAATTTATTATATATTCAGCCTTCTTCATTGCAGTTGGCGAATAGCAGGCTTGGAATTTCGTCATTTTAAGCGCGCGGCCATTTGGCCTTCGGTGTCACAAAATTGTTTAGGGCACAAAGGCCACATACCAGGGCACAAAGGCCATTGAGTGAAATAAGAGGATTTGTAGCCTACAAATAAATAACTTTACTTTCTGATTAGAAAAAAACACAAATGACATGAAAAACATTAATTATTCACTTTTTTATATCAATTAAAAACATTTGAAGTTGTCTTGTCATATTATATGCCTCCTTAATGTTAAGCAATATTCATCATCACTTGAGGATGGAGATGGGGAGACAAGTGGAGTAGGGCTAGCCATCTGTGGGTCAGGGACAGGGTTGAAGTTCAGTCTTGAAATGTTGATTAAGAGGGTAAATAATCCCTCTGAACATGAAAAGCACCTAATTAAGAAAAATTAACAGTTTGTTAAAGTACTGGGATTGTGATTGTGGTTGGAACGAAAACCAGCATACACAGGGACGCCCCTGGACCAAGTTTGGTAACCACTGAACTAGGCTATCTGCAACCTAGAATATATAGAATATGCCATGTTCCAATGTTGCTGTTCAGCAGATAAAATAGGCAGCAGTTTAACGGTAGCTGAAAAATGGATGAAAAAATAATAATAATTCGACCTGAGTTGGCAACCGTAGTCGAACCATGGAAATGCAACTTTAGAACCCACGGTTTGACAAAGTCATCCAGTCGTATGCACTGTGCAGCCGAAACTCGCAAACGTTTTAAATTTATTTTCTGAATGATCTTAAATCGTGGCATTGTTCTGGAAAGGCGATAGTGCAGTGTTAGAAAGTCAGATAATAAAACAGGCTATTTAGCTTAGGTAATAAGTACGAACCAGACAAGTGCTAATCGGATTCTAACGAGCAAGCTAGTAAATAGCTGTCAACTTGAACTTACGTTAAGGTTAAGTGGTATTAAAAACAGAGAGGATTGATTCAGTTAAGCACTAAATAAGTCATCTCTCATCATCTCTATCGATAACTAGTTTGCTTACCGTCTGTTTCCCACTCCCTGCCTCCCTGTTTCGCTCCCTACGTTTTCTTCACAGAACTAGCTATATACTAATATAGTTTTGTGGTTTTCTTGCTAGTGGCTTTGATGCTGTGTGATTCAAGCTGCAAGAACTGCTGCAGTTATACAAGATCACTGACCGACGAGATTTTGACAGTAGCAGGGCACAAATGCCATGTTGGCCGTATGATTTTCGGGGTATCACGGCCAGAGCGAGGGGCAACGATGGCTATGGCCGTCGTTAAATTCCTACCCTGGCGAATAGTAATAATAATAATACACATCATATTAAGTGCCCCACACCACCTCCACGACGATCGGATCGGGTATCGGAAATCTCTGATGATGACAATAGGACGATCTGAAAACAGAGATGATTGCCCAACCCTGGTGTTTAATTATGAATTAATTTCTGTGTTTTGCAGTTAGAGAAAATATGAATACACAGATTATTACCACTGGAGGAAAATGATTGACCGTATCATTACTTATGTGCATGGCGTGTGTGTTTGTGTGTGCGTCTATGTATGTATGTGTGTGTGTGTGTGTGTGTGTGTTTCTGTGTAATTCTCACAGCCCATGTTGGAACATGTACGGATACACCCGGAATTAGTGACTGGAACCAAGGACCATGAGCTGGACCCCACCAGGCGAGTGTGACACCCCCACACACCCACCCTGCCCCAGCTGCACCCAAAAAAAGTCCTCCAACTGAGGAGAAGAGTAAGAATCCAGGGTTTAGGCCTTTATGCTCAGACATGTCCCCCCCAATCCTGCAGATGGAAGAAATTTGAGATCCACGACATTGTCATCGAATGTGCCAAAGTATCCCTGGACCCCAAAGAGGCTTCCTGTGAGGAGGGCTACTCCACCATGCCCGACCACTACTCCACCCATGTGCAGCGCCGCCCCACGGACTGCACTACCAGCCTCTACACGGATCTCCACAGAAGCTTTGGTCAGTCCAGCACTCCTCCACCTGTTCCTCTGCTTTGCGCTGGTGGGCTGTCCTCATCCTGCTTGATTCTTGACTAGCTTATTCACATGTTGATAGGTTGAAGCAATGTAGTGATTGATTATTGGTCTGTGATGCAAAATGGGCTGGCTTATCAAGACTGCCATTTTAATAGTTTGTTGATGAAATGGTTAATGTCTCTTAACATGTACAGGCCATCTTGAAGTTTTTCCAGCATGGTAGATCTGAGGGTTTTCTGCCTACGGTTACACTAGTCACTTCAATGTGACTTCTATGCGACTTCTAACATCCAATATCACTAGGCTGCATTAAGTGACCACCACAGTATTATGTTCACAAATGTAGTTGAAGGCGTGCTTTCGCATACACAAATTGAGAACCCAGTTGGAATCTGTGAAATTATGCACAGTATGGTTCCACTCGTACTGGCTACGTTTGCAAGCCCATACCCTCTCCACCGAAACAGCTGTTGCACCACCACCCTCACATTAAAAGCACACTTCCCATTACAGTACCGCTGCTGCCTCCTCATCAGTGCATGCCTTGTGTAGGTTATACCTCAACTAAACAATATGAACATAATGAAAAGAAGCACAATCTCACGAACACCGAACACCATTTTACAGGAATGTTGTTTCCTGTTGTTTTATTTAATATTTAACTATTGCGCAGGATCATGAAATCCAAACTGCGATCTGATCATAGAGCTCGCATTGTTCTGTCAAATGTGGACACAACTCAAATCTGTCCTGATGTGATCGGATGTGCTGTTCTTTCTACAGGAAGCTCCTTCTCCACCCCCTTCTGCACACCCCGCCAGACCCTGCCCCCACTCTCAGGGACACAGCCTCCCCACTACGGCCCACACACCTCCCAACGCCAGGTGAGTGCCCTCATCTGCATTTTAAATTCATTATTCAATTATTAAAATTATTATTATTATAAAATTTCTCAGCTGAAGTCTGTTGTTCCCCATACCCTGCTGCTCTCCATGAGTGTGGATGTAGGGACTCTGGTTAAGCCGAGGATTCACACTCCTAATACCTCACCTTGCTAGCAAACACCACACAAACACCCGTTCGGGGGCCGGGGCGAGGGCGAGGGCGAGGGCGGGGGCGGGGGCTGGGGACAGGGTGTCCCGCGGGGAGGTCTGCACCACTGCGATGTTCCCTCCGTCTGGGAGACCTGTGCCAAAGCCATAATAAAATCTCTTTAAAGGCATACTGAACTTTGTTAGAACATAATATTGTATAGCTACCTGGCCCAAAATTAGTCGTAATATTCACGCTCATCTTCATGACTTGCTCCAGTGGTCAGCAACTGGCCAACAGAGAATGACATTTTTTTCTCTCTCCATTCACTCCCATTGCATGGTGAAACAGGTCCCAAAAGCACACTTTTAGCACATAAACGAATACAAACAACGCAGATTATGCCGATATATAAAATCACGACATCCAGAACCGAACGTTTGAAACTTTTTTCTGAGAAAACTAGCAACGGGAGTGAATGGAGAGAGAAAAAACATAATTCTCCGTTGGCCAGTTTCTGACCACTGGAGCAATTCATGAAGATGAATGTGAATATTACGACTCATATAGGCGCCAGGTAGCTATACAATATTATGTTCTAACAAAGTTAAGTATGCCTTTAAATGTTGTTTTTCCGCCGATTTTCCACACGGGTTGTTTACACTTCTTAAACCTTTAAGATGGGCGGTGGGAATCAGCCTGTTTTTCCTTCTCCCCCCTCCTGAATCGCCCCCTTGTTTTCAGCAGCGTGAGGAACGTGAGCTGCTGCAAAGGTGATGACTCATCCCTGTGTGGGCGTCATGCCACCGCTTCCCAAAAAATAAATGCGCCGCTCGGACGCAGGTTTCCCTGGCGATGGCGGTTGATGCGGTCGCTCTTTTGTTCTGGTCTCTTTTTGGCGTGTGGGCCGGTTTTTGCGAGGGTCTCATTGTTTTGTTTCTCCACCCTTGAAGGATACCCCTGGGGGGGTGCATTCTCTGATCAAGGAAAAAATGGAAATCATCAGCCAATCGCTGTACTGCATGTCTCTTGCAATTACCCTCCTGGTCTGTTCTTTATTTAATTTGGACTAGCTGTAAGCCTTACCCCCTGTTCTATTCCTCGCTAATTTGGGCAATTGTGGCTCTGGTTAGTGCTGTGCCACCTACGTCCATCTCATAAGCACTGCAGCAGAAGCATATGGGCTGCATGCTGCAGAGTTTATACAGCATCAGTTTGTGCATTTCTTTCCGTACATTTACTGACCGTGAAATCCTGACATTAACCCTCTTTTTTCCATCCTCCCCCTCCACACACACACACAGATCCTGAGCTGTGATGTCCCTTCTTCCTGTTTGACAAAGCACCCGATCTGGAGCCCCTCCTCCATCTGCGGCATGGCCACGCCTCCCTCCTCACAGGGCATCTCGCCCACCAGCACCTCCGAGCTTTCCCAGAGTACCTCTCACTACCTGGGCCACGCCCATGCCACGCCTGGTGAGCAGGGGGGCCCATGGTTCGCACAAGGACCTGCAGGGGCCCTCCAAGCGCCGTCCCCTTTCCTCTCCTCCTCTCTCCTCCCTCCTCTCCTGTCCTCTCCTCTGATTTCCTCTCCTGGTCTCCTCCTCTTCTCTCCTGAATCCTGGTGCTGCTGTAAAATCAGTGGTCCTTTTCTTCTGCTTTTCTTGTGTCGTTCCCCAGGGCTGGTAATCTGTAAAGGGATATGAAGTGAACTACTAGTTATTATGTTAGTGTTATTAGAGTGGGCTTGTTTTTAGGTTTTTGTGTTTCTATGGCAGCTGGTGGGAAAGGAATACCCTCCTCCACTCCTGCAGCCTCTTCACCACATCCCAACCTCACAGAGGAGCTTATCCTTTCCCTAACCCCCAACACAGCCAGCCCTCCACGCAAGGTACCCTATAATGTGTGTGTGTGTGTGTGTGTGTGTGTGTGTGTGTGTGTGTGTGTGTGTGTGTGTGTGAGAGGGAGAGAGAGAGAGGGATGGATGTGTGCGTGCGTGTGCTTGCGTATAGTGGAATAGTACTAGTTTGGTTGTTCAGTGGAAATGGCTCTGATGCCGGTTTTCTGCAGGATGGTCGACCCACGGAATCCAGCAAGCCCTGTCTGATGAGACAGGAGCCAATCAAAGAGCTGGAGAGAGGCAGCAGCGTGGACGCCAACAGCCAAGGTCAGAGAGAAACGCCACAGATTCTCTGTAGTAACCAGATGGTCAGCTACTGTATTATTTTTGTCTATCATGCCTTGTGCTGTTGGAGGTTAGATTTATGACAGGAATTACCAATGCTGTATTAGTTCATGAATATTCATGTTGCCATCGGTATCATCATCATCATCATCATACCTTTATTTAAACAGGGAAGGGCCATTGAGAGCAAGCTCTCTTTTACAAGGACGCCCTGTTTACAATACAAAAATAACAACAGTATAAAAAATATTAAAACAGAACAGCAGCATATAATATTACAGTATAAAAAACTAAAATATTAATAAATAACATAAAAGCACTATTTAGGCGCAACTATGGTTCAGCGAAAACACACACATTCACATTGCTCTATGTCAATCAATAGAGATTTAAATTGATTAAAAGGGATTAGCTTGTCTAATTTTGTGTGTTTTTGTATATTATTCCATTTGTTTGGAGCATAGTACATAAAAGCCAATTTCCCGATCTCCGTGCGGACACGACAATTTTCTAGAGCCAAAAAGTCTTGGGACCTAGTGCAGTGTGACGATGATTTCACATTAAGAAGACATGTGAGGTATGCAGGCAGTTCACCAAGAAGTGCTTTGTAAATAAATAGAATACAGTGTTGTTTTCTCCTAACTGCCAAGGACTGCCACCCAACTTTCTCATACAGTATACAATGATGTGTTCTAAAAACATCCCCAGTTATAAATCTGAGGGCGGAATGATAGACTGCATCGAGAGGTTTAAGAGTGGAGGTGGGAGAGTTCATATAAATCACATCACCATAGTCTATCACAGATAAAAATGTTGACACTATAATTTGTTTTTTGCAGTATTGAGTAAAACATGACTTATTTCTATAAAAGAATGCTAGTTTTGCTTTTAAAGATTTCGACAATTCAGTAATGTGTATTTTGAAGCATAGTTTGTCATCCAACCAAAAACCAAGGTACTTATAGCTGGATACTCTCTCAACCAATGTCCCATTAAGGGTGGAAATATTCACTTCTGTGGAACTGCTATTATTTTTATTTGAAAACAACATGCATTTTGTTTTATCCGAATTTAAAACTAATTTAAGATCAAATAAAATTTTCTGTATAGCACAGAAGTCAGACTGTAGGTTTTGAACCGCCTGGGCAGCAGACGGCGCCATTGTATATAGAATGGCGTCGTCCGCATAAAGATGAATTGAGCTGTATCTGAGGTATTTTCCTAGCTCATTTATGTAAATACCAAATAAAGTTGGCCCTAAAATAGAACCCTGTGGCACACCTTTATTAACATTCTCAAAGCTGGATTGATAGCCATCAGCCATGACAGCTTGCGTTCTACCATTTAGGTAGTTCGTAAACCAGTTAAGCGATTTTTTATCAAATCCAATGGAATCCAAACGTTCCAAAAGAATTTGATGATCGACAGTGTCGAAAGCCTTAGATAAATCGATAAAAATAGCAAGGCAATCCTGTTTTTTATCCAAGGCAATAGCAACGTCATTCAAAACTTTTGATGTTGCTGTCACAGTACTATAACCGGGTCTAAATCCTGATTGATATGGGTTTAAAATGGAGAATTGGTCTAAAAATGTTCTTACCTGATCGTTTACCAGTTTCTCTAAAACTTTAGCTAGGTATCACCTTTGGTCAAGCGCCTTCATGAATATTTTGAAGATGCGTCAAACTGGAATGTTGCTGAACCAATGTAAGAGAGAAGTAATTTTATGTTGGCATGAAGAATCTGGAGAAATGAAATACCCATTCTGACCTTTCCACCATTAAACTATGCTAGCCTGTAGCCTCATGCCAGCCTGTATAAAAGGGGATCTGTGACAGACTAAACCCAGAGAAAGTGTGTTTGGACATCCCAGTATTTATTAAGCGTTTCGCCTGTGCTTGGTCCATCCAAATTTCTTTTTCTCACACAATTAAATCGTTCAAGGGAACTTTTCGACTGAAATTATTAGTTAATCATTTTTAAATCATATTTTCCCATTGTGTTGCATTTGTTATACTCATTAAGGGACTTTAGCATGGGCTGCTGGAGTGACGTGCGGCCTGACCTATGGGTTTTTTTCCCCCGCCCTCCCTGTCCCCTATATCCTCCAATCAGGTGGTGACTGTGAGAATGTGCCCATGACTCTGAGGGAGCTGTCGGTCTTCATCAAGGAGCAGGAGCTGGAGGCGCTGCAGCGGACGGAGACGGAACGGGAGGGTGAGTGGGCAGGGCGCGGCGGGGTGTAGTGGGGTGTGGCAGGGTTCTCTACAGGGAACATGTAATGTCCCGCTTTGGGTCAGTATGAGGTGTTGCATTTGTGATTTAGAAGGCATTGAATGTAGCCACTGAAAGTGTTTCTGTTTGAGAGGGTGGCGGGTTTTGGGTAACAGCGCGTGCACTTTACTTGTACACCTGCTCTATTCTGGATCATAGTGCTACCCCTCTTCTGAATAGCAGTCACAAACCGATAGTACCAGTCTCCCGCCCCTGTCCCAACAGACGCCATCACCGAGGAGCTGCTGAAGATCACACAGGACAAGCGGGACGCCCCAGTCCTGCGGGGATTCGACTCACCCTTCTACCGCACTACTGAGACCCTAACAGGCACACAGGAGAAGCCCCCGCCTGTCCCCCTGGCCTCCAGCCTCCCCGGCCAAGACCATGTGGAGGGGCCGCCCACCACCGTCTTCATACCCATCGACCACCCTGCCTTTGAGGAGGAGGGCGACATGGCCGGCCCTTTCTCCCTCAGCCCCTGCAAAACTGTGCCCCTTCCCTACAAGGACCTGTTTGACCTGGTGCTGCCCAAGGCCGCCTCCCTGTTCGTGGGGCAGAGAACTACGGAGGCTGCACCGAATGCTGGAGAGGGCCGGGGACTGGAGGAGGTGGAGGTCGATGGGCTTGGAGAGGGGGGGGGGGAGTTTACCGCCATGTCCCCCTTGGCAGTGCTAGACCGCCTCATTCAGCAGGGCAGTGACGTCCACGACAAGGTGCTGAAAAGGTGAGCTCACTTTTGCGCTGCGGGGGAGTGGAGGGGGCGGGTCTTTATATTTGCAAGCCCTCTACCCACTTTAAACATTTTTTGTGACACCCAGCACATATGCCTACACATGGAATTTCTGTGATTATGATTGTGCATATGTCACAAAAACCGCATGTACATTACTCAGTGGACATTATTTGTTTGGATTAGTTTCAATGTGTAGAATCTGATTGGTCCATGGAGTGAATGTAGGCACACATGCTTTTGACCTGCACTTTGCTACCCAAATACAGCCCTCTCTCAGGACCCATGAATGGAGCCCAAGCCCGAGTTAGTTTGGGAACCGCTGTGCTAACTGCACTTAGGCTCATGCTTTCAAATGTGTATCCCTTCTCTGGAAGGGCTGATGCTACATCTTTGATGAGTCTATCCTCCTATTAATAGAATGTGGGCGTTTAGGGTTCTTGCTCTGTGGTGTTTGGGGAAGCAAGGGCAGCTGTTTGCAATGTGATGCGGGGACGGGGGCGTTAACAGGCCGGCCCGCGTGGGGATCACTCATCATTTTGGAAACAGGCGGCCATTGTCCTGTGCCGCTCCCACACACCATAAAAACACAACAACAGCAGCACAGTCCGGGTCAGCAGTGTTTGCATTGATCCAGAACCATCTCCTCTCCACCTCCCCGTCCCAGTCCCCACCATTTACATCCTTCTAAAAGCTGAACTGCGAGGCATGATTCACTTTAGCTGAATAAACTGGAGGGGGGCGGGAGCAGAGGTAGGTGTACTGGTTGGTGCTGTGGCAAAAGTAGCTGGAACTCCTTCACTGCCAGGTGGGTGTGGGGGGGGTTGCACTCATCATGAGTCCGTGTTCTACTGTAACATATGACACACCTCTGCACCTCAACTGAATTCCCCATGTGATCTCTCTTTCTCTTTCCCTCTCGTTTTTGCTCTATCTCTCTCTCTCTCTCTCAGATTACCTTTGCCAAGCAAATCAGCTGACTGGACCCATTTTGGAGGTAAACAAGTGTATTAAAGCTGCAACTAAACTAGGGGTGCATGAAGAGGCCCAGTACTTTAGTCCTGATTATTTCTCTCCCCTTTCATGCACTGCATAATGACTTCATTTATCCTGCTGTTGCAGGCCTCTTCAGTGCTTGTCCTGGAGAGCCACAGGGTTGGTTGGTTGGTTTGTTGGTTTTTATTGTTGCTCAGTGCTTCATTCAGGGCTCTTAAATATTTAACTAGCCCTGTCACGATCTGATATCTTAGTTACATTTTCTTGATAAACTGTGATAATTTGGTCTAAATCTGCATGTATACCAGACCCCAGTGGTATCCCAGTCCTGACTTAATTGATCAGTTAAAGGTGTTGATTACACAGCTCTCAGGGGAGTACTTACCTCCCTGGTTTCCTGGACCTGAACGTTTTGGCAGCTTTAGGGTAAACACAAAAACCAGCAGACCCTGTGGCTCTCAAGGACCTGGGTTGACGACCACCCCTGTGCCATTGCATTATTATCTCAAGCAAGTGTCCACCCAGGATTTGAACCTGCAACCTACTGGTTATAGGCAGGGCAAGCTGTGTGAACTGCTCCTACACACAGCCCAGCAGCATTGCATCATAGCTAGGGCCACCAGTTTATCTCAACTAGTTTTTATTTAATATTTTATTTAATAGTATCATATTTAATATTTGGTCACATATTTTTTGCATGCTGTTACTTCCTGAAGTCTGTGACCCATCAATATCAAAAGACTCTTGATATCTTATTTTCAGGTACTCATACAAGCAATACTATAACGTATCAAACAAGCCTCAAACCATCACTCTGCTGACAGATATGCAGTAGATATGGATGGATCACTTTAAGGGTTGTTTCTCCTTACAAATTTTCTTATTGAACTTCATGGAAAAATAAGTCGGGAGAAGAATCCCTTCAAGTTATCCATCCATATCTACTGTATTTCTGGCAGCGGAGTGATGGTGACTTACAGCCATTTAGCCAACCTGTATCCATACTGTTCCAGTGTAATTTATAGCTAAATTAACAAGTAATCTAGTCCCACCCCCCAATTCCCATAGAGATCCATTCAAATGCAGAGATGTTATTGTATCGCTTGTAGTACCAGAAGAGTACCAGGAAATAAGATATCAAGAGTCTTTTGATGTTGTTGGGTCACAGACATCAGGAAGTCATGGCATGCAAAGAAATGTGACCAAATATTAAAAATGATTACTTTATTCTATATATAAATGCAGGGGTGCCAATAATTGTTCCACACGTGGTTTTGTTAAAAATAATTATTATATAACGACGACCCAGTTTCCTGGCAGAGGAAGCCAGATTCAGATTAAAAATTTCCTGGTATTTCATGGAGTTCATGATGCCATGTACCCTAACAAGGTTCCCAGGGCCTTTGGGGGAAAAACAGCCCCACAACATCTCAGAACCGCCACCATACTTAACAGTGGGGATCAGGTTATTTTCGGTATAGCCGTTCTTCTTTTTACGCCAAACCCACCTTGAGTGTTGGTTGCCGAAAAGCTCAATTTTCATTTCATCTGACCATAGAACACGGTTCCAGTCAAAGTTCCAGCAGTGTTTAGCAAACTCCAGGCGCTTACGTTTGTGATGAAATGACAGGAAAGGCTTTTTTTCTGGCATGCATTCCAAATAATTTGTTAGCATGGAGATGACGTCTAATGGTAGTTTTGGACTTGATGACTCCAAGATGCTACTTTCCTCTGTAATTCTCCAACAGTGATCCTTGGGGATTTTTTTGCTTCTCTTGCCATCCTCCTCAGTGTGCATGGGGGCAAAATAAACTTGGGTCCTTTTCCAGGCAAGTTTGTAACAGTTCCAGTTTCTTTGAACTTTTTAAGTATTGCCCTAACAGTAGATATGGGCATTTTCAGGTGAGTAGCTATTTTTTATAGCCATTCCCTGACTTATAAAGCTCAACACACTTTTTCCTCATTTGTTTTGTGTGTTCTCTTATCTTTCCCATGTTGATGATGTATGAATAAGGGAATATGGCCTCTGTGTCACCTCATATTTATACCCCAGTGAAACAGGAAGTAATGGATTACTGCTTGAAAGTTCCTAAACACTTTGAACATTTTGTTCATAAGAATTTCTAGGGGTGCCAATAATTGTGGCACACTTGGTTTTGTTAAAAATAATTTTTTCTCATTTTTTCCGTGTGAGATTAAGCTAATACACCAAAAGGTTAACTTTTTATAACCCTTTTTACTCATCTTTACCAGGGGTGCCAATAATTGTGGAGGGCACAATAATTGTGGATGAGCACACAGCATTAACCCCAGTAACACCTGTATCTCTTTCTCGTGACCATCACCCTTGGATAGCTGTGTTTACAAATCAATGTGTCTGAAGCAGATCATGAGCTTGACTATCTATAGCAGGGGTAGGCAACCCTGGTCCTGGTCCTGGAGTGCTGGTGATGTTTCTGGTTTTTGTTCCATCTGAGCTTGATCACAAGAGTTTGATGAATGATTAAAAGTCTGAGCCTGAATAGTCCCTCCAGCATGGTTACTGCATTCATTACACCTGATTAATTCAAATTAATCCAGCTATGTAGCTATAGGTTTGGATAGGGCAAAAACCAGGACCATCTCCAGCACTCCAGGACCAGGGTTTCTTGTAGCCTAGCATCTTTTGAAAGTAACCAACACACGGTGGTTACCGAACCGATATGTTGAGCTAAGAAACAAGACATCTTTTATTAATAGGTTCTGATGACAAATTAAATATAATTTTCCGAAAACATCTCAGAATATTGAGGTGCCACGTGCCCCCTCCGCTTGAATGGGTATGAAGCTTATGTGACAGGCTTTACTAGATGTACGTTTAGGCTAATGGCTAGCAAGCTAGTCTCCTCAAAGAAAGTGGAAGGAATGAAGTTTGCTGAAAGAAAGAGCTTGCAGATTGTTAGAAGACTTTTAATGCAGGTGTGTTTGTTTGTTTCTGCGTGCATTAAAAGTAGGCTTCTAAATGTTTTCCAGAAGGTGCACACACTCAATGTCAATTGTGTTGTAAAATGTGATATTGAATAAAAAATGAACAAAATTTAAAACGTAGGCCTACGCAGTCGCCTTCCACCTTTACTTTCAGCTAATCGCCTGCAGTACCATGCAGCCTTTGCCTTGAACCTCTGAATACTTTAGCCACTTTTCAGCCCTCATAACTTACATTACATTACATTATAGACATTTAGCAGACGCTCTTATCCAGAGCGACGTACATAGTGCATTTTCAAACTAGGAACGAGAGCGTTTAAAAACAACCCTAAAAAGGCAAATACGAATCTAAGTACTAGGCGCAGTCAGTATGATTGGGTTTTTAATTACACAACATTAATAACAATAGTCACAGGGAGGTAGGGAGGGGTGGAGAGAGGTGCAGCTTGAAGAGGTGAGTCTTCAATCTGCGCTTGAAGGCGGTCAGACTTTCTGCTGTTCTGACCTCCACGGGGAGCTCATTCCACCACCGTGGGGCCAGGACAGACAGACGTCGAGACCGGGTGCTAGTATGAAGAGGGGGGGGTACCAGTTGTCCTGAGGAGGCGGAATGCAGGGATCTGGCAGGTGTGTAGGGTCTGATTAGTTTTTGGAGGTATGGAGGGGCAGATCCTCGGACTGCCTGGAAGGCGAGCACCAATGTTGGGGGTGACATGGGAGTGTCGGGGGAGGTTGAAGACCAGATGCGCTGCTGCGTTCTGGATAAGCTGAAGGGGTCTAATGGCCGATGCTGGCAGGCCAGCCAGGAGAGAGTTGCAATAGTCCAGGCGGGACAGCACCATTGCTTGGACCAGGAGCTGGGTTGAGTGGGTGGTGAGGAAGGGGCGGATTCTCCTGATGTTGTACAGGAAGAACCTGCATGCCCGGGTTACCGCTGCAATGTTCTCGGAGAGGGACAGCCTGTGTTGTTTGTCAAGCTAACAGCGCTGACAAACAACACAAGTCGATATTCCACTGAAAGAACACGTTAATTGATCAAATAAACCTGGTAGCTAATATCCTGGGTTTATAACCCTGCGTAATAAACGAACGTTAGTCCTTTAAAAATTATGTAGGCTAATATTAACATTAGCCTGTATTTAATCTTTTAAGACTACGGTTGCTTGCTATGCCCTATGTAACTGGTAGCCACATATATACTGATCTTGATGCTACAAGCAAGCTAGCTGGCTAATCAAAGAGAAGCAGCAAAAACGATATTACAAAAGTTTTGTAGCTAAAAATACCTTAGGCTACTTAAAGGACAATTCCACGGAAAAACAACATTAACCGTATTTAACAGATCAAGGGGGAACTAATTGGCATTAAAGAAAGGTGCAAATGCGGGTTTTAAAATCTGTTTGCCACGCAGTAGCTAAGCCACACATCAGCTTTTTAGCATTTCTAAAATTGCAATGTTTTTTATTTATTACTAGATTTTGTCGTAGGTGGAAGGCTTTCTGTTTTGAGCCCGAATACACAGCCGGATCCGGAGCTGAACATGCTGCCAAACCGGGCAACTGTTTTGACATGAAAACTGTGCACCGGTACCACTTATTGCACCAAACATTTCCATTTCAGTTGGTATTGCGGGGAATTTGGGGGTGTGGCTACATTAAGCTGTAAATTACATGGGAATAGTATAAAACCCATGGTTCGCTAAATGGCTGTAAGTCATCAAGGGTCTGAGGTATCAAACGAGCCTCAAACCATCACTCTGCTGCCAGGTACTCAGTAGATAACAACCATATATGTTTTCACGCAGAGAGTGGTTACTGTATGGAATAGATTGCCAGGGCATGTTGTGGAGGCAGAAACCTTGGAGGTTTTTAGATCCAGGCTGGACAAGGTACTAGATTTTATTTTATTTTAGGTAACTTATTTTATGTATATTTTGGTTTAGAGTATTTTGATTGTTTTTATTGCTCTGATTGATTTATTGGTTTTATGGTTATAAAATTTTATGGGATTTTATTGGGTTTAGAATAGAATAGAATAACTTATTTTCCCGCTAGGGATCTTCAGTTGTAGTCCCAGCAACAACAAAAAAGACATAGAAAGTGGGGCTGACCCACAACACACAAACATATCCAACAAAGACATTCAATATACAGGTGCAGCTCAAAAGATTTGAATATCGTGAAAAAGTTCAATATTTTTTTGTCACTCATTTCAGAAAGTGAAACTCATATATTATATAGATTCATTACACATAGAGTGAAATATTTTAAGCCTTTATTTCTTGTAATTTTGATGATTATGGCTTACAGCTAATGAAAACCCAAATTCAGTGTCTCAGAAAATTTGAATATTGTGAAAAAGTTCAATATTGGAAACTCATGGTGTCACACTCTAATCAGCTAATTAACTCAAAACACCTGCAAAGGTTTCCTGAGCCTTTAAATTGTCTCTCAGTCTGGTTCAGTAGGCTACACAACCATGGGGAAGACTGCTGACTTGACAGATGTCCAGAAGACAGTCATTGACACCCTCCACAAGGAGGGTAAGCCACAAAAGGTCATTGCTAAAGAAGCTGGTTGTTCACAGAGTGCTGTATCCAAGCATATTCATAGAAAGTTGAGTGGAAGGAAAAAGTGCACAAGCAACAGGGATAACCGCAGCCTTGAGAGGATTGTCAAGCAAAATCCATTCAAGAATTTGGGGGAGCTTCACAAGGCGTGGACTGAGGCTGAATCCACAAGAGCCACCACATTACATTACATTACATGACAGTCATTTAGCAGACGCTTTTATCCAAAGCGACGTACAGTAAGTGCATATAGAAAGGTCATCGAAGTAACTACAGAACAGATAAGAAAGCACATTCTTCCCATACAGTATCAGCTATCCCTAGTAACGAACACAATGCAGTTCACAGTGAACTGGGTAAATCAGCTCTACTACAATTCTATTCTAAATAGTATAAACTTGAGTACACAGTTCAACAAGAAGACATACCATGAGGTCCTAGATAAGTATTAGTCCAGGTGGAGCCTGAAAAGGTGTGTTTTCAGGCCACGACGGAAAGCAGGCAGGGTTGGTATTGAGCGTAGGGGAATGGGAAGTTCGTTCCACCACTGGGGAGCTAGGGTGGAAAAGCTCCGCAGTCGGGAGGAGCGAGTGCCATTGACACGGAGGGGGGGAAGTGCGAGGCGCCCTGCTGTAGATGAGCGAAGTGGTCGAACAGGAACATAGGTCTGGATCAGGTCCTGCAGGTAGACGGGGCCTGTCCTATTAGCTGCAGTGTGGGCCAGGGTCAGAACTTTGAACCTGATCCTAGCTGCAACTGGCAGCCAGTGGAGTGACCTCAACAGGGGGGTGACATGTGAAAATTTCGGGAGGTTAAACACAAGCCGGGCAGCTGCGTTCTGGATCAGTTGAAGAGGGAGTATGGCGCAGGCTGGTAAGCTTGCGAGCAGGGAGTTGCAGTAGTCCAGGCGTGAGGTGACCATAGTCTGGACCAGAAGCTGGGTGGAGTAGGTGGTTAGGTACGGTCGAATCCTCCTGATGTTGTACAGGAGGAACCTGCAGGACCGTGCCGTCGCCCTGATGTGGTCTTTGAAGTCCAGCTGGTCGTCTAGGACCACCCCCAGGTTCTTTGCAGAGCGGGAGGCAGCCACCACGGTCCCGTCAACGGTGATGGAGAGGTCAAGTAGTGGGGAGGTTTTGTATGGCATGAAGAGGAGCTCTGTCTTGTCGAGGTTGAGCTTCAGGTGATGGGTAGTCATCCACTCAGAGATGTCGGCCAGACAAGCAGATATCCTCTCCTTCACCTGTTGGGTAGAGGGAGGGAAAGAAAGGAAGAGTTGAGTATCGTCAGCATAACTATGGTATGAGAAGCCATGTGAATTGATTACTGAACCAAGAGACTTTGTATAAATGGAGAACAGCAGAGGACCAAGTACAGATCCCTGCGGGACTCCTGTAGACAGGGAATGGGGTGCAGAAACAGAACCCTTCCAAGAGACTTGGTAGGATCTATCAGTGAGGTACGATACAAACCAGGAGAGGGCAGTCCCAGAAATGCCTATCTCAGAAAGTGTAGAGATCAGGAGTTTGTGGTTGACCGTGTCGAATGCTGCAGACAGGTCAAGTAGAATCAGGACAGAGGAGAGGGATGAGGCTCTAGCATTGGAGAGTGCCTCGGTCACGGCCAGGAGAGCAGTTTCAGTGGAATGTCCGGTTCTGAAGCCGGACTGATGGGGGTCAAGCAGGTTATTCTGGTGGAGAAAAACAGACAGTTGGTTATGGACAGCTCATTCAAGGGTTTTGGACAGGAAGGGCAAGAGAAATACAGGACGGTAGTTCCTGACATCAGAGGGGTCCAAGCTAGGTTTTTTTAAGAGTGGGGTTACACGGGCAGTCTTAAAAACAGCAGGAACATGGCCACAGGTTAGGGAGGTGTTGATAATAGAAGACAGATATGGAACAAGCTCAGCGGATATTGACTGGAGGACTGCCGACGGGATGGGGTCCAGCGCACAGGTGGTTGCGCGCTGGTGCGTCATGAGTTGGAGCACATCTGCCTCCTCCAGAGTCTTGAAGGACGACAGCGTGGCGATGGGTTCGGTATGGGGGATGTGGGGTGTCACCTGAGGTGTGAAGGAGTTGCGGATCATGGCCACCTTCCCCTCGAAGTGGGTTAGGAAGTCATCTGCAGAGAGGGAGGAGGGTGAAGGGGGCGGAGGGGGGATAAGCAGGGAGGAGAAGGTGGAAAAGAGTTTCTGTGGATTAGACACACATGCATTAATTCTAGACTGAAAAAAAGAAGGCACAGACGAATCCAGGACATGGGCTACAAATGTCGCATTCCTCGTGTCAAGCCACTCCTGAACCAGAGACAACGTCAGTAGCGTCTTACCTGGGCTAAGGAGAAAAAGAACTGGACTGTTGCTCAGTGGTCCAAAGTCCTCTTTTCAGATAAAAGTAAATTTTGCATTTCATTTGGAAATCAAGGTCCCAGAGTCTGGAGGAAGAGTGGAGAGGCACAGAATCCACGTTGCTTGAAGTCCAGTGTGAAGTTTCCACAGTCAGTGATGATTTGGGGTGCCATGTCATCTGCTGGTGTTGGTCCACTGTGTTTTCTGAAGTCCACAGTCAACGCAGCCATCTACCAGGACATTTTAGAGCACTTCATGCTTCCTTCTGCTGACAAGGTTCATGGAGATGCTGATTTCATTTTCCAGCAGGACTTGGCACCTGCCCACACTGCCAAAGTACCAAAAGCTGGTTCAATGACCATGGTATTACTGTGCTTGATTGGCCAGCAAACTCGCCTGACCTGAACCCCATAGAGAATCTATGGGGTATTGTCAAGAGGAAGATGAGAGACACCAGACCCAACAATGCAGACGACCTGAAGGCCGCTATCAAAGCAACCTGGGCTTCCATTACACCTCAGCAGTGCCACAGGCTGATCGCCTCCATGCCACGCCGCATTGATGCAGTAATTCATGCAAAAGGAGCCCCAACCAAGTATTGAGTGCATAGAAATGAACATACTTTTCAGAAGGCTGACATTTCTGTTTAAAATATCCTTTTTTATTGATCTTATGTAATATTCAAATTTTCTGAGACACTGAATTTGGGGTTTCATTAGCTGTAAGCCATAATCATCAAAATTACAAGAAATAAAGGCTTGAAATATTTCATTTTATAATTATAATAAATTATAATTTTGTTTGTGGTCGTCACCATGGAGATGCATTTGCAACATATGCTCGGGAATGTCCGTTGGATCTGCAGACTCCCAGCAACAAAGTTACCATCGCTCTTCACCGGAGTTGAAGATGTCGGACTGGGGACTGATCCGGGACTGGGAGTGCAGGCAATCTCCAAAAGGCAACCAGGGAAGGAGAACATAATGCGGGGGAGGAATGAGGAGACGACTGGGAAAATTGACGCAGTTCGGTGCTCCGTTTCGGCGGTGTAGAGAGACCGCTGCGCTGCGTGTATGGAGGAGAGTCGTGGAGGTGGAGTTTGTGTGTTGGACTGCTTGGTGACAATGGACATCTCGGGACAGCGGGGGCTATTTTTAATCATGGCTGTATTGCACTTTAATTCACTTGACTGATGTAATGATTCTGTTGGATGTCTTTGTTTGATGTTTGTTTGTGTGGTGTGGGTCTGCCCCACTGTCTGTCTTTTTTGTTGTTGCTGGGACTACAACTGAAGTTCCCTCGCGGGAAATAAAAGTTATTCTATTCTATTCTATTTCAATGAAATATATGTAAAAGATCATTTACAAATCACTGCTTTCTGCTTTTGTGTGCATTTTACATACTGTCCCAAATTTTTGGAAATTTGGTTTGTACTTTAAGTATATAAAACGGACGTTCAGAAGAAGTAATGTAATTATAGAGCTGCTGTAGTGACTTGTGACAATACCAGCTGGAGAGGGAGCAGTTCAGAGAGCAAAAAAAAGAAAAAGCTGCAAGAGGGCATTGTGACATCACAAGACTCAACATTCCACCATTCATACTCTATGGGAATTTTTTGGGATAAAAAGGTGAATGTCTCAAGAAATATAAAAGATATCAAAAAGATAAATACAAGCACACTACTCTGAGCCAAGGTGGATATTATAAAGTTGGAATGGCATATCTAGCTTAAATGCTGTAGGAGTAGAGTGCAGAAATTTGGGCGGAAGAACAAGAATGAGATGTATGCAAGAGTACAGTAGTGTGGTTACTAAGCAACCACTCTAATAATGAAATGGTTTGCATTGGTTTATACACTGCTCAAAAAAATGAAGGGAACACTTAATCATCACAGTATAACACCAAGTCAATTAAACCAAACTTGTCATGCTGGATGATGTTGCAGGCAGCATAAAATTCACCACGGCGTCGCCAGACTCTTTCACATGTCTGTCACATGTGCTCCGTGTGAACCTGCTCTCATCTGTGAAGAGAACGGGGCGCCAATGGCGAACCTGCCAATTCTGGTGTTCTCTGGCAAATGCCAATCGAGCTGCACGGTGCTGGGCTGTGAGCACAGGTCCCACTACAGGAGGTCGGGCCCTCATGCCACCCTCATGGAGTCTGTCTGATAGTTTGGTCAGAAACATGCACACGAGTAGCCCACTGGAGCTCATTTTGTAGGGCTCTGGCAGTGCTCCTCCTGTTCCTCCTCGCACAAAGGAGCAGATACCAGTCCTGCCGCTGGATTGTTGCCCTTCTATGGCCCTGTCCAGCTCTCCTCGTGTAATGGCCCATCTCCCGGTATCTCCTCCACGCTCTTGAGACTGTGCTGGGAGACACAGCAAACCTTCTTGCGACGGCACGTATGGATGTGCCATCCTGGAGGAGCTGGACTACCTGTGCAACCTGAATGGGCGGCAGGTACCGCCTCATGCTACCAGTAGTGACAAAGGCTCTAGCAAAATGCAAAACTAGAGAAAAATCAGTCAGGAAGGATAAGGAGAGAGAAATGGTCTGTGGCCACCACATGCAAAACCATTTACTTTTTGGGGGTTGTCTTGCTGTTGCCTCTCCTGTCCATCTGTTGTCACTTTCATTTGCACCAAAGCAGGTGAAATTGATTCACAATCATTTACGCTTCTTAACTGGACAGATCGATATCCCAGAAGTTTAATTGACTTGGTGTTATACTGTGTTGATTAAGTGTTCCCTTAATTTCTTTGAGCAGTGTATATATTTTTTTTATTAAATAAAAGTGGTGAATGTCATATAGTTTGTTCGTTTGATTCGGCCCGCCACGTCATTTTATGTGGCCCGCGAGAACTTAATTATCTGACGCGTGTATCTACGCGGCTGGTTAACGGTGATTTACTTTTACGATATAACAGACAAACGCGGACGCACACCCTTGGTACGTACGTTAAATAAACCGTTAAATAAAGTTTGTATTAAAAAAAGTGATTGCACCCCCCCCCCCCGTCAACAATTACAATCGAGGTCCACGAAAATTCTTGATTGAACCCCCCCCCCCCGTCAACAATTGGCAAGTATGGTTATATTTATAGTCTTACAGTTACAACCGGCCCTTTGAGGGCAACCATAATGCTGATGTGGCCCGGGGTGAAAATGAGTTTGACACCCCTGTTCTAAACTCTAATTGCCTTTCGTGTGAGGTTTGGAAGTATTTCCTCAGCTCTATCCCAGATTTCGCCCAGTGACATTGCAGTGCCGTTTTCTTGTGCTAATAATTAAGGCTGGGTGTTAGTTACAGGTGTCATGAATTCCGTGAATTTTGCCTTTTTTTTTGGCAGTGTGCCAAAGTGTCAGAAATGTACATTTGAAAAAATCGACAGCAACGTCTATTTCCGAATATAATGACACGGTTACGAACGAACATCCAGACCTTGTTGTGCATGGTTTTTTTGAAAACTACTTTTTACCGAAGTATGCCAACTGTGTATATCTGCACAAAGTCTAGACCAAAGCACGCCAGTATTCACGGCGCACTGTGTTGACATACGCCCCAGAATAATGGCGTGCTTTGGTTGAGATTGAGTCTAAATTCCTGAGAGTCATGTGGTGGATATAAACTGGTGGCCCTAATCATAGCATCCGCGTTGACACTTTCCCCTTGCTGCACAAAAGTATAGATTAGGCGTAATGCCATGATGACATGGTCTCTCCTACCTCCCAGCAGGCTCTGCCCCTTTGGATGAGCTGCAGACGCTGCGCAGCCAGCTGCTCCTGCTGCACAACCAGCTCCAGTATGAACGCTACAAGAGGGAGCAGCACGCCGTCCGCAACCGCCGCCTACTGCGACGCATCATCAATGCCACTGCGCTGCAGGAGCAGAACAACGCCATGGTAACGCCTATTCACCACATAACCTGCATGCGTGTACTCACCTGGGCTCAGAGTGACTGTGACTGCTAGTGCCATGGTAACGCCTCTTTACCAAACTACCTGTGTGTGTGTACTCACACCTGAGCTCAGAGTGACTGTGACTGCCAGTGCCATGGTAACGCCTTTTTACCAAACTACCTGTGTGTGTACTCACCTGGACTCAGAGTGACTGACTGCTAATGCCATGGTAACGCCTCTTTACCAAACTACCTGTGTGTGTGTACTCACACCTGAGCTCAGAGTGACTGTGACTGCCAGTGCCATGGTAACGCCTTTTTACCAAACTACCTGTGTGTGTACTCACCTGGACTCAGAGTGACTGACTGCTAATGCCATGGTAACGCCGCTTACCACTCAGACCTGGGGTGAGAATTGGGACACAGTGCAGCTGATGCTGTACAATGTAGAGTAGGCCAGGGGTAAGCATTCGTGTACAAATGTACAGCGACAGTAATGTACAAGCATGGAGCAGGCCGGGGTTCGACAGTAATGTACAAGCATGGAGCAGGCCGAGGTTCGACAGTAATGTACAAGCATGGAGCAGGCCGGGGTTAGACAGTAATGTACAAGCATGGAGCAGGCTGGGGTTAGACAGTAATGTACAAGCATGGAGCAGGCCGGGGTTAGACAGTAATGTACAAGCATGGAGCAGGCCGAGGTTCGACAGTAATGTACAAGCATGGAGCAGGCTGGGGTTAGACAGTAATGTACAAGCATGGAGCAGGCCGGGGTTAGACAGTGACATGGCGACCCCCTGCCTGCAGAAAGATCAGCTGAGCCTGCAGACTGTGGACATCCTGTCGCTGAGGGAGAGCCTACAGGTGGAGCAGCAGAGGTACCGGCAGCTCTGGGCCGACAGGGAGACAGTGGTGACCTGCCTTCACAAGCAGATACGGCAGCTTCAGCAGGGCCGCGATGAGTATTACAGGAAGAACCAGGAGCTGCAGGTACACAGACACACATACATACTCTGCACCTGGGTGACCCCGCCCCCCCCCCCCCCCCCCGGATACCAACCCCCCGCCCTACCCCCGGACCACCCCAGTCACTCCCCCAGAGACTTTTACTGTTAAATATACCGCTGTACAATAATGCCCATATAATCATCCTGTATCATACTGTATAGACTTTATTTTAGATAGATATCTCATATACAATCATAGTACTTCCCTGTAGATACTTCATTCATACTCGTAGATATTTCATATATACCCTTATATTTTCTTACAAATACTACTTACTACTTACTTACTGCCCTTACTACTGTCTATTCATGTTTATTTATTCATGTTTATTTATACCATTGAGATTATTTATATATTTTCCACATTTATACTCCTGTACACAATGTCTATAATGTACCATACTATATATATACACAATGCACTTTACTGCCTCTTTGCACTCTGATTAGATGCTAAACTGCATTTCGTTGTTCCTGTACCTGTACATGGATAATGACAATAAAGTTGAATCTAATCTAATCTAATCTAATACATACACACACACACACACACACACACACATACATACCTACAGTACATACAAGCACATACATGCATACTGTCACAAGGCGCTACTTTACTTGCTCATGTTTATCTGTAAAGTGTGATTTAGGCTATATGAGAAGTAGCACTGCAACCTGACGTGAGTGTATTTGTAGAGAAAACAAAAAACAAAACAAACGTAAACCTGGCACCAGACGGCCCTCAGAAGGGATGGAGCTTACCTGCTGGATCTTCTCAGTGTTGGACTGGGCCAGCTCCGTCCTGCCGGCATCGGCGACCAGCTCATTTTTCAGGGTTGCTTTAAATGATTGAGACGTAATCTTTTTTTTTCCTTCACCATGCGCCTCTTTTTTTTGGTTTATGCAGCGAGCTAGTCTACAAAAAAACAACCCCTGGCTCCAACCCCATGAGCTGATCAGACTCGCATCCTCCTTTTTCACAAATTCTGCCACACCCCACCCTTTGATCACCTGGTGCTCCTTTTTAAGGCAATCAGAGGTAGCCCCACCCTTCGAAGGACCGTCAGCTGCATGATGACATAAGCAGCAGGTGCCTAAAGTAAATAAAGAAACCAAAAATAAATTGTGTGTGAGATTCTATGCCCTTGTAACACCTCCATTCCAAAAAGAAAACATTTATTTTTATTTTTATTTATTAAAATTTTTTATACCTTTTAATGATTTAAAAAAAAAGATTTTATAACCTCACCATTGGTGCCCTCCAAAGGGGTTACCCTATTTTAAGTTAGGCACAACAATACTAATCATAAAGCCTAATTTATACTTTGTCGTACGCCCTTACGACAAGTGTCTAATGATGAAAATGAAGGCGTCGCACGACGTTTGGCATTTATACTTCGGGCGACCATATGCCAAGAGGATTCGATTGTCTCTATGGTAATGAGACGACAACCTATGACCGTTTGTTTACATTTCTAATAGACTACTTGGCAGCGCTCTGTGAAATTATTGAAATTGTGGAGGTGGAAGAACTTTAAAAATGTATCCATGACAATGAATTTAGGAGTTCCATCTGGCTGTCCAATCAGACTGTGCGACAAAGTATGACGTTGTCTGTGACATAACAACATTCTAGAGGTGCGCGACACAAAAAGTGTCGAGCGACAGTTTTTTCAGTTGGAAATAAGTCATTTTCGTCATTTGACACTTGTCGTAAGGGCGTACGACAAAGTATAAATTAGGCTTAAGGCTCAGCTAAGTCACCTCAGACTAGTTGCCCACCATAGACTAACAAACCTACCTTCCCTACGACCATTTCTGCTTCTGCACCAGGACCTTGACAAAGTATCAGCAATGACATTCTCTTTCCCTGCCATATGTTTAATGGAGAGATTGTATGGTTGTAAGACTAGGCTCCACCTAAAAATCCTTCTTCATCTTAAACTTTTCCAGAAACACAAATTGGATTATGATCAGTGTACACTGTCAGCTCCCCTACTCCATTTGATACGTAGATTTAAAAAGCACCAGGGCCAAAGCCTCTTTTGCTATGGTGGAATACATTATTTGATCACGATTGAACTTTTTAGAAAAGTACGCTACAGGCTTGTCCACCCCTGAATCATCTTCCTGTAGCAAGACGGCACCTATGCCCACATCACAAGCATCCACAGCTAATTTGAACGGCAAAGCAAAGTTGGTACCGGCTCACAGGAAAGTATTGCTTTGAGCTGCTCAAAAGCCAACTGACAGGAGTCTGTCCACTTAAACTTCACTGTCTTTCTCAACAGGTTGGTCAAAGGTTCAGTAACTGAAGCAAAGTATGGTACAAATTTCTTATAAAATCCTCACATTCCTAGCAATCGCATCAACTCTTTTCTGGAACGTAGAACGCATAACTGAATAATGGCCTGAATCTTTGCTGTATGTGGGCAAACCTTGCCCAATCTCACTCTTTAGCAAGTTAATGACAAGCCCTGCATGCTTTTTTCCAAAGAAATTATCTATGTCAGACAAATTCCAATTCCAAGTTTCACTACAAATGACAACATCATCAATGTAAGTAGTACAGTTATCTAAACCTTCCGTGATCTGATTCATAAGACGTTAAAAAGACGAAGGTGCATTTTTAGCCCCAAAAGGTAAAACCTGGCATTGGTACAAGCTATTGGGTGTGCAAGAAGCAGTGACCTCTTTTGCTCGCTCTGACAGAGGGACCAGCCAATAGCCCTTTAAAAGATCAAATTTTGACACATACTCAGCTGCACCAATCCTGTCAATACAATTCTCTATACTTGGAATAAGAAAATAATCAGATTTAGTGACTGCATTTACCTTGTAGTACAACACAAAGGGCTCCATTTTCCGGCAAGCGCATAGCGTGTGGTGAGCCGTCATAGTCAATGGCGTAGCGCATGGCACACTGGGCGTGGCTACTGAATTTAGCTATTTTCGGACCAGAGGCGAGGAGGCTTTTTAATAGGTTCCTGCGCGCATTGCTTGGGAAAGCCCTGAAATTAGCAACTCCATACACTGTGGTGCGATTTGCGCCGTAAACGTGGTCTCACCTGGCGGGCAGCGCAAGCGTGAATCGCGGTCTAATCTTACCCCAAAATTGCATGTGCTAAAATTTAACTGGTCTGCTCCCTCTTGATGGACACACCCACCAACAGTGGCTTCCCTCCCACTTCAGCGCACGGTGAGTCACCAAATTACCAAACAGGTTCAGATGCGTGCACATTCAACTTCAACAGTGATGGCTCGCCACCGGTCGGAAAATAGAGCCCCAAAATTGCACATTCGCTGCTCGATCTGGACTGACACACCACCAGCGACTCTCCACCCACTTCAGCGTACGGAGAGTCAAACGGGCTCAGGAGCGTGAAAATACATGCCAAAAATGTCACTTTGCCAAAGCGCTGGCTCGCCACCCACCATGTGCCAGCCGGAAAATAGAGCCCAAAGTCTTAAGCTTTTTTCGCAGATGCTTTGTGGCCATGGCGCCGGCGGCAAGATTTTGCCGACATTTTGAGACATTACTTACTGCTGCAGCCAAACTATGGGTGGGAATTCTGCAGAATATTCTGCAGAATACTGAGTTTCTAAGTGTCACTGTTCTCCCGTAGCAAGTCCAATTTACAAGCAACCCCCCACCCAGTCTCGCCTGCAACTATACCTTCCCAAGCGTGACAATAGCGTCTATGTGTGAGATCATAAATATATTTCTTCATCATCTAAAATTAGTATTCCGTCATAGATAAACCCAACAATAGCCCGATTGTGTGCCAAAAAAGCAGTGAAAAGCCCTGCATACAATTTGTTTTACACAAAGTGATGTTCCTTTCAAAATTCAGTGGTCAGTTATTGTCTTGGACAGTCTGTTTCAGAAATACACACCAGTTTGGAACGTTATTACACAACATGGAACGTCTGCGTTCAACACCCCATGTACTGTACCTGCAGCTCTGAAGTATTTCATGTCATTCCGGTTTTATTCACAATCGTTTTATCTGATAGATGACAGTGAATCCTTCTCAACGGTGCTTGCAATTTGTTATTGGGTGCTTTGAACAGTAAATTACAGCCCAGCGTAACAGAATCTTTCATTTTATCAATGTATCACGCAAACAGCTACAGAAAACACATTCGAGTTTTTCGTCCTCAATATTAAAGAAGTACTGCTTGTAATATGCGGTTCTTCTCGCTGGCTACATATGCACATTTGTTTTTCCAATCGATCACTGTCTTGTCCAGTAGGCATGTTAGATATTATCTTTGCATTTAGAGTGCATTTCACACACTGTAGTGTAACGTTAATTGATGGCTGTGTCATGTTTTATGTTTGATGTACCGATTTTCATTGAAGAACATTTGGCAGCATTTTCCTGTTGGAGGAATATTATCTTATTGTAATGTTATTGTACATAATATAGGCTATAGGCTTAGCTTCCTATCCTTGTCACTTAGGGCATGGACAATAGTCATTCCAATTTACTGTGCGCTGATATATATACTCCTCAAAAAAAGTTTGGAAACGTTATTTCGGTCGATTATTCCTCCCCTTTAATAATACCAATTGGTATTGTATTTTATATCGTTGGAAAGCCTGATTAGTCACCTTTACAACGAGGTACAACTTGTAAGGATCATGCATTCGTGGAATGAGCAACACAGCTAACCGTGTGGGTAGCGGCCCAAAAAAATGTGCCAAAATCCCCTGCAATATTCTTCTGTTGGTATTCACTCTCGTTTTGAGCTTCAAGTGCTGGCAGGTGTATGCCAGTCACAGGTGTGTGACTGGCACCTGATTGGCACCGAGGAATGGGATGCCATCCCACAGCAGTGTGTGACCAGGCTGGTGACCAGCATGAGGAGGAGGTGCCAAGCTGTTGTGGCTGCGTATGGATCTTCCACACGCTACTGAGGTCCCTGACAGTGTAAAATGAATAAAGTGTAAAAATGGCCAATATGTGTTGTTTTTTCCTTATTACTGTGGGAGAGTGCAATCATCCAGTCCACCAAGCAACTCAAAACGAGAGTGAATACCAACAGAAGAATATTGCAGGGGATTTTGGCACATTTTTTTGGGCCGCTACCCACACGGTTAGCTGTGTTGCTCATTCCACGAATGCACGATCCTTACAAGTTGTACCTCGTTGTAAAGGTGACTAATCAGGCTTTCCAACGATATAAAATACAATACCAATTGGTATTATTAAAGGGGAGGAATAATCGACCGAAATAACGTTTCCGAACTTTTTTTGAGGAGTGTAGATGAATGTTAAATTTTTCTTAGAGTCATTATGAATGGGAACTTTCTTTTTATTTATTTTCTTAACTACAAGAAAATGCGATCCCAGGGAAAAAGAATATATACTGTACAGTACAGGGGAAACTAATGTTTTATTGAGGCACACGAGTGAATGATTAGGCTACATATTTAGGTGTCTGTCATAGTGTGATAACAATGTTTTCATCTTAAACCATCAGAAGGGGCAAATGTATATGCTTTATAATGGACAAAACTAATTTTATGACTTGTTTTGGATCGGGTTTTGGACCCATAAATATCTACACTTCTATACTGATGAAAAGATAGCAATTCCCACTTGAAAATGATGCAAAAGTGAGTTTTATGAGCCAAAACAGTTTTGTAGTTAAAGGGTAACAAAGCACGCTGGATTAACTAAACCCCGCCCCACTTTTGAAATTCGAAAAATGCCCAAATCTGGGCGTGATCAGGTAATAATATAGGGGTGGAGCCCCAGCGATTTTTTTTCACTACCTCTCTCACTCACACACAAGGGATTATCAAGCTAGCTATAAAAAAACGACAAAAATAGGTTACTATAACTTACTAGAATATTCAAAAAAGCTAAACTGTAAGCTAGCTATATATATCACTCGCTGCTCTCTCCTATCTCCTCTCCCCGTCCACAGCATGCAGATCAATCGCTGAATAGAACAACTGCAAGTCAGAAAACAACAACAACAAAACCCAAAACACATTTACAAATCACGTTACAGAAAGGGTAGGTACTAGGCCTACATGACAGGAGATTGTATAGCCTCCTTCTGATTGGACACGCAGTATGTCAAATGAGTCTGACAGCGCGAGTGACCAACTAACAACAGTTTCCGTTATCTAACGTGACATTCAAGACAAGCCTATAGAGTTTATTTAGTTCCATAAATAGCGCACGTGGAATTCTGAAATGAGTGCACAGAACAATATTTTTAGCTGTTTTGAGCTTGTTAAAATGGCATAAAAAACAGATTTTTTATGAACTCAAAAACGGCGAAAAACACTGCATTTTTCCCCCAAAAAAACTGCTAATTTGTTTTTTCCCGAACCTGTGTGGTTAAGTTCTTCTATCACTTTCCCTTAAACTTATTAACACAATGCAGGTTTGACTCATTGTCATTTGCTTTGTCTTTGAATTCTTCATCAACTAATGATTAATCTTAGTTGCCATGTGTCCACAATACCAATTACGAGCATATTGATTCACCACAGCCTTTATTTTGATCAGTTAAAAAATTTAGTTACCTCAAATAACCAATCAAATCAATAGCTAGTAAAATCAATAGGCTTGTAATTGGTGATAGCGTGGACACATATGCCAATAAAACTAGCCATTGGTAGATAATGAAGAATTCAAAGATAAAGCAAATGACAACGATCTAAATCTGCATTGTGTTCATGAGTTTAAGGGGGAAATGATGAAAGAATTTTTAATTTGATCAGTTAATAATTTTTTTTTTTTTAATTACCTCCTTTTTGTAATTGCTTGCAATTGGCCTAGCTATAGCACAATAAGCACAATGTGAACATGGGAGTTTTATTCTTCATTGCATGCATATTTCTGACGTAATGTAGCTTAAGAGGGTAAATGGTCCCTCTTAAGACGAAAAGCACATAATTAAGAAAAAATTTACAGCTTGATAAAATTCTGGGACTGCAGAAAACAAACACGGGTACCCCAGGACCGAGTTTGGGAACCACTCTTGCACAATTATAGGCTACCATAGGCAAGCTAATTACTGAAACCTCATTTACAATTGCTCCATTTCATTAGCGCAGCTTAGTTTAGCTTTATGCATGAAGACCGATTCTGCTAAATAAATTCTCAATTCATAATAGATTATGGACTGCATCGTAAGTCAGGTGTAACAGGTTGGTTGTAGAGGACAGGTGCTACTAGGTGATAAAGATTGAATGGAATACGAAAAGGAGGGGGGAGGAATGAACATTAGGCAAGTTTCCTAGTTCCCCTGAATTTCAGCGACTAACCTGAAAGAAATAACACCGTCAATGGAGCCTTTTCTGACAATTTAAACCGAAGTGATTTGCTGGCCTATCATCTGCGTTGTCTTAGCCAGTATTCTACTCATGGGAGCGCCATTTCAATTAAATCAGTGCTTACTATATTCGGCATAGGGATAATGTTTCTGTTTTGCATTGATGATTTGGATTTGGATTCTTCTTGTGTTTTTGAAATATAGGCAAATAAGCATTTTATGATTATGCTGATTAAAGATATTTCACATTTTAAATAAGAACAAAAATGCATCTGTATATGTGTTATGAACTGGTTTATTCAAAAATAAGAACTTACATAGCATAGGCTACACACTACCACTGAAAGGTGTCTGAATGCCACCTACTGGACATGTGTTGAAACACAATAGCATTCATTTTATTCAGCAAAGCAGAGGGACTGGTTAATTGAAAGTAGTGGAACAAAACACCCACACCCAGAACGTATTTAAAATGCAACAAAACAATATATTGTGAATTGAAAACTTATGAGTAGAATCGACCCTGGTGCATAGAGCGAAGCACTGCACCACTGAAATGGAGCTGTGGCGAAGTGCTCTGTAGTGCTCGGAGAAATGAAGACGCAAGTCCGGGGATTTCCGTGAAACCGTTTCCTTTATTTATCTTTTGGTCACACAGTTGCACAGCCTGCTCTCAGCTCTCAACAACTCCCTTTCTCTTCCGTTTCCGCTCATTTTGAAGCTCCCAGGCTCACTGTTGAACAATCAAGGCAATTGGTTAATTGATAATAACAATCCTATAATCGATCGTCACCAATTGCCCGATTGCCGACAGCTGTGCCGGCTTCCTAAACCACCCGCGTTCACTCTCTCTCTTGCTAGCTGCGCCTAAAACCACGCCCCCCTACCACATACCCCCACCGCCCGACTTAGGCCGAGAAGCCGTCCGGCCAATGCTCAACTCCCCCCCCCCTCCTCCTCCTCCACCGGACGGGAGAGAAAATCAGCCACCACCATCTGCGCTCCCGGCCTATGAATCACATTGAAATTAAAAGGCTGTAAAGCCAGATACCACCGAGTGATTCGGGCGTTGGTATCCTTCATGCGGTGAAGCCATTGGAGGGGCGCATGGTCCGAGCAGAGGGTGAATGAGCGACCCAGCAGATAATAACGGAGGGACCCGACCGCCCATCTGATGGCCAGGCACTCCTTCTCGACCGTGCTGTACCTCGCTTCCCGCTGTGATAGCTTTCGGCTAATGTACAGCACTGGTCGGTCGACCCCCTCCACCTGCTGAGTCAAAACGGCCCCCAGCCCTCTGTTCGATGCGTCAGTCTGCAAATTAAAGGGGAGAGAGAAATTAGGGGTGAACAAGAGCGGTTTCCCACACAAAGCTTCTTTTACCCTCTCAAACGCCTGCCGACACAGCTCCGTCCACTGAACCGGATCTGAGGCACCTTTCCGAGTCAAGTCGGTCAGGGGACTGGTCAGGTCCGAGAAAGCCGGGATGAACCTTCTGTAGTACCCGGCCAGTCCCAAAAACCTCCTCACCTCTTTTTTAGTCTTCGGTCGTGGACAGGACGCGATCGCCGCGGTTTTGTCCACCAGAGGTCGCACCTGTCCACTTCCCAAGTGGTACCCCAAATACCGTACCTCCGCTCTGCCAATCGCACACTTCTTTGGGTTAGCCGTGAGTCCCGCCTGTCTCAGGGACTCCAGTACCGCCCCCACATGCCGCACATGCTGAGCCCAGCTGTCACTGTGTATTATTATATCGTCCAGATAGGCTGCAGCGAAAGCAGCATGCGGACGCAGTACCCTGTCCATGAGACGTTGGAAAGTGGCAGGGGCTCCGAATAACCCAAACGGAAGTGTACGGAATTGGTACAATCCGTCCGGAGCGGAGAAAGCCGTTTTTTCCTTGGACTCTGGAGACAAGGGAATCTGCCAGTAACCCTTGGTCAAATCCAGTGTCGAGAAAAAACGAGCTGTGCCCAGCCGATCCAATAGGTCATCGACCCGAGGCATGGGATAGGCATCGAATCGTGACACTTCGTTCACTTTACGATAGTCTACGCAGAAGCGAACAGATCCATCCGGCTTACTCACCAGCACGATGGGGCTATTCCACGCACTGTTAGACTCTTCTATTACTCCCAAGTCCAACATTGTCTTTATTTCTGCCTGAACCACTTTCTTTTTATGTTCAGGCAGTCGGTAGGGGCGCGAACGCACCGTCACCCCCGGGGTTGTCTCAATATGGTGATTTATCAGATTAGTGTGGCCTGGTAGAGGGGAAAACACATCAGCGAACTGCTTTTGCAACTTGGCAAGATCCGTTCTCTGATTCGGTAAGAGATGGCTATCAAAAAGGGGTGAGGTTTGATCGTTTGAATTTGGCACCTCCGGTCCCAGCTCATCTCTCTCCTGATCTACCGATATCAAGGAGACCGGTATCACCTCTTTCCACACTTTTAATAGATTGAGGTGATAAATCTGTTTCGCCCCCTCTCTATCAGACCGCTCCACCTCATAATCGACTTCCCCCACTCGTCGTGTGACCACAAAGGGTCCTTGCCACTTGGCGAGTAATTTTGTGCTGGACGTCGGTAGTAATACCAAGACTTTCTCTCCCGGTGAAAATTGCCGTAGTTTTGTTCCTCTATTGTAGTGCTTTTGCTGACGTTCCTGAGCCTCGAGCAAATTCTCTCGTGATAATCTCCCCAGTGTATGGAGTTTTGCTCGCAGGTCCATAACGTATTGAATTTCGTTTTTACTGGGGCTTGGACCCTCCTCCCAGCTTTCTTTAACCAGGTCCAAAATACCCCGTGGTTTTCTACCGAACAGCAATTCAAAAGGAGAAAATCCCGTGGAGGCCTGGGGAACCTCTCGCACTGCAAACAATAGAGGAACTAACCACTTATCCCAATTTCGGCTGTCATCGTGCACAAACTTCCGAATCATGGATTTCAACGTCCTATTAAAACGTTCCACGAGCCCATCCGTTTGTGGATGGTACACGCTAGTTTTAATAGACTGAACACCCAAAAGTTCGTACAGTTCGCGTAGTGTGCGTGACATGAACGAAGTGCCTTGATCAGTCAGAATCTCTTTCGGGATTCCAACTCGGGAGATTATTTGAAACAATGCCTGCGCCACACTCTTAGCCGAGATATTGCGCAATGGCACTGCTTCGGGATACCGGGTTGCATAATCCACCAGAACTAATACAAATCGGTATCCCTGAGTGCTCCGTTCAAATGGTCCGATGAGGTCCATGCCCACTCTATCAAACGGGACCTCAATTAATGGTAGGGGCCGCAATGGGGCTTTTGGGATGGCTGGGGAATTTACCAGCTGACAATCCGGACAGGACGCACACCACCTACGTACGTCCGCCCAGATGCCCGGCCAATAAAATCGGGCCATTATCCGGTTCAGTGTTTTTTCATACCCTAAGTGGCCAGCCATGGGGTTGAAATGAGCCGCCTGGAAAATCATTTCCCGGCGGCTTTTTGGTACCAACAACTGGGTCGTCTCCTCACCTGTCTGAGTGTCACGACTCACTCGATACAATCTATCTTTAATAATTGCAAAATATGGGTGAGAGCGTGCAGCGTCAGGGCGCACCAGCTGACCATCAATACATATCACCTGGTCGAAGGCAAAGCGTAGGGTATCGTCTCGAGACTGAGCGAGTGGAAAATCTTCCATGGGTTGGAACACCGGCACCTGGGGAGTCTCCACTGGAGGCTCTCCCGGAGCCGCCCCCCCCCCGTCAGTGTCGGACGACCCCGCGTCACCACTTTCCGCTGCACACACCTCACACTTCCCTACCAGTCGTGATCGTACCCCCATCAGTTTTTCCGCTATCAGTTTAAACCCCGCCCAATCTGTACCCAAAATCAGAGGGTGCGAGAGGTGGGAGCTAACCGCAGCCTCTATGATATGCTTTTTCCCTTTTATTCGAATTTCCACTGGTACTATTGGGTATTTGTGTCGATCCCCATGCACACACCTGATTACCACCCAACGTGCCGATCTCAGAGCCTCGGTTCGAACCAGGCTCTGGTGAATCATGGTCTGCATAGCCCCTGAATCCAACAGCGCCCGGTGTTCACTCCCTTGCACCCTTACCGGAATGCAGTACGCCCCGTCTGAATCGGGAGCGGAGGTGGGCGGTCCGACCACCCGGACCACCTGCCCCACCTCCATGAGCGGACAATTGTGGCGCAGGTGGCCCAGCCGTCCACACCGCCAACACTCCGGTCCAGGCGTTTGAGGCACTCCCTGTGGGTCGGACTGCACCGCCACTGAGCCTGGGGAGGGAAAAGAGGGCAGAGCGTTACGGGGGATGCTACTGGGGAAGGAGGGGTTTTGGGACCGATAACCAGGAAGGGGGGGCGGAACGAGGGGCGAATTTCTTCCTGGGCGCCGGCTCCGGCTTCTGCTGCTGGGCGAAGGGGTTTTGCGCCAGGTGGTCCTCCGCCAGGGTGACGGCGGTATCCAGGTTGGTGGGTCTGTGGCACTGGACCCACCTCGCGGTCTCCGCCGGCAACCCCACTACGAATCTCTCCAGGACCACCTGCTCCACGACTCCAGTAGCGGATCGTATTTCCGGCCGGAGCCAGCGCCTCGCCGTGTCCGCCAGCCGCTGGGCGTAGGCGAATGGTCGGTCCTCGCCCGTCAGGTCCGACTCCCGGAATTGCTGACGGTGCTCCTCCGGGGTACGACCCGTCCGGTCGAGGACCGCCTTCTTCACGTTTCTATATTCCGCCCTCACGGCTGTCGGCAGGCTATGCGCCGCTCGTTGCGCCTCTCCCGACAGGAGGGGTAGGAGCCGCACGGTCCACTCCTCCATCGGCCACCGGGATGTTTCCGCCGCCAGCTCAAACGCCTCCAGGAATGCCTGTGCGTCATCCTCCGCCGTCATCTTGGGGATATTGAATTTTGGGGAGGCGACGCTCTGCCTTCCCGTGCCATTCCCGCCGGCTGATATCTGTATCAGGGCTTGTGTCTGGAGGCTAGACTGCTCACGCAGGGCCTGCATCTGCTCCGCATGAGCAGCTGCCTGTCGCTCCTGCATGGCAGCTAGTCCCTCCAGCACTCTGCCCAATGTTGTCGTCGGCACCGCCTGCTCCATCGGATCAATCTCCATTCTCCTTGGTTCTTCGCCGTTTATTTTCCCCCCCGTACGGGCCACCACTGTGGCGAAGTGCTCTGTAGTGCTCGGAGAAATGAAGACGCAAGTCCGGGGATTTCCGTGAAACCGTTTCCTTTATTTATCTTTTGGTCACACAGTTGCACAGCCTGCTCTCAGCTCTCAACAACTCCCTTTCTCTTCCGTTTCCGCTCCTTTTGAAGCTCCCAGGCTCACTGTTGAACAATCAAGGCAATTGGTTAATTGATAATAACAATCCTATAATCGATCGTCACCAATTGCCCGATTGCCGACAGCTGTGCCGGCTTCCTAAACCACCCGCGTTCACTCTCTCTCTTGCTAGCTGCGCCTAAAACCACGCCCCCCTACCACAGGAGCAATTGTAAAGGAGGTTGTAGCATAGCCTAATTCTGCTAGAGGAAAAGTTAGATATTTTTAAATCATAATTTACGCATGGCCTTCTAGGCTTATACGATGAGAAGACACTCAATCGCTTAATTGAGACGGAAAACATTCAATCACATTTTTTGCAGATAGTAGTCAGGAAGTACATCTAACAGTACTGCTGCTAGGCTACTCCTCATAGCCTACTGCGTGACAGGGAGAAAGCACTCAGCAATCTTACTATTAGTAAGTTAGCTTTTACATTACGTAGATTAACACAACATTACCTAAACAAATAATGCAGAGATACATCATTTAATAGGCACGATCGTTCAGCAACATGTAAGATCTGCGGTGAACAGGTCTGGTCTAACCTCGATCATCATTGATTGGGTGGTGGAGCAGCCAGATGGAGCTCGTTGGACTGTTCTTTCATCATTTCTACCTTAAACGCATTACCACAATGCAGGTTTAGATCGTTGAGAGAGGTTGAGGTGAATCTATAGGCTCCTTATTGGTACTGTGGACACATGGTCACTAAAACTAAGCATTATTCGATGAATAATTCAAAGACAAAGCAAATGACAATGAGCCAAACCTGTATTGTGTTAATAAGTTTATGGGAAAGTGATGGAAGAACATAACCACACGGGTTCAGGAAAAAAAAAGTTTAAAAAAGTAACAGTGATTTACAAGGTAAATAAACATATTTCTATGTAAAGGATATAACTTACTGTCCAGCCAGCCAAGTGAGCATTTATTCTGAACACTGATGTGCTGACAATGTCCTGGAACTTACTTCCATGCTGCACAGACCGCTCGCTGTCTGTGTGACAACTGGGGCCACATGTATAAAACTGAGTAAAAGAATGCGTAAAAGAATGCTCCAAACATTGCGTATGCATGGTGTCCAGCTTGTGCAGAGGTACACAGGTTCTCTTATGTTAGTTCTGCATGGAAACTCGCTTACGCAGCTTTCTGAGGGCATTTTTCTGCTCAGCACTGTTTATACATGTGGCCCCTGGTGTGTCATAAATGTGTGCTTCTGGCTAGGCTGGTATACACTTTAGAACAAAAAAGGGCAACCACTAACACAGAGGTCTTCAGTCAACGGGAACCGAGCTTGAACTGTTATGTGTCTCTATTAAGCGAAATAACGAGAGTAACGTTTACTCATTTAATCATCTAAGTTAAATGAAGTAGCCTGTTCCAATTTCCTCACACTGATGTAGCCTACCAGTACTTGTTAACTAGCTCATAGGCTATTAATCAACTAAGGTTAAGTTCTTAGCCTCACTTTTAAGACAGTTTTGACTTTGCTACAGTGGGTGATAAAACACATACTGTACAATTTCCTGACGATAATTTCAAAGCGGCATTTTCAAATTATATATGCAACACTTTACGTACGCTAAATATCACAACTTTTATTTTCAGGCATTATTTACTCACCGACATGCTTGAGTGCCTACTGATAGAAACAAAGGAGCCGCACTTCCTAAAGGCTTTGGATAGGCTACACCTACTTCTTTGGAGGATTTCTTTGATTGGATATTGTGTGTGACTAACAGAATTATCGACCAATAGAAAATTGATTTTGGGGGGCGCCGCGATAGTACAACGGTAAGAGCGCTGACTTTCAGTCAGCGCAGTTGTACTCCGAGGATCGGGGTTCGCGCCCCGGTCCTGCCATATCCGAGCGTGGCCGGTGCCCTGTGGAAGCGGCAATTGGCAGTGGGGGGAGGGGCTCGGAGAGAATCACTGCCCGCACGGGACCCAGGCGAGTCGCGGTCAGGAGCTCGAGGAGTCGCGCCCTGTAGAGGACGTGGCGACCTCCTTCCTACTACTAGTACCGATAGACGGGATTGTGTAACGGTGGTTCTCTAGCGGTTGCTACATGGGGGGGAATTGAATTAGAATAGGGGTTCAATTGGCTACTAAATTGGGAGAAAAAGGGAAAAATCAGAAACAAATTATTTAAAAAATTAAAAAATTAGAAAATTGATTTTGGCACGCCCCCTTTGCTTTCGACACCTCATTTTTTTTCTACACGCTTTTCTTCCCAAATAAGGGGTCCTGAATGGAGAAAGAGTTACTGTAAAAACAAAATATATATATATTTTTTTTTTACCAGAAAAAAAAACATTCTTCCCATGTCACCTTAGAACGTAAAACAACGAGAATCGAGAATTGTTATAAAATAATTTTACCAGAAATAATCTAATCTCTCACGTCACTTTAGGAAACGCAAAACAACTAGAATTTTCTTTTTCCAGAAAAAAGATTTCTCCCCATGTCATCTTAGGGGCTCCGTATTGTTCAACGCAGTATGATCTGATCATTGTTTTTAAAGTTACCGGTAGGTGAGGCCTCTCCAGAGCTCCCTGTGACTGGGGTTGGTAAATGGAAGACTTGAACTGTTTAATGCCCAGCTCCCCCATAACCTTTTGAAACACACCAGACATAAAATTAGAGCCTTGGTCCAACTATTTCTTTTGGCAGACCAAAGTGTGCGAAAAATTTCAGAAGGGCCTCTAAGATGGTTTTTGTGCTAATATTTCTAAGAGGAATCCCTTCCGGGAGGCGCATTGTCACATCCATTATAGTTAATAAATATTGGTGGCCATGCTTAGTTTTAGGCAACAGACCCACACAATCCACCAAAACGCAGCTTAAAGGCTCATCAATGGCAGGGATTGGAACCAAAGGGGCAGGAGGAATGGACTGGTTTGGTTTCCCTTCTGACACGCATGACAAGTTCTACAAAAAGCCACCACATCTTTGTGCATTTTAATAATGTAGAAGTGTTAAAGAACTTTAGTTTGATTCTTACGGATACCCAGATGACCAGCTGTTGGGATTTCATGAGCCAACCTCAGAATCTCATCCCGATAACATGGAGGAAGCACAATCTGGTGCGACACCCTCCACTCCCCTTTAGTTGAACGCTCTGGCGCCCTCCACTTTCTTATCAAGAGCCCATCTCTAACATAAAAACCTTCTGCTTCTCCTGCCATCTCCTCGACAGTACCAGCAGTTTTCAAGATGTCCATAATCACTGGATAATTACTCAGTTCTCTTAGAAAGTCATCCTTGAGTAAATTTTTGATCTATACCAGGGTCATCAACATAAAAAAATAAAAAAGTTTCAGCTAACATGATACCAGTGTCAGATTGGTCTGCATCTTACTGTTGCTTTGTTTTTCTGCTTCCTGGGACTGGGAACGAGTTGCCACACAGGCAGGGAAAACACCTGGAAACTGTTCCTGTAATTCTTCGGTCTCTTGAGAAATGATAGGTGATTCAGCCACTAAAGGAGTGACGTACACTTTATCTCTCGTCAAGTAATTCCCCAGCACAAACGAGACTCCTGGAATGGGTAAACTGGACACCACTCCAACTGTAACCAGACCAGTCACCACGTTAGACTTAAAATTCACTTGGTGAAGTGGAATCGATCTAAACTCACCTGGCTCACGATCCACCCCTTGGATTAAAGCACACATTCTCAGTGAATTAGATTCTGGAAGGTCAAAATTATTTGCTACAAACTAGAATGGCACTCAGAGAGATGCTACACCCTCGCGTGTGCTAATGTCGACCCTGAACGTAATATGCATGGGGCTAAACTTTTGATCTTGCACTGTGAAGTCGGGCATTGGCTGATTGGGATACAAATTCAAGATTCAGGTCAGTACCCAACTGTAAACATTTCCACAAAGGTTAATCACAATCGGAGTAGTATTGTTTGAGTTATGGATGATAGGGACACACAAACAGACACTTGCACAGACAGGAGCGAAAACAATAACCCCCGCGCGCGCGAAACGATAACGATTATCCGGCTGCCCCGGTGTCTCGCATTAATATCCTCAACCGTATGTTAATTTAGATAGTTTTTCACACTAACGTTCCGTGCTCTACCAGTAAACACACTTTAAGTCCAATTTAGCTCTGGCCACTCTAGTGATTTAGGTACTTTCTCAAAAGATAAAAAGAAAACATCAATGTCATGTTCATTTAATTGCGGAACCAAACGTATGTTTTTAGCTAGATCAAAAGCTTTACTCGCTTCCATTTGAGCTATTATCCTTTCCTCCAACTCGAAACAGCTTCTCTGTTGCTCGAATTCCTTCTCCATTCTATCCCTCTCAAACCTCTCTTGGGTTGCACGGTTTTCAAACTCCCTCTTCATTTTTTCCGGTCCAATTCCAGCGCTGCAGCGTCTTGGGCCGAATGCTGACAAAGCCTCTTTCTCAAGCTCCAATTTAGCTAATTGTAAACGAATAGCTGCATCCGTATTTTCACCAGGATCTTCACAACCAGGATTAACTTTAGCTCACAAGTATTTTTATGAGGTCAGTTTTTCTAATGTCAGTTGGACAGTCCACTTTTAAATGCTCTGCTATTTTACGCCATTTTTTAGATTATACCAGTCTCTGAAACGGAGAATTCGGTTGTCATTCAGGAATGGCTCTGGTTCAAAGTAGTCACTCATTTTAAAAAGAATAGCTGGCAATTAGCCTTGAAAACAGCCACATGTATGCTAGCAATAAATTAACCTGGTATAAAAAAAATTCTGAACAAGCGAGATGTCTTGCAATGAGTAGACTAGCGGCAGGAAACACTCTACAATTACCTCAGGGGATTTATAACTGACTAGGTAACCCAGTAGACATAAATTATTTCAGTCACAATTACTAGCGACTGCTCTAGCCAATTTACCCAGTTAGTTAACCATTCTAGGATAAACTGTAACGCAATGTCCCCGGTGTGTAAAATCCCGGAAGCCCCCACTTGTTAGAAGTCACTAGTTCATGGCTCGCTTTTATCTGTAAAGTGTGATTTAGGCTATATGAGAAGGAGGCTGCAACCTGACGTGAGTGTATTTATAGAGAAAACAAAACAAAACTAAAGTAAACCTGGCACCGGACGGCCCTCAGAAGGGATGGAGCTTACCTGCTGGATCTTCTCGGCGTTGCACTGGACCAGCTCCGTGGTCTTCTTAAACGCTCAAAAGTTTTTATTTTCCTCCAAAAAAAAAAAACCCAAATGTGACTACCACCCATTATGTAAAAAAACCACAAAGATCCTTCAAACAGTGGAAGGCGTGGATGGCATCGGTGTAATTTTTTGCGGTGGCTTTAAATGATTGGCCCGTAATTATATTTTCTTTCACAATGCGCCTCTCCCCAAAATAACGTGACTGTACCTCATCAAGTCAATGTAACATTCGTTATAAGATAAAAAGTCCATAGTTATTCATTTTGGAAAATAACATCGTAGATGGCCAGTCACATAGTAACAGCGCTGGACGATGTATTGTACGTCAAATGATCTGGAACGATGACAGTATTCAAGCTTTGTTGCTCCAAAACATTCTTTGTTACCTCTTCGTAATGTACATGGAATATCTTTCCCAAAAACTCACCGAAAAGTAGTTTAAATCAGTGATTTTCAACCACTGTGCCGCGGCACACTAGTGTGCCGTGAGAGATCGTCGGGTGTGCCGTGGGAAATTATCTTATCCTATTAACTTCACTTAATTAGTAACACTTTTGGTTGGTGGTGTGACTCAGGATTTTTTTTATGTAAAAAATGTGCCTTGGCTCAAAAAAGGTTGAAAAACACTGGTTTAAATAGTGAATCTTCGGTCTAACGTCACCTAGCTTATCAGGTAATAGAGTATGCCTTGGAGCAACATGACATTCTCTGTGGAGCAATACATCGTTGCTAAATTTATTCTAATCGTTTGCCCAGAAGAAGACGGCTAACGTTAACCAGGATAACAGTGATTAAGCCACATAAGCAATTGAACCGAAATCTCTTCCGTCGACCAAAGAAACTGCCACGACTAAAGTTAGCTCTCACGAGCCCCAGGTACCCGCATTAACGGTAGCAACAACAGATGTGTCAGAAATAGGCAATATGAATGCAGAATAGTTTGTTGCTGAAGTATTTAAATAGAAACAGAATAATGTCTAAATACAGCATGTGATCCAGCTACAAAAGAAAAGAAAGGGAGGGAGGGAAATTTTGCAAGAGCAAGATTGGTTTGTTTTACAGTATTGTTAGCTTGTTTGGAGTGCTTTTGTTTATAATTTTTTTTAACAGCAGATTCATAAATACTGTTCTGAAAAGGCACTAGACATGAGCATTTCAGTGCTGTTTTTCAAAAAAAATTATTTCCGGGGGGACATGCCCCGGACTCCCCTAGCACTCAAGTGTCCCCCAAATAGTTTTTATGGGTTGATGTGCCCTTTTCTCACTTTGAGCACAGGTGCCCCTCAACCCTCAGAAGGTGTCTGCACGGCTCTGCTTGTTTGCGTACCCTGAAAATACATTTTGCAGGCGCCCCTGACTATAGTAGCTATATTATATAGGCTAACTTTACAGTAGGTTAGGTTGATTAACGTTAGTTCATTTATTTCTTTGTTAATTCATTTATTTATATTATTTGGCTAGAAAGCTAACTAACGTTAGCCACGACAGTTCCGTCTGCTATTCTTGACTAGTTTTGGTCAAATGGGGTAGGGGAAATCTCTGCTAGATGCAGACAGCAAGGTCTGCAATATGCCATGGAGGGCTACATACACAACGTGCGACTTATCACCAACAACATTGAACCGAATTGTTACCGATCTCAGAGGAAGAGAGAGAAGCTGCACCTCCTGACAGTTTAGATCTGTACCTGCTTATGGTGTACGTTAACGCTACATCTAGGTTTATAGTACATTACATTATAGACATTTAGCAGACGCTCTTATCCAGATCGACGTACATAGTGCATTTTCAAACTAGGAACAAGAGCGTTAAAAACAACCCTAAAAAGGCAAATATGAATCTAAGTACTAGGCGCAGTCAGTATGATTGGGGATAGTAGGCTAGCTAGCGTAGCTATACGTTAGGTCTTAACTACTAAGTAACGTTAAGTATGCCTATTACAACTTTTGTTAATGAAACATAACTTAATTAGGCTACCTTGGAGCAAACATAAGGGCATTTGCTGATATTGTTGACTATAGATATAAACGTTTAACGTAATGTTTTATATCTATGTTGTTGACATCGAGCTGCCTGTGTGGTCGTCCAAATGACCGAATCCACTGTTTACATTTCTCCAATTGACTTTTAGGTTTAGGGAATGTAAAAAACGTGATTGAGCTGTAGCAAGAACCACTGTTGCATGTGTTGCACGCCTTTTAACCATCACGAAAAAAGATAAAAGCTAGCTGACAGTATACGCTGCATTTATGTCAACAAACCATGCGAAGAGTTGCATGGTTTGTTGTGTAGTGATGGGCAGTACGTGAACAAACAAATCTTTAAAGTGAACTGAGTGTACCGGATCATCACTCTCAATGATTCGCTCATATTGTAGCGAGCGCGGAGAATGAGGGAGGGAGACAGCGGCTTGCCGTTCCGAATCGCTCAAGCTGAGCTTCGTTTTAATAGTGCTACCTTACCAGCTCTGAAAAGAGCCGTTTGAATTCATGCACAACAATGTTCTCAGCTCTAAAACACTCTTTCACTATCCCCGAATCGCTTCAGATACTGCTTTATAAAGGAACTAGTGGGCTGTGATTGGCGCACACACTTACAGATTCCTAGCCAATCACAGCCACACATAACAGACAGTTACAAATGACAGTTACGTTTAAAACAAAACAGTTGACACAAGACGTGGCTAACAAACTAACGACACAATTAGAACACACAGCACGCTATTTACATTTATGTACACATCGACCGGGTAGCGGCTCACTACCGGGTCCGAGCTGGCCAGTTGGTAATCTCCAGGCCGCCACATTATGCTTGTGTGCACGTCAGCTAACGTTATAGTTAAAGGCGGGCCTGATTGTAAATGAAACATTGAGATAATGAAAGGAAAACTTGCTGGTTGCCATGAGGAAGCCTATCACAATTCAGTGAGAACAGGTGGGATTTTCAAAGGAACTGTAGCGAACTGTACTGACCACAGACTACTCTTGCTACCACAGTTCAGTGAGTCCAACTGAACTGACTAGCCTATGAATTGCTGACTACCGCACCGCAGTAGCCTACATAATTGTCAACCGAATCAGTTACACTTTGCATAGGCTACGGCTACTCAGTAGCTTAATACATTATTTGGCAACACATAGTGGGAGTATCAGCAAAATAAATAGTCCGGTCAACTGTTTTTTGGTACAGTTTCACATTTAAAAAATATAGCCTGCAATCTTACAAAATGATCTGAACCTGTAGCCTACCTGTAGGTCCACTGGCATCTGACGGTCCACCCAACGTAACGTTACCGAAAGCAAAACGGTTCAAGCATTTATAAGCATTAAAATCACATAAACTACTGTAGGCTATATTGTACATTTTCCATGTAGGCATATTCTGTGACTATCAAACTAAAAAAGTTAATGAAAGTTTGCCCGTTATTAAACCATTTCAAAACTATTTTCAAAAATATGTTGCTATATGTTTGTTTCTTCTTTACACTTGAAATCCAGTAAGAAGTCTAGCTAAAGCCCCTTTGTTGGTTGTCAGGTAATTTGAGTCTAGATCACGCACTGCGTGAATGATTGCTATTTTAATCTGAACCGCTATGTTAATCTCGTCGCCTACTACTGACGAACTGGGTGATTAATACCACTAGGCTACATCAGTGCACCTAGCTCGACCCTTTGCATTTTGTATAAGGGCTCCCCCCCCATAGATGACTGAACATCGACATTCAATTTGGGAGAGAAAAAAGACCCTTGTCACCCTTTTGACAACTTTACCATTTGAAAACGCAATGTTTTACAATAGGCTACTTACCACAAAATGGTCAGAACTTGAACACACAAATTGTCATGTCATATTTCCGTAGCTTCTAATCCATATTTAAAACGCTCACCTGGAGCGGCCATATAGGCTACTAGCCTAATCCAGAAAACTATATAACTACAAGGAAAAAATACAAAAAGTTCATGAGGTTTATAGAAAAAGTTGATATTTTTTACTTGCAGTGCTTTTGACTGGAATCATTTTGCACAATACCTACGAATGATATACTGAACTACGAGTAGCTATCGTGAACTAAACATGCATGCTGTTGGAATATTCGTGTGCTTGCCCAATTGACCCCAGTGAACAAATCACATAGACAGTGACTAGAGTCTTTGTACTGAACTGAACTTAACGATTTGAATCAGTAAAGTGATTCGTAATTTCCACCACTACAACTGACCCCAGTGAACGAATCACATAATCAGTGACTAGAATCTTTGTACTGAACTGAATTTAACGATTCGAATCAGTAAAGGGATTTGTAATTTCCACTACTATTGTTATGTTGTCGGAGGCTAGCAATAGTTGCTACGCATTAGAGCGCTGCTATTGGTTGTTTTCCCCTGTCAATAATTTCCCCAACATTCCGCTACAAAGGGCTAATAGATCCAGTCGGCAAGAGAGGGCATGCCCACAAAAACTCCAGGCCCATGGGGAAAATTTGTTTCCATAGGAAATCAATGAAGCGGTCAGTTATGCCAAAAAATCTGATGTGTGGTTTACTGCATAGCAAACCGATTTAAAAATCCGGATTTGCACCTTTTTTGAATGCCAAAAAACCCGTGGCAAACGACAGCTAACAGCACTAGCCCAGAAAATGACATCATTAACATTGCTTTTACAAGCGAATGTTTAAAGTGAAACTGTACACCAGCTAGCTAATATTAGCATACTTTCCATGGTCATGGATCAGAGCAGTGGCATACTGTAGGCTGTAAAATAGGCCTTCTGTAATCTTACCTTTAACGGATGATCGCTCTCAAATCCGTCTACTTTGGCTGATTGTCAATCAAACAATTGATTCGCTTTATAACCAAGACCAAGACCTACATTATTAGGCTACCAGTTTATTTTGAGATAGCATTATTGTTCTGTGCATCATTAACTTGTTGCATTTTTTATAGCCTATATACATTTATGATGAAGAAGATTTTGACTTTTAAATGCTCCATGTTTAAATGTTCAATGTTTCGTATGTTGTAAATTTATTTTTCTAGCCTTAATTATGCGTTGCGCTCAATGGTTCGAGACACTTAAGAGGCTGTCCTCTTTAAAAATGCTTTCTAATGTTTAAATCGCTTTGACTTATTTGGGTGCCGTCTTAAAATTAAGTAGCCTACATTCTTTAACGCATTCGGGTTGCCTGATCCTTGGTAAACAATCTCAAGTTAGTTATCTTTGTTGTTATAATTTCTTAATCATTATAGGCTACATATTGGTCTTGATTATTCAGATAATTAATTGTTTGATTGCTAGGCTACTCAAGCTAAATAAACGGAATCAAGTCTAATGCTGTAGCGTAGCCTATATGCCTACCCCGCTTTTTCCAGCGCACCATCAACACATAGCCTATAATAAGTCAGTGCTATACATTTTATGACACAAACAAAAATGCTAGCACAGAAACACTTGCTCTATTCATGAGCTATTTGTTATTCAGTTAATTGCTTGATTGATAATTAAGAACTATAAGTGGAAACAGGATTAATATCCGTTAGCCTACAGAAGGCTTAAGCCGACGGTAGCCTACGCCACTGGATCATAATTTGTGTGAGTATACGGCATTTGAGTAACCTACTGTTTGGTTTATTTTTCCAAAATATCTTTAGGAAACAACGTGTCAATATAATTTTCTGACATTATAATAAAATATCAACGATAGTTAGCTTGATCTACGATGTCACTCAGGACAGTGACAGACATTGTTTTTCCCCCTGGCTGGCCCCGCCCCTCAACTATGACAGAACACTGACTGGATCTATTGCCGAAGTCGTCTGTGATCTTAATCCCATGTGAATCTGTCATGCCTGTCATTTGTTAAAGGGATAGTTCACCCATTCTGTCCTGGTCTCACCGTTGTAGCTAAAATGAGCTAAACCTGAATTGGAACAATGCTAACGATTAGCATCTTGCCATTGGATTTAATCACCCCCTTAAAGTTTGTTTAAATAACTGCCTAAATCCACTCAAATAAAGTTTAACAACAGCTTTACAAGTGTCGTTGGAAACAAAAATGCAGATATGATTACAGAAGTCGTTGTTGGAAACAAAAATGCAGATATGATTACAGAGTGCACAAGGATGATATTCTTGCTCAAATTACTGTACATGATTATATCGTTTCAGCCTAGCTCTGATTAGATTTAAGTTATGAACATCCGGTAGGGGAACCGGTAGTCTTGCGAAGGCCAGACTAGTCTGGTCCGTAGACTTGCCTAATGCAGTAAAGAGCTACCCACTTTGACAAGATGGCACGTTTGATTGACATACAATATAACCAACCACAGACCGTCTTTGGTCAATTGAGAAGCAGCTCTACAAGAAGAACAGACCTGCATGAAACAAATGTGATTTACACATATGGCACGGCGATCACCAGTAAAACATTCCATCGCACCGAATAAATGTTGTGAACTTTCTTCAATCCAGCATTAAGCTCTTAGTCTTGGTCCGCAACACTCATTGTTCTTGATGGATTCACAGTATTTGCTATAGCTACCGATTTAGCACAACTTGTTTCCGGGCAGACTGATAAAACCAATGCATTGCGTCATATCGGAAATATGCACACACTCCTGTGATTGACAGTGCTGCTAGCCAATGAGTACTGGCTGTCAGTTTACCCAGCTTATAGAGACAGAGCGCAAATAGGCCCCGCCCTCCCCGGGGGGTTAACACATCCCGCTATCGCTGTCCATTTGACTTGACGTGCCTTCTTGTCATTTCGATCCGTTAGCTAACAGCATGAAAATGCCTAAAAGTTGTTGTTTGGTGGGATGCACTACAAACAAGGTAAAAAACCCAGATTTGTAATTTTATACGATTACGAACCACCAAACGGAGCCCATAAGACGAGAAAAGTGGATCCGAGCAATAAGACGTGAGGCGTCGGCGGACATGCATATGTGTGCAGCAGGCTTTTTTCACAGGTAGCCCAAGTCAAATAAGTTATCCAATTGTCAATTTACGGCTAACTATATTGCTGTAAGTAACGCTAAAACATTCCTCCACGGTGGGCATGGTTTTCAGAGTATGACGCGTGGCGCTCTGTCTCTATGCAAGCCTATGCATCAGACGCTGTGTACGAAGTGCGTCAGAGAGGCTGAGACTGAGACTTGGGAACCGGTAACTTTTAGTATCACTCCGCACGAGAATGTCGTGGCAAGCTGCTTCTATGGTAAGCTTGTTGTGTTTATGAAGTGAAACGCCCCCTCCCCTGCACCTCTCACGCGAGCCACCTATGAACAGCACAGTGCTGCACAAAGTAGGTCTACCGTTCACAAAAAAATGTTTTGGACAACTGGGAACTTTTCCATATGCTATTTCAGCATGTAAAATGTTTACTACATACCATCAAACTAAATGTTTGTTTATTTAACAATTTCAGTGTACTTCAGCGGTTATTTAAACAAAATGTATCAGGTGGGCGATTAAATCCAATGGCAAGATAGTAATCCCACAAGGAATTAATGTCCAGGAAAAATACATAAAAAACCACAATATTAAATGGTTTATAATTTCATTATTCATTACAGGCATTTAGCAGACGCTCTTATCCAGAGCGACTTACACAACTTCTTATTACATTTATCCATTCATACAGCTGGATATATACTGAAGCAATTCAGGTTAAGTACCTTGCTCAAGTGTACAACGGCAGTGTCCTACCTGGGAATCGAACCTGCAACCTTTTGGTTACAAGCCCAGTTCTTTAACCATTATACTAAACTGTCGCCCAATACAATGTATAATATGGGGGAAGCCTGACTTGGAGCATTGCATTTCTAAACACATTTTATGCACTTATTCTGATTCAGACTTGCGCGTAACTTAAAGTCTGACACATCCTCGGAATATTGACTGAATATTTTTATATTGATGCGACATACCCTCTGAATATCCTCGAGGTAAAACACACCCTCCTGGCTATGTTTATATTGGGATGATATAGACATGGATTTTGTGTTAATCATTTGCTTAAATTAGCTTTGTGAGGATGGAAAGAAAAAAAGCAGAAGATGGACTCTTAATGTATTATAGGCAGTGGCTTTAGAATTGCACTTTAACGATTTGATCCTCCCAGAAAACAGCGAGCGTACGGGCATATTATTGTGAGTAACATTAAAGTGTAAGACTAGCATTCAGAAGTCTGATTGTTGGCTAGGAAGCAAAGCCGCGTTAGCTATGTGCAAATAATGGATTAACGCAGCACAGTGCAGTGGGACACAGATAACATTACCAGAGAGGATGGATCAATGAAGCTAAAGCAGGAAGATGTTTTCATTGAGTTATTCATAATGTCATTGACATTTATGATAGTTATTAATTGGATTGTTGTGAAATATTATTTATGCTGTATTCAATATATTAAATATTTCAATATTAGTGAATTTGTCATTGTCAATACTAATATGAGCGGTCATGACGGTAACGTGCCCAAATCCGCGTTAAGCCTACCATGACCGCGGTATGGCGATATGGCGATTATTTCTGCAGCCCTAGCTGCAGGTACACACATACACACATACAAATGCACACACGCGCACAAACACACACTCAGTACTTCAGCAAGAACCAGGAGCTGCAGGTACACACACATACACACACACACACACACGCACATATAATTCACAAACGATTAGTTATCTTGCACTGTAAGTCACTCTTTATAAGAGCATATGCTAAATGAAGTCAATGTAATGTAGTGATATCATGTTTATTGAGTTTGGGCAAATTAAATTATGTGGAATATCGCCTTCTTGCTCAGAGCAAACTTCAGGAATACCAGCAGAGGATTGGAGAGTTGGAGGTGGAGCTACAGAGGGCCAATAACAAAGTGTGCAACACGGGGCACCAGCTCAACCAGCTGTCCGTCAAGGTGAGCTGCACCTCTGTGTACACAGACAAATCGGCTTGACAACCACCCATGGGGAAAAGTTACCTACCACACCTGTAGACAATCTACAGACTGCAGGTTCTGTTTACTGATCCGATCTTCAGCTCCTGTACGTTCTGTCTGTGTTTCCATGGTGCCAGATGGGGAATGGAGGCTGTTGGGCTGCTGTGCTAGCTGTGGGTGTTCCATCTTCAACCATACCCCCTTTATGAATATTCAGTTTTCAGTCAAAACTTTTCAATCTCAGAGCACAGGTGCCTGGAAAAGGGCCGTCTGTTCGGCTGCTTTTCTAGTTCCTTTAGAAAAATCATGTTTTTTGACAGGAAGGAGTGGTTAAACTAGTTTATACTAGGATGTTGAAAAGGAAGCACTTTATGAAACTATTCAGTCTGTGTAAACACATTGTTGGGCACATATACAGTGCACTCCAAAAATGTTAGGACAGTGACACATTTTTTGTTGTTTTGGCTCTGTACTCCAGCACATTGGATTTGAAATGGAACAGTGACTATGAGGTTAAAGTGCAGACTTTCAGCTCTAATTTGAGGGGTTTTACATCCATATCAGGTGAACCTTGTATCAATTATAGCCATTTTTACTGGGGATGGGAAAATATATCAAAATTCAATATATCGCAATACAAAAATGTGACTATGCGTATCGTGGGGCAGAAAAACAAATTGCGATATACTGCTGTTCACAGAGGGTTTAAAATGACTTGCACCGTAAAACCAGCAATCACTATTATTATTTTTTTATCCATTTTTTGTTTAAAGGTAGGAACGTAGACTGGTTTTACCCAAACTTTGGCGTATTCCCAAAATGTCACATTGCCTCATCTTCCCCGCTCTCATTGAAAAAGAAACATCGCTCCATGGAAGCACCGATTTGCAGCAACCCCACATAACAGCCTTCACCACTGCAACACTTAAATTAAATAATAAAAATTTTGAATAATTTATTAACTTTTACTTACTTGATCAAAGTCATTACAGAATAATATTTATGCTGGAGAATATCAGTTTCGTTCTGCCCAGCGTCAATGTAGCCAAGCTAATGACATGGTACTTTGTAATACCTATTGTCTTTTGATTTACGTTATTTTTTTCATTATTTTACTGGAGTAGGCATCGTTCAATTTTGTCTGCCCAGGTCAGTGTAAAAGAAAGAATTTAGCTTACCATACTTTGTTTTTATCACTAAGCACTAATTTTCCATTGCCTTGCCTGTAAGATAATGGGCTTATACAATGCACTTGTCATCTTTGAGTAATGTTTTAATGTAATTATATCTATATGTTTATTTGTTACAACATGTTTGTGAGTTGAGAATTAATTCTTAATATCAAATATCACCAGGGGCTCTATCTTGGCGATCTTAGCGCTCGGTGCATTTAGGGTGTGTCCAAGTCCACTTTTGCTATTTAGACGGCGTGTTTTTTTAGCGCTAAGCACAGCGCAACGTGCAAATGGGCTGAACTTAGTCTCTTTATTAATTATTGGTGTGTCTTGGGCATGACATGCAATACACCATTCAAAATGTCATATACCATTCTCTTTTTTTTTTAAAGCCTGCTTTTCCACCTTGGCAGATTACTTATATGATGGCGAAACAGACATGCTCGTGCGTGTTTAGTGCGATCAAGGAATAGACTATATGGATCAATAGTATTATAAGTATTATTCGGACTAACCATTATGAGTTCCCGGTAATTCCCGACAGTGCTGTTATTTTACAAAATATATGCGGTTAAATTTAGTTAAAAAGACCTGCAACAGCTGAGAATAAGCTATCAATGGCTTCCGTCTCACCTTAGAAAACGCCAAATTAGCCTTCTTTGTTAACAAATTCCGTTTGATTATGCAATAAAACATTGTCAAACATCAATTCCTTGAGGATGTTCTCATGGAGTTCTCAAAGTTCAAGCTTCATCCGAAGTTCATTACCTGAATTCTAATATTGATTAATAACATAAATACCGTTATTTTGCCTTAACAATGACACTAAATACAATAAAGCTTTCAGGCTGGTAACCCATAAATTCACAAATATTTTCTCTTGTTTTATAATGTCCTGCTTATGGAAATGTGACCAACCTGTTTTACTGGTAGCGTAATGCTTTAAAACAGTCCACTGTAATTAAAAAAATATGAAGGATGAAGAATAAGGTTCAAATTCAGTTAAAATGGTGACATTTATTTCCGTTTTTTAACCGTAGGCTATTGAAAAAACCTTATGCACAGCGAATCCAAGATAGCAATACGGCAAAAATAATCCTGGCCACTCCTCATCTTAAGACCAACATGCCCAGTTCACTTGCAACGGGCACAAGAATACACGGTATTTAAACCAGGTGAGCGCTAGGTGTTATAATGAACCCTGCGCCGGGTGTAAGATAGCAAAGACACTTGCGTTTGGGTTAGCGCCGGGTGTTCGATAGGGCCCCAGGACTGTTTGGTATATTTCTGTGCATTGTTGTTGCATGCTGCCAGGCTTTTTAAGATGCGTTCTAAAAATAAATTTCCCTCTGATAGTAGCAATCCTACATCATGCAATCAATCGATCTGGGAAAAAAAACATAAAATGCCTATCCCAACTTTGTAATCTTTAGTTTTCTATTAGAAAACTTTAATATAATGATACATTATGTTATTTTCACTTTGTAATGAAAGTGATCAGATTAGGCTCATATGTACTCTGCTAGAGTTTAATTAACACTGGACATTTTACTGTGTAGAACAATGTATGGCTCAGAAATAAGCATACAATTCTGCAGTCATACTTTCTTGTCAATCAATTTTATTATATTGTATCATGGTTGTATCGAAATCGTGAACCCCATATCGTATATCGAACCGTAATCTGAGCTATGCATATCGTCCAATCCCTTATTTTTACACATAGCCCCCCCCCCATTTTAGGGCACCAAAATTAATTGGACAAATTAACATAAACTTAAATCATCGTATTTAATATTTGGTTGCATGTCCTATGCATTCCATGACTTCCTGATGTCTGTGACCCAACAACATCAATGATATCTTATTTTAAGGTACTCATACAAGCGATATCCATATCTACTGCATATCTGGCAGCAGAGTGATGGGTTGCAGACCCTTGATGACTTACAGCCATTTAGCCACCCATGTGTTCCATACTATTCCCATGTAATTTACAGATTAATCTAGTCCCACCCCCCAATTCCCAGAGAGATCCATTCAAATGCAGAGAGGTTATAGTATCACTTGTAAGATTACCTTAAAATAAGATAGCAAAAGTCTTTTGATGTTGTTGGATCACAGACATCAGGAAGCCATGGCAAAACGCAAACTTCCAATTCCACCTTTACCGACGACGGCGTACACTGCCAAACAAAGCAAAAAAAACGGAAGAACCAAGAGGAGCAGATTTATATTGTGTTATTCATTCAAGTTCGTATGGTCAGTGTTCATGCTTATTGTGGTCAGTGTTGTTTCTCACCTATGAATCAGACATGACTGACTAGCAAGCTAGCTAGAACGGACTCTGTTGGCTGGCAGAACAGCGGTGCCTGCTTCTGGTCAAGGTCAGTAGCGTGCATGTTTGGAGCGTGTGCATAAGCCTGTGCATGTCTGGAGAATAATTTGGTGGGAGGGGCTTTGGAGGGAGGAGAGAAGAAAGGGGGGGAGGTCTTTTTGTCTTGTATTTTTTTAAATTCTTGTTGGTTCTTGGCATTTCCTCCAGACTTATCTACTGCAGCTTTAAGTTTATGTTAATTTGTCCAATTACTTTTGGTGCCCTAAAATGGGGGGACTATGTGTAAAAATGGCTACAATTGCTACACGGTTCACTCGATATGGATGTAAAAACCCTCAAATTAAAGCTGAAAGTCTGCACTTAAACCTCATAGTCACTGTTCCATTTCAAATCCAATGTGCCGGAGTACAGAGCCAAAACAACAAAAAATGTGTCACTGTCTTTTTGGAACACATTTGGAGTGCACTGTATATATATTTATTTATTTATATTTATTTATATATGTATATATATATATATATATTTCCTCCTCCTCCAGCTGACCACCAGCGAGACCATCCAGCAGCAGCTGGCCTTTCTGAACAAGCAGCTGCTGCTCCTGGGTGAGGTGAACAAGCTGTGTGTGGAGGGGCTGCAGCACTCCGGCCAGGACAGCAAGAAGGTGAGAGCAGGGGGTAGAGCCAGGGGAGGACAGAAGGGCATAGCTATGGTATGACAAAAGGGTTTTTGTGTGTGTGGTTCTCTGATTGTGTGTTGTTTGGCTGGGTAAATGGGTAGAATGGGTAGATGTGTGTGTATGTGTGTGTTGTGGGGTTGATGAAAGTGTTTGTGTGATTTTGAGCACATTGTATGAAACTTTAGTCTGTTGTATTGTTCCCTGGAATAGTCTGTTTGCTTGAGCTGTTGAAATGTGGTGCTCTGGAATGTTGGTTGTGTGTGAAATCACTAGTTGTCCCCCACCACAATGAAGTTAGAGGGGGACTCTAATTTGATCCCTGTGTGCGTCTGTCTGTCTGTGTGTCACACATATGTACCAGAGCCCACCACCAGAGGGGCGCTATTACAATGCATTTCATTACATTACATTACAGTCATTTAGCAGAAGCTTTTATCCAAAGCGACATACAGTAAGTGCATACAGAAACGTCATCGAAGTAACTACAGAACAGATAAGAAAGCACATCCTTTCCATAAAGTAGCCCATTATGTCCACCGAAATGCACAATTTACGTGGCATCTGGATAATTTCAAACAGTAATAGAAGAGATGGTTAATGGTAATAGCCTCCTCAGTGGTAATATCGCAGTCTGCATTTAGCCGTGTCAACCAGTGGAGAATGGGAGCAAGTCGTGCAGCAAAAGGTCAGATTTGAACATACAACATCGCGGGTAGCAAAGATCACGGAGCAGCTACCTACATACTGAGCCACAGAGACACACTTCAGAAAGACATATTTCGGCGTGTACTAAAATACATATATAAGTAAACAATAATAAATAAATAAATGTTGAAGTTTATACTTACAGAAAAAAGAGCGTATTAAAAATAGTGAACTAGTAGGCTTAGTCTAGTGTAAGCTACTTGTGCTCACTGGATATCTTTAGCTTACTTTTGAGTTTTATCAAATAAAAAGGGGCCTGTTTAGTCCAGACAGTTATCAAAGCCATAGGCTTGTAGCCTAGCTACGTGTAGCCTAGCTACGGTTTTTATTTCTTTTTTTTTTAAAGGGTTTCCGCGCTGTTATAGTTTTGACAGCTCCGCGTTATCATAGCTATAATGCAGCTTTGGCAAAAACAGGTATTCAGTAACAGACTAGCCTTTTTACTTTCATTTGTTTTTTGTTTTCAAAAAGGGCATTTCCCGGTATAATTGCTGACTTGTGGCGAAAGTGCTGCCATGGTGATAGATTTACCTTAACATCTGTCCCAAATTGTTAACGGGTCGGGATTTTCACGGTAATAAGAAATGTTATGACAACGTTAGCTATATATTTTATATTAGCTAGCCAATGTTATAACTTAACCAAGTTTCTCTGTTCCTTGTTCTCTCTTTTCTGTGCTGGAGTTCTTTTAAGAGCTTGATGGCATCAACATATCCAGCCTAATAAACTTTTAACTTGAATCTCTTCTTCAGTTATAGCCACACACAATTGTACCCATTTTTGGTGATCAAACATATTGTTTTTCATTGTCTTCTCTTTATATTTCCATCGAATTTTATGTTTATTACATGTTCATTTGGTAAATGAAATTTCATTGTCATGGTCATGAATAGTGAAATATTTGAGGTCTAAATGATTCGACCTAACGTTAAATGAATAAATGTTGTAAGTTATGTTATGTTGTAATCTGTAACGTTAGCTACATCTATTCTCACATGAATTGTCCACCATCAATATGCTAATGAATTAAATGGAGGTGGCCATCAGGTATATTGTGATACAAACATTCAAGAGAAATGGTAATGACAAACATACTGGTTATGCTAGCCAGCTCGTGTTCCAAAATAAACGTTAAGCTTGTTTGATTGCCATTATTTAATTGCCAAATAGAGTGGATGCTCTCCCAACTGAATGGGAGTAGTTATAATCGTTATAATTCACAACATAGATCAGATGTCAATAACTGTAGGCGACATGATAACGGCATGCTCATGGGTGGGGGACGACAGGTTTACTGTGCACTTGTTTTAGATTACATAAATGGTGCATCATGCAAAAGGATGCAGCGTTACCAATACAATGCCCCTCTTTTTCTCTCAATATATCTCTGTCTCTCCCTCCCCTTCCCTGTCTTCCAATCTCTTACTGCCTCTTCTCTCCCCTCCCTCTGTCGATGTCTGCTTTCTCACACTTTCTCTGCTCTCTACTTAACTTTCACTTTTTCCTCTTTTTCTCTCCATCTTCACTTTAATTCTCTCCCTCTCTCACCATGTCCGTGCCTCCCCCTCGCCCCCTCTCTCTCTGGGCATGCGTAGGAGGTGCAGATGCTACAGGCTTCCTCTGTGAAGGATGTGGAGAAGTTGCGGCAGAGCCTGGTGCAGCGAGGCCAGGGCCTGGAGGCAGCCCAGCAGCGCATGGGGGAGCTGGAGTCTCAGCTAGCCAAAAAGGAGCACCTCATCGCCGAGCAAAAGAAGTTTCTGGAGGACGCCAAGGGCCAGGCCAAGTATCTGTCTCCATCCCCGCTCACCTGATTTCTATTAATCCCTGCTCACCTGATTACCCTCTGTCCCGCTCACCTGATTTCCCTCTGTCCCGCTCACCTGATTACCATCTGTAGCCCGCTCACATGATTACCCTCCATACCCCGCTCACCTGATTATCCTCCATACCCCGCTCACCTGATTATCCTCCATACCCCGCTCACCTGATTACCCTCCACACAGTGTGTGTGTGTGTGTGTGTGTGTGTGTGCTTTGTGTGTGTCCATGGGTGGGTGTCTGTGTTGTGTATGTGTGTTCATGGATGTGTGTGTTTTGTGTGTGTCCATGGGTGGGTGTCTGTGTTGTGTATGTGTGTTCATGGGTGTGTGTGTGTGTGTGTGTGTGTGTGTTGTGTGTGTCCATGGGTGGGTGTCTGTGGTATGTATGTGTGTTCATGGGTGTGTGTATGTTTTGTGTGTGTCCATGGGTGGGTGTCTGTATTGTGTATGTGTGTTCATGGGTGTGTGTGTGTGTGTGCACAGGTCTGAGCTGCAGGCCTCAGAGAGCAGGTTTCAGGCCCAGAGGAAGGTCACACAGACCCTGCAGACTGAGCTACTCCAGCTTTACAGCCGACTGGAGACCGAGAGCCCGGACACTTTGCCAGGGGGTGCCACTGAGCCCTGCAGTCCCCACAAAACCAGGTAAAATAGACACATGAAGCCACTTTTGCCTTGTGAGAAGACTTAACCTCTTGGCGCAGATGAAAAATTTGGTCAATTCTCACCTATTTAGGGGGTGCTCTGTTTAAGCTTTTATAACTCCAAGTGTGAGCATCACATGTTTTCAAATGTATCCAAATGGCTAAATTGTGCACTGCTCTAAATAAAATAAAGAAATTATATATTTAACTACAAATCAACAGTTTTGGCTCATTAAACTCACTTTTGCATCATTTTCAAGTGGGGATAACTATATTTTCATCAGTATAGGGGGGTAAAAAAAAATTACTCCAAGGAAAATTTTGCATGAATCTACCACATATCAGCGCAAAGTAAATTGGAATGAGCATTTTATATACGCCATAGCCTATATTATGTACGATAAAATGAAAATAAAATAGTATTCCACCATCTGCAGAATGCTGCAAAGTGTTCCATCTGCAATGAAAATCGGTAGCCTACATCAAAAACAAAATGAACAATTGCACTACAGTATGTGAAATGCACTCAAAATGCGAAAATAACGGCTGCCGCGTTAGCTCAGTCAGCGCAGTTGTGCTCCGAGGATCGGGGTTCGCGCCCCGGTCCTGCCATATCCGAGCGTGGCCGGCGCCCTGTGGAAGCGGCAATTGGGCGCCGCTTCCGGGTGGGGGGAGGGGCTCGGAGAGAATCACTGCCCGCACGGGACCCAGGCGAGTCGCGGTCAGGAAGTTCGTGGAGTCGCGCCCTGTAGAGGACGTGGCGACCTCCTTCCAATTACTAGTACCGATAGACGGGATTGTGTAACAGTGGTTCTCTAGCGGTTGCTACATGGGGGGGAATTGAATTAGAATAGGGGTTCAATTGGCTACTAAATTGGGAGAAAAAGGGAAAAATCAGAAACAAAATTTAAAAAAAATGCGAAAATAACAATAGGCCTATCAATCATATTGGAAAGACAGTGCTCGAGTGGAAAAACAAACGTACATATATAGCCAGCGAGACCAACCACATTTTAGAAGCAGTACTACTTACATATCGGGAAAGGGAATACTCCCCTCCCTAATGCGTTTTCTATAGAGCTTGCGTAATACTAGACCGTTAAAACAAAAACTGCCGTTACGCTGGGCTGTAATTAATTTTTCAAAGCACCCAATAAGACATTGCATATACCGCTGCTAAGGTTATAATGTACTCTATTGGATAAAAGAGCCATCAATTAAACCAGAATGAACTGTAATGAATGAGACAGGCTTGCAGGTCATGGGGGGTATTATGAGTCGACGTTTCAGATGTAATAGTGTTGTATATTTCTCAAACCGATTGTACCAGACAATAAATGACCACTGAATTTTGAAAGGAACATCTCTATCTGTAAAACCAATGGTAGGATTGTATATTTATTTCATATTTAGTAGCAGATATTTATTGTAGAATAAGTGGCACAATGAGACAATAATTTCACGTTTATTTTGCATTTTAGTGAGCAGAGCTTTTCAGGGCTTTTTTGGCATATGATCAGGCTATTGTTGGGTTTATCTTGTTGCTATGACTGAATTCAAATTTTATATGATGAATAAATATATTTATGAACACACAGATGCTATTGTCCACTATGTCACACATGGGTAGGTATAGACTGGGTGGGGGGTTGCTTGTTAAATGGATTGCTATGGGAAAATAGTGACACTTAGAAACTGTATTCAGCAGAGTTGTCACAAACCATCTACCAATAAAGTTAAAACACAGAGTTTGTGATTTCCACTAATAGTTTGGCTGCAGGAGCAACGAATGTCTCAGTTGAGCAAAATGTTGCCGCCGGCGGCATTATCACGAGGCATCTGCGCAAAGGAGTTAAGTTATGTTTAAAAAGTTAAAAGTGTGGTGTCAGGCAATAATAGCTTAGATACAGTCAAGCCGGAAAGTCTGCACACCCCTTTCACCTTCTCCACGTTTTATTACGTTACAGACTTATACTACAATAGATTGAGTTCATTTTTTGCCTCAAACATCTACACACAATAGCTAATAATGACGAAGTGAAAACAGGTTTTTAGAAAATATGCAATTGTATTTTACTGACAAAAATAGGTTATTTAGGGGTTACATATCTGCACACACCCTTAGCCTAATACTTGGTTGCTGCACCTTTTCAGCTTCAAGGCGTCTTGGGAAAGAAGCTACGAGCTTGGCACACTTTTTTCTGGACATTTTTGTCCATTCCTCTTGGCATATCCTTGCAAGCTCCGTCAGGTTGGATGGGGAGCGTTGGTACACAGCCATTTTCAGCTCTTTCCAAAGATGTTCAATTGGATTCAGGTCTGGGCTCTGGCTGGGCCACTCAAGGACATGCACAGACTTTCTCCGAAGCCACTCCTTTGTTCTCTTGGCTGTGTGCTTCGGGTTGTTGTCATGTTGGAAGGTAAATCTTCGCCCCAGTCTGAGGTCCAGAGCGCTCTGGAGCAGGTTTTCTTCAAGGATCTCAGTGTACTTAGCTGCATTCATCTTTCCCTCTATCAGGACTAGTCGCCCCGTTTCCGATGCTGAAAAACATCCCCACATCATGATGCTGCCACCGCCATGCTTCACTGTAGGGATGGTATTAGCCAGGTGATGATTGGTGCTTGGTTTCCTCCAGCTTGGTATTCAGGCCAAAAAGTTACATTTTGGTTTCATCAGACCAGAGAATCTTGATTCTCATGGTTTGAGAGTCCTCTAGGTGCCTTTTGGCAAACTCCAAGCGGGCTGTGATGTGCCTTTTACTAAGGAGGGGCTTCCGTCTGGCCACTCTACCATAAATACCTGATTGATGGAGTGCTGCCTGGATGGTTAATCTTCTGAAAGGTTCTCTCATCTCCACAAGGATACGCTGGAGCTCTGCCAGACTGACCCTCGGATTCCTGCTCACCTCCCTGGCTAAAGCCCGTCTGCCCCGATTGCTCAGTTTGGCCAGGCGGCCAGGTCTAAGAAGATTCTTGGTGGTTCCAAACTTCTTCCATTTACGAATGATGGTGGCCACTGTGCTCTTTGGGACCTGTAAAGCTGCAGAGATTTTTCTGTACCCTTCTCCAGATCTATGCCTGGACACAATCCTGTTTCTGAGGTCTGCAGATAATTCCTTTGACGCCATGGCTTGGAGTTTGCTCTGACATGCACTGTCAACTGTGGGACCTTACCTAGGCAGGTGTTGGCAATCCCCAATCATGTCCAATCAATTTAATTTATCACAGATGGACTCCAATTAAGTTGTAGAAACATCTCAAGCAGTATCAGTGGAATTGCACCTCAGCTCTCTTTTGGGTGTCATATCAAAGGGTGTGCACACTTGTGTACATATGATATTTTACATTTAGATTTTTAATAAATTAGCACAAATGTCTAAAAACCTGTTTTCACTTTGTCATTATTTGCTATTTTGTGTAGAATTTTGAGACAAAAAATTAACTCAATCTATTGTAGAATATGTCTGTAATGTAATAAAATGTGGAGAAGGTGAAAGGGGTGTGCAGACTTTCCGGCTTGACTGTATAATGTCTTTGCTACATTACAGCCTGACACTGTACTGTGGCATATTAACAATGCCTGATTATGCTGACTCCTGTGTAAGTTACACAGGAATTCTGAAATGGGAACCAAATGAGAGCTATTTTTAATTTCCCATTCTCTGAATTTTGAGTAGAATTTTGGATTTAGTTGGCTGTTCCTGCTCAGTTGACCCTGAATGACTGTGTGTCTTTCAGGCCAGAAGGTGGCAGTAGCTCTGTAGTGCTGGATGGGCAAGTCAAAGGAAGTTTCCAGGTCAATGTGGATGGAGGTATGTCCGACTGTCAAAGGAGAAATAGTAGCACTTTATCGCCCAGGAAACTGCAGGTCCCCCCCACGCCAAACTCTGTCAATGGTAGCCGAGAGCCCCCCAACCCCCTGCTGGCGCCACCCCCGTCCCGCCTCCCCTCCACGCCCCCCTCCAGGCTGGCCAATGTCCCACTCACAGTGGGCTCCTACCCCAGCGCCAAGAGCTTCCTGGGCATGCAGGCCCGTGAGCTGTTCCGCAACAAGAGCGAGAGCCAGTGTCACGATGGGGTGGAGGGGGAGGAGCCTGCGGTCGTGCCTCCTCTGGCCGGCCTCTCCCAGGGCCTGAAGACTGATCTCTGCATTGAGCCTGTGGGGAACACCAGCCCAGCCCTTCCCTCCAAGGGCCCCAGCCCCCTCGCCGCGGGCCCCGCCCAGGCCACGCCCGCCAAGGAGGTGCAGCTGGATGCACAGCAGAGGGCCAAAAACAGGCATGGGGGTGGGGCCAGGGGCAGGGGAGGGGTTGTGGGCGGGGCCAGCCACCCCCAGCAAAGGCAGCACCAGCGACAGTACCAGCGACGACTGCGAATCATGGACTACAACGAAACGCATCATGAGCACAGTTAAGGTCACGGTGTCAGAAGGAGGGAGAGAAAAGGCTGGGAAGAGGAGATTGCAAGACTGGACATTTTAATTTTCATTCAGTGTTATTACTCTCATTCCTGGATTGTACAACAGGAATTGTGCCTCAGTTCATTCGCCGATACTGACAGAGAAAAGTAAAGGACCGGAGGAACACCACTACCCTCCACCCCCCAAACACACACACACACACATACACACACACACATGCACACCCACGCACATATACACATATACAAACACACAAACACGCATTCACACACACACACACACACACACACACACACACACACACACATACATACATACATACAAATACAGACACACACACAAACACAAACCACATTGTCCTGGTTAGTATGTTTTGTTCTTCAGACTGTGTGTGTGGCATAACAGGGCTGCAATTGCACACTGTCGCCATCAGGGGGGAGTGAGAGTAAACAGTCAAAGTCGACAGCACTTTTCATTGTGAAATTATTTTCACACAGGCTAATGCTATAATTTTTTTTCTTCAAATTGTAATTACTCTAAAAATAGAACTGACCCATTACCTGCAGTTATAAAGTTATAAAACAATAGGAATAAGTAGGACCCCGGTGCAAATGTACAGTGCACTCCAGCATTAGGACACTGACACATTTTCTGTTGTTTTGGCTCTGCACTCCCGAACATTGCATTTGAAATGGAACAGTGACTATGAGGTTTAAGTGCAGACTTTCAGCTTTAATTTGAGGGTTTTTACATCCATATTGGGTGAACCGTGTAGCAATTGTAGCCATTGTTACACATAGTCTCCCCATTTTAGGGCACAAAAAGTAATTGGACAAATTAACATAAACTTAAATAAAGTCATCATATTTAATATTTGGTTGCTATTTTTTGCATGCCATGACTTCCTGATGTCTGTGATCCAACAACATCAAAAGACTCTTGATATCTTATTTTCAGGTAATCTTACAAGCGATACTATAACCTCTCTGCATTTGAATGGATCTCCATGGGAATTGGGGCGTGGGACTAGATTAAGCTGTAAATTACACGGGAATAGTATGGAACACATGGTTGGCTAAATGGCTGTAAGTCATCAAGGGGCTGAGGTATCAAACGAGCCTCAAACCATCACTCTGCTTCAAGATATGCAGTAGATATGGATGGATCAGTTGAAGGGTTGTTTCTATTTTTCTATAGAGTTCAGAAGAAACAACCCTTAAAGGATAACAAAACATGCTGGTTTAGCTAGACCCCGCCCCCTTCTGAAAAACACCAAAATACGGGCATCATAAGGTAATAATGTTGGGGCTAAGCTCCAGCTATCAAACCACGCCCCAGCAATTTTTTTCACTCGTAGCCTATAGCTCAATCTATTCTTTACAGCACTGCAACTGCTTTGTTCCACTCTCTCTTTCTAGCTACCTCTCTCACTCATACACACGCAAACAAACACGCTAGCTCAGTCCAGCTGCTGCCGAGCCCCAAGTAGCGGCCGAGGCAGAATCAATGGTGGAGAATGAGAGGATGGGCAATGTTTTGGAGTGGTTGGCAGGCGGCACACATAGCCTCGTTTGGGCTTATAATGATGCGGCAAATAAACAACAAATCACAAGCTGTACAAATAGTTACTCATGCCATGTAGGCTACTCATTTTACACAGGCTGTAGGCAGTCACACTACCTGCAAGATATCAACAATATTGGTTTCCATTTTAATGGGTGCACATGTGGTCACTGTACTGAACTCTCTCCAAGAGAGAATGTCTGTTGTAGGGACGTTGCAAAGGTAAACATGTAGCATGCATATACTACAACTCCTGGCTCAACTATGCCTTGTACTATATATTTATTTTTAATAAAATATATATTCATTTTTAAATAATAAACTAGCCAGCTACTTGCTAAGCTAGACTGAAAAACGAACTATCAAAAAACAAGGGACTATCAAGCTAACTATAAAAAAAATGTATATACCAAAAATGGGCTACTATAACTACAATATTCAAAAAAGCGAAAGGCTTGTTTGATACCTTGGACCCTTGATGACTTCGAGCCATTTAGCCAACCATGTGTTCCATACTATTCCTGTGTAATTTACAGCTTAATCTAGTCCCGCCTCCCAATTCCCATAGCGATCCACTCAAATGCAGAGAGGTTATAGTATCGCTTGGAAGAGTACCTGAAAATAAGATATCAAGAGTCTTGATGTTATTGGGTCACAGACATCAGGAAGTCATGGCAGGCAAAGTATATGCAACCAAATATTAAATACGATGATTATATTTAAGTTCATGTTCATTTGTCCAATTACTTTTGGTGCCCTAAAATGGGGGGGGGGGGGGTTTATGTGTAAAAATGGCGACAATTGCTACATGGTTCACCCGATATGGATGTAAAAACCCTCAAATTAAACCCTGAAATTCTGCATTTTAACCTCATAGTTTCATTTAAAATCCAATGTGCTGGAGTACACTGCCAAAAGAACAAAAAATGTGTCACTGTCCTAACAGTCTTCGAGTGTACTGTATTTTATTGAATCTCATAGGGTGTGGAGAGAGGGCGTACTCTGTGTATCTGTGATATGCATATACGCTCTATGTCTTTTACGTTTTTACTTCCGGGTTACTTACTAAAATTGTGGGATGAGTGCACCGTTTTGCAGATGAGTGTGCTCTTGAATTCCCTCAACAAAACCCCGGAAATGGTATTTTAAGTGCCCCCATTTGTGAGAAAAATTCACCCACTCAAAAGCTTTTTGATGAATTGAACTCAAATATGCGCCCTCAAAAGGGTGTATGAGTCGTATTTGGACACAGCCTCAGACTTTTAATATGAGTATACATTTTTTATTTTTGAACCGGCCCCCCAAGATTGATTTTTTTACTGCAGGGAAAAGTAATACGAGTCCTCCTCAGTGTGAAATTCTCAAAAAATGATTTTGAGGAAACAGTTTTATACTTTTTTTATCCACTAAGAATTACAGGGGCTTGTGATTAAACAGAGTGGAATGTGAACTTCACAAGTCACAAGAAAGCAGTCGTCTTCATCGTCACTGCTGAAAAGGACTCCTGAGCTTAAGAAGCCTCTTTTACAAAGTATTTTCAGTCACACATAGCGTTCTCTTCAAAAACGTTTTCAGTTCTTTTGTCAAATGCTCGTCCTAATCTTGAAAGCACAAAAGCGTTCAAATCGATCTGAAGGTTGATGTTACGCAATAATGAGTCCTGATGCCTTCAAGTCATCTCAATCAGAAGGGGGAGGTGAAGCTTGTGTAATTTCTACTGCAGTGTGGCAGTACCTGGAAAACATAGAAACGGCAATAATGAACATACACATTTACTTTAACTTCATGCTTCAGGGCCGACGTTTACCTTTTCCTGGTGCAAACTCATTATGCATGGGCTTGGTGCTTTTCTTCCTGCAAACAATGATTACTCATCTGTGATTGGTCCAAATGTTTACACATTGGGAGACTGACCAATCAGAAGAGAACTGGCCAATCGCATATGTGAGAAAGTGCCTCACTGCCCAGCCCAGGGTCATGCAGCATTGGTCATTGTAGTTTTCCTGCAGCATCGAACTACATTACACAGAAAGCCTGTGACTCATATCCCAGAACTGCCAACCCTGTATGCATTTTGCGTACCATGTATGCATTTTGTGTACCATGTACGCATTTCGACATACACTGGTACGAATTATTACTGTAAAATACGCTAAAAGATGCCTGTCTTCAGCTGAAAAAACATTTGGAGCCGACAAAGTGAGTGTGACGTCACCCGTCGACATGAGATTGTGAAAAGTGTTTTTAAGCTGCGGAAGTGCTGCCATGTTGTACAAAAATTGGAGCCAGAGACTGTGCAGTAGGTAGCAAGGGGACCCTTATATGGTCATTACGTCCAGGCCGGGTTCTGTTCGTCCACTAAGCGTGTGAGGTACTAGTGACACGCAGTAACTATGAAGTGCCGCAAACTATCCCGGATTGGTCCACAAAATATTAAATATAGTTCCCAAACGATACAATAAGTTGACAAATCGCCACATGGGGAGACATTAGACTAAAAAAGCACCTATACATGTTCTTGTGGGAAAAATTCATTGACTTAATATTTTGACCACATTTTGTACCATTGACTTGCATTGAAAAACGGGTCTGAAAGACCTATACTGGAGCCAACCGCACTGGTGCTAGAGAGTAACGCTCTCAACAAGACCAGGAAGTGAGCTTCAACAGCGATCAAGATGCATTTTATTATTTTTATTATTTTTAAATGTAAAGTGCGGCAATGCCTATTCTTGCAGCAAACTTACCTTGTAAGAAAGGTTCCTGGTCCTTGGTCCTCTCTGCATGGAGTTTGCAATACTGGTAAAGCCTCAGAAATTTTGGCTATCTCCACCCACCCATTCATGCCTTCTGCTGAGTTTGCACGACTGATATCAACATCAGTCATCAAGGAGCAGCAGGTAATCATTCTGGATATTCAGGGTTCCCATGTACCCTGGAAAACCTGTAAATATTTATGCAGTTTTCCAGTCATGGACAATGATGAAATTGCCTAAAAGTGATTGGAAAATATATAAAATACACAGTTGGCCAAAACCACCCACTCCGGTCCACCATCAAAATCTGCCCATGTATTTGGCATACGCGATGTGGTACTCATAACATTTGTCCAGGTTTGGCAGGTCTGATATCCTTAGCTTCAGCGTGCAGCATCTAAACATGGCTTGTATGCTTTGTATTTTGCCAAAATGGCCCACCTTTAGGAAACTGGTTCACTAGTTTACGTGCTGAAAATTGGCTTTCTTCTCATTATGAGACTACCTGTCACCAAGGGCCATGGATACAATCAGTTTATAAAATAATTAATTAGTATGTTTAATATCTGTACTCCAGACATTGTGTGTTGAAGGAAACAATATACATCTGGTTATAGTGTATTCAGATGGTACTCAGTCATATACACAGCACTAAGTTCCTTTGCCCTCAGCTTACTCATTGAATTCCCACAGAATCCCCTTCTCAGTCTGAACTGATTGAGCTAAGTTGATTTGTTGACAAAAAAAACTGTTTGGAGTGTAAAGTGTCCACAATCACCTTCTTCACCCCCACACCTGAACTTCATAAGTGGATTGGACAGCCAGGACGTTTTTAGTTTAAGGTATTCACATTGATATGTAAGGTTAAACAATATGCATAGTTTTTGGGCTGAAAGCTGAGGTTTTTTAATTTTTTAATTCAAATGATACAAATCCTGCTGAATGTCTGCTGTTTTTCCGCCTGCCTTGCTATCATACGCATGTACTACAATCCAACTTTTAAATGCCAATAATAGGATCTTCAAAGAGCTGAGGTAACTACTGTATGGTACAATCAGTACAAGCTGAAATTGGAAGAATTGATGGGGTGGCCTCTTGGAGGGGATTAGAACAGAAAATTCTGAAAACCGATGAAAAGAGGAAGTTCTTTAAAGCAGTTGCTTGTGTTTAACTGTGAACAATTAAAAATAAAAATTGTCGTCAATGTTTTGCACTACAGATCTCGAGTTCCTGCTGTCTTTTTTTCTCCCTTATAGACACCTGCGTTTGCATGATGGTCATTTAACCAGCTCATTGTAGGTGCTATTGCAGAACCGGTCGACTGAAGCCATATCGTTTTTTAAAAGGGAACCTCCGCCAGAAAAAAAACTACTGAGGATGACTATAAATTTCTCATTTGGTTCCTGTTTCATAATGTACATGAATGCAAATCAATAACAATGAAAAGGGAGAACCCATAGTGAATTTCTACAATGTGTTCATAATAAGGATGTGACGCTCGATATGTATCGACACGGTGTCAAGCTTTCAAATCACTTTCGAAGTACTGCTCCGAGGCTTGCTTCAAATCACGTGATTACAGAAACAGAAGCTTTCTTACGTCACAGTGTTTCTTTTAGTGTTATTTTGGGTGGTGACTCAAACCAATACCTGCTCAACCAATTTCTGTGGACGTGTCAGCTATGACAGATCTGGGATCAGAGGTTCTGTCACTCACATATGAACCTCTATCCGGGTGTAGGTGGAAAAACACAGGATACCTGTGTATTTGTCTAAAACCTTGGGTCCCAGATCAGCTCCTTCTTTTCCCACCCACAAACTTCGAAAATGTATAAAATGGTTCAAACCCCCCACAATTCATGAGCTTTCGTCAGAGATTTGTGACCGGCACCTGTCCTATTCAAATTCAAATAACACTTCTTCACCACTTGCGGTCAATGCATCCCGATATTAGCTGCAGCAGAACCATTGAATCCTGCTGTAGGTCTAAGTCAAGCTACAGTGCCGTTCAAAAGTGTTAGGATAGTGACACATTTTCAGTTTTTTTGGCTCTGTACTCCAGCACATTGGATTTGACATGGAACAGTGACTATGAAGTTAAATTGCAGACTTTCAGCTTTAATTTGAGGGTTTTTACATCCATATTGGATGAACCGTGTAGCCATTTGTATACATAGTCCCCCACCCCATTTTAGGGCAGTGGTTCTCAAACTGTCCTGGGGACCCTCTATGTATGCTGGTTTTCATTCCAGCCACAGTTGCAGTCCCAGAATTTTAAAAAGTGTTTTTTATTTATTTATTTATTTTGTGTTTTTCATGTTTAGAGGGATTATTTACTATATTAAGCCAGATTATGTTAGCAATAGCTATGCATACCATGAATAATAAAAGTACAATATTGACATTATGCTATATTGCAAACTATTACAGAAAAAAGAGAAGTAAAAACAATCCACCACCTTTGGTAGGCTAGTAGGTAGGCTAACGTTATTCGCGCAGTCTCTGGAGCTTTCCAGATTTCAATTCTGTAAAATGAGGCAGTTAGCCTCTATGACGCTGATTTTCCTGTTGTAGCCCTAGACATTTACTGGTCATAGTTGTAGCCTAGTCTACACAACATTATAGTTTTTTCAATTTAAATAGGCTACGTGGTTATTGAGAGAATGTAAAAAGTGGTCATTTTAGAGGGTGTGCAAATACAGTGAGTTCTGACAGTAGTCTATCCACGCAGCTTTAAAAAATAAAAAAATAAAACTTTTTGATATCCTTTTATACAAAGTCATGAGAGAATCACCTGCTTACCTGTGGAATACCTGTTTACCACAGAAGTTGGTTGAAAGAATGGCAAGAATGTGCAAAGGCAAAGGGTGTCTACTATAATACTTTTTTGATTTGTTTAACACTTTTTTGGTCTTTGCATAATTTACTTTGTATTATCTCATAGTTTTGATGACTTTCCTATTCTAAAATGTGGAAAACAGTACAAATAACGAAAAACCATATGAGTCAGTGTGTCCAAACTTTTGACTGGTACTGTATATATAATAATAATCCATGTCAGTATTGGCACAGTGACATTATGCTCAGTCTTTTAAAAACATAGGCTACAGAATAATTTTAATTTAAATAAGTCTACCACTCAGACAAAATCAGAGACATAAGCACTTATTTTATTGATAGCCTGTTTATTTTATTTTAGTGATCTGGAATATAGCCAAATGTTGGTTTATCACACAGCCCTGTCTAAGGCAAACCGGTGAACGGAAATCTATTGCCTCTTACGGCAAGTCCTCCCTGCTCTTAAGGTTAAGTTAGTTAACAATGGGCTGGCTAGGTTCATCGTAACATTTAGGCTACCTTGTTTCCTTTCTAGTTTTTAGCATTTAGCCTATAATCCCCAAACACAGAGAACTAGGAAATGTCACTATCTAGCCTGGTACGCTAAGTTGTGGTAACTGCCTGATAACCAAAATCATTCAGACAACCATTGAAGTTGAACCATAAGTTCAGTGGTTTTAATGGTCCCCTGTAACCCCCCTTTCTTCGAGACCCTGCCTTGATGGCCAGCTTTGACATTTAGCATTTTCAGTTAGGAGTTTTGGCCATATTTTTGTGTGACCACACGGACATCATAATGAAAAAGGATGCAATGCCATTGCATTTGAATTATGTCACTCTTGTGCCGCAAAAGCATGAAAACAATACATTAAATGGCAAATTGAATTATCATTTCCTTTTTGTCATGGATCACGCGATTACAATAAGAAACTTCTAATGCAAATGTGGTTTTTCATTTTCATTTAAATTATGGCAGGGTTGTGTCATAGAGGGCGAGTAAAATTAAATGTGAAATGGATTTGCATTAACATTTTCAAATTGTCAGATAAAGTGCACACATTAACTTGCAACGTGGCCTTTTGCATTTTCATTTGAATTATGTCGTGGTTTTTGCGCACATCGAATGTAAATTAAATGCAATTGCCGATTTGCATTTTATTTAGAATTTTGGCGTGGATATGCTTCCATGCATAACAATATCCTCCGTGCCTTGTCAAATGTTCCCCACTGGCTGCATACAGGCGTCCGGGCTGAGCTAGGCTTGCCTAGTCTTGTTTAATGTAACTTGTCCCTCCCACTCTTTGTAATATAGACCACCGCGGTCATACGTAACTGAAGCGTTTCAATTAATGCCACGCCCTGTTTCGGGGGAATAATTCAGACTTGCAACAGTATAAGAGGAAGATGCCAAAGGACTTCTAGAATTCCCGAAAGCTGTTGTGTTGTGAACTGCACAACCAATGTATATTGTATAAAAACTGTTTTAAAAAAACCGACTTGCATTTTGCACGTTTGCCATATCCAATCAGAAATCCCAAAAGAGGAGTCCTGTACTGTGGCTACAGGCTATTAGGAGAGAGCAGATGGAAGAAAAACTATGGGATCCTGCATTTCCATGTATGTCTGTGGAAAGCACTTTCAAACAGGTAAATAAATGTCATACACAATATGGATAGTTGGTAGAACTACAGGGTTCAACAATAAAGGCCCCAGTATAAGTTAAATGAAATCGAAATTGGCAGATTTGCATAGGCCAATACACCCTCACCTGCAATTGGTTAACAATGCTCTCTTGCTGAAGCTGTTCATGGTCAGGATATATCCACTTGCTACTGATAAATCAGTGAGATGAGGCCAGTTTTGAATACAAAGTAGATGAGTAGCGGACCTGTAGTTTTGGAAAATCCTACCTTTAATTGAAGTAAATTAATTCTGAAAGAAAAAAAACCATCTTCAAGAAATATTTTTTTTTTAACAAAACCATGTGTGCCACAATTATTGGCACCCCTAGAAATTCTTATGAACAAAATGTAACTGACGCATTTTTCCATTTATATTTTACTTTTTAAAGTTGATCAGAGTGTTTAGGAACTTTCAAGCAGTAATCCATGACTTCCTGTTTCACTGGGGTATAAACAGAGGTGGAATGTAATGAAGTACAAATAGTCCGTTACTGTACTTTATGAAACCCTCGGTTACATTCTCTCGAGTGATGTGCAGTTCGCAAACGAATCGGTATTTTTGAACGACTCTTTATGCTGAGTCGTCTGAGTCGACTCGACAGTTTGAGGGAATTGTGCTTACCCACGGCTCTAGGGCTGCATTCCAATCCCTTATTTTAGCCGTCCTTCTCTCCTCGGTCCTTGTCTGACCCGGAAATCGATCGAGGTCCGCCATCTTTAAGGACATTCCAAACCGCTAAATGCTCCACCGAGGAGCGAGGAGTGGGGAAAGAGGAGGCTCCCGGGGAATCCTTCAGGGAGGAAACACAAGTGCAGCCTTTGTGGAAGTCTTTTCTAGGAACGCATGACGTGTTTGATTGCTGGTCGTGTGTTCCTCCGTGGATGTTGCCTGAGCCAATGATTGATTTCTCTATTAAGGGGGCATTGCAGGCTGAGAAGGCGGGCGGTCCTGCATGGCTGGTGGATAGGTGCCTGCGGCAGAACTGGGGGTCTCACATTCACATCTTCACTGATGGGTCTAAGGATCCGGTCAGTGGGAGGGCGGGGTTTGCAGTACATATTCCTGAGCTGCAGTTCACACAGGGCAGGCGGCTGTCAGACAGGGTATCGGTATTTACTACTGAGGTAGTGGCGCTCCTGTGGGCATTAGAGTGTTTGGGGGAGGTGGGAGTAGGCAAGGCGGTCCTGTGTTCGGACTCTGCCCCTGCGCAGGGGGGGAAGAGGGGGGCGAGGCCGGACCTGGTGGCGGAATTACTAGTGGCCTTGTATAGGGTGGTTCAGGGCGGGTGTGAAGTGGGTTTCATGTGGGTGCCGGCTCATGTGGGCGTGGGTGGGAATGAGGCCGCGGATGCAGCTGCTAAGGCAGCACTGAGGAGGGAGCGTGTTGATGTAGTGGTTTCCCTGGGGGTGTCGGAATGCAGGAGCATTATTAGGGAGGGGACCACTCAGATATGGCAGCGGGATTGGGACCAGGAAGGGAGGGGTAGGCATTTTTATAGAATTCAGCAATCGGTCAGTAAAAGTACAGGCTGTGAATGGCCAGTGAGGAGGGATGGGGTCATTATGACCAGGCTGAGGATGGGGCATTGTGGGCTGGCAGGAGGGTTAGTGAAGGTGGGGAAGCATTTGGATGGGCTGTGTGGCGAGTGTGGAGTGATGGAGGACGTCCAGCATGTACTGATGGACTGTGTGAGGTTTAGAGAGGAACGGAGGGTTCTATTTAGGGAATTGCAGGATGTTGGCGTGACCACTTACTCTGTGAGAGTTCTGTTGGGTCCAGAGACCTGTGCTAGAGAGGTGAGGAGGAGAGTTTTAAAGTTTATATACGCTACTGGCCTGCACCTGAGGGTGTGAGGATTCAGTCCTGCAGAGGGCAGCAATACACCGGAAGGTGTCGAGTCATTCAAACGAAGAAGAATAAGAAGAGACGTGTTTGATCCACAACTACAACATCTGCCACGGTTTAAAAACATGGCGGGACCACTCCAACACAAATGTAAGTGCTTATCGTTCCTTTCTATGTGTTTTATAAAACGCTTTAATTTATAATGTCGCGTTCTTTCGGACAAACGAAAGGCAAGTTTATTCATGAAAAAAGACACAACAAACATTATAGTTCAGCGTGTAAGCGTAAAATTTCGGACGTTTTTTTGTCCCATATAGTGGTTTGTTAGCTAACGTTACTGCATAGGAAACCCAAGCTTCAATGAACCCATGTCCTTTCAAAATTGCATAAAATGTCCCTATATATGTAGGCTATGCAATAGGCTATGTCACGTTTAGCCCATATTCACACTGTTGAACGCATCCCAGCAAGTAGGCTAACTGAGAAATAGGCTCTACAGTCGCTGCTCGTTTTCCAGTGCAACAACTGAAACATGAATACGCAGCTGCCTTGCGTTCAAAATATGTTCTACTCTTGTATGACTGAGAAATAATAATGTCATTTCAGTCTATGTTTTTGCATTTGCTGTTTTTGACCGATGAAATTCATATTAGGCTAGCTTATTAAGATAGCCTACTATTTTGCATCATGTACTTACATATGTCATGTCTGAAATATGGGCTTGTGAAGCCCCTTGACACATGCCGTTGTGATTTGGGGCTATACACAGACATTACTAGCTGGCTTTTACTTTTACAGGTTAGTTGTGTCATTTACAGAGACAGATGAGAGCACCCTCAGCCTCATTCGGCTGAGGTGTGAAAATTCTATAATGTGTGATGTCACATGTAACTCAAAGAAACCTTGGCAATAAGCCAAAAAAGTGTTTATTTTTTATTTTTTTGCAGGACCACGTCACTGTCCATATTGTATACGCTTGCCTATACTCTTATATTTAGCATGTGACTTGGTGTTTCCAATGTATGATAATCACTGTAAGATATCCATAAGGAGTTACATGTGGGTATCCCCTTACTTATTAGGCTGCTCTTAATAAAACCATGATTGCTTTGTCATTGTAGTTACAGTTTTGTCATGTGAAGAACATTGTGAGACTGAGGGTGGGGTTGGTCTTTATTTACAGGGAACTGATGCTTCACTTGCAACCTTCATTCTACATGTCATAGGCTAATGTTGACGGAATCACTCCTCTGCACCGTGCTTCATGTCTTGTGTTGAAGTAGTCGATTTTATGCAAATGATAACTTCTGATATCCCTAATGTACGTGTGATAGCAAGAGGCATGCCTGCCCCTGTAAATGGATAACAGATGAACATGTTATGGCATGGCAGTAATTGTTGTAGGGCACTTGGGTATGGTATGGTAACATGTGTTGTTTTCCTCAGTGAATTTCTTCTGCAGATGGGCCTACAGGGTCAGGTGAGCCCCACCCAAATTACAAAGAAATGGGACAACCTGAAGCGAAAATATAAGGTGAGGTTCAATTTGTGATGTTTTTCCTTTGCAAATTTGTTTCTTTTGTTTACTGAAACAAAATTATGCCTGTGCAATAGGCTCACGGCTCACCTTCACTCTTGAATCTTTCCTTGTAGGCACTCAGATGCCCTTCTTCAGGGACGGGACAGACAGGGGAGAGGCCACAGCAGCCACATGGCTATGGTTTAATGCAATGCATGAGGCCATCGGGGGGAGGCCATCTATTGATCCTACTGTCCAGATGGACTCATGTGTCCTGATGGACAAAACCTGGCACATGTGGCTGATGAGACCTCAGATCCGAGTGCCCCCTTCAGCAGCACAGAACAATTTGGGAGAAGAAAAAAAAACACAAATACTAACAATTTTGCTGATCGTGTAAGCTTCAGGAGGGTAATACCTGGGCTATTTCTGGCTATTTCTCGCTCTTTACTGGCAACTTCAAATGAATGTCTTCCTTTTTGTAAATTCTAAGTAGTCAGCCTACACTCATTAATGAATGATTTGCAGTTATTCTAATTGACTGTTTTTTTTTACTGAAATTATGTACTCTTAGGCCGGAATTAGACTTGATTTTGACTTGTTGCTTCCACCAGGTTACGGTCCGACTGACCTATGGATGAATTATGCGATTGAATTGAGGATTGTCATTTCTAATAATTATGAAATTATGTGAAATTTACTGCAGGATAAGTGAGGGGAGTAGTATAATACGATTCGGTATCTGTCAAAATTTGATTGATGGGTTCAAAAGGTCATTTTTTGAATATTAATGAGTTTATGAAAAATTATGATTATGCATAAATTAATTTTTTTATGATTTTTTTTTTTATGATTATGATGATGCATCATCATTCGGGGCGGGGGTTTGTGGGTTTTTCGTTTCAAGGGTTTGGCGAGGTCATTTTATTGGGAATTGTTGTAAGCGTTGTGGTTTTGTGACGAATTGTTTTTAGGGTTGGGGACAGGGTTGTTTAGGGGAAACATATTGGCAATGTAATGTGTTGTACATTGTTTTGAAAAACATCGTGAAAAAGTATGGTTGTATAAATGTATACGTTGTTAGTTGTAGCAGTAGTAGCAGCGGCAATTACGTTTTATTTTTAAAGAGCCGTTTGTGCTAGCGGCAACAGCCGCTTGTTAAAAAGAATAATTCAAGCAGGTTGTTAAAACGTGAAAAATCGCGTGGACTATAACGAAAAAACATTAAACAGAATCATTGTAAAGACAATTGTTAGATACCATGAAACTTAGAGCCGAAAAAGGCGCCCGCAAAGCATAGACACTGTAGGCAAAACACTTAGAAACTTTTTCTGGTTCCGTGAAAGCACGATATTGTACAAAAATAGACAAAAGATAGGTACAAAAGGCGAGATAGCGCGTTTAAAAGCCTAGAACGGTTCGCACGAAAGACTATGAAGAAAATAATTTAAATAAAAGAATATGTTACGTTTTAAAAGAATTAAAACGAAAAACGAAAAACGAAAAAATAACTTGGAAAAGTATTCGGTCGTTTGCGGAGGTCCGTGGGGATACGCTAGAAGATAGAGTGCTAAAGCCACAGCACGTCAGCAGCTAGTGGCTACAATGCAGGACTAAAATTGTTCAGAGAACGAACACGGGGTGTGTATCAGAAGCCGAAATGACGTACCAACGTCCTGTCACGTGGAGTTTGACGCAAGTTTACGTAGGAGTTTTTGATGGACGTTTGCGCGAACCAATGGTCGTGACGGTGTCGGAGGGCTGTTCCAAAAGGGGTCAAAAGGGCACGCACATGCGCAGAAAGCGTTCTTAAAGTCAAAGTTTATGACAAAGTCTTGCCTGCGGTGTGGGTTGGGGTGATTGATGGGGTAGATGGGGTAGATGGGGGGGGGGTGGTGGTGGAGATGGGAGGTGTAGCCCACAGGCTTTGCAGTCGAAAAGACTTGTATAAAAGACCGGCTTTTCGGCACAGATATTTAGCAGAAGCAGGCATCGAAACACTAACTTGTCAAAGCAACCAGAAAATGGCGAACGCACAACTTATGACACCCGAATCACCAGACGCTATGAGGGCTGACAGCACGGTGTTGCAGACACCAAGAAAGCCCTTTGCGGCGATATCACGGCTACGTGTAGACCTTGTGTACCGGGACTGGTCCAGTACGGGTCGCGACAATATCCAATGTGGATATCAACTTCACACAGATGTTGCTGGCGTGCCAAGAGTCACACTTTTCAACATGTGTGCCGGCGAGTTGTTTGGTGAGAACACAGACCGTGTGACTTTCGAGCCTAAGGAATGGGGCCTATTCCAAAACTGTTACCGCGATGTTGTCAACAATATACAACGCGAAAGAAACTTTGTGAGTTGGAAAGAAACCGTCTGCTCTGTGGTGTGTGTTAGAAGACGCAGAAAAGCTGATCGACTATTTATTAGCGAGCATTTCGGATCAGCAACAATCACTGATGTACAAATTTGTTTTCATTTTGATGACCTGCCGTTGTTGGAACTTTGTATCGAACAAGCCAATACAAGGATTGAGGACTATCGGCAATTGCGTTCAATGGGTTTTGTGAAAACTAACCTGCGGGCAAGATTTGACGCCGCTGCCAACATGTCGGATACTTTGGAAAACACGGCAACATCAACGCAGTGTGTCTCTGATGATGAAGATTGTTAGAAACGCTTTACAGACGTGTATAACGTGACTTTGATGTTTTTTTAAAAAAGTGTTCTAGTTTGTTTTGTGCGGGGTTGTATATAGCCATTATCACTGTATACATATTGTGGCGCTGTTGTTTTTTATTGTTTTGTGAACTTTAAAATAAAAAAGTATTTCTTTTACATACTAAAGACCGGTGTCATCATTGTTATATCAACCATTCATGCATGTTAAAATTCAAAGCACGCCCCGCAAACACGAAAACCCAATCAAAGCGCCCTTTCAGAACTCTAGGGGTTTTCAAGGCGTGGTTATAAGTTTGAGTTGGCCTTTAAAAGACAAGCGGTACAAACCTGATACCATACACCGATACAAACCTCTTGACAAACATGTCTCAGAATTTTGACAAAGTGTACGCGCCCCTACAGGCGGCAGAGTGTTCAGAATCTTGGGAGACTGAGTACCCAGGTCACAATGACGTTCCGGCTACAGGGCCTTGGCTCGTTAACGAGCCGAGCGCGGTGGACAATGTTTTATACGCTGGTTCGTTCGAAAGACAAGGCTGTGAAACAGATGGTTGTCTAACAACGCCGATGATTAAACTTTTGAAAATCATCATTGCGAGACTTCTGGACTGCGCTATTGAACAACATCTGAAGAGTCAATGTCTGGGGTGTGAAGTTGACCATCCAAGCCAGCTTCGACACAGTTGTTTAAACGAGACGGACGCACACTATTTCACATACCACTTTGACAATTTTGTTGCAAGCGTGAAGAAACCATGGTTAAGTCCTCTGCTTGTCAAAGCCATGGAGCTGTTTGTGGCTAAACCCGAGCCTATGAGGATCCTGGGGTCTGTTGATACGATTATTGCAGAAATTCGCGAGGAAACAAACATTCGTGACAAACTTCGTGAAATCCTACAAACGGACCTTGACCAGGCCAGCGAGAAGGCCTTTTGGGCGGTCGATACAGACTTCAGGGAAATCGAGGGCGCCATGCAGGAAGACCTGTGGCCCATATGTTCTGAAGGCGAAACATTGCCACATACACTATTGTAATGTAAAATGAAATCTGTGTTTTTTATTAAAAAAAAAGAAATAATAAATACTGTGTTTTTTTATATTTTGCTTCATTACTTCTATAAACGTAAGGATGGATGTTGATAAGCACCTGAAAGATGTGTATTATTCTCCAGAAAACCCTGGGTCTTACGGCGGCAAAAAGCGCCTACAGCGGGGTGTTTGTGATACAAAAGATTTGAGAGTCTCAGACAAGAAAGTTGCTGCTTGGTTATCTGGTGAAGATGCGTACACTTTACACAAACCCATCAGAGTCAATTTCAAGAGAAACAGGGTTTTTGTGAGTAACATTGATTCACAATGGCAGGTCGATTTAGTTGACATGTCAAATGTCTCTGAACATAATGATAATATGAAGTTTATGCTAACATGTATAGATATATTGTCAAAACATGCATGGGTGTGTGTTCTTAAAAACAAAACAGCTGTCGAAGTGCACAGATGCTTTAACATCTTCGTTATCTGTGGCAAAGTGTATTATTTTGTTGCGTTTCATCAGACTTTGGAACATTTTGTTGAAAAACTCTTTACCTTTATCTGTTTGTATTTTTTTAGGTTTTCGACCTTTTGCGAGAATGCTTTGAAAAGCCCTGTGCACTTCGACAGCTGTTTTGTTTTTAAGAACACACACCCATGCATGTTTTGACAATATATCTATACATGTTAGCATAAACTTCATATTATCATTATGTTCAGAGACATTTGACATGTCATCTCGCCTTTTGTACCTATCTTTTGTCTATTTTTGTACAATATCGTGCTTTCACGGAACCAGAAAAAGTTTCTAAGTGTTTTGCCTACAGTGTCTATGCTTTGCGGGCGCCTTTTTCGGCTCTAAGTTTCATGGTATCTAACAATTGTCTTTACAATGATTCTGTTTAATGTTTTTTCGTTATAGTCCACGCGATTTTTCACGTTTTAACAACCTGCTTGAATTATTCTTTTTAACAAGCGGCTGTTGCCGCTAGCACAAACGGCTCTTTAAAAATAAAACGTAATTGCCGCTGCTACTACTGCTACAACTAACAACGTATACATTTATACAACCATACTTTTTCACGATGTTTTTCAAAACAATGTACAACACATTACATTGCCAATATGTTTCCCCTAAACAACCCTGTCCCCAACCCTAAAAACAATTTGTCACAAAACCACAACGCTTACAACAATTCCCAATAAAATGACCTCGCCAAACCCTTGAAACGAAAAACCCACAAACCCCCGCCCCGAATGATGATGCATCATCATAATCATAAAAAAAAAATCATAAAAAAATTAATTTATGCATAATCATAATTTTTCATAAACTCATTAATATTCAAAAAATGACCTTTTGAACCCATCAATCAAATTTTGACAGATACCGAATCGTATTATACTACTGAGGGGTTCTAGCACGCACCTGTGTTCAGTATTCAGAGTGCTGAACATTTTAACAAGGAAGGGCATTGACTGTTGGAAACGCTGGATTCAGAAAATAGACATTTTACAGAATCCTCACTTCCCCGACAGGTGGTTGACATACATTGGTGTCAAAGTGGTATGCTTAGTGTGTTTTGAAATAAATAAAGGTTGTAATGTGGCACAGAAAAGATGTATGAAACTGATATGTTAGTATCCAGAAGTGATTTTATTAACACTAACATAACAAATAAAACAGATGTGGATTAACACTATGGACAGAAAGAGGGGCTGCGAGGGAGAATATACAAACATAACAAGAAACGGAGACACTAACTAAAAGCTCTCCTGTATAAATAATATTTCAGACAATTGCCAAATTACATATAATCATGTACATTCAGTGCTACTGGACACACATTTGGAGCAGACGATTGCCCCGCCAGTCGGTCTCGCCGGCCATGTCCGCTTTGTTCCCCCCTCACTGGACGTGGTGGAGCCACACCAATATCACCAACATCCTCGACGGCCTCAAGGATGTCCCCCTTTGTCAGGCAGATGTTATGGTGCACGGCACATGCGGTGATGACCGTGGGTACAAAGGTGTGGTCCACCTCCAGAGCCTTGAAGAGCAGGCAGCTCCTGGACCCTTAAGTGGTGTGCCCAGCCAACGCTCCCCATGTGGCAGTAGCATGTAGCCATAGCTCAGATGGTAGTCTATCATGAGGTCCTGGTCCCCATTAAAGTAAAGCTGGAGCACTGGCACAGTTGCATTTTTTTGGGCATAATGCCCAGCTGTTGGATCGTCGACCTAAAAAAGAATGAAATGAAAAATATGAAGTGTGTACATGCAGCCTACAGTTGATTTGATTAACACCAAACCACAGTAGCCAAATGTACAGTTTGTAGTCCTACATGCAGGTAAATGTGTGGTATTATAGAACATGCAATTACTGTGTGCATGACATAACTGCTGTATATTTATCCAGGTGAATTCTACTCAACCCACTGTTAAAGGTGCTTCATGCTTATCAATGTCCATGTTTGATCAGGAGCACCGTCTTATGACTACTGTTGAGAATACATGATTCTTACCTCACTTAGGAACAGGACAGAGCGAAGCAGTCGCAATCTCCTGAACTGGCAACGCCACCATTCCCACTGAAGCCGGTGCCATGCGTTTAGAGCGAACGCTAGGTTCCTTGCGGACATGTTGATTGTGTACAGTAGCAGAACAGTATAGTAGCCTATTGAAGTGTGCGATCGAAGTTTTGAAATCAGTATCTGTCGCTTATATACCATCAGATCATACATGCTTGATTAATTAGTTAAACGGCATCAGCTGGCTTATTGGCTGGAAGCTCTTTAATAATTGGATATCGCAGCTGATCTGATGGGACTGCATAATATGGAGCCAAATGACTCGTGTCATTTGTAATGTGCTCCAATTTTAACGAACAAACATGCATTCAAGTCCATTGATGAATTGGCCATTGAGCGTGTGGAATATAGGCATAGCCTACTTACAATTTCAATTATGCTTTGTGCGATCTTTATTCACACAGTGATAAATAGCCGTTTGTTGTGGATGTGTTAATGGGACACTGTACGTCAAACACAAACACCTGTAATTGAGAGATAATATCCCTATTTCACATGTCATTTTCATATCTGTCAAATTGCATGGGAGAAAAATCATTGCAAATAATTGTGATAACTTCACAGTGCAATATAGCGTCAAATAAAACAATAGCGTATACCATTTTGCATGCAAAAACAAGCTCAGAGATAAAAATACGATAGGCTACAGAACAATCCGTTAGCCTTGTGATTTGGGGCTATACACAGACATTACTAGCTGGCTTTTACTTTTACAGGTTAGTTGTGTCATTTACAGTGACAGATGAGAGCACCCTCAGCCTCATTCGGCTGAGGTGTGAAAATTCTATAATGTGTGATGTCACATGTAACTCAAAGAAACCTTGGCAATAAGCCAAAAAAGTGTTTATTTTTTATTTTTTTGCAGGACCACGTCACTGTCCATATTGTATACGCTTGCCTATACTCTTATATTTAGCATGTGACTTGGTGTTTCCAATGTATGATAATCACTGTAAGATATCCATAAGGAGTTACATGTGGGTATCCCCTTACTTATTAGGCTGCTCTTAATAAAACCATGATTGCTTTGTCATTGTAGTTACAGTTTTGTCATGTGAAGAACATTGTGAGACTGAGGGTGGGGTTGGTCTTTATTTACAGGGAACTGATGCTTCACTTGCAACCTTCATTCTACATGTCATAGGCTAATGTTGACGGAATCACTCCTCTGCACCGTGCTTCATGTCTTGTGTTGAAGTAGTCGATTTTATGCAAATGATAACTTCTGATATCCCTAATGTACGTGTGATAGCAAGAGGCATGCCTGCCCCTGTAAATGGATAACAGATGAACATGTTATGGCATGGCAGTAATTGTTGTAGGGCACTTGGGTATGGTATGGTAACATGTGTTGTTTTCCTCAGTGAATTTCTTCTGCAGATGGGCCTACAGGGTCAGGTGAGCCCCACCCAAATTACAAAGAAATGGGACAACCTGAAGCGAAAATATAAGGTGAGGTTCAATTTGTGATGTTTTTCCTTTGCAAATTTGTTTCTTTTGTTTACTGAAACAAAATTATGCCTGTGCAGAACAATTTGGGAGAAGAAAAAAAAACACAAATACTAACAATTTTGCTGATCGTGTAAGCTTCAGGAGGGTAATACCTGGGCTATTTCTGGCTATTTCTCGCTCTTTACTGGCAACTTCAAATGAATGTCTTCCTTTTTGTAAATTCTAAGTAGTCAGCCTACACTCATTAATGAATGATTTGCAGTTATTCTAATTGACTGTTTTTTTTTACTGAAATTATGTACTCTTAGGCCGGAATTAGACTTGGTTTTGACTTGTTGCTTCCACCAGGTTACGGTCCGACTGACCTATGGATGAATTATGCGATTGAATTGAGGATTGTCATTTCTAATAATTATGAAATTATGTGAAATTTACTGCAGGATAAGTGAGGGGTTCTAGCACGCACCTGTGTTCAGTATTCAGAGTGCTGAACATTTTAACAAGGAAGGGCATTGACTGTTGGAAACGCTGGATTCAGAAAATAGACATTTTACAGAATCCTCACTTCCCCGACAGGTGGTTGACATACATTGGTGTCAAAGTGGTATGCTTAGTGTGTTTTGAAATAAATAAAGGTTGTAATGTGGCACAGAAAAGATGTATGAAACTGATATGTTAGTATCCAGAAGTGATTTTATTAACACTAACATAACAAATAAAACAGATGTGGATTAACACTATGGACAGAAAGAGGGGCTGCGAGGGAGAATATACAAACATAACAAGAAACGGAGACACTAACTAAAAGCTCTCCTGTATAAATAATATTTCAGACAATTGCCAAATTACATATAATCATGTACATTCAGTGCTACTGGACACACATTTGGAGCAGACGATTGCCCCGCCAGTCGGTCTCGCCGGCCATGTCCGCTTTGTTCCCCCCTCACTGGACGTGGTGGAGCCACACCAATATCACCAACATCCTCGACGGCCTCAAGGATGTCCCCCTTTGTCAGGCAGATGTTATGGTGCACGGCACATGCGGTGATGACCGTGGGTACAAAGGTGTGGTCCACCTCCAGAGCCTTGAAGAGCAGGCAGCTCCTGGACCCTTAAGTGGTGTGCCCAGCCAACGCTCCCCATGTGGCAGTAGCATGTAGCCATAGCTCAGATGGTAGTCTATCATGAGGTCCTGGTCCCCATTAAAGTAAAGCTGGAGCACTGGCACAGTTGCATTTTTTTGGGCATAATGCCCAGCTGTTGGATCGTCGACCTAAAAAAGAATGAAATGAAAAATATGAAGTGTGTACATGCAGCCTACAGTTGATTTGATTAACACCAAACCACAGTAGCCAAATGTACAGTTTGTAGTCCTACATGCAGGTAAATGTGTGGTATTATAGAACATGCAATTACTGTGTGCATGACATAACTGCTGTATATTTATCCAGGTGAATTCTACTCAACCCACTGTTAAAGGTGCTTCATGCTTATCAATGTCCATGTTTGATCAGGAGCACCGTCTTATGACTACTGTTGAGAATACATGATTCTTACCTCACTTAGGAACAGGACAGAGCGAAGCAGTCGCAATCTCCTGAACTGGCAACGCCACCATTCCCACTGAAGCCGGTGCCATGCGTTTAGAGCGAACGCTAGGTTCCTTGCGGACATGTTGATTGTGTACAGTAGCAGAACAGTATAGTAGCCTATTGAAGTGTGCGATCGAAGTTTTGAAATCAGTATCTGTCGCTTATATACCATCAGATCATACATGCTTGATTAATTAGTTAAACGGCATCAGCTGGCTTATTGGCTGGAAGCTCTTTAATAATTGGATATCGCAGCTGATCTGATGGGACTGCATAATATGGAGCCAAATGACTCGTGTCATTTGTAATGTGCTCCAATTTTAACGAACAAACATGCATTCAAGTCCATTGATGAATTGGCCATTGAGCGTGTGGAATATAGGCATAGCCTACTTACAATTTCAATTATGCTTTGTGCGATCTTTATTCACACAGTGATAAATAGCCGTTTGTTGTGGATGTGTTAATGGGACACTGTACGTCAAACACAAACACCTGTAATTGCGAGATAATATCCCTATTTCACATGTCATTTTCATATCTGTCAAATTGCATGGGAGAAAAATCATTGCAAATAATTGTGATAACTTCACAGTGCAATATAGCGTCAAATAAAACAATAGCGTATACCATTTTGCATGCAAAAACAAGCTCAGAGATAAAAATACGATAGGCTACAGAACAATCCGTTAGCCTTCATGGCCACTGACAGGTGATACGGCTTTCTTTTTTTGATAGGTGATACAGCTGTGCAACACGTCATTAGTAATTGACGTCGCTTCAGCTGACGCTTGACTGAGCAAGGACGTTCCATTTGCCTAATTCATGTTGCCTCGGTTGCTGCGTCCTCGTATGTGATCCTTGGATCCTTTCCTTATGCCCTCCACTGGGTAGAGCTAATGAGCGAGGAAAGGACGCGAGGAAAGGATGCAAGGATGTACCTACAGTCGCCTCCTACCCGACTCTGAGCCGTGACACAAACCATAGTTCTTTAGAGTTTTAACAGAGAGCAAATGCTGCAGCATACACAATTAATAATCGAGTTTAGCATACTCAGTGTCGGATCAACCAGAAACATTGACAAAAGTATTCTGTTATATCTAATGATAGTCAGAGACTACTTTTTATTACAAAATTGTTACATGTGGCTGTTTGCAACCAAATTGCAGTATAAAACAGAATTAATATGTGATTGTGTTCAGCAAATAGGCTACTTCTTATTTAAAGTGGTGGTATTTTTATTTTAGAACTCGTGACAAACACAATAGTGAACAGATAAATACAATTTTGTATATCTCTCCTACACAGTATATGTGTATATCTCCTGCACAGCCATCCATCCACCACATTTTCAGTAGGCTACTGGATTCTAGAATCTGATAAAAAAATAAGATTCATATTTGCATAGACTAATAAAATAGCTATAGCCTATGCAAATATAGCCTAATCATTCAATGTCTATTCTTATATGTAATATCCAACGTTACAATCAATGACCCACAGCGAGATTTTACACTTTTGCTAGAATAACGGAGATGGGAAAGTCGTAAATAAATGTAAACTGGATGCGATTGCAAATTAGCTTGAAAAGTAAGGGGGAGTGAACAGAAAACATTGAGCATAGGCTATTAAAAATTAGCATCAATCAGGTGATTTAGGTCTGAGTAAAATATCAGTTTACTAATTTAATTTGCCACCAGCTAGACTCTGCTGTCTGAAAAAGCTTCAAATTCCAGCTCGCGCCGATGGGAGAAAAAGATGCGGCTCGGGTAGTTTGAAAGAATCAACCAAACGAACGGTAGCTACTGTATTAACCGGAAGTACCAAACTCCGACTCCGACCCGACTCTTCAAACCGAACGGTACGGAAAGAGCCACCTGCCGAATTGCCCATCACTAATTCTCTTTCTGCCCACACTACAAATTCGAAAAATTGAATTAAATGGGCGTGGAAAGCAGCAGCAGGGGGGAGGGGCGAGAGCGAGGAGAGAGGCTATCGCCACCTGAAGACACGCCCACTAGGGAAAATATGGAGAGTGAAACGGAGTCTGTATCAATCACTGAGTAATTCTGCGGTATCAATCAATGGCTCTTTCGAGGTGGAGGACTTCTCCCCTCCAGAATCCTCGGGGCTTTCCACCGACCAGGAGTATGAAGGGGGAAATGGTCCGGAGCCCTATCAGTTTGAGCCATTGGGAGAAGTTTCTGAGTGGTAGTCTAGCGAATTATGTTTTATCCCACTTGTGAACTCGACTATCTCCTTCTGCTTAAATCGATGTTATGCCCAGTATTGTCTGCACATATTAAGTCTAACCTACCCATACACAAACTACTTAATGAATACAATAAATAAATGAACAATGAATAACTAAAATACATAATTAATACCAAGTGATAATAAACGGCTGTTAAGTTACTTTGTAAATACGAAGCATCACGTCACACCATCACTCCATTCTCAAACTAACTCACTTTTTTAGCCATCTATAACGTTACATACTATATACGTATGCTACACGAATATGACAATAAAATATGTAAAAGAATGCCAAGGGAAACTAAACGGCTATTAGCTATTAGGGAGACTTCACAATCTGCTTAAATCGACATTCTGCCCAGTAAGTTAGGTCAGACTGAACATTTTCTGACAAACGTTAACGTTTCCTGCAGACTATACAAACATGAAAAAATACAACACGTAGGCTAATGAATGTCAAGTGAAACTAAACGGCTTTTGACCTAAAAAAATTGTTTTACCTATCCTGGCTATCTACAAATGCATGTTTACTATAGCTGTCTAGCTATCAAATAACTTAACTAAGATACAAGTTAACATAATCACAGCATGTTTGTACCTTGTACCATTTTTATTTCAGTAAATACATGTTCCAGACTTGGGGGGCTTCAGATAGTACAGTTAACTGTTATCCAACAAACATACCTCCGTAACTCCTACTTCCTGATGCAGACCCCAGGCCAGTATGATTGACAACGCAGTATGAAACCTAATGTTATAGCTTATACGCAAAAGGTAGTGAAATATCACCGGCCAGTTAACTATGGTTAACGATACGAAAACAACTCAAGTAAATATCTTTGAGACTGTTGAATAATAATTGATTCGAACAATCCTTTCACCTCCCTGTCGGGAGGGGTCGGGACTATTCTACTACACGTAATTCAAACTTTCTTCCAAATAGACACTACATTCCAGAGTCTGATATAACGTAATTTATTGTAAAAAGATTTGCATGAATATACATACCCAGGCTGATCGGCTAAGCATACATATGTTAAAAACACTCTCAATCACACGGTCCAGTCTAAGTCCGTCAATTTCATGCTCACCCACAAGACGTAAAACAGGTCTGTTAATGACAGGAAAAAACCCACTACCTAGCACCACCATTAAGTTCAGCTGTGCTTTTATATTTTATTTTTGACCCCCCTTTCTTTGGGTTTTTTTTCCTGTTTTTCAATGATTTCAGAAACAGCCTGGCCATGGGCTGACCATAGTGGTTCCATACATACAATGCTCTGATGGGTTAAATACTAGCTATAAATATAAGCTTTTTAAATGCCATTTACCACAAGTGGTTGCTTTATAAACCAAAGACAACATCTTAAAAAAAAAAACCCAACATGAGAAATTATTTGTAATTTATTGTCTTTTATACTAAATGTTTGTGAAGGAAAAGAGAAATGTTTTCTTTGGATTTAATAAACTCTATTAGTTCTTAAGCTGCACACACACATACATTTCCAAGGCTAGGGTGCTGGACGTTCTTTTCGACAATCAGGCCCCAAGGAATGTTAGGGAGTTACTCCCTTTATCTCTTCAGACGGGCTAGGATTAATCTAGTTGCCCACGTGTGTGTGTGTATGTATGTTTATATGTGTGTGTGAATGGGTCCATTGCCTCTTTTTCGAGATAACTAAAAACTCGCCATGGGAAATTAGGGAGTGTTTAACAATATGTCTGTTTCTGCTGAGAGCGAGTTTTTCCCTTCAATTTCCCTGCGTATGGGTGTGTGTATATGTCCTTGATTTACAGGTGTTGAAGATGAGATCAGACTGTGTGCCTAGCTTGGGACAATCGTCCATTGACCACACTTTGATACAAATAATGAGCTTGTTTTTCCCGGCGTGAGTGTCTGCCCTTGAATGTGAGGCCTTGACTGTGTGCTGTGTGCACATTTGGGCCCTTAGAACTGTTTTTACAATTCATCCTACCACAGAAAAACATATTCATATTAACACTACATTTTCATATAGTTGGTCATTACAGTAGTTTGTAATGACCTGAAAATCTACCACAAGACTACAAGACAACCATCACGTTAGCAAGCTAACAAGACGCCGTAGGCTACACTTAATTTAACTTACCGCATTTGGAGGGACAGAAATATCAGTAGGGCTTGGTAACATTACCGCGTTCCTTTGGCTGGCAAACCCCAATTCAACCTGGGCATAGTTCTCGTAACAGTCCCACGGGAAATGCTTGTTGTACACAAACTTGCCAGCAGTGCTGATCATTGGCGCCAGACCCAAAATGCCCAGTCAGAGAAGCCTACAGCTCTCTCCGGATCGCTCGGGAAAGGATGTAACTGTTAACGTTAATCCACTGATGCTCTTGCACCCAGAGAAAGCACACTTGCGACCCATCAGTCATTGCTTATAAATTGAAACTACTGGAATTGAAAAAACGAATTTACAATTGTTAATAACTAGCATAATTGGAAAAAAGCTAATACATTGAAAGAGACTAACTAAAGGCTACAACGATATTGCTTTTCAAATGGCAATATAGCCATTGGCCACACCTTCTCAGGAATGTATTTATATTGGGGGCGGTAACAAAGTGCGAAACTGATTACGTACAAGCGTACCAAAAGTATTTTTCATTTTCAACCCCGGAAGGAGAATAGGCGATGTAACGGCTAAAATACTGAAATTCAACATTTTGCCCAAAATTGTAGATACACTGCTCAAAAAATAAAGGGAACACTTAATCATCACAGTATAACACCAAGTCAATTAAACCAAACCGGTCATGCTGGATGATGTTGCAGGCGGCATAACATTCGGCAAATGCTAATCCAGCTGCACGGTGCTGGGCTGTGAGCACAGGTCCCACTACAGGACGTCGGGCTCTCATGCCACCCTCATGGAGTCTGTTTCTGACAGTTTGGTCAGAAACATGCATACAAGTAGCCCGCTGGAAGTAATTTTGTAGGGCTCTGGCAGTGCTCCTCCTGTTCCTTCTCGCACAAAGGAGCAGATACCGGTACTGGCGCTGGGTTGATGCCCTTCTACGGCCCTGCCCAGCTCTCCTCGTGTAATGGCCCGTCTCCCGGTATCTCCTCCACGCTCTTGAGACTGTGCTGGGAGACACAGCAAACTTTCTTGTGACGGCATGTATGGATGTGCCATCCTGAAGGAGCTGGACTACCTGTGCAACCTGAATGGGCTGCAGGTACCGCCTCATGCTACCAGTAGTGACAAGGGCACTAGCAAAATCAGACTAGAGATTTTGCACTAGAGAAAAATCAGTCAGGAAGGATAAGGAGAGAGAAATGGTCTGTGGCCACCACCTGCAAAACCATTTACTTTTTGGAGGTTGTCCTCCTGTTGCCTCTCCGCTCCATCTGTTGTCACTTTTATTTGCACCAAAGCGGGTGAAATTGATTCACAATCGTGTATGCTTCCTAACAGGACAGATCGATATCCCAGAAGTTTAATTGACTTGGTGTTATACTGTGTTGATTAAGTGTTCCCTTAATTTCTTTGAGCAGTGTATAATGCATACTATTGTTCTCTTCCATCTGAGGCAGTGCCTAGATATTAGGTAACTAACTTAATTTGTCAAAAAATATGTTTTAGTGTTTCCTACCCCTTTAAGTATGTTTTTGACGTATCTGTACTTAACTTGAGTATTTATTTTGTCTGGGTCTTTTCACTTTTACCCACTACTGTAGTGGTTCGTGGTTGTTTTGTTTTCTTTTATTTTGCAGCTCTCGTCCTGCTTTCATGATTGTGAATCCACGTTCCGTTTTGTGGTTTGCCATCCTCATTATTGTTTTCACCTGTGCTTCCAACTGCAGGGTATTTAAGTTCCTCACTTCTGCTTCTCCGGTGCTTGATTGTCTTACGACATTGCTTTCGAGCCAGGTATAGCCAGGTACAAGCGACCTCCTGATATTAAACTTTTATGTTCAAGGGGGACTTGCTAGTTAGCTACTTAATCAGGTATAGGATAGGGATGTGCGCGTTTAGTCGACTAGTCGATTAAACGTTGCTACCCTCACTAGTCGGCACCAGAAATACTAGTCGGTTAAACTTATTATTTAATTAATGTACACATTTAAATTACATATTGACATAATTTGCACTGAAATGTCATGTTTTCCTGGTCAAATGTTGCTTTATAAAAAAACGAGCATCCGTTAATAATGTTAACAACGCTGGATTTAAAAAATTTAAAAAAATTCAAAAACGAAAGAAAAAAACAAAACGCATTAGCCTGTTCGCACTGCAAGTTAAACCAGCGAGATGGAAAGAGTAAGTAGGCCTATCGCGTTGTTGAATAGCCCAATAAAACTAATCTAATGTCACGTCGATCAGTAGGCCTAATTGTTATTTTTTTGTGGGCCTATTATTGGTAGTTTTTCTGATGACCGATTATAAATTTTTACTGTATTTGCTATGCGATCGCGTTCACCCAATGAAAATGCCGTTGTAATAATCGGGCACGTTTCCTAAAAATGTTTTGTTACGTTGAATATTGTTTTCAATAAATGTTATTTGTTAACTTTTATTTAGTGAGTTGTTGTCATGTTTTGTAGGATAATGTGCAATGTTCATAATGCAAGGCGCAAAGTGCCACACATTTCAGCGGCATTTAAAATACGATTTGGTTATTGAAGAATGTGATTAACGGTTTCAAATGGCTCTTATAATATACGCAATATTTTTTCGGACAATGTTTAACCTTATAGATTAAATTGTACTCAATTTTGACTGTTTTCTGAGTGTTTTCTTACTTTTAGACTAGTCGACTAGTCTAAATTTAAACTTCCGTTTAAACGTCAGGGAAATTAGTCGTTAGGAACATCCCTAGTATAGGATTGTTTTCCTCCTGGTAGCGTTCGTCGCCATCTATTTTTGTACATTGCTGTTCTCCCGGAGACAGTTTTTGTTTGTACTTTAATTTTGGGTTTTCACTTTGGTTTTACACAAGTTTCCCGTTCTTGTTTCTTTATTTTAGTTTGGGAGATTTAGTTAGTATTCACTAGTTTGCCCATTTTTGTGGGTGTAACGGATCCCCGTATATGAATTGGCTGGCAACTTACTGCTGGTGAAATTACTTATTTATTGTCCGTTTTTACATAGCAGTACATTCCTTTAACTATTAATGTTCGACCATAACATCTTGTATACATTTGTAAAGTCCCACCGTAAGAGCTGTTGCCTCATACGGGTCCATTAAACTGTAAACTTATATCCCTTAACATCCGTCCGTAACAACATTAACAACAACCGAACGTCACAGTCCGGAAGCGTCACCATAACAACGTCTGCGTCGTCGCCTTTCAAAATAAAGGTCCCGGATATTCATAAACATTAGGTGGTATAAATACGTCAACATATTGATCACTTTAGTCAGAAAAGAAAACTTGTAACATTACAAATATAAAACAGGTAATTAACCTAAAATAATAACCTTTTCATGGGGTTATTTACACTCCCACCAAATTATAATTTTTTTTTGTAACAAAATGTAAACCCTAAAACATATAATTTATACTTACAAGAATACCCCTTCAAGTGTATAAGCTATACCACACAGAAATCCATATCACAAACCATAACTGCACAGTGCTTAAACAGCTTTTAGCAATAAAACCAATTTCTGGACAGGGCGCTCTACTATAGAGGGTCTGCCGATGTGTTCTCCTTTGTGGTTCAGTTCCTTATCTCCAAGCAAGATTTTGACCCGTCTCACAAGTCCATCTTTGCCCTGGATGACTTCTGAGATGCTCCCAAGTCTCCATTGGCTTCGTGGCAAGTTGACCTCAGTATCCATGACTACATCACCGACCTGCAGGTTCCTTTTAGTGCTATGCCAGCACTGTCTTGTCATGATGCTGTGGAGGTACTCCTTTTTCCATCTACTCCAAAATTGTTCTGTCAAGTATTGCACCTGACGCCACCTCTCGTCCATACAGATCCTCTCTTTCAAATTTACCAGGTGGAGGCAAGGCTGTGGTGGATTTCATTGTGATCAGGTGGTTAGGAGTAAGTGGCTCTAAACTATTTGGGCTGTTCAGAGTATCGACGGTGAGTGGACGGCTGTTCACAATAGCCATGGTCTCATAAAAGAAGGTGCGCAATGACGCATTATTAAGCCTGCCAGGGGAGAGTAGCAGAGTGGCGTTGAGGACGCTTCTCACAGTTCTTATTTGCCGTTCCCACACACCCCCTGCATGGCTGGCATGAGGTGCATTCATTACAAAGTCACACTGCTTTCCTGTGAGAAACGTATTCAGCCTGTCCATGTCCAACTTTTTCAATGCAGCATTCAGTTCGTTTTTTGCACCCATGAAATTAGTGCCTTGGTCACATTTAATTTGGCGTACAGCACCTCTTAATGCAATAAAGCATCTCAGTCCATTAATGAATGTGTCTGTGGATAAGGCCTCCAACATTTCTATATGAATGGCTCTGGAACAGAAGCAGGTAAAGAACAACCCATACCTTTTCTCTTCTTTTCTCCCTTGCTTTGTCAAAAAAGGACCAAAACAGTCCATCCCACAGTATGTGAACGGTGCTGTGGGTTCTGTTTGTTCAGCAGGCAGGTCACTCATCCTTTGGCCTTCAACAGGCCTTCTCAGCTTTCGACATGTCACACAGTGACGGATGTAGGTTGCAACTGCTCTGCTCAGTCCACAGATCCAATAACCATTGGACCTAATTTCATTGATGGTGAAGCCTTTGTCCTGATGTTTCACTCCTTCATGATAATGGGTGATGATAAGATTTGTCATGTGATATCCCTGAGGAATGACTGTTGGGTGTTTGAATGTGCTATGGAAAGATGAACGGCTGAGCCTGCCTCCCACCTTAAGCACACCCTCTGCGTCCAGGAATACGTCGAGGTGATACAGCTTGCTGTGTCTTGGTAGCTGATGTCCTTTGCTTAGTGCCTTTATCTCTTCTCCGTATGCTTGGCTTTGTATGTCCTTGATGATAAGTTGCTCTGCACTTTGTCTTTCACCAACTGCTGAGAGGTCACATGACTTGACCTTTCCTCGCACGCCGTAGGAGACGCGCCACTGCCTTGATAGCCTGAGACCAGGATGAAAACTTATTCAGTCTATCTACAAGGCTGACATGTTCTGAGGTCTTTGTCTGGAAGGTCTGAGCCTTTTTAACTTCTGGGTCACCGACGGGTAGCTCTGAAGGCACCTCGGTTGGCATTTCTATCTCCTTTTTCCACAGGAAGCTAGGGCCAGTGAACCAATCAGAAGAGAGCAGTTCATCTACTGTTTTCCCCCTTGATGCATAGTCTGCTGGGTTTTTATCACTTGGTACATGAAACCATTGCTTGGGGTCTGAGTCATGACGGATTTTCTGCACCCTGTTTGCTACAAAGGTGTGAAAGCGGCGAGCTTCATTATTAATTTGAATCTGTCCAAAAGAACTCTTCTACATTACAGTAGCCTAATTCTTCTTTGAGCATATTGCTCACTGTGACGGAGACAACTGCTGCGGTAAGTTCTAACCTGGGTATAGTTGTGACCTTCAGCGGCGAGATGCGCGCTTTCCCCATGAGAAGAACACAGTGAATGTCGGTAGGTAGGTGCATTGGCCATAGCCCGTGGTGCTGGCGTCTGAGAAGTGATGTAGTTCTGTTTTGATCACCTTTCCAAAGCCACCTGGTTGGTAGCAGCGATCTACGTATATTCTTTCCATGTTAACAAGGTCATTTTGCCATTTCTCCCACCGTGGCTTCAGTTGCTCTGGAATTGGGTCGTCCCATCCTGTTCCTTGACGGCACATTTCCTGGAGAATCTTCTTTCCGTTGAGGACATACGGAGCTACGAAGCCCAGCGGGTCGTATATGGAGGCGACAGATGACAGGATGCCACGCCGTGTCGCTGGCTGGTCCTTTGGTGCAACCTTGAAGGTGAAACAGTCACTCTCGATGTTCCAGTTTATTCCCAATGCTCTCTCTAGGGCTGTGTCATTGAATGTGAGATTCTTTGGTTTGATGTCTGTGGCGTGTTCTGTTGAGGGAATGCTCTGGAGAACAGCACGGTTGTTCGACACGAATTTGTGAAGGCGTAAACCTCTCTCTGCACACAGCTCACGTGCCTCCTTTGCTATTTGAATGGCCTTTTCAACAGACTCAGCACTAGCGACGCCATTGTCTACATAAAAGTCTCTGGAAATAAACTGTGACCCTAATGGGTGTGTGTGACTGTGTTCTTTGGCGAGCTGCTTTAATCCATAGTTTGCACACCCTGGTGAAGATACGGCTCCAAAAAGATGGACCTTCATCCTGTATTCATGGGGGGGTGCTTATGTCGCCCTTCTCCCACCACAGGAAGCGTAGGTAGTCACGGTCCTTTTCTGAGACATGAAACTGATGGAACATTTTTTCTATGTCGCACATCAGTGCAATGCGATGCTGCCGGAAACGAATGAGTACACCTGTCAGATTGTTTATCATGTCTGGGCCTGGGAGAAGGTGTTCGTTGAGGCTATTTCCCTTGTACTTTGCCGAGCAGTCAAACACTACTCTCAGCTTCTCAGGCTTTTTGGGGTGATAAACACCATGGTGAGGTATGTACCATTTTTCTCCATTGGTGCCTTCAGTGCGTACCTCCGCTACGTCACCCCTGTCGATGATGTCCTTCATGTAGTTGGTGTAGTCGTTCTTGTAACTTTCATTTGCATTGAACTTCCTTTTCAGGTGACTGAGCCTCACAGCAGCAAGCTGCTTGTTATCAGGTAAGCATGGCCTCTCTCTGAAGGGGAGGGGCATTTCGTAATGTCCATGTTCGTTTGTCTTTATGTTTTCCTTTAATTTGTCCAGAAAAATCTAATCCTCTTGAGAGACCGTTTTGTCATTTCCCTGAGTGTCTCTGAAATCCGTTTCGAGAATTCTGATTGCATCCATTGGAGTCACTGCAGGCAGCTCCTTCACGGTTACTCTGTGACAGTGACTGGTTGACAGTTGTGAAGAGTGAGGTGCTGAACAGCCAACGATACTCCACCCTAAGTCTGTGAGAATGGCAAAGGGTTCATCATCCGTTCCTGATATGACCCGCCTGGGTACGATTGTAGCCTATCAGTAGCCCCACTTCACAACTAAGGAGAGGCGGTATTTGATCTGCAATTGCTGTGAGATGGTGCCATCTTTTGGCCGTTTCGTGCGTCGGTATATGTTCTCTATTCACAGGTATGCAGTCTTTGGTGTAAGCAGAAGGAAGATTGATGCGCTCAGTGGAATTGAATCCTCTCACACGCAGGCCAGATGTCCGTTCACTTTTAAAGACCATATTTTCTCCCATCATGGTAGTGAGTTTCAGTTTGACTGGGCAAGTAGTCAGCTGCAGTTCTTTACTCTCGTCGGTCGACACCCACACCGGCACGATCATGGAGCTGTTTTCTGACTGACCTTGGATGGTGACGTTGAGTGACAGAGCAGGTGTTGGTTCCATTTCATTGCTCTGCGCTGAATTCTCCCTTGTTGCCCTTTCTTTGTATACAAAGCTGTCATCGTGAAGACAGGTGGGATGTCGTCCTTTGCATGAGTCACATGTGTGGCAATGCCGGCACTCCTTAATGCTGTGACCGGGCTTTAGACATCCATAACACAGTCTGTTCTCTTTGATGTATGTCCTTCTGTGTTCCAGTTTTCTTTTCATGAAGTCTGGACATTTGCAAAGCTGGTGACTGATATTCTGACATAGCATGCAAGGGGCCTTAACTTTTTCCTTTGTTGTTGTCTGCTTATTATTTTCCACCACTGTTTGTGTGGTGAAGGCTCTGGCTTTGTTTCCTTTGCTTTCCCTTGTGCTCCATTTGTCTTTATAGGATTCAGCTGAATGGAGAGCAAAGAAAGAGGTGACTGGGTTGCAGGCAGTTTCGGCTTCCATGGACATAAACTTGGCAAATTCTTTGAAGCTGGGGAAATCCTTTCCCTCCGTGAGATGCACTGTCACTTGCCGGTTCCATCGTGAGGCTATCCAGTCTGGCAGCTTCCGTATCAACTTTTGATTTTCCTCACAACTTTGTGTACTGCAGGTCAAGGTAGCGAAAACCTCTAAAATAAAACCCCAGTGTGTAGCTACGAGGCCCAAGAGAGAATGTCTGTTGTAGGGATGTACGGTGCAAAAGTAAACGTGTAGCATGCATAGGCTATAGCAGGGGTAGGCAACCCTGGTCCTTGAGAGCTGCAGGGTCTGCTGGTTTTTGTTTTCACCTTAAATATGACAATTACTCAGACCAGAGAAACCAGGTGAGGCGAGTTAACTGTGTAATCAACTGCTTTAATTGATCAATTAAGTGGCGAGTAACAACTAAAACCAGCAGACCCTGCGGCTCTCAAGGACCAGGGTTGCCTACCCCTGGGCTATAGGCTACTACAGCTCCTGGCTCAATTATTTGACCCAAATCCCCCCTTTCTGCAGGAAATGCCACATATAGCAATAATATACCCTAAAACATAAATTCAACAATATTTTAAAAAAAAATTTAATTAACCAACAAAATGTAAATAACTGCTCTAGTCCACAGCTCACACTGCAGCTCACACTGAACGGTGTCATGCAGTGCGAGTAATAATTTAGTAATAATAGTAGTAATAATAAAAAGCAAGGGACTATCAAGCTATCTGTAAGAAAATAGGCTACTATAACTAGAATATTCAAAAAAGCTCAACTGTAAGCTAGCTATATCACTCGCTCGCTCACTCTCTCCATCTCCTGATTCTCCTCTCCAGTCTCCACGCAGATGAACCGCTGCCCTGAGATTCGCTTGTATAGCTGCTGCGTAGGCCGTCTTCGCTCCAAAACTTCAGGGCGTAGCCACGGAACTATCGGTGGGCATAGCTGTACAGGTTTCTATTTCGTAACCAAGGGAGAAATACGTAGGCAAAGATTTTCTGGCCAATCACAGATTGAATGTACAGTACCTAACATTTTACCACTAGAGACACTTTTGAGCCAGTTTCTTAAAGTTTATGCTTTTTTGTGCTGCTGCGGTAATTTGTCAAGATTCGGATCAATGAGTACTACTTAGAAAAACCAAAATGTATCAGTTATCATCTAAAATAAGTGGTTTTAGTGCTTTGTTACCCTTTAAGTCGATGAATAATACCAATAATGCACAGCGATTTTTATTTTACGACGCAATAACTCAAAAACGGGATGACAAAGCTCTTACACTTACAAATATAATAAATTAATGAAATAAAAATGAATATAATACTTCACAAATCAGCCACATGTTGTGAATGTTAGTTCATGGAGTCCTTCTTCAGATACAGCAGCACAGAAGTCATTAAGGGCCGGATTCAGAGATAGCCAACTTCTAACTTGTGTTGCACAGGTTCTTACCTCAAAATGTGGGTGGTACAGGGCATGATATTTTAATTACCTGTTTATGCGTTTTCAACGTGTCAGTGACTGTTCCTTTAATAACCGCATTTGCCTTTGCGCATCGTAGTTGCTCTTGCGTGACGGGGTAGGCATGCAGTGAACGTATTAACACATCGCACTGATAAAATGATCATAGCAGTGGTTGCACGCAATATTACAAAGTAAACAAATAAATCGTTGGATTTATATTTTTACAATTTAGCCTACCTAATAAAAGAATGTACGGTAACATAATAGCCTATATGCGACGTCTTCAACTTAACCAGTCACATATAATAGCCCATTACCTGCAACCACTGTCCAAACCACTGTCCAACCACTGTCCTGCAACCACTGTCATAATCACCTATTGGCGGTGCTAGACATAGACAAAGTTGCGCAGAAAAAAATGATTAAGTGAAAACTCTGAATACGCGTATTTTGCAGACACGCCTAATTTTCACCAAATCTCCACATGCGTAATGACGCGTGTATACAGGTGCAGCTCAAAAAATTAGAATATTGTGAAAAAGTTCAATATTTTTTGTCACTCATGTCAGAAAGTGAAACTATATATTATATAGATTCATTACGCATAGAGTGAAATATTTCTTTCCTTTATTTCTTGTAATTTTGATGATTATTGCTTACAGCTAATGAAAACCCAAATTCAGTGTCTCAGAAAATTTGAATATTACATAAGATCAATAAAAAAGGATATTTTAAACAGAAATGTCAGCCTTCTGAAAAGTATGTTCATTTCTATGCACTCAATACTTGGTTGGGGCTCCTTTTGCATGAATTACTGCATCAATGCGGCGTGGCATGGAGGCGATCAGCCTGTGGCACTGCTGAGGTGTAATGGAAGCCCAGGTTGCTTTGATAGCGGCCTTCAGGTCGTCTGCATTGTTGGGTCTGGTGTCTCATCTTCCTCTTGACAATACCCCATAGATTCTCTATGGGGTTCAGGTCAGGCAAGTTTGCTGGCCAATAAAGCACAGTAATACCATAGTCATTGAACCAGCTTTTTGTACTTTTGGCAGTGTGGGCAGGTGCCAAGTCCTGCTGGAAAATGAAAACAGCATCTCCATAAAGCTTGTCAGCAGAAGGAAGCATGAAGTGCTCTAAAATTTCCTGGTAGATGGCTGCGTTGACTGTGGACTTCAGAAAACACAGTGGACCAACACCGGCAGATGACATGGCACCCCAAATCATCACTGACTGTGGAAACTTCACACTGGACTTCAAGCAACATGGATTCTGTGCCTCTCCACTCTTCCTCCAGACTCTGGGACCTTGATTTCCAAATAAAATGCAAAATTTACTTTCATCTGAAAAGAGGACTTTGGACCACTGAGCAACAGTCCAGTTCTTTTTCTCCTTAGCCCAGGTAAGACGCTTCTGACATTGTCTCTGGTTCAGGAGTGGATTGACACGAGGAATGTGACATTTGTAGCCCATGTCCTGGATTCGTCTGTGCGTGGTGGCTCTTGATGCACTGACTCCAGCCTCAGTCCACTCCTTGTGAAGCTCCCCCATATTCTTGAATGGATTTTGCTTGACAATCCTCTCAAGGCTGCGGTTATCCCTGTTGCTTGTGCACCTTTTCCTACCACACTTTTTCCTTCCACTCAACTTTCTATGAATATGCTTGGATACAGCACTCTGTGAACAACCAGCTTCTTTAGCAAAGACCTTTTGTGGCTTACCCTCCTTGTGGAGGGTGTCAATGACTGTCTTCTGGACATCTATCAAGTCAGCAGTCTTCCCCATGATTGTGTAGCCTACTGAACCAGACTGAGAGACTATTTAAAGGCTCAGGAAACCTTTGCAGGTGTTTTGAGTTAATTCGCTGATTAGAGTGTGACACCATGAGTTTCCAATATTGAACTTTTTCACAATATTATAATTTTCTGAGACACTGAATTTGGGTTTTCATTAGCTGTAAGCCATAATCATCAAAATTACAAGAAATAAAGGCTTGAAATATTTCACTCTATGTGTAATGAATCTATATAATATATGAGTTTCACTTTCTGAAATGAGTGACAAAAAATATTGAACTTTTTCACAATATTCTAATTATTTGAGCTGCACCTGTACTGCAAATACGATTAAAACAGCGGATAAGTCAAATGTTTGAATCACTAATAGCCTAAGCTACGCGGAATTTCTGGAGTAAGTCCCATTTGCGCGTGCTTATCGCAACTCTGAATCTGGCCCTAAGTGTTTTGGTAAAGGAGGAACCAGCTTCTGAATATCTACTTTCAGGCCCAAAATGGCATATTGAATGTACATTATATTTTAAAATAATTTAATACATTTCAAATGTATTATAGGTTCTACAAATCAACCAATGGTTGTGAAACTGTACACAATGGGTCATTTTACAGTCATACAGTTAGCAAATATGCAACATGTTCCTTTTCATTAATGAGCAGCAAGCCTCTGAGTAGCACCCTCCAGGTGCATAATGGGGTCTGGTTTATAGAGTACATTTGGAAAATAAATAAAAATGTATTATAGTTTCCACAAATGGCCCAAGAGTTGGGAAAGTGTCTACATGAGATCTTCTTTCGACTTAGGGATGATGGTGAGATGCAATCAATAACAGTTTTTAAAAATCCCCCTAACCACAATGTAACCAGTCTGAAATAGCTTGGCAGTTGAATTATGAAACTATGAGGCTTTGAAAAGTAATGCACACTGTAAGTATAATGTAATATAACTGAATAATGTAAAAAAAATAAAAAAATGTATTCCGTGACAATTTCACAAATCATGCTTTGCAGAAAGCAATTATTGTCTAAATGTTTGGTCTCAGGAAAAAAATGTTATGAACCACTGAATTTGAATATCAAACTTGAATATCAAACAGCAAGCTATCTTTTCTGTGGCGGGTAACAGGATGTTATTTATAATGATTGTTCTCCCATTTCTTTCTACAGCTAATTTTTTGTCACAGTTTATATGAAACATAATTATTGCATTTGCTTAACCCCTTCGCTCAGATGCCAAATTTGGTCATTTCTCAGCTATTCAGGGGGTGTTCTATTTAAGGCTTTTATAATTCCAGCTGTGAGCATCACAGAAACATTGAAAATGGCTTAAATGAAGCAAGACAACCGTACCATTTACAATAATAACTTATAATCGTTTATTTTCATAATCTAGGTCAAAATAAAGTGCCACAAATGCAAAGAAATCTTGGCAAAAACAGTTTTTCTTTAATTTGCAATGAAATACTGAGAACTACAAATATAAAACAGGTAAAACTATAATTCCCTGGATCATTCCCTGGACTTCCACAAGTGTGCAAAAACTGAGGGCGATATGCAGAACTACTAAATATTTATGATGCAAAATGTAAGCAGTTTGCAATGTTGTCTCTTAGTGTCTCCAAATCTATCCAAAATGGCGAAATTGTGCACTGCTGTAAATCATAGAATAATCATATATTTAACTACAAATCAACGATTTTGACTCATGAAACTCACTTTTACATCATTTTCGAGATGGAATATTTTCATCCCAATATGGGTATAGAGTCCCAAAACCTTTCCAAACCCTGCCATAAAATGAATAAAATACTTTTTGTCCATTATAAAGCATATGCATGAGACGGGTGCGTGAGGGTTGGACCCGAAATGCATGACTCAGAAACAGTGGTAATGATAAAGTCCCATCAGGGCTTTATTAAAGGAATGTCCAATGAGCGTAGTCAAAAAGCAAGCAAAGTTCATACACAAAAAAATCCAGCCAAAATCAATATACAGTACGGAGGGAGAAGGCCGTCTCAGAATCGGTACACCATGCAAATAGTCCAGTAACCAGAGTAGCTGTCAGTGGGGCAGAAGTACAAGTGGACGGTAGGCAGGCTTGGGGTCGAAGGCAATGCAAGAGTCAAGACCGAAGTCCGCTCTGCGGCAAAAACTTGTGATACAGGCAGGCAGTGGTAAAAAAACAGAGGTCAAAAACAATGGTCAATAACAGGCTTGGATCGTAAACAAAAAGGCAGGCTTGAAAAAACGCTCAAAAGTGCACTGACAAACAGGAGGCAACAATTTCGCAAAGACAAGACATGAACATTGAGCTTAAATGCAGGTGTAGACAGGTGCAGACACTTAGCTTGAGAGCAGCATGCGAATGAAAATCAGGTGTGGAAGGCTGACAAGGTAACAAGATAATTAGTACTCATTAGTAATAAACCTATCCTGACCTAGCATTAGTAAATTAGTAAATGACATGCACGAGAAACGTAAGGTAAACATGAACACATGGTTAGAGAGTTAGTATTACCAAATCCTGATCTAACGTTAGTAGATTAGTAAACTAGACACGGGAGAATGAAACAATTAGGGAAGCGTGAGCGACAGCAAGAGAGATAGAGAAACAGCATGAACGCAAGGCTGCGAAAAAACACAGACGTGTATGCTAAACAATGAACGGGAAACGTAACATGAATCAAATATAAAACGTGACATGACAAGACTAGAAAATAAATTGTAACAATAATCAAACATGAAACGTGACATAAAAATTAAACGTAACAAGAATAAAACATAAAACGTGGCGTGACTAGACTAAACACAGTACGTGACATTAACAAGAAATCTAACTAAGACAAAAAAAAAAAAAAAAATTTTTACATGACAACTAGAATCGTGACAATGCATTTGCCCTTCATGGCTTAAGATGAAAACATTGATAACACACCGGTACACACACCATCACTCACTCCTGTACTTCAATAAAACATAATTTTTTTCTGTAATATAATATTTTTCTGCATGCCCTTGGATGAAATTTATCTGTAGTTTTGTTCTTAAATGTTGTTGTTCATAATCACTCCAAGGAAATTTTTACATTCATCTAGCACATATCAGCGCACAGTAAATTGGAATGACTATTGTCCATGCCTTAAGTGACAAGTATAGCCCAGGAAGATACACGACATGGTCAAAAGTATATGGACACCTGCTCATCCAACATCACATTCCAAAATCATGGGCATCAATATGGAGTTGGTCCCCAGTTGCTGCTATAGCAGCATCCACTCTCCTGAGAAGGCTTTCCACTAGATGCTGGAACATTGCTGTGTGAATTTGTTTCCTTTCAGTCAATAAAGAATTAGTGAGGTCGGGCTCTGATGTGGGGCTATTAGGCCTGGCTTGTAGTCGGCTTTCCAACTGATCCCAATGGTGTTTGATGGGGTTGAGGTCAGGGCTCTGTACAGGCCAGTCAAGTTCTTCTAGACCAATCTAGACAAACCATTTCTGTACGGACCTCTATTTGTGCATGGGGGCATTATCATTCTGAAATAGGAAAGGGCCTTCCCCAAAATGTTGCCACAAAGTTGGAAACCCAGAATCGTCTAGAACAGGGGTGTCAAACTCCAGTCCTGGAGGGCTGCAGTGTCTGCTGGTTTTCATTGAGTTTCAGCATGAGCGATTCATTTAAGTCATTGATTGGCTAAGAGTCCACACACCTTGTTTTCAAGGCCTTAATTGGCTGTTGATTGAACAAAAACACATAATACCTGCAGACACTACGGCCCTCCAGGACTGGAGTCTGACACCCCTGGTCTAGAATGTCACTGTATGCTGTAGTTTTAAGATTTGCCTTCACTGGAACTAAGGAGCCTAGCCTGAACCATGAAAAACAGGCCCAGACCAAGGGGTGTCCAGATACTTTTGGCCATATAGTGTACTAATATGCCATAGTCTATATCATGTACAATAAGGTTACAATACAATTATATTCCATCATCAGGAAAATGCTTGCAAATGTTCTAGCTTCACAGCATATGAAAAATATGACTGAGCCACCTTTGAATGCTTACAGTATAGTATGTGAAATGCACTTAAAATGCGAAAATAATAATATCAAACATATGGCACAAGATGGGTGCACAAACTAACGTACATATTTGAAATATTACAAGCAGTAATACATATCGAAGAGAAAAATTGCCGTCATGTTCGTAGGCATATTCTGCGATAGAATCAATACTATGGTCCCTTCTTCTGACACACTCCCAAAATCCATGTTAGCAAGATGAGGATTTTCTCTAGCCATGCTGACGACTTGGCCAAATTATAAAAATCTAGCAAAAATATCATGAAAACAAGTACGCCTTGGCGAGCGACTGTACATTCTTGCATTTTCTGTAGTTGTGTTACGTCCGCCAGCTCCCCTTCCAGTCCACTTCCCTATTGTTCTCCGTGTTTTCCCTTTCCCCCTTCGTTTCATGTCATGTTTTTGCATTTCTCTGTTTTTCGTGTTGTGCAGGCTGGGTGTGGTTTCCCTCCTCGTTTCCTCATGCCCCTCTCTTAATCTCCCAGCCAATCACTCGCCTTCCCTGGTCGCATTCCACACTCACTCTCATTAGCTCATTCCCCTCTATTAACCTCCCAGCCAATCACTCGCCTTTCCTGTTCGCATTCCACACTCACTCTCGTTAGCTCATTCATTCATGCACACATTCCTCACGCTTCGCTCATTTACCGACACTTCAGCTCCCCTTTATATTCTCCCCTCTCTCTGTGTCCCGTTACCAATTTGTTACGCGTAGTCACGTTCATTGTTGTCTTGGAACTCTGCCTGTGTTGTCATGTTTGTTAACTCTTGTTAACCTGTTTTCAGTCCTGTTTTCTGTCCTGCCATTGCCCGCTTCCAGTTGTCACCGATCTGTCTGCCACTGCTCAGCCTCTCTCCAACATCCCCTCATCTGCTCTGCCCATTTGTGTTGCCAATCCCGTTTCTAGACCCTCACCTTGCTCTCCCTGTCCTTGTTTATAATAACGTGCTCCGCTGGAGCGTAAAACTGAGTCTGTCTCTGAGTCCTGCATTTGGGTCCAAACCAGTTGGAAGATCCTAACACAACGAACTGGCCAACTATGGACCCAGCGGACTCGGAGCAGCTCCACCATGCCCTCGCCTGTCAAGGGGCTACCATTAGCTAACACAGTCTCCGCCTGGAAGACGTCCAGGAGACCCTGAGGTGTGTGTCCGAGCAAGTGGGTCAGATGGGCACTTTCACAGCCGTAGCACTGGCCGATACAAAGCAGCATCAGTAGTTTGTATCAATGTTGTTTTTGAGCATATTTACAGTCATAATACACATACATAATCCAGATAATGACAGGACACATAGTTGGGTTCATACAGCACATACCATCTTTATTTATTTGACATTAGGGCACTATGTTTTCCAATTTCAGTGCACACATTTTAGTTAACATTCTGTTGTTATTAAGGTATCCGTTTATGAACATACTTTTTCTCTAGTGATGTTACGGATGACACTGAAGCTTCAAGTTGTGTGTCGAGTGCGTAGGGCAGTTTCTACTGAAGCCTCACACCGAAGCTTGTATCACTTTCAGAGAAGCACATGATCGATGACAAACGAGGCCTCGGGTGCTGTAGAACCATGTGATCGGTCTGATTTGAGTTTCGGGTGGAATTTGGGGTTTTGAATTGTAGATATAAAGGAGCGATACCCCCTTTATTTCGAGGGTTGTTGTCATTAGTTCGTTGTTGTGGAGAGTTTTTGGAGGATTATTTTGAGTTTTTTGTTTTTTGATCTTGTTTTGTACAGTACAGTTTTGTCGTTTTTGTACAAAAATAGCCTAATGGAACCTGCACGGAAGTGAAACTCTTCTCCTGCTTGGGAATATTTTGACCTGATATTATATACACTGCTCAAAAAAATGAAGGGAACACTTAATCAGTATAACACCAAGTCAATTAAACTTCTGGGATATCGATCTGTCCAGATAGGAAGCGTAAACGATTGTGAATCACTTTCACCTGCTTTGGTGCAAATGAAAGTGACAACAGATGGACAGGAGAGGCAACAGCAAGACAACCCCCAAAAAGTAAATTGTTTTGCAGGTGGTGGCCACAGACCATTTACCTTTCCTTATCCTTCCAGACTAATTTTTCTCTAGTTTTGCATTTTGCTAGTGCCCTTGTCACTACTGGTAGCATGAGGCGGTACCTGCAGCCCATTCAGGTTGCACAGGTAGTCCAGCTCCTCCAGGATGGCACATCCATACGTGCCGTCGCAAATAGGTTTGCTGTGTCTCTCAGCACAGTCTCAAGAGCGTGGAGGAGATACTGGGAGACGGGCCATTACACGAGGAGAGCTGGACAGGGTTGTAGAAGGGCAACAAGCCAGCGGCCGGACCTTTGAGCGAGGAGGAACAGGAGGAGCACTGCCAGAGCCCTACATGTCAGAAACTGTCAGAAACAGACTCCATGAGGGTGGCATGAGGGCCCAAGGTCCTGTAGTGGGACCTGTGCTCACAGCCCAGCACCGTGCAGCTGGATTGGCATTTGCCAGAGAATTGGAAGGTTCGCCATTGGCGCCCCGTTCTCTTCACAGATGAGAGCAGGTTCACTCTGAGCACATGTGACCGATGTGAAAGAGTCTGGAGACGCTGTGGCGAATGTTATGCTGCCTGCAACATCATCCAGCATGACCGGTTTGGTTTCTACTAAGATATAGTATTATAAAATAATATATGTAATATTATATTAAGTTTGAAAATGAAAAAAACAGCAAGATGTAAATGACAACTCTTTCAGCCTGAGGTATAGGTATACAGTTATGTGGTAACGCCAGCCTTTCCGTTCTTTACTTAGCCTCTATCACCACAGAGTATAATTATGAGCAAGTGGAGAGTTCATGACTAGCAAAACTGGCCATGTTAAATGTGCTGTGTCAGGGAACTTTTAATCTTTCCAGCTACAATAATAAGCGATTCAACGTTTACAGCTTTCTAGCCAAGCTGCCTGGTTACGTACGTTAACCCATACGACCGATACCATTCATTACCTACCGAACAGAATCCAACACAGATTTCGGTGCCACTGTAAAATACAATGCACGAGATTCCGATTGCTAACATTATTTAACGACGGCTCAGTCAGTGACCGCAGGTAGCCTACTGTTAGCAAGCCAGCTAACGTTAAACTTGGTCAATTTTATAAAAGCAAAACTGTCTAAAGTGTGGCTGTATTTTACCCAAAATTATTCAGACTAATGCTCAAAAACAATAGCTTGCAGAGGGGGGAATACATCAATAATGTTGCATTTGTTGACCTATAGGATACATTTGAAAGCATGCAGGGATGCATCTTCGACTGCTTGAAAAGTAACGTTAGCCTACAGGCTAAGTATAATTTAATCAGGTAAGAGGTAATCGCTATATTGTATATATGTTACATGTATTTGCCTTTGTAAAAAAATACGTTCTTTAATGTCTTCGTTTGCTCTTTTTTATTTGTTTCTTTGGTTTTTCGGAGCTAAAGTGTAGGGTAGACAAGAGTGATAGTGATTCCAGGTAAGTTAACCAATCAACGCAGAGTATGTGAAAAAAACTTGAACTGCCCATCCAAAATGGGCTGTTCAGCTGCAAGAGTAAAAAAGTAACTGGATTTATATATTTTAAAAATATATTGCAAAACTTTATCCCTTAAAAAACCTTATCAACATGTTTGGTAGATGTTGTAGAATAATATAAAATTGACAAAAAATAGTATGATATGCGACCTTTAAAGGGCCCATGTTTTCTTCTTTTCTTTTGCTGTTACTTTCTGCTATAATATTTTAAACATTTAGAGTTGCATCTATTTGTGGAATATTTCAGTTAAAAAATAAAATCCTTTTGTTACTTTCCAGTTAAACCTTGTGTCCTCGCGCGGTTCTGCTCTGGTACCTCAGAGGCATGCTACTGAGCCAGATGTCGGTCCAAATGCCCCTCCCGAGGGCCTACGCCAGTCAACCGCTGCTGGTTCCTGCGGTCCAGCCCGCGGCTTCGCCTCCCCTCCCAGCCAGGGAGCCCTGCGTGTCATATCCTGAGCGTTACCAGGGCAATCTGAGGAAATGTCGAGGCTTCTTGTTACAGTGTGACAACGTCTTCCAGGTGCAACCAGTCTCCTACTCCTCAGACACCAGCAAGATTGCCTTCGTTATGGCCTGCCTGGGGGGAAGCGCATGGGATTTGGCGACAGCTGTTTTGGACAGCCAGCTACCCGTCGGCTCCCACTTCTCCACCTTTGCCACAGAGAAGTGCAGGGTGTTTGGCCACCCAGTCTGTGGGCACGACGCCACCCAGCGCCTAATCCAGCTCTGCCAGGGGAACCGCAGTGTGGCAGAGATGGCTGTACAGTTCCGTACCCTGGCAGCCAAACTTGAGTGAAATGATGCCGCCCTCCAAGGGGTATTCCTCAACGCGCTAAGCGTGGGACTGAAGGACGAGCTGGCGACACAGGATGAGTCCAGCTCACTGAACAGCCTGATCTCACTTGCCATCTTCCTCGACAACCGGTTGCGAGCTCGAGCCCGGGAGAAGACACTCGATCCACTCACGTGTCCATTCACCATCTCGATCCTCAAGTCTGTCTGCTCCTTCGGCGCTGGACCCGCCTGAGGAGGAGCCCATGCAGCTGGGCACTACCACATTAGACGCCAGCGAACGTCGCCGAAGATTGACCAAAAAATGCTCTAAAATTGTTGAAAGTATAAGTTTCATTATCTATTGTAAAACAAATGTTATTCCAAAACACAATAATAACGGAAAATTCCCGTGTCTAATCCCCATGTTGTAGCGACTACGTGAAACTTGTGTTTTGCCGTTGTAGATCTACAGGCTAGTGATGTGCGAGTTGAAACAAACAATTATTTTTACTGACTCAGGAGTGACAAGTCCTCTCCTCCACTAACTCGTTCACTGAGTCGCCACTGACATACCTGCTACTTGCTAATGCGAACTGCGAAGACGATGCGAGACAACGTGTTACGCTATTGTGCAACTCTTATATTAACTGTATTTGTAGAAATGCATCAAGTAAATCACTGTATTAGCCTAGCCCTGTGAGAAAGCAACCACTTTTTGGCGCTTGTTTCAACTCCGTACTCGCTCTCCCTGCCCTGAGCTGAAGGTCTGGCTGCACGAATCACTCACTCACTTGCTCTCCCAGCCCGCCCGGAGCTGTCTGACTTGGGTTGCACGAAATAGCTACTCACTCGGTCACCCAGTACCTGCACCCCCAGCCCCGAACCCGCCCCCGGCCCTGAGCTTGTTAACTCGTGAGTGAGAGTACTGAACAAGCCCCCAGAACAGCGCCGGACTTTGAAGCCAATTTTATTTAGTGGTCAAACCGTGTAATTACAACTTCCAGGTCCGAAAAGCAGTTTTCTTGCGCACAATCACGAGAAAAGGAGCAGCTATAAAATGATAGATAATTTTTTTTTAGCGTCACAACCCCCGCGAAATAACTCGTTTCACTATCAGAATTTGATCCATTCATTCCGGTAACATTTGGAAAGTCTCAAAATTGCCGCACTATTAAATTACTTTATCCCATTCAGGAGGGCTAAACCAGAAGTTAGACTGACTTGTACAAAGAAAATATACTTAAATGTTTTATCTTATCAACTTTATTGATTTTTGTAAATCAAAAATCGCTCTGCTGCTGCAGGGCGACTTGCACTTCCCTCCCTCAGTGTTAACGGCTCTCGCTCCTCCCGACTGCGGAGCTTTTCCACCCTAGCTCCCTAGTGGTGGAACGAACTCCCCACTCCACTGCGCTCAGCTGAAACACTGTCTATTTTCCATTGTTGTCTGGAAACCCACTTTTTCAGACTCCACCTTGACTAAACTACCTATATAGGGCCAATTGTATAGTACGTACTTCCTGTTTTTTTATTTATGATTTCTTTTAAAATTTTATTTGTGTCTTGCTATTTTATAGTTAAGAATGTATAACTGTATTCTGTTCATTACTAGGGATAGCTCCTACATTGTGAGAAAGTTGTGCTTTGTGGGATTTGCTTTGTAGTTGTGTCAATGACCTTCAATGTGCACTTATTGTATGTCGCTTTGGATAAAAGCGTCTGCCAAATAACTGTAATGTAATATGCTAATTCAGAATTTGATGCCTGCAACACGTTCCCAAAAAGTTGGGACAGGGGCAAAAAAATAAAGACTGGGAAGTTCAAAAAACACCTTTTTGGAACTTTCCACAGGTAAACAGGTGATGCTATCATGACTGGGTATAAAAGGATATCAAAAGACTCCTGATATCTTATTTTCAGGTACTATAACAAGCGATACTATAACCTCTCTGTGTTTTAATGGATCTCTCTGAGAATATGGGAATTGGGGGGTGGGACTAGATCAGCGGTGCGCAAACTGTGGGTCGCTACCCAAATTGAGATATCTATTGGGTCGCGGAATCATGTAGGCTACAGCAACATTCCAATGCAATTAGGCCTATATGAACAAAGTGTTACTATTCATTACTGTTATTCTGCATTTGTCAGTATTTGAGTCTGTCATGTATTGCATGTTTTGGTTATGTTCGGTTTTGTTTGTGTGTTTTTGTTTTCATTCTCCTTCTCCCATCCATGTGCTTGTGTTTTCATTTCCCTATCGCCAGCCCCGGCTTACGTCTCAGTTCCCGATTACCTATGTGTTTCACCTGCCACCTGTTTCTCGTTTGCTTGTTAGTTCTGTGTATTTAAGTTCCACTCTATCTTGTGTTTAGTGCGAGTTCGTCACATTTGCCTGCTTTGCTGTTTGCTACAAGCCTTTCCTGACCCGTTTTCTAGTTTCTTCGTGTGCCTGATTTCTGTTTTCCTGACTTTCCTGATTTTGTTTCTTGACGTTGCTTTTTGGATTGTGTTTTTGTAGTTTTGCCGTGATCAGCTGGTTTTGACTACTGCCTGTTCCTGACTATGATTCTGCCTTTTCCTCGTGGCTTTAGTTAGTAATAAACTTCGGTTTATTTTTCAAGTACTGTCTGCGCTTGAGTCCCTACTGCACCCTAACAGAACAAACTCGCCAAGATGGACTCAGCGGACAGCAGCCAACTCAAGTCCGTTCTTTTGCTGGAAGCATGAATCACCTGACAGCGCAGTTTCAACAGTTCCAGCTCAGAAGAAAAGCCCCTCAAGCCCCCGGGTCAGCGCCGGGAAGAGAGCCCCGTCTACCACCCCCTGGGCCATACACTGGTGAGCCGGGGACCTGTCGCTCCTTCTTGTCGCAGTGCTCACTCGTGAGCTTCAACCCTCCACCTTCCCTACTGACTGCGTCAGAATCGCCTACATCATCACCCTCCTCACCGGCAGAGCCGCGATTGACCTCCTGCCCAGAATGACACCACCCAGGGGCCGCCTGTTCTCTGTCGCTCTAAGAGGGAGGCCATACCTGCAGCCAGTGACTCCTGTATCATCCGTCCCTCTTCTTCTCCAGCCGGGGCGGGGTTCTTCTTTGTGGGCAAGAAGGACGGCGGGCTCCGTCCCTGCATCGACTACTGGGGTATCAACGCCATCACGGTAAATAACTGTTACCCTCTTCCTCTCATGTCCTCTGGTTTCCAGTCACTGCAGGGGGCGAAGATCTTCACAAAGTTGGACCTCCGCAATGCCTACCACCTGGTCTGTATTCGTGAGGAGGATGAGTGGAAGACCACATTCAACATGCCCACCGGCCACTACGATTACCTGGTGATGCCGTTCGGGCTAACTAACTCTCCTGCTGTATTCCAAGACCTCGTCAAAGATATCTTCCGCGACATGCTCGGTCAATTTGTGTATGTTTATCTAGACGATATCCTGTTTTTCTCCCATTCCAGTTCTGACCATACTAACTATGTTCGCCAAGTTCTCCAGAGACTCCTGGAGACCGACTGCTCATGAAGATAGAAAAGTGTGAATTCCACCATGAAACTGTCTTGTTCCTGGGGTTTGTCATTTCCCCAGACGGCATCCATATGGACTAAGAGAAGGTACAGGCGGTGATGGAATGGCCCAGACCCGAGTCCCGACATGAGCTGCAACGCTTCCTGGGGTTTGCAAACTTTTACCGCCGCTTCATTCGTAACTGCGGCTCAGTGGCAGCCCCCCTCACCGCTCTGACGTCTTCGGCCAAGAGATTCACCTGGACCCCCATGGCCGACAACGCCTTCCAGGACGTGAAGAGAAGGTTCACCTCGGCACCCATTCTGATCCAGCCTGATCCCTCTCAGGGACCATCGGGGACCGGGAGCTGTTGGTGGTCAAGTGGGCTTTGGAGGAATGGAAACACTGGCTGGAGGGCTCAAGCACCCTGTTTTCTGGCTAAGGAGACAGCTGAACTATTAGTTCAACACATTTTAAGCTCCATGGTCTGCCGACCGATGTGTCAGATAAGGGGCCCCAGTTTACGTCTCAGTTCTGGAGGGCTTTTTGCAAGTTACTGGGTGCTTCTGTCAGTTTTTCCTCAGGTTTCCATCTTCAATCCAATGGTCAGACTGAGCGGGCAAGCCAACAGCTGGAGACCGTGCTGCGTTGCCTTACCACCCGTGATCAGGGGTCCTGGAGTCGCTAATTACCCTGAGTCGAATACTCAATCAACTCCCTGTCATCCGCCTCTACTGGTCTGTCCCTGTTCCAGTGCTGCTTGGGATACCAGCCCCTGCGGGTCCCATCCCAGGAGGTTGAGGTGCGAGTACCCTCAGCGGAGGCATTTATCCAGCGTTGCCTCAGGACCTGGAGGTGCACTCTGCTTGAATTTACGTACGGAATTTTGAGACAAATATTCCGCTGTTTTTCCCTTCTTCGGCGCTACCTAACACGGCGATGTGTGTTCGGCTCATCAGCGCCACTTTTACATTAAAAGTAAAAAAAAGCCAAATCTTTCTCAAAGATAGAAACCAGAGATGTAAAACCATTGATAGGAACTAGGAAGTGCAACACTATGAGCTAAAATAAGGAGAACACTCCATGCAATTTGAATTATCATTTAGGTGTCATCTACTAGCTAGCTAGCTGAACAAATAAAAGATTTCATAGGAGACATTGGTATCAGTGAGAATTGCTGTCAAATTAATTTAATTGGCTGCAATAACATGGTTGAGTTTGTTTTACATAATCTTTCCCATGAGGTAGCTACTGTGTATGGACCTACCCCTCTGTAATGTAATCTAGCTAGCTAGCTCCATGCAATCTGATAGGAGTTTTGTGCAATGACTGTTTAAAAAATGTCCCATCGCAAGATTAGCGTGGGGTTAGCTTTACAACCTAAATAAACTCCAAACTACAATTAATCCACTTCTTAAAGATAATGTGCGATTTTGCCCACTTGTCCTAAAAGTGGCGCTGATGAGCCGAACACACATCGCCGTGTTAGGTAGCGGCGTAGCGCCGAAGAAGAAGAAGTTTTGCATGTGAATCACAAGTGAATTTTGTGTGAATCGACACGGGGGAAAACAGCGGAATATTTGTCTCAAAATTCCGTACGTAAATCAAAGCAGATCAAGCGTGTCCTTCGATTGCTAAATGTAGATTTGCCAGTTCGCAAGTCAAGCTTTTGATTTGTAAATGTGAACATTGGAAACATATCTGAAAATGTTATTTGCATTTGTGAATATAATTTTTTCATTCATCCAAATGATGATTTACGAAACACAAGTTGAGAGGTGTTTGTGTGTGGATGGAAAAAACACATTTGTGGATTATACTTACGAACACAAATTGAGAGGTGTTTGTGTGTGGATGGTAAAAATAATTGTGGATTATACTTTTGTGTTTGTTTATTTTTGATAGAAATTTAGCTCCATAGCTACACGCTTCTCGAAGGACCAAGCGGGCAGCGGACCACCATCGCTCCCAGCCGGCAGCGGGTCTGGTTGTCCACCTGGGACCTCCCCCTCTAAGTCGAATCTTGCAAGCTGACCCCACGGTTCATCAGCCCCTTTCCCATCACTAAAGTGATCAACCCGGCTGCGGTTCGGCTCCAGCTTCCGCAGAGCCTCCGCCACATTCTCCACCACATTTACCCCACCTTCCACGTCTCCAGAATCAAGCCCGTCGTCCGCGGTTCCTGGGGTCCCACTCCCAAACCCCCCCCTCCCCCTCGGCTTATCGAGGGATTGGAAGCGTACACCGTGTGCTGTCTGTTGGGGGTTCGACGTCGGGCTGTGGCCTCCAGTACCTGGCCGACTGGGAGGGCTACGGGCCTGAGGAACACTGTTGGGTTCCAGCCCGGGACATTCTAGACCCCTCACTCATCACTGACTTTCGCCGGCAGCATCCTGACCGCCAGTTAGCAAGGCGGGGGGTACCGTCAGTATTTGAGTCTGTGTTATGTTTTTCTATTATCCGTTTCGGTCATGTCTGTTTTTGTTTGTGTGTTATCGTTTTCATCGGCCGTCTCCCAGCCATGTGCTCTTGTGTTTACTTCCCCATTGTGTCTGCCCCGCCTTATGTGTCAGCTCCTGTTTACTTATGTGTCTCAGCTGCCCTGCTGTTCACCTGTCTCTCGTTTCCTCGTTAGTCTGTGTATTTAAGTTCCACTCTGTCTTGTGTTCTCTGCGTGTTCATCACAGTTGCCTGCTTTGCTGTTTCGCTGACCCGTGTTTTGCTAGTTTCTTCGTGTGCCTGATTTCTGTTCTCTTGAATTTTTGATTTTGTTTCTTGACTTCGCTTTTTGTATAGTTTTTGTACTTTTGCCGTGATCACCTGGTTTTGACTACAGCCTGTTTCTGACTATGTTTCTGCCTTTTCCTTGTGGCTTTTGCCAAGTACTTTTTTCCTTTTCCTTAAGGCTTTTCAAGTACTGTCTGCGCTTAAGTCTACTGCACCCTAACATGCAGAGCTGCATCGGGGGGCCGGTGTCCTAACGCTCGTGCCTCCAGTCGTTTTTGATGCCAGTGGAGCTCGATCGGGGCACCAGCATAGCGGCGTGCTCATACAATGATATTTTGTCCCTGCAGCCATTCCTGGATTTGCCTTCTCCGTGTTAGCAACCCCATGGTAAGTAGCTAACGTTACATAACTTTATTTTCAGTTTCATCTGTAATTATATATAATTATAGGCCCTATGTTCAAAGTGTATATTTGAAGTGACATGACTGTCAGTTCACAGCCAAAGGCTCTGATCCGTGCTATAAGTTAGGCTAAAGCTAGCTAACGTTAGCTGTCATTGCTATCTTCTTCTCTCAACCTCCTCTAATGTTACCTGCTGACCAACTTGACCGGTGGCTCTGTCATGGTCTGGGGTGCTCTCTTTTGACGTAGCTGAATAGATTACGACCTTGTGTGAAATACCATGTTGAGAAAAATATAGCGAAATTAATTATCATGTGGCCAAACGCATTTTATCAACCCCGCTATCCGATCAGTATTGCTTCACCCCTTCCACTGTGGAAGCATATTATCCGCGCCTAAATTCAAATGAAAATAGAAATCGTGATTGCATTTTGTTTTCATTCGATGTGCGCAAAAACCTGACGTAATTAAAATTAAAATGCAAAACGCCACTTTGCGTTTTCATTTTGAAGTTAATGTACATATACTACTTCATCTGACAATTTGAAAATGTTAGCAAATTAATTTCACATGTAATTTTCCTCGCCCTCTACAAATCCTGTCATTAGTGGTGTGTCTTTCGTGAACGATTCAAATTCATTTGGTGAACAAAAGGAACTCTCACTGCCATGCACGGATTCCAGTGTTGACAGATGCCTGAATTAATTACCCCAAAAAAATATTCTGAAAACCCCCCATCTTCAATTGACTCCCATCAGTGTAGGAAATAAAAAGAGGCAATTTTTGCCCTCACTGACAGGCATTTTAGAATGGGGCAGTTTGTGAAATATACCAAAAAAAAAATTTATTAGTTAACCTTAATAGTAAATAGCAAGTTATTTAGTGCCAATCTTATTTTATAGCTGATAAATCATATCAAAGTGTAGGCTACATGTGTATGAGGGTGGGGTCTTGCAGCAAAAACTACACTAAAAACTAAATTTCAACCAACCAGCTACATCTGATTGGCTGTAGTTGGTAAAATACACCACAAGATGGCAGTGTGATCAAGGGTGAATAACTGCGTTAACGTTGTGAGACAACATTCAGCCATGTTTACGTGAGTTTAGGCTACTGCAGCTCGCCAACCAATTAGCCATGTGATTTTTGAATGAGCTATAGGCCTTTAGGTTCTTTAAAAAATTGACACAACAAAAGATGGAGTCAAAATGACTTAACGATGAGCTGGTCCTGCTTTTGCTCGGTAAAAACCCTATTAAAATACGCTTTTAGAAAGGTCAATCTTACGTTTCAGTGACGCATAATTACTAGTACAGTCATAGGCTATTAATACATAGGGCTCAAAAGAATGGAACACACAAAATCAATTGTTAATGGCTTGCTTTTAATAGATGTTATGCAGTCCGTTACAACTTATCCAAAGTGTGGCAGCTTAAACAATAGCCTATTGAAGTGCAAAATTGGAGGACAAAAAAACGATAAATTCAATTTAAAAAAATGTTTTAAACTGAGTTGAAATTTAGGCCTATTGCAGCCAGGTAGTGTAAAGGTTTTAGCTAATGTTACTGTTCTGTTCCCACAACGTGTTGTATACATCCAGTATGTTAACGAAGATAAACAGACAGCCAAACTCGGTTTTCACGAGCCAGGAAGCGAGCGCCCTGCTCCTTTTATTGACTACATTCTTCAGAGTGACAGGTGAAAATTACATGTAAAACTGTAGCAAACAGAAAAACAAAAGACATAGATATCTCTTAGTTTTCGTAGAAAATTCACTATACGAATTTAACAGCTGGCAAATAAGTGCTAATATGAATTATAACACAATAACATGGAATTATATGCTAGTCATACCTTAACATGTAAAGTTGCCGTTAGCGTCATCATTTTTTAACTAATATGAATTACTATCCATATAAATTTGCACATAAACAATCAAAACTGTACATAGAAAGTGAATCATGTTCAAACTTACAGCCATTGCTTTCGAGGGTGAGAAAAAAGGGTCGAGATACAAAAAACACGTTCGCCATGTGCTCCTCTGCTTGTACTCTAATGGAGTCTACTCAGTTATGGAGCTTCTTCTTCCCAAAATGCATTGTTAACACACTTCTGAATAAGGGTTTGCATATCAAAATAAAAGCATGTCACCAATTTACTACAAGCAAGCAATGTATACAGAGATTCAAACATAAACTAAAAACATGAACTCAAACTGAGGGCAGAACACTCCCCGTCTGGCATTACCAATGCCACTACAACTTCTTTTCTCAGTCCTTTTCTAGGAGGATGATGACATCGGAGATGGGCCGCAGGTAAGTCTTTGAGGTGCCCTGGGATGATGTCCTCACTTCAACTTCGCGGACCCTTCCATCGGTGCTTGGAAAGGTCGAAGTGACCAAAGCCATTGGCCATTCATTCCTTGGTGCTTGACTTTGTTTCAGGAGCACAACGTCTCCGGGTTGCAGGTTGCGATGTGCCTTGTGCCACTTGCGTCTTGAATGCAGAGTGCTGATGTACTAATTTCTCCATCGGCTCCAGAATTCGTTTGCAAGTGCCTGCACTTGTCTCCACTGGTATTTCAGGAGATTTTTCCCAGTGAAGTCTCCTGGTGGAGCAGCTAAGCTTGGCTTTTGGGTCAAGAGCATGGCAGGGGAAAGCAGGATTGGTGCTGCGGGATCCGATGAGATGGGAACCAGTGGTCTTGCGTTGACTATCGCTGATACCTCCGCCATCAGCGTACAAAGTACTTCATGCGTCAGGCGAGTATGCTTGTCTTGCAAAAGCATGGAGTCTAAGATTCTGCGTGCCACGCCAATCATGCGTTCCCACACTCCCCCCATGTGGGACGCGTGTGGGGGATTGAACTTCCATGTGCAGCCATTGCTATGGAGATACTTCAAGATGCTGGTCTGTTTGTCATTGGGACATGCCATGCCCAGTTCCGAACTGGCAGCAACAAAGTTGGTCCCCCTGTCGGACCAGAGCTGCTTTGCTGGGCCTCTGACTGCAAAGAATCTTCGCAATGCGTTGATGCAGCTGCTCGTATCCATAGACTCTATAAGCTCAATGTGTACTCCCCTGGTACTCATACATGTGAACAGAATGGCCCATCTTTTGTTGTTAGCTGCCCCTCCTCGGGTGCGTCGAGTGACCACTGTCCACGGTCCGAACACGTCTAGGCCGACGTACGTGAAAGGTGGAGATGTGTCAAGCCGCTCTGGGGGGAGGTCAGCCATCTTCTGTACTTCTAGCTTCCCCCTGAGCCTGCGGCATATTACACAGTGATGGAGGATAGAGCTAATCAGCCTCTTGCCGGCCACAATCCACAGTCCGGCCGCCCTAATAGCCCCTTCTGTGAATTGCCTTCCCTGATGCTTCACTTCCATGTGATGGTGTTTCACAAGCAATTTGGTCACATGGCTTTGCTTTGAGAGGATGATTGGGTTCTTTACATCTGGTTCAATGGAAGCGTGTCTGAGACGTCCTCCGACCCCTCAGTAGACTATCACTGATGTAGGGATCAAGGTTCAAGATAGAACTCGAACTAGAGACTTCCTTATTCGCTTGAAGAGCAGCATACTCGTCTGGATATGTCTCTCTTTGAACTGACTCAAGAATGAGTCTCTTTGCAGCAGCAAGTTCCTCTGGAGTGCGCGGTTTGCTGCATTGATGCCATCCCTTACACATGTGCTGTGATGCATCTGTAGGATCTGACTTGTGGGAACGTGCCTGGTGAAGCAGGAAGGAGACGGCTCTTAACGAGGATTCCCACGTGGAATAGCGCTGGAACCGTTCAGATGTGAGTCCGCTGGCTTCGACATGGGTAGCGAGAGCAGTTACTTGTGGTTTGACTTCCACGTCGACTTCAGGGTCTATCAGTTCAAAGGGCTTATGCACTTCAGGCTCTGGAGGCTTGTGAAGGAAGTCAGGTCCCTTGAACCACATAGTATCCATGAGCTGCGATGCAGGTACAGACCTGGTGGCCAGATCAGCTGGGTTTTGTTCTGAAGGGATATAGTGCCACTGCTCAGGGGATGTCGTCTGGCGTATACGATGCACACGATTATGCACAAACACAAAGAAACGTTTTGTGTCATTGCAGATGTATCCTAGGACCACCTTGCTGTCACAATAGAACTTTACAGCATCTGGCTTGTGGTCCAGTTCATCCAAGATGAGATCCACCATCTCGACCGCCAGGACAGCTCCACATAGCTCGAGGCAGGGTATTGTAGGCTCTGGCTGTGGTGATAGTTTTGCTTTTCCAAGCACAAATCCAACCTCACAATGACCCTCTTCAGTGACAGATCGTAAATAAGCTACTGCCCCTATGGCCCAGTTTGAAGCGTCGGAAAAGATACACAGCTCTGTGTATGTGGATCTTGAGAGGGACATTGGTACATAGCAGCGGGGTACTTGGAGGCTGCTCAGCTCTTGCAGTGATGATTTCCACGCTTCCCTTGTGGGCATTTTATCATCCGGAAGAAGGGCATCCCAATCCTGGACTCCACTGGAGAGCTCTCGCAACAACAATCTGCCTCTGATTGTCACTGGTGCTGCGAATCCCAAGGGGTCAAAGATGCTATTGACGACAGAAAGCACCCCCCGGCGGGTGTAAGGCTTGTCAGTCAAGGCTACTTTGAAAGTGAAGGTATCTGTGCTTATGTCCCAGCACAAACCCAGACTCCTTTGAGCAGGCAGAGTTTCATCTTCAAGACCCAAGTCTTTGATGTTTGAGGCCAGATCTTCAGGTTCGAAGGCTTGCATCACGGTAATGTTGTTTGATGCGATTTTGTGCAGTTTCAGGTTCGACTCTGCAAGTGATGCACAGGTACGCTTCATTAGGTCTATAGCTGCGGACTCTGCTGGAAGTGATATGAGACCATCATCAACGTAAAAATGCCTCTCAATGAACTGCTGTGTGTCGGCTCCGTACTTGGGCTCGCCTTTCTGGGCAGCTCTCCGCAGACCATAAATAGCTACCGCCGGGGACGGGCTATTGCCGAAAACATGTACCCGCATGCGATACTCTTCTACCTCCTTGGACAGGTCATTATCCTTATGCCATAGGAATCTCAAGTAGTCCCTGTGGTCGTGTCTCACCAGGAATCCGTAAAACATTTGACGAATGTCCGCAGTGACTGCGATGAGCTCCTTCCTGAACCGCACTAACACACCGAGGAGAGTGTTATTTAGGTCGGGACCTGTCAGCAGCACTGAGTTGAGGGAGACCCCATGCTGTTGGGCGCTTGAGTCAAACACAACGCGTATCTGTCCCGGCTTCTGGGGATGGTACACCCCGAAAATGGGCAAGTACCAGCACTCGTTCTCATCATGGACAGGTGGTGCCTTCTCTGCATGCTTGTTTCCAAACAGCTTCTCCATGAAGGAGGAAAACTGCTCCTTCATCTCAGGGTTTTTGTTTAGAGTGCGTCTTAAGGAACTGAGGCGGGACAACGCTTGCTCTCTGTTGTTTGGGAGCAGGGGACGAGGTGACCTGAATGGCAATGGAGCCACCCAATTGTTCAGTTCATCCTGATGAACCTCTTGCTCCATAATCTTTAAGAAGGTTTCATCTTCGAAGGACATGGCATACTTGTTGTCATGATCTGTACGTTCAAACATTGCATGCCCTAGCTCATCTCCAGCTGGCATGGGCTTTGATGGGCGCTTGGGGAGGCCATACTTGTGCTCCCCGCCGTAGCTTGGTTTCTCTTTAACACTGATGTTGTTAGGACAAGGAGTGAGGAGAAATGGACGTCCATTCTGCAGGACATGGGTTCTGAAGACATTTAGAGTCGGCTTGTGGGTATTGTTGATGCACACCTCACCAACAATTACCCAGCCTAAGTCTAGGCGCTGAGCAAAGGGTGAATCATGGGGCCCATTGACTTGCTGTCTAACCTTGTGCACCCGTATCATGTCTCTCCCCAACAGGATCATCATCTGAGCGTCAGGATCTAACTTGGGGATGCCTGGAGCAATGCGCTTTAAGTGGTCATGTGCAAGAGCCACGTCTGGTGTTGGTATTTCCGATTTATCTGTCATGATTTCATTGCACTCGATTAGAGGTGGGAGATCCAGGCATTCTCCTCCGTGCACTGCTTTGATTTGAAAGCCTGCCGCTTTCCTTCCAGTCATCTCTGTTGTGCCAGCACACGTCCTCATCAGATATGGTGACAGGCTGCCTTCGATCCCAAATAGATGAAAAAACTCAGAGCGGGCCAGTGAGCGGTTGCTCTGATCGTCAAGTATGACGTATACCTTGACGGAGCGCTCTGGTTGGCCTTTAGGGAAGACCCGTGCTAGGCACACCTTTGAACAGGACCGAGCTGGGCTACCTTTACCACAGACCTTGGTGCACCGTGACATCACCTCAGGTTGAGGGCCATCTTGAGGTTCTGCATCCACTTCTGGTGTGGGCGATGCAGAATAAGGCTGAGGCTGGGAGGTGCTAGGATGCATAGCAGAGCAGTGTCTGTCACTCTCGCATTCATTACATTTCAGGGTTGCCTGACAACCCTTAGCCAGGTGGTTTGGAGAGCAGCACTTAAAACAGCACTTGTGTTCCTTCAGGATGTTCTTCCGTTCTTGCAATGGTTTCAATCTAAAGGCTCTACATTTAGCCAGAGGATGTTGCTTGTTGTGCACAGGGCAGTATCGAGCAGGATCACTATCTTTCTTCTCACTCTCTGTTGCACTTGTGTGATCTGCGCCAGCAGTTGCACAAACATCTGTCTTATGCACGGATACAGCAGACTTGAATCCACTTTGTCTTGGTTGAGTTCTCTCACCTTTATTGTAAGGCTGGCTACTGGTTGACAGGACAAAGCTGGGGTCATTTCTGGCCTTAGCCTGGCCATAGACAAAGTCGACAAAGAATGAGAAGGGCGGAGATTACTCTTTGTTCTTCCTTGTAACGGGAACCGGTGCTGAGCCATTTTTCCTGTAGGCCTGAAGGCAACTTCTCTACTATCGGATTTATCCCGCGAGGAGTATCAAGGTAGTTGAGGCCGGGAAGATGTCCTTCGTTCTTAGCTGCCAGCACCTCCATGAGAAGATCACTGAGTTCTCTCAGTTTGATGTTGTCTCTAGCAGACAGACGGGGGAAATTATCCAGTCTTTTAAACAGAGCATTTTCTACTATTTCAGGTGTAGCATAGCATTCTTGAAGTCTCTGCCAAGACAGATGGAGGGCAGCTTGGGGATTGGTGACATATACCGAACGGATCCTTTTAACATGCTCTGATGACTCTTTACCGAGCCACTTTACTAGGAGGTCCAACTCTTCACTATATGTGAGGCCTAAGCCCTGTGTTGCATTGAGGAATGAGGACTCCCATGCTCTATAGCTTTCTGGTGTATCATCAAATTTGGAGAGACCAGTAGTCACTAACTCTCTGCGTGCTAGGAATTTAGCGAAATCTTCCATTTGTAGGGGGTTGGCTGCTGACGAAGAACGCTGATCGCACTGTCGAGGAGTATACTGATCATATTGCCGAGAAGTAGGCCGATCATATTGTCTGTGCGGGCTAGCTGATGGCCTTGATGTAAATTTGTGATCAATTGCCTGTGCGCGCTCGTAAATTGAGGGTTTGTAAGCGAGTGTGGGGATTTTCTTTGTGTCCACGGGTGAAATCTGTAGTGTGGGATTTTTATCATGATGATGTAAGATTTCCAAGCAGAATCTTGAGTATGGAGCTGTGTTTGACGTTTCACATACTCCTCTGTTCTTTGTTTGACCAATTGCGGTGGGACAGTGCTTCTTGCACTTCGGGCATCTTCACCCTCCACACCTGCCGCTTCCTCTAAGACCTCAGCTTTTACTCGAGCGGCTGCTGCTTCCCCTTCAACCTCCAAAACCTCAAAGTCTGCATCTAGTGTAGCTTTTTGTAGATCTAGCTTAGCTTTTTGCTTTTTTATTTCCTGCTGTTGTTTAACATAGGCAATCTTGGTTTGCGCTGCTTCAGCTGAGGCTCTGGCTATGGCGGCTGCCTCAATGACAGAGGACCTAGAAGAGGAAGAGCGTTTAGAGGCCGCTTCTGATCTTGTCTTGACTGAAGCCTTGGTGGATGAACTCTTGCTAGTTTCTGATCCAGCCTTTTCAACTTTAGCACTGGTTTTAGAGTCCATGGCTGTGTCCTTGTATTTTCTTTACACCCACTGATATTATGGCTTTTTACTGTTCTGTTCCCACAACGTGTTGTATACATCCAGTATGTTAACGAAGATAAACAGACAGCCAAACTCGGTTTTCACGAGCCAGGAAGCGAGCGCCCTGCTCCTTTTATTGACTACATTCTTCAGAGTGACAGGTGAAAATTATGTGTAAAACTGTAGCAAACAGAAAAACAAAAGACATAGATATCTCTTAGTTTTCGTAGAAAATTCACTATACGAATTTAACAGCTGGCAAATAAGTGCTAATATGAATTATAACACAATAACATGGAATTATATGCTAGTCATACATTAACATGTAAAGTTGCCGTTAGCGTCATCATTTTTTAACTAATATGAATTACTATCCATAGAAATTTGCACATAAACAATCAAAACTGTACATAGAAAGTGAATCATGTTCAAACTTACAGCCATTGCTTTCGAGGGTGAGAAAAAAGGGTCGAGATACAAAAAACACGTTCGCCATGTGCTCCTCTGCTTGTACTCTAATGGAGTCTACTCAGTTATGGAGCTTCTTCTTCCCAAAATGCATTGTTAACACACATCTGAATAAGGGTTTGCATATCAAAATAAAAGCATGTCACCAATTTACTACAAGCAAGCAATGTATACAGAGATTCAAACATAAACTAAAAACATGAACTCAAACTGAGGGCAGAACAGTTACTCTCACAGAGGAGTGGTGGGCCAAATGGTAAATGAACAGCGACATTCAAATTCAACGTTATTCAACTTAGCGAACAAATGAACTTAACGTTACCTCAGGTTCAGCATTCATGCTGTTGTCTGCTGTCGCTGGATTAAGGCCTACTTCTTTCTTTGGAAAGCTTTTCCCGGTGCGCAAAATGCCACAAAATATCATTGAAAAGACGTCCAAGGCGCGTTTCCAACACAATTTATGTTAGCCGTTCATGGACGACTGTTGTTAAGTGCTTCCACATTGCAAAAATATTTTTATTATATTTGAGAGGAGTCTGGCAAATCGTAGCCTACATTTCACTTTCTCCCCCTGCTCTGTTCTATTTTTTAAAAGTGCCATACCGTGGAGCAGCTATATGGCCGACGCTGTAGAAAGTCACGAAATTAGAAATCGTGCCAACTCCACTTCTGAACATCCAGGATGTTCTTTCTGGTAGGTTACAATGGATGCCAAAGTGAAGCAGTTGCGTTTCCACGTGCGTTCGCTTGTGTTATGTTTCCGGCCTTAGGATTCCATCCAGTAAAATTGGTTAATACCATAGACTGTAGAAAAATATGGACAAAGTCACTGTGACATCACCCATTGCCTTCCCACAGCCTCGTAAAAAAAACGTTTTGAGTCTCCGGAAGACTTTTTTGCTGCCCGTTTGTACAAACAGATATGGGTCAAACAGATATGGTCATCATGGTCCGGGTACAGTATGATTGACAGTTCGGGGCGGAAAAGCCCATGACCTGACCTTAACGAAACCCACGCAAAACGAACTTGCAGTAAACCTCCTTAAGTAGCTAATGTTTTATAATATAACATTTAATTTTCATCCTGGATTTTACTGTGTTATTTATTCGCATTGAATGTGTGAAACTCGATTAACGTTCAGTTATCTTCAATTTATATTCAGCTAATTTGATTAGCTAGATAGCATAGCCTACCAGCTGAGCTCAGTAGCCAAGCTAGACACACTGCATCACCACCACACATGGACAAACATAGGTTAACGCTATTGTCATGAACTATATTGACGGTCAATACATCACAGATGTTATTTTGACAAGACTGCTTTTATTATAAATGTCCCTCCCTGTGAACAACAGTCGTCCATGGACGGATAAATTGTGTTGGAAACACGTCTTGGACACCTTTTCAATGACATTTTGTGATATTTCACGCACTGGGCTAGCGCCGCTAGAAAGGCAGCAAGCTGTCCCCATAGTCTGTTAAATGAGCAAACCACCACCGTCTTTTTGGCTAATCGCTAATTAACTCGACTGTGACAGAGCCGTCTGTCACGGTTTCCCGCAACATCCGATGAAACCCAGTTCTGAAAACGTCCAGATAAAGTCGGCTGGTTAGTGGGTGCACACGCTAGCTAAAGCACAGTAGCTACATTAGCTACATCGTAGCTGGCATTAACTTTCATCTGCATCCTGTACCATAATCACAAACATTTACAAACACACAAACTCTGTGTTTTTTTTTCTTCCAGATAAATTACTGGTTTTATTTTAAACATTCTCGTATTGAGTCAGTAGCTACAAACATACCGCGCTATTTTCTTAATTTTGGGACTGAAAACAAATCTGTCCAGGTGTAGAAATGTCTGGTTAGGGTTCTTGTTGGAGCAGCTGGCTAATGTTAGTAATGTTAGCTAGGCAATCATGGTAACTAGCCAACTTATATAGCCAGCCAGCCAGCAAGGATGACTTTAAGGAAGTTAAATAACTGTTAAATTAAAAGGGCTTGCCATAAGCTATCGTTAGCTTGCTAGCTAAATGTTAAAACGACTTGCCGTGAGCTATCGTTAGCTTGCTAGGTAGCTAACCCAGCATTGCTTAGCAATGGTAACGTTCATGGCAGGGGGAGTACGCGATTGTGTATGGGAGGGGGTGAAATTGTTAAATTGATAAGGTTATACAGGTATGGAGCAATCAATTTGAGATACTTAACCCACAGTTTGGCTGCTTGCTCCGAGACGCTGGGTCTGTAGTGTAGCTGCAGCATCCCCTGCTGTCTCATCTCACAAAACAGTATTTTTTTTTCATAGTAGACACATCATATCTCACTCCAAAATTAATATGTGATGACAAACATGTTGAAGATGAGCGACAGTCAATTTATTATGTTAAGAACTGCGTCCACAAAACAACTGCTTGTTCACGGTAGGCTACTACTAACGGCACTTTGGGCGCTCCCAGCTCAACCAGGAAGTGAGCTTCAAAATGAAAGCCTGGTTTTGGCCTCTTGGTTAACACAACTTGAGTAATACGCTGACACTACGTGGAGATTCTGGGCCAGGCCATACCAGAATAAAGCAGAAGCCAGAGTGGCACGACTGGCTTTGTACCTTGTTTTAATCATCACCTGATCTCGTCTCTCCACATATTAGGCCACAAACATTTAAATAACAGCCAAAGCTGTCCCTCCCCTGATAATTAAGTAAGTATGCATGGGCTAGGAGAAGGAAAGGGACCCCCTCCTCTTCTTCCAACCACTTAAAAATTAGGTCCTGTCTTGACTTTTCAGTTGGCATCTGATTCTTGTATCTGGTGCGGTATTTGCGGTGTCTGGAATTTTACATTTCATCCCTGCAATTGGTTTTGAGACTTGCTGAGCTATCTGCTGAAGCACTTGCTGAGCTAGCTGCGAAGCTAACTGCAAAGCTAGTCGCGAATGGCTTTGCGAGTGGCTTTGTGAATTGCTTTACGAATGGCTTAGCGAGTGGCTTTGCGAATTGTTTTACAAATGGGTTAGCGAGTCGCTTTACGAATGGGTTTACAAGTGGCTTTGCGAATGGCTTTACGAATGGCTTTACTACTAGCTTGGCTATGTGTATTAGCCTACTACTCGTTCTTCTACTCGCTTAGCTAGCCTACTGGTATTGTGAATGGGGCTAAATTAGGCTGCAGACCCATTTTTGGCACAGCTTTTGGCATAGAGAACATATTTGGCCCGGGGAAAAACTAGACTGGTTGAATAGGGGAGTATCCTCTCTTTAAGAATGAGTGGCAATATGACTGGCCAAAATGAAAAAAAACCTCTAAAAGCTGCCCTGATCTTGTCACAGTATAATAGCAGGTTTGAGATTCAGAATCCACCACTCTCCAAACAATATACGAGGCAGATGTAAAAGGCAAAAAGGGATTTTATTTATTCCAACAAAGTTCATAAAATATCAAGACACACGACCTGATAGAGCAATGCCCGTCTGTGGGTCTCCTTTATCCCTTAATCTGGTTCCGCAATTATCTCATCAATCACCGCCAGAACCCATGCACTCCCAATCTCACTGAGGGAGAGCGTGAATATTTTAAAATCTTGCTATGGACCGCATAAGCGCTCACTGTAATGAGCCTCATTTTTATTTGTTTTTGAGCATGAAACATGTAGGCTACTGGGCCAGATAGAAATAACTTTTTATACAAAGTATAGCCTATGCATTTTTGCATGAACATAATGTATGTAATGTGCGGCCCAAGACGATTTAAGTCTTTAAAACTCATCCGAATAAGAAGCTGCGATTAAGAAACCAACTTCAGCCCCTTGCTTTAGTTTTGGTCTAATTTTGTGTTTCTATTGTTTCTCTGCACTCTGACAGGTAGGCCTACATTAAACTAAATATGGAAAAAACACAGGGCCAAGCTACATTAAATAATTTAGGAAAGATTAGGTCGGATTGCTTTTGGAATAGAGTTTGTTTAGTTAGTGTGACCAACGATAGGCGATATTGCAACTTGGCCACATTTAAATATCAATACTATGTTTAAAGGCAGGCCTAGTTTTTGCAAGTTGTAATTTAATAGACTTGGCATTTTTTTTACGTTGATAACCATTTTTGTTTAGATGCGTTTTACAATGCAATTGGCTTTGCTACTATCATGGGCGAGTCTTCCCGAATATAAAAAGCAAGGTACTCGAATGCCTAGGGGTTTTATTACAAACAGACTCACCCAGATAATCGATTCCTTCCTCAATCGCGGATCACGGACTCAGCTCTCAGGCTGAAGAGTGCGGCTGTAGAACGGAAGGTCTCACCTCGATAATTCCCACTAAGACAGGACCAGCGCAATCTTCGCTCCGGATAGCGACCAGCTCCTTCTTGTTCCTTTTATTTGCTCAAGTTTTAGTTATTTTCCTTAACTCCTTTGCGTAGATGCATAGTTATAATGGCGCCGGCACCCCCATTTTTCTCAACTGAGACATTCGTTGCTCCTGGAGCCAAAATATTAGTGTAAATCACAAACTCTGTGTTTTAACTTTATTGGTAGACAATTCCAGCTGAATAGAGTTTCTAAGTGTCACTATTTTTCCGTAGCAAGTTCGGTTAACAAAAACCCCCCATTGTCCCCCAACCCAGTCTATACCTACCCATGCGTGACATAGTGGACAATAGTGTCTTTGTGTGAGTTCATAAATATATTTATGCATCATATAAAATTTGAATTCTATCATAGCAACAAGATAAACCCAACAATAGCCTGCCAAAAACGCAGTGAAAAGCCCTGCTCACTGAAATGCAAAATAAACATGTGAAATTATTGTCTCATTGTACCACGTATTCTACAATGAATATCTGCTACTAAATTTTAAATAAATATACAATCCTACCATTGGCTTTACAGATAGAGATGTTCCTTTCAAAATTCTGTAGTCATTTATTGTCTGGTACAATCCATTTGAAAAATATACAACACTATTACACTATCTGAAACGTCAACTCGTTAAAACCTTCTAAGAATGTTGTGTCAAAACATTCCAAGTATGTTTTCAAATAACGCTCTTATAACTAAAACATTCTGGGAACATCTAAAAAACACTCCCAGAACATTCCAAGCTAATTTTCCCATAACAGGAATGAACAGGAGAACGTTCTTGTAACCTAAAATTGTTAGATGGGAAAACGCCAAGTTTTGGGAAAAGGTCCAAGACTAGGCTGATGTGACAGTTTCCTGAGACTGGGTTGAGTCTACATTATTCCCTGATTAGTTTGAGGAAATTTGCCTTGCCTGTGTTTTGTTTGTTTTTCTAGCATGGTCCCTACAACAAACACCTTTCTTTATTAGACCTTTCTCTTTTAACAGCCAGACCATTACAGTCCTGGAGAACCGCAGTGTCTGCTTTTGGTGCGTTTCAGCACTTAACTGATTGAGTAATTGATTGGTTAAAGAATACACATACATACACACACACACACACACACACGCTAGATGTAAAGCTAGTTTTCATGGCATAAACTGGCAACTGAGGAGAGGAAACCACAAAACACTGCTGCCCTCCGAAACTTGTTTGATACCCCTGGGGACTAGTTATGCTCCAGAAAACCCGCTGAGCCTACAACTCTACAGACAGGCCTGCCTCAAAAGAGGAGACATGGCGTCGCCATCAGGATGCTGTGACAGTAGCAGCTACATGCCTGTTCATGGGTAGGTGTTGCACTAAAGCAAAGGACTGAAAAACTGAACAGACATGTAGGGACAGCTCAGGTTGAAAACAAATCCCATTGATTTACATTCAACCTAAATACTACTTCCTTTGTACAATTTTGTAGTTCATGTGGTGGACACAAAATTGGTGCATTCGCTCTGACTTTTCATGGTCAGAGGACCTGCTTTCAAACTCTCGTCCGCAAGTACCTTATACATTTAATTCCACTAGAGGGCAGTGTTGTTCTACATACAATATGTTTTCAGTGTGTTTGTTCAACAGGTAAGTGTTGAAAGTATCCCAGTGAACATTGTGTTGAAAAGATGGTGAAACACCGTCTTGCGTGCAGATGAAAAACCGGCTTAATTTGGTTGAAAAGTGAACGTTTTCTTAACCGGCTAGGATGTATACGGGTAAAACCTCGGCTAAATTGACATATTTATGTCAAAACATGTCTCAACCTGAGATTTCCACCCCTCTAGACATCTAGATTCCGGCTTTTGCTCACTGGGTATAGACTAGGCTACCTTTTCAATTGGTCTATATGGTAAATGAGGAAAAACGAATAGGTAGATTAGAGCATAGCCTAAGTGTCCACTCAATGTCTTGAAAATGAATAGAAACAAGTTGGTTACAAGTAGGTTATATTGTCCGATTATTTCATGAGGGAAATAAGTTTAAATTCAATATGTTGTCTCTAACTAGAAGGCAATTGTGATTATTTTTAAAGTAGGTCTATAATTGTTTAGCATCCTCATTTAGCCTACCAAATCGATTAAAGAACATAACATTGTTGCTGAAGACACCAAGACCAGAATGGTTTTCTCGAAACAAATAAATATATTTTGGTAACACCTTATAATAATGTCATAGATAATATATCATTAGTAAGGCATTTGTTCATTATTTACTTACAATTTATAAATCATTATTCCTACGTTCACAAACATTTATAAATGTATTAATTAACATGAGTTAAAAGAGACCCATGTTGGTGATAATGCATTTTAAATAAAATTTGATTGGTTGATTGATTGACAGACATATACACACACATCGCTCCACCTGACCATGATTCTCTTCTAATAATTCATTTGAAGTGACAGATGCAAATTACCTGTCTGATAAGATCCTAGAGCAAGTACAGTTAAGGGGCCTAGTACCAGTCTCAGCCTGGGCCCTGCCCTTGGGTCAAGCCCCAGCCCCACCCACTGAAAGTAGGAGGATATATAAGATAAATTGTTCACATGTTCTCTCCCAGTTGACCAGAAAGACTCTGATCTTTACTTAACTCATGTTAATTAATACATTTATAGATGTTTGTGAATGTAGGAATGAATAATAATTTATAAATGAAGTAAATAATGACCAAATGCTTTACTAATGATCTATTACAAGACATTATAATAAAGTGTTTGTTAGGTACCTCGAGGGGGGACTGGACCCAAATGCAAAACTCCCGGGAAAACTCCACCAGGGAGGACATTTAATGGGAAAACAGGCAGGGGCAAGACAGAAATGGGCGAGACAGGAACAGACGAGACTGGAACTTAGAGGGTCAGGAACTAGAAGGGTCAGGAACCAGGCGGGACAGAAACTTGAACGGGCACATGGGCCCGCGGTCAGGAACAGGAGCGGGGGACCGCAGATGGCGCGCCGTCATGGCCAGGCGCTCAGCCTGGGGTTCAGGCGTTAGCCTGGGGGTTAGGAACAAATGCGGGGGACCGCAGATGGCGCGAGGGCGCGGTCAGGGCCAAGCGCTAAGCCTTGGGTTCAGAAACAGATGCGGAGTTTCCACAGTTGGCGCGGGGTCCCGGGGTCAGGGACAGGCACACAGCCTGGGGGTCAGACAGTCATGTAGCCGGGCATGAACAGGGGAGAACTGGGGAGCCTGGGTAGGTAAATGGTAAATGGACTGCACTTATATAGCGCCTTTATCCAAAGCGCTTTACAATGGCCTCTCACTCACCCATTCACACACACATTCACACACCAATGGCGGCAGCTGCCATGCAAGGTGCTAGCCTGCTCATTGGGAGCAATTTGGGGTTCAGTGTCTTGCCCAAGGACACTTCGACATGTGGACAGGAGGAGCTGGGGATCGAACTGCCAACCCCTGTGATCAGCGGACGCCCCGCTCTACCTCCTGAGCCACAGCCGCCCCAGGGGAACAGGGGACCAGGGCAGGAACTGAAGGCCAGGGCAGGAACTGAAGGTCAGGGCAGGAACAGACACAAAACTCACAGGACAAGACATGACGAGAACACACGAGATTCACAAGGTACACCACAAGACGGCTTGGCCCCGAACAGAGAAACGGGGCAGACTAAATACAAACTTAACAAGGACAAAATGAGGAAGAGGTGAGGCGACAACTAACGAAGAAACGAGAGGGAAACACAATGCAGGTGCGAGAAGTGGAGAACACAAGTGGAGGGAGAGAGGGAAAACACGGGGTGGACTGACAGACAAACGGAAGCCCAGGAACAGATCACAGGACATCTGTTATGTTCTGAGTATCTGTCTGTTCTGTATTTTTATCTTCATTATCATTATCATTCATGTATTTTATTATTTTCCCCTGATGCCCCCCCTCCCCCCCCGTCTCATTGATGGAGGCGATGCGTACACTGTGCGCAAGCTTTTGGACTGCCGTCGTCGGGGCCGCGGCCTCCAGTACTTGGTGGACTGGGAGGGCTACGGGCCCGAAGAGAGAAGCTGGATTCCTGCGAGTTTCGTGCTCGATAAGACTTTGATAAGAGACTTTCATAGCACCAATTCTGTTCTGCCTGTCAAAGCACCAAGAGTGCTTCCTAGGGGGGCGGGTACTGTTATGTTCTGTCTGTCTGTTCTGTATTTTTATTTTCATTATCATTCATGTATTTATTATTTTCAACATATCATTGCATTCCCCTCTGTTCGTGGGTTGACCGAGTCTCATCTGTGTTTTTGTTTACCCAGTCTCGTGCATGCACTATTTGAGTGACTTCGGGATTTTCCGTGGGTTAACGCTGTATTTTCGAAGTCTCGTTTTTTGCTACTTCCTGCTTTCGTTCTCGTGTATAATTGCATATATTACTAACTCGCGCTAACAATAACTCGGGTGCTTTATTAGTTACGTGCACTTTACTAAACTCATTAACATAAATGTGTATTAACAAACTAATTGTCTGTCTTGTAGTTAGATATTAACATTTAACCAGCTTACCATCTGGTGCGCATCTGAGACGGCCATTCAGCCTCACTAACGCCCCTGCTGTCTTTCAGAAGTTGGTGAATGACCTGCTCGGCGACATGCTCAACAAGTTCTTCTTCGTATATCTGGACGATATACTTATCTTTTCGAAAACCAAGGCCGAGCACGTTACACATGTCCATAAGGTTCTGAGATGCCTCCTGGAGAACAGACTGTTCATCAAAGCAGAGAAGTGTGAGTTCCACTACACCACTACGACCTTCTTGGGGTACATCATCTCCTCTGGGAGTCTGAGCATGGACCCTGAGAAGGTCAAAGCTGTAATTGAGTGGCCCTGTCTTGAGACCTGGAAGGACCTTCAACGCTTTCTGGGATTCGCTAATTTCTATCGGCACTTCATCCGAGGCTACAGCACCATTGCCGCTCCACTCACTGCTCTCACTTCAACAAAGACCTAATTCTCCTGGAACCCTCGAGCCCAAAAAACCTTCGACGACCTGAAGAACCGCTTCACCACGGGGCCTATTCTGATTCACCCTGAACCGGCAGCCCAGTTTATTGTGGAGGTAGACTCTTCTAATGTAGGAGTGGGGGTGGTTCTTTCTCAGCGGTCACCTAAGGACAACAAAGTGCATCCTTGTGCATTCTTTTCACATCGCCGTACTTTTACGGAGGCAAACTATGACATCGGCAATCGCGAGCTACTGGCAGTGAAGCTGGCTCTGGAGGAATGGCGGCATTAGCTAGAGGGAGCACAAGAACCCTTCTTGGTGTGGACGGACCGTAAGAACTTGGAGTACCTTCAGACCGCTAAGAGACCTAACTCTCGTCAAGCCCGCTGGACACTGTTCTTTGCCAGATTCAATTTTGTGCTTGCTTACCAGCCCGGTTCCAAGAATGTCAAACCTGATGCCCTGTCCTGTAGATTTATCACCCCGGCCAAGGAAGAGGATCCTGACACCATCCTGCCTGCCAGCTGCTTCATCAACGCCATCCAACTCAACATCGAAACCACCGTACTCAACGCTCTCAATGGCGAAGCAGGTCCCAGCAGTTGTCCCACTAACCGTCTCTACGCGCCCGAGTCTGTCCGTTCCAATGTCCTGCACTGGGGTCACTCCTCCAACCTGTCCTGCCACCCAGGGGTCAGCAGAACGCTCACCTTCATCCATTTACAGTTCTGGTGGCCCTGCATGAAGGAGGACGTGAAGGACTTTGTCTCTGCCTGCTCAGTCTGTGTCCAGAACAAGGTACTTCACACACCCCCTGCAGGATTACTCCAGCCCCTTCCTATTCCACACTGTTCCTGGTCACACATCGCACTAGACTTCATCACTAGCTTACCCCCTTCTAACAACTACACCACCATCCTCACTATTATTGACAGGTTCTCTAAAGCAGTTCACTTTGTTCCCTTCACTAAGCTCCCCTCTGCCAAGGAAACAGCATCCCTTTTAGTTCAACACATTATCAGGTTACACGGCATCCCCACAGCCAGTTTCCGATAGAGGTCCCCAATTCACAGCTAATTTCTGGAAGGCATTTTGTAGATCACTCGGCACATCAGTAAGACTCATCAGGTTTCCACCCAAAGAGTAATGGCTAGACTGAGCAGGCTAATCAAGTGATAGAGACTGTATTGCGGTGCTTATGTTCAAGGAACCCCACATCTTGGAGTCATCGGTTGCCTTGGGCCGAATATGCTATTAATTCCCACACCTCCTCCGCCTCTAAACTGTCCCTCTTTGAGTGCTGCTTAGGCTACCAGCCCCCCTGTTCCCGAGCCAGGAGGAGGAGGTGCGAGTCCTGTCTGCCGAAGCCTTCATCCGGCGCTACATTCTTACTTGGAAGACTACTCGCCAGAATTTGCTTTTGGACTGCCGTCGTCGGGGCCGCGGCCTCCAGTACTTGGTGGACTGGGAGGGCTACGAGCCCGAAGAGAGAAGCTGGATTCCTGCGAGTTTCATGCTCGATAAGACTTTGATAAGAGACTTTCATAGCACCAATTCTGTTCCGCCTGTCAAAGCACCAAGAGGTGCTTCCTAGGGGGGCGGGTACTGTTATGTTCTGAGTATCTGTCTGTCTGTTCTGTATTTTTATTTTCATTATCATTCATGTATTTATTATTTTCAACATATCATTGCATTCCCCTCTGTTCGTGGGTTGTCCGAGTCTCATCTGTGTTTTTGTTTACCCAGTCTCGTGCATGCACTATTTGAGTGACTTTGGGATTTTCCGTGGGTTAACGCTGTATTTTCGAAGTCTCGTTTTTTGCTACTTCCTGCTTTCGTTCTCGTGTATTGTATATATTACTAACTCGCGCTAACAATAACTCGGGTGCTTTATTAGTTACGTGCGCTTTACTAAACTCATTAACATAAATGTGTATTAACAAACTAATTGTCTGTCTTGTAGTTAGATACTAACATTTAACCAGCTTTCCCGCTTTATCTTTTCTACCTGCATTACTAAGCTGTCCTTGAGCTACCTGTTAACTTGTTTCAGCTGCTTATCCTTAAAGACCACGCCTCCTCTTATTACTGTGCACACTCCGCTCCTACTCAAACCCGTTGTCTGTCATGCATATTTTCCGAGTCCATTCTATGTATTAGTTCTTTCCTCGTTATTGAATTATTGAAAACATTCTTGGGACATTTGGACAGAACATTCTTAGAAGGCTTTTTTAAATGTTCCTAGAACGTTTTTTCCAAAGTTATAAGAACGTTCTTTGAAAACATGCTCGGGACGTTCTGACTGAATTTTCTGAAAAGGTTTTTCATGACAAGTTTTTTAAAAAGATCATATAATGTTTTTTTCAAAGTTATTGTAAAAAGTTATTATATCGTTCAGCTAGGCATCAGCGTATTTTGGTACGTCTCTCTTACGTAAGACTTATTGTCTCGTACGTATGAGATAAACCTTTTGGCGGCAAAATAATTTCACCTTGCCTTTTAAGGCTTCCGTACTTTAGGGGCTCCGTAGATCTGAGCTAACTTTAGCTAAGTTAACGGCTCAACAGACAGCGTGAACACATCATTGAAACAATTTTATTGGTTGATGTTGCCATGGGTTTTTGGCAGTTCTTCTTTCTTTGCAGTTCTCCGCCACCGGTGCTGCACGAGGGCGTTGTCGGTTCACTTTTCCACTCCGTTCTTGCTTTTCGCTCTCCCAGGTACTCAGCCGTCGCACCTGTGCTGAGTTACCTGTCTGCTACATAAGCTCCGCGTTTCCTGCTTCCGGCGCTTCTGTATTGTATTAATTTGCGATTCGGAGACGGTAAGATCCAGGACTAGGCACCTAAGGAGACCACTTTGCCTCATAAACTTGCTTTGGGGTAACGCGGGACTGTCCTTCCATGCATTTAGCTTCTTTAGGACTGTTGCACTTTCTGTCCCTCGCTCTGGTTTTCCCTTGCCCTGTTCTGCCGAGACAGTGTTTGTTTTTGCCGTTTCCTGTCCACCTCTCTCCGCCTGCTTTCTTTATTGGAAGCGAGAAGTTTTCTTTTTTCTTGTTTTCGTTTCATGCCCTTTATACCATTTTACAGCTTTAAGCCATTTACAGCTTCTCTGTTTTTGTTCGCATCTATTTAGTTTCCCACTCTAGTATTGAGCTGGGGGCAAACTCTTTTTTCATTCTTTCTTTGTTTCTTATCGCCTTCTCTAGTTTTCTCTCTGTAGTTGAGTCTGAGGCGTATCTTCCTATATTTTCTCGTGTCTACGAGTTATTCGCTCGATTTCCTGTGGGTTGCTTTCATTTTTCTTTTTTCCAGCCTTCCTCTTATTCTATTTTCCTGTGGAGAGTGTGAGCCAGTTTATTTTCACCTTTCTTCCCTTGCTTATCTACAGAGTTTTTTCCGTTCTTGTAGTTTTCACCCGTGGGAACTTTCTGACTCCTACCGCCGCATCTGGTCTTCCGAACCCGACTCACCTCCCCCTTACAGTATACAGAAGCTTTAATAGAGGGACCAGCGGCATCCCAATTTGTAGAGCAGAGACTAGCTACCCAAGAGGAGAGCATCCAGGCCCTTCAGGCTAGTCAGCAGGCAATTCAAGCCCAGCATGGTTTTTTGCTAAAGCAGCTGTGCTATCAGGGGGACTGCCTACGGGATGCCTGCCTACGCCCCCTTACCCTCTTCACTTGCCATTAGAGAGCCTAAACTTCAGCTTCCACTCAGGTACAATGGGGAACCTGGCAAGTGATTTTGTCGCTGCTCACCGGCACTGCCCCCACCTAGGCAGATCCCCTGATTCGCTCCAATGCCCCCGTTATGCATTACGCGAATGGTCTGATGGAAGAGATGGTGATGGTTTTTGACGATGACGTCTCTGATCAGGAGGCTGCCATGAACCTGACCCGTCTCCGATACTGTGGCCAGGTTTTCCATCACCTTCTGAGCACTAGCCAGAGAAACGGGGTGGGCTGAGGGCCCACTTAAGTCCTTGTTTTTGAATGCCCTTTCCGAGTCTGTTAAGGACGCCCTGGCAGTGCTGGAGCCCCCTGCCACGTCCGGTGCTCTGGTTACCACAGGCATCTGCGTGGACAATCGCATTGGGTTAAGTTGGCATTAGAGGAGTGGCGCCACTGGTTGCTCCAACAGGCATGAGGCGCAACTCTTGCTAAGCCCGATGGGCATTATTCTTTACCCGGTTCAGGTTTTTAATGACCTACCGCCCCAGGTCAAAGAATACTAAGCTGGATGCCCTCTCCCGCATTCATGATCGCCCAGATAGTGACCCACTTTCTCAGCTCATCATGCCCGCCACGCAAATTGTGGATCTAGTAATTTGGGAAATTAAGGCAGCTTTACTTTTTAATTTTTTTTTTAATGATTTATTTATGGAATTTTCAGGTTTACATCACAAACAAAAATATACATCACAGTGTAACACATGAAGCTTCATAGTTACAACTAAAACAGAAATTAAGAAACAACATACTGACGAACAAGCTTAAAATGAAATAAACAGCGCCCTGTGGGAGCAGCAATTGGCGGCTGCTTCCGGGTGGTGGGAGGGGCTCGGAGAGAATCGCTGAGCATATAGCAGCCACGGACGGGTTGGAATCACGGTCAGGTTCGGAAGGAGTCGCGCTCTGGTAGCGTGGCTACCTTCGCTCTACTGACGACCGACGGAGGTTGTGCAGCAGCGATTCTCTAGCGGTTGCTACACGGGGAATTGAATTAGAATAGGGGTTCAATTGGCTACTAAATTGGGAGAAAAATGGGAAAAAATCAGAAACAATAAAAATAAAATGAAATAAACAAATACATAAAAATAAAACAATATATATATAGAGAAAAAGAAAAAAGTACACAGGTCAGATAGGTAGGTACAACAGGTCAAGGTCATTACTACACCAAGAGGGTAAGGTTTTTCAAGAGGGGTTTTTCAATCGGAAGGTGGCGGGATAATGTGAATGGCATCTATATATTCTGAAAAGGGCTGCCAAATCTTATCAAACTTGGGTAGGGAGCCTCGCAAGGTATACTTGATTTTCTCCAGTTGCATAAAATGAAGCACATCCCCAATCCAACGAGAGTGAGTGGGAACGTAGGGACCCTTCCAAGTCATAAGAATTAACCGCCTCGCCAGCAGAGTTAAAAAAGCCACAAAAGCCAAAAGATATTTGGGTAGAGGTGACTCTGCCGGCAAGACTCCAAACAGAGCAACAATAGGGGAGGGTGTAATGGGGGTAGAGGTGACTTTGGAAAGAGTGTCAAAAACAGACTCCCAAAATGAAGAGAGAGAGGGACACAACCAAAACATATGACAGAGATCCACAGGGGCCTGCCGACATCTCTCACATGTAGGATCAATGTCGGGAAAAATCTTTGCCAGCTTACACCTAGACCAGTGCATCCTGTGAACCACCTTACACTGCAGCACCCCATGTCTGGCACATATGGAGGAGTGGTGAACTCTGTAGAGAATAGCTTCCCAGGTCTTACGATCTATATCTTCCCCTAAGTCTTGTGACCAAATTGTACGTAGAGTGCAAGAATCGGGGGATTGTAGTATAGCTATTTCATTACATAAACGTGTAATAGCGCCTTTCCTAATTGGATCCTGTTTCAGAAGCAAATCTATGGGAGAAATCGGGGGAATCACAGGAAAGCCTGAAAAATGTTTGCGGACAAAGTCACGGACTTGCAGATATCTGAAAAAATTGGTTCTTGGAAGGTCATATATGTCTACAAGTTCGTTAAAAGAGGCAAATATACCATCCACATATAGGCTGCTGATGGTGGAAATGCCCTGATTGTGCCACAGAGTATAGGCCTTATCCAGTAGAGAGGGGGGAAAAAGTGGATTGGCATGGAGAGGGGTTGATAGAGGAGGTGTGTTGAGCTTGTAATGCTGTGTAAATTGGTGCCAGATTTTTAGACTATTCTTTACAATTATATTCTTAGTAAATTTGGGTGGTAGTGACAGGGAGGGCGAGCACAAGAGAGCCGACAATGAGGCAGGAGCACAAGAAGCAGATTCAATACAAAGCCACGCTGGAATAGAGTCAACATTCTGCCAATGTAGGATAGAGCGCAGATTGGCGGCCCAAAAATACTGTTGGAAATTGGGTAGGGCCATCCCCCCTGACAGTCTGGGTCTCGACGAATTCTTGGATTCCCACGTTCCCAAATAAATTGTAAAATCCTGCCATCTAATTTACGGAAGAATGATTTCGCAATAAAGATGGGGATGCACTGAAAAAGGTATAATGGGAAGCACATTCATTTTTTTTTTTTATATATGATTTATTTGTAGAAATTTGAATACAAGAATACAATACACAATACAGCCCCCCACCCCCTCCCCTTCCCAAATCAAACAGACAACTAAAGCAAATTGATACACAGACAGAAAGAAAACTAAAAACAGACAAAAACACAACAACTGGCTGTTAAATGCTTGCAGTGGCAGATATAATTGTAGAAACATATGCTTAAATGCTCATTCACACTATCCCATCTTCTCTGACCATTCAACTCTCTCACTCACATCCACTCACATAGACACAAACACACACACATCCACTTGCATTAATTGGGCAATGTAAAGACCGTAAATAAGGAAACAAAAACATATACATAATAATACAAATTTAAAAAAAACAATATAAAAAAAAAAAACAATATACAAAAATAATAATAATAATAAATAATAATAAAAAAAAGGTAGTGCTGCGTGCTGCTAATATGTGCAACCAATAAGGCTAGTTGAACCAGGACATTGGTGCGTTGTTGGGGCGAACTAATCAATGGTGGCGGTATCTAGTTGAAGAGACCTGACATGATCTAAGAAGGGTTCCCAGACCTTACAGAACTTAGTAGAGGTGCCACGCAAAGAGTATTTAATTTTTTCCAGTGTCATAAAATGAAGGGCATCCCTAATCCATTGAGAGTGGGAGGGGGGGTGGGAGTTCTTCCAATGTAGCAATATAACACGCCTCGCTAAGAGTGAGAGAAAGGCCACAAGTTCACAGAAGTAGGACGGTAGTGAATGGCCAATAGGTAGGACACCAAACAAGGCCACTAATGGTGAGGGACAGATGTTGGTAGAAGTAATGGCTGAAAGAGTGTCAAAAACACCCTTCCAGAACGGCGCAAGGACAGGACAAGCCCAGAACATGTGGCCAAGACCGGCAGGTCCTAAATGGCACCGGTCACAGCTTGAGTCTGCACCTGGGAATATACGAGCCAGTTTACTTTTGGACCAATGGACCCTGTGCACTACTTTGCATTGTAAGACTCCATGCCGGGCACAAACAGAGGATGAGTGGACCCATTTCAGAGCATGCTCCCATACCGCAGGGTCTATCTCTATATTAAGATCAGCCGACCATGCAGTGCGTATGGCATCAGAAGCTGAGGATTGGTGCGCAAGAAGAGTGTAGTAAATCCTTGATATTGTACCTTTCCGGTAGGGGTTAATTTTTAAGATGGTGTCAATAAGTGTGGGAGACGGTATGGTGGGGAAACTGGGAAATCGGTTACGTACAAAATCTCTTATCTGCAAGTACCTGAAAAAGTGGGTGGAGGGCAAGTTATAAGCCTGTGCTAACTGACTAAAAGAAGCAAATTTACCATCAATGTAAAGATGGTTAAAGGATGAAATTCCCTTTTCTCTCCAGATTAAAAAGGCGTTATCAATAATGGATGGAGTGAACAGGGGATTAGAGTGAACAGGAGCCAGACCAGGTATAGATTGCAGCGTAAAGTGTTGTTTAAATTGTGTCCAGATTTTAAGACAGTTTTTCACAACAATACTATCTGAGTGCACAGATGGTGATATAGTCGTGGGGAAGCACAGGAGGGACATCAGAGATGATGAACCACATGAGGCCTCCTCAACCTGTAGCCAGGGTGGGGGTTGGTCATTAGTGCAACAGCAGTGTAACATGGCTCTAATGTTTGCTGCCCAGTAATAGAGTAAGAAGCTGGGGAGGGCTAGACCACCCAGCTCCTTAGGTTTTTGTAAAGTGTCTTTTTTAATTCTAGGGGGCTTCTTGTTCCATAAAAATTGGGAGATTGTGTGGTCAAGTGAGTGAAAGAAACTTTTAGTAAGGAAAATGGGTATACATTGGAAGAGATATAGAAATTTGGGGAGCACATTCATTTTAACACAGTTTATCCGCCCAGCAAGAGAGAGAGGCAAAAGAGACCACCGCTGAAGATCCTGAGTCAGCCTCACCAGAAGAGGGGAGAAATTACATTTATATAAGTCTGAGTAGTTTTTGGTTATACAGACACCCAAGTATTTAAAATGTTCAAGAGATGTTTTGAAAGGTAGGTCAGATAATGGATATGCCATGGCTGCAGCATTAATCGGCATTAATTCACTTTTTTGGAAATTTCGTTTGTAGCCTGAAATTTGACCAAACTCCTTCAGTAAGTTTAAGACAAGAGGGAAAGCTCTGTCTAAGTCAGAGACAAAGAGTAAGAGGTCATCCGCATACAGGGACACTTTATGTTCGACGCCACCCCTTAAAATGCCTGGTATCTGACTGGACCTTAGGGCCACTGCCAATGGTTCAATGGCAATGGCGAACAAGAGTGGAGAGAGTGGACACCCCTGAGGGGGAAGTAGTCAGAATAATCATTGTTTGTGCGAACACAAGCTTGGGGGGACGTATATAAAAGCCTAATCCATGATATGAAGGTATTACCAAAGCCAAAACGTTTTAACACAGAGAACAAGTAGGACCATTCTACACGGTCAAATGCCTTCTCTGCATCCATGGAAATTACCACCTCAGGGGTGTCGGAGGGTGTCGGTGCATAAACAATATCAAATAAACGTCGAACATTATGAAAAGAATGTCTGTCTTTAACAAACCCTGTTTGGTCAGTACCTACAATGGTTGGTAGCACAGTCTCCAGACGCCTAGCCAACATTTTGGCCAAGAGTTTGACATCTGCACATAGTAGAGAGATGGGGCGGTAGTTACCACAAGAAAGTGGGTCTTTGTCCTTTTTTAAAAGGAGAGAAATGGTGGCCTGTCTTAACGTGGGGGGAAGAATGCCATTTTGCATAGATTCATTGAACATGTTAAGTAAAATTGGAGCTAATTGATCTGAGAATGTCTTATACAGTTCAGCCGGGAGACCATCAGGGCCTGGGCATTTACCACTCTGCATCAGCATTAAAGCACTACTAAGTTCACCAATTGAAAAGGGTTCATCCAGTCTAGATGATGTTGCACTGTCAATGGAGGGAATCTCTAAAGAGTTAAAAAAATTGTTATAATGTTTCTCCTCCGCCACGCATTCAGAGGTGTATAATTTGGCATAGAAGTCTCTGAAATGGTTGTTAATTACCTGTGGGTCAATATTTGTGCCCTCAGTGGTACTGATCTGAGTTATATGTTGTGATGAAGATGCTTGGCGGATTTGGTGTGCAAGCAGTTTACTAGGTTTATCTCCAAACTCATAATATTTATGACGTGATTTTAACAGTGACTCTGCAGCTTCATTGGAAGCCAGGAGATCAAATTCAGCCTTTTTCATGAGTAATTCTTTTGAAAGATCTGCATTGGGTGAGTCCACACATTTAGACTGAAGTTCTGATATATCTCTAGCAAGGCTAGCGCTTTTCTCTGAGGTGATCTTTTTCTGATACGCTGAATAAGATATTATCTCTCCTCTCAGGTAGGCTTTGCACGCCTCCCAGATGGCTGCTGCCGATGTATCTGGGTTTACATTGGTAGAGATATAAAGGTCAATGCGGTTCTTAATAGTCAAAACAAAGTTTGGGTCAGAAAGCAATAAAGAATTAAAGCGCCAGGGGGATCTTGTCACAGATCTACCAGGAAGAGAGATGTCGACAACCACTGTTGCATGGTCAGATATCACAATGGGATTGTAGGAGCATGACCTGACAGATGGTAGGAGTTTGCTATCAATGAGAAAGTAATCAATATGGGAGAATGTGACATGGACAGGGGAAAAGAAAGAGAACTGTTTAGTACTAGGATTGAGGAAGCGCCAGGCATCTGCGACTGCATATTGCTCCATAAATATCTGAATTACTTTTGACGATTTAGATAGACCAGAGGGCTCCTTGGATGATCGATCAAGTGAGGGGTCAAGACAGCAATTGAAATCACCAGCAAGAATGAGTTGGTGAGAGTTCAAGTCGGAGAGAGAGAAAAAAAAGTTTTTGAAAAAATTATCGTTGTCCCAGTTTGGGCCATACACATTTGCCAAAATCAGGCTATTTCCTCCTATTTTGCCTGTAATGATGACATAGCGCCCATTTGTGTCAGACACCACTTTGGACACAGAGAATGGCACTGATTTGTGAATAAGAATTGCAACCCCCCGGGCTTTACTTGAAAAAGAGGAGTGGAAGAGTTGGCCCACCCACCCCCTCCGGAGTTTAAGGTGATCCGAAGGCAGAAGGTGAGTCTCTTGTAAAAAGGCTATTTTAGTGTTTAAATGTGTAAGATGGTTAAACACCTTGTTACATTTGGCAGGGGAGTTCATACCCCTCGCATTCCAACTAACAAATCTTAAGGCGCCACCCGGTGTACGCATGGTATTTGTGTTCGCCATCATGTGATGGGGTAATTTTGAGGGTGTGTGCCAATAACAGTCATTGATTCGTTTACCAAAAACAACGCCACCTGCTCCCATCCCAGCACCAGAGATGAGAGGTAAAGCACTTGACTAAGTTGAGCACATAAAGTTATAAGAGCAGCATGCACGCAGGAGAAAAGAAAATACACATAAAACACATAAAAACTAACTGAGATTACGTTAACCCGCGACCCAACCCCACCCCCCCTCCCCAAAATTCCAGCTACTGCATTCACACGCAGCAACATGGAGCACTCTGATTCTCTGATCAGCATATTTTCCACACTTCCTAACGTAAACGCGCTGTTCCCACAGTAATTGAAGTATAAAAAACTCAAGTATCTTAATATGCTAATGTTACACCAGAAAACATTTGCAACAGGCATAAACAGGCTCACATTTAGCAATTGCGCGCCAGCCAGCACTAACATTGTCAAAAACCAAGCCACTAACCTCGCAAAAACAGGAGAGAAACAAAACAGTTCAAGGCGCTGTATACCGCATAGTACGCAAAGCAAAGATAAATCAGCCTCGTTATCAATGGAGCAAGAACGTCAAGCTATGCTAGCCTGTTTGGCTAACGAGACAGATAAAAAGCATTGCGCTCGTTGGCGCCACCAAATACACACACACACCAAAAAAGGGGCACTTAACGCACAGGTCATTAAAAGCAAAGTTCAGTCGCTTACGTGTTTATCCACCTGCAAACCATCAACAAACTTTGTAGCTTCTGCGACGGACGGGAGCCATGCCCTCTCTCCATTAGGCAGGGTAATGCGAAGCTTGGCAGGATAGAGAAGAGCCGGCTTGTAACCACGCTGGTAGAGCTCAGCCATGCAGGGTTTGAACTCGGCGCGTCGTTTCAACAGGTCTGGGCTGTAGTCATCATAAAGGCGAATCTTGTGGCCATTGTAGAGCAGGTCGCCTCCTTTGCGTGCCTCGCGAATAACCAGGTCCTTGGTTTGGAAACGGTGGAACCGTATGATGACTGGTCGTGGCCGCTCGCCTGGAGCAGGTTTTGGAGCTAGGCTTCTATGGGCTCGGTCCAGCTCAGGGAGAGAGCCAAGCACCCTCGCGCCAAAGACATCCAGAAGCATTTGGGAGAAGAAAGTGGATGGACGAGTGCCTTCTATGTTCTCAGGTAGGCCGATTATCCGTACATTTTGTCGCCTGCTGCGCCCCTCTAGATCAGCCACCTTGGTCCTCAGAGACTCGTTGTCACGTTGCATGGCAGAGCATGCAGTCTCCAGTTGTTGGATGCGGTGGTCAGTGTCGGTGGCATTGTCTTCCAAAGAGGTAATTCGTTGCCCATGGTCAGTAACCTTTGTGTGCAGGGTGTCCAGTGTAGAAGTCAGCGAATCAAACGATGATTTGAAGTCAGCAGCAAGCGCCGTTCTATGTTCCTCCAGTAAAGAGCTAATCTCCGCCATGCTAATGCTAGCACTAGCAGACGACACTGCAGGATGGCTTTTATCTGGTTTGCCCTTCGGTTTAGACATTTTGACGTTTCCAGTATGGTCGACACTAGTTCTAAAAACTGTTGCGAAAGAGTAGACTGAAAAAGGCTAGCATAAAAAGGCAAATGGAAAGCTTGGTCGTGGGAGCGAGCTGCGCACACGTCTACTCCGCACGCTGCATTCCGGAAGTCCAGCACATTCATTTTTATACAATTTATCCGCCCAGCCAGAGACGGGGAGAAGTGACCATCGTTGAAAGTCATGGGTCAGACGGTCCAGGAGAGGGGAAAAGTTATTTCTAAATAAATTGTCAAATCTGTTAGTTACACAAATCCCCAGGTATGTGAGCTTATGACGAGAGATTTTAAAAGGCAATCTACTCAAGGCATATGTCTTGGCCGCAGAGTTAACTGGCATGAGTTCACTTTTGCTTAAATTTAGTTTGTATCCCGAAATTTGACCAAAATGTCCAAGAATGGTAAGCACCAGGGGGATGGATTTATCAGGGTCAGAAACATACAGCAATAAATCGTCAGCATAAAGGGAAACCTTTTGCTCCACTCCACCTCTCATGATGCCTGGAAATGCACTAGTCCTAAGTGCTATCGCTAACGGTTCAACCGCTATTGCGAACAATAAGGGGCAGCCCTGTCTTGTACCCCTACCAAGGGGGAAATAATCTGAATAATTATTATTAGTACGTACACATGCCTCTGGCAGGGTGTACAATAACCTAGTCCAAGTTAAGAATTTCTCACAAAACCCAAACCTTCTCAACGTTTCAAAAAGGTAACCCCACTCCACTCTGTCAAACGCTTTTTCCGCGTCCAGTGATAATATCAACTCTGGTACTTTAGATGAGGAGGGATTGTATAATACATTGAATAAATGTCTGATGTTATAATAAGAGGATCTATTCCTAATGAACCCTGTTTGATCTATGGATATAATTGAGGGCAGTGTGGCCTCAAGTCGCCGAGCCAGCACCTTTGCCAGCAACTTGACATCATTTCCAAGTAACGAAATAGGACGATAACTGCCACACTGAAGGGGATCCTTATCTTTTTTAAGTATCAGAGAGATAGAAGCTTGGCGCAACGTGATAGGTAGTAAGCCAGATTCAAACGATTCATTATACATGTTGAGCAGGAGTGGGGTTAGTTTCTCGGAAAAGGCCTTATAAAACTCGACTGGAAAGCCATCAGGGCCAGGACACTTTCTACTCTGCATGGACCTCAGGGCAAGAATAATTTCCTCAGCAGTGAAAGGCTCTTCCAGTTCCGATACTTGCTCCGGATCAATGATTGGAATGTCCAATGACCGAAAGAAAGCACTGTATAATGAGGGATCAGGAGATTGTTCAGACGTGTAAAGAGAACTATAAAATCCTTGAATTGATTATTTATCGATGTGCAGTCAAATGTATCAGTTGGGGTGTTAATTTGAGGGATTAGGTGGGATGCGGACATTTGACGAAGCTGATGAGCGAGCAATTTACCGGGTTTGTCCCCAAATTCATAAAAATTGTGTCAAGATCTTTGAAGCATTTCCGCTGCTTGTTTGGAAGCTAAAATGTCAAATTTGGCCTTAGCAGTGAGAAGTTTTGTATAAAGGTCTGGGCTTGGCAAGGACGAATATTGTGCTTCAAGTTCAGAAATTAGCCTGGAACATTTAGATTTATCCTCTGCAGCTTTTTTCCTCTGATAAGAAGTGTACGAGATGATCTGCCCCCTCAGATAGGCCTTACACGCCTCCCAGATCACAGAGGCTGATACATCTGGCGTAACATTGAAAGAGATGAAAACATCTATGTTCGTATTCACAAAATCAACAAATGCTGGATCGGAGAGCCATAAGTTGTTAAAACGCCAGGGAGAGCGCTGCATAAAGCCACCTGAAAGAGAGAGGTCAGTCGAAACAGCTGCGTGATCAGAGATGACAATAGGGCCATATGAGCATTGTTGAACATCGGGGAGGAGCCTATGGTCTAACAGGAAGAAATCAATGCGTGAGAATGAATGATGGACAGGGGAAAAGAAAGAATACTGTTTAACATCGGGATTCAACAATCGCCATGGGTCTGAGACACCATATTGGGCCATGAATGCTTGGATGACCTTGGCAGATTTGGGGAGAGTGGAGGGAGTGATAGAAGAACGGTCTAGAACTGGATTAAGACAACAATTAAAGTCGCCTCCTAAAATTAACTGGTGCGTTCCAAGATCCGGTATAGAAAACAGAAGCTTTTTGTAAAGGTTCTCATCATCCCAATTAGGGCCATAGATATTTACCAAAGTGAGACAGATGTTATTAATCTTCCCAGACACAATAATAAAATTACCATATGACCCTGGAGACGGAGAACGGCACTGATTTGTGCACCAGAATTGCAACTCCTCGCGATTTGCTCGTAAATGAGGAGTGATATAACTGACCAACCCAGCCCTTTTTAATTCTAAAATGGTCCCCTTGTTTGAGATGGGTCTCCTGGAGGAACGCAATTCTAGTGCCCAAACCCTTGAGATATGAGATAACCTTATTACGTTTTAGAGGTGCATTTAATCAATATATAGAGTTGACTTGACCAATATATACATTCCAAACTCAAAAATTACTGACCTGACTGTACACATGATGATATAAATAAAAAAAGACAGCACATACACACAAAAAGATGAACCAACCAAAAAAAACCACATAGCAAACAAACCCCGCCAGAGCCACCTCCCCAAACGAGGCGACAGCAGCATCCCCAGAACTAACACTTCCCTACATAACTGACTAGACACCAAAACCGGGTGACTATATATGAATCATAATGCAAACAGTAAAATAGTAAACCTTTATGAATTGTTTCAAACCTAATACAAAAATATGTCAGGCCATAATAGCAGAACAACAACAAAACGGAACCTGCCTCAATGCAATAGAAAACACTCAGGTTGTGTGAGGGGTAACAGTTCAATCCCACTACACGAGGGGGCGAAAGACCTGCTCATAGGCTTGAAAATATTACGCTTTGAAAAGTAGCACTAGTAGGAGCATGACGCTGTTTTCAACAGAATTATCCATAACCCATTGAAAGATAAAGAAAGAGAAAAAACCCGCCCGGGGTTCACCGTAATGTAGGCTAAACATGACGTCATAGCTCCACAGCGCGCAATAAATGCTGAACAGTAATGAAAACTTGCCTCCTGCACTGAACGTGTATAGTTACCAAATATCCAGCTGATTGTGGTCCCGTATATTTCCATTAAAACTCGTTGTAGGGTAACTAAGGAAGAGGACCAGCCCGGGAGTAAAGTAAATGTTAAAACTCCGTCGGTCCGACGTCAAGTCCAGTCCAAGTTGCAAGCCCTCGCCAACTGTGGCCACAATATCCAATCGCCATAGTTTTGAGCAGTCCAGCACACCTCAATATCTCCGTATCCAAACAACCGAATGAGGGAAAATAGGAAAAGAAAAATACGTGTTTCCTCAGAGCACGTCGGCAAAGCAACCCACTACTGTGGCGTTATATCCAGCTCGACCAGTTGTGAAATCAAGCCTCACACACTCCCGGGACCGGGAGCAAGACGTTTAGCAAAGACAGTGGCCTCCGCGGAGTTCTCGAAGTAATGCTTTTTCCCATCGGGCAGCGTAACCCTCAGACGCGCGGGGAAGAGGAGCCCAAACTTGACACCAGGGATCGACCGGAGCATTTGCTTAGCCTTCCAGAACTCCGCACGTTTTTTCGCGACAGCCGCGGCAAGATCCGGAAAAATGGAAATCCTATTCCCACCTGGAAACTTGAGAGAGTCACCAGCAGCCCGTGAATTGCGGAGGATTAGCTCCTTGGTCTGAAAGTGGTGGACGCGGATCACAAACGGACGCGGTGGCTCTCCAGCCCTTGGTTTAGCTCTCGAAGATCTGTGAGCTCGGTCCAAGACAGGCTTGTCGCCGAGCTGCAGCAAATCTCCCAAGAGGTCCGCCATATATTCGGTCGGATGCGGACCCTCGACTCCCTCCGGCACCCCCAGCACTCGGATGTTGTTTCTCCTCTGTCGGCCCTCCAAATCATCGCATTTGTTTTGCAGGTCAGTGACTTCACGTTTCAATTTGTCGAACTTGGTGAGTAGTTCGGTGGCTGTGTTGTCACAGAAAGCGGCGCATTTTTCCACCTCCACCAATCGCGCCTCGTGTGCTGTAGAGCTGGCCTGTAGGTTGTTTATTGATTCCTGGGCTCCCTCGTGGACTAGGGCGATCTCAGCTCGAAGGCTGTCGACGACACTGTCCATCTTTCCACAGATATCTGTTTTCATTTGAGCCATTCCTTCATTAAAGGCACTCAGAGTTAGCTGATTGGAGCCGGCGGGGGTGCCAGGTAGTGCGTCAGTGTTTTCCGCGGCCTCGTGGGCCTTTTTGGTAGACTTCGTACGTGCACTTGGTCCAGACATTCTCAATTAAAACGTAAAGTAGGCTAGGCTATACTGGTGATAGATAATATAATGTTTGTTTTGTTAGGCTGAAAAATGAAAATAGCTGGAATTTTACTGTAGATAAATGATAAACTTAGTCATTCCTTCGTGGAGCTACTCAGTAGTGTGGTTCACCGTCTCCATCACCAAACCGGAAGCCAAGGCAGCTTTACTGAGGGCGTTGCGCTCAGACCTTGGTCCTGGTGGGGGTCCGTCTCACTGCCTTTTTGTTCCTTCCCAGATAAGGTCCCGGGTTCTCCAGTGGAGCCACTCTTTTCAGCTGGCTGCTTATCCTGGTGTTAACTGCACTAGGGAATTTCTGTTTTTGCACTTTTGGTGGCCCAAAATGGAGAGCGACATTTGAAAATTTGTCACTGCATGCCCGTCCGGTCTGTGCCTGCAGCAAGGGCTCACGACTCCCGCCATCGGGTCTGTTACGTCCCCTGCCTATTCCCAGCCATCTTTGGAGCCATGTCGCCCTTGACTTTGTCACTAGCTTGCCTCTGTCCCAGGGAAATATGGTGATCCTGGTTGTGGTTGACAACTAGGATGGCACAAAACTGATGGCACAAAACTGCCATCAGTGCCTGAGACAACCCAGCTTATGGTGGACAACGTGTTCAGGTTACACGGCCTCCTCCTGGATGTCATGTCCAACCGCGGTCCGCAATTCAATGCTAAATTTTGGCGCTCGTTTTGTGCCCTATTAGGGGCGTCCATCAGCCTGTCTTCTGGGTTCCACCCGGAAACCAACGGACAGATGGAGCGCACTAATCAGACCTTGGAGAGCACCCTCCAGTGCCTGGCCGCCTCCAAACCCACATCTTGGAGCCGCCATCTCGCCTAGGCGGAGTACGCCCATAACACCTTGCACAAAGACTCCATTTCAAGGCTTGTTTAATACATCAGACCCTTGATGACTTAGAGCCACTTAGCCAACCATGTGTTCTATACTGTTTCAGTGTAATTTACAGCTAAATCTTGTCTCACCCCCCAATTCCCATAGAGATCCATTCAAATGCAGAGCTGTTATAGTATCGCTTGTAAGAGTACCAGCAAATAAGATATCAAGAGCCTTTTGATGTTGTTGGGTCACAGACATCATTAAGTCATGGCATGCAAACGATATGCAACCAAATATAAAAAATATGGCTTTTCTACCAAGTATTAAATACATTTAATTTAGCGTGTTCAATACTTTTTTCCTGTGTCATTTCACTTTATTGCACACAACTTTTTTAAAGAATTGGAACGTTACAATTTCTTTAGCTGTGTAGTTGTATTGAGTTAATACCAATGTCTGGTCAAAATCTCATGTGAATAGCTACATTGGAAATATGTTTGATACCTTGCACAATGTCTCTCTCCTTTCAAGGCTCAGCTGGAGTATCAGCCCCCATTATTCCGAGTTAGAGAGAGATGTGGAGCGTGGTTGTTCACGCGGGACCTGCCTCTGCGGGTGGAATCCCATAAACTCGCGCCGCGATTCGTGGGGCTATTCAAGATGACTCACAAAATCAACCCAGTCACCGTTCGTCTTCTGCTGCCACGCTCTATGCGCATTTCTCCCACCTTCCATGTTTTCCGGCTAAGGCCTGTGTTGGTGAGCGCCCTTGCCCCGGCAGAGAAGCCCCTCCCCCCCTCACCTTGAAAGGGGAGGTCCGGCCTATACCTTTCGGCGCATTTTGGCCGAGAGGCATGTGGGCAGATGCATTCATTTCTTGGTTGACTGGGATGGTTACGGCCCAGAAGAGCCCTGAATAAAGAAATATTCACCACATGAACAATTAGCTGACAGATATTTTTATTCATAGTCCAAATCAAAGACAGTGCAGTTAGCTACGGAGTCAGGTGATGACTGTCGCACAGAAAAAAAACTCACGCTTTGGGGCCGTTGGAAATATTTTGGAACTTACGTGCGAAAGGGTTAAACCATGATTCCTCTTGGGATAGCACAGAGCTGGGCTCTTTTCTATCAATAAAAAAACAAATAAAAAATTTGTTGGATGTAGCCGAGGCAAGTATAGAAGCTAATAAAAAGTATAAAAATCTGTAGGCCAGTTTTATTGCTTTGTTTTGGATGATTTGGAGTTGCTGTAATTGGTAGGTTGAAACAGTGATCCATGATGGCATATTCAAGTATTGGGCGAATGTAGCTGGTGTAAACTTTGATGATGGTTTCAGGTGATGCTCTATTTTTCCTTCCTGTGAGTGCTTTAAGGTGACTGAGTCGTTTATTGTCTTCTGTGGTGATGTTGCTGATGTGGGTCGTCCATTGCATGTTTTGTTGAAAGGTGACACCAAGGAATTTTGATGTTTTACTGATAATGATGGTGTTTCCGTACAGTGAAATGTTGATTGGTTTCCTGTGAGTGGGATTCTGGATGAACATGATGCACTGTGTCTTTTTTGTGGGTTTAGTTTTAGTCGCCATTTGTTTGACCAGTGTTCTATTTCTTGGATGCATGTGGATAGTTTCTTGGCAGCACGTTGGCGTGATTTTGAGCTTGACCAGTAGCATAGATCGTCTGCAAACTGTGAGATGTGACTAATAGTGGGTGGGGGGTGGTAGATGTCAGAAATGTATGTGATGAACAGAAGTGGGCTCAGGACTTCCCCTTGTGGTATGCCTGCTTCAGGGGTGAATGGTGTGGAGATGGCTGTGGAGAACTTGTATTGTGCGGTTGTGAAGAAAGTTGTGGATGAACGTGATGGTGGTGAGTGGAAGTCGGAATCCGGAGTTTTTGAGTTTGTGGAGTAGTCCTTTGTTCTAGAGTCTGTCAAATGCCTTTTCTACATCAAAAAATATTGCCTGTGTGAGTTCATTTTTATTGTGATAGTGTTTGTGCATGTGTTATAAAAGTCTGAGTATGTTGTCTGTGGTGGATCAGTTTTTTTTTTATTTTTATTTTTTATCCATGCCTGGTGTGGCCCTATGAGTCCTAACTGTTCTATATAGTTGCTGAGTTTTGCTGTGATGATGCGTTCAAATAATTTGCCGACGTGACTGATGGGCCGGTAGCTGGTAGGCAAATGTGGATCTTTTCCAGGTTTGGGGATCATTGTATCTGTTGCAGATTTCCATAGTTGTGGAAAATGACCGGTGGTGAAAAAGTGTGAAAGAAGGAGTAGGTATTCATTCGGTGATTGTTTTAGCAGGATGGTGTCGACTTAGTCTTCTCCAGGTGCTTTATTTTTTGCTTTTTTCAGGTGAGTTTTGATTTCAGTGAGGCTGGCAGTTTGGGTGAGTGGATGGTCTACTGGGGAGAGGGGAAGTGTAGGGTGTGAGGTGGGTGTTGAATACTAGGTGGCTTTATTAACTGTATTTTCCCATTCCGGGTCGAAGTTTGGGTCACAAATTGAATGTACAATTTGAAGGTGGGCTTTGAACAGGTTTGCCTTGTCTATGTTTCTGTGGATGATTTGACCATTAGACATTAGTACTGGTGTGATGCTGTTGGTATTGTGTCCATTTAAAGCCATGATTTTTTTCCAGAAGGTGCGTGGGTTGGTGGCGTTGTTTGGGTCCTGGTATAAGTTGTTCCATTGTTTTTGTTTGTGTAAGATGAGTTGTTGTTTGATTAGGTTTTGTAGTCTGTTCACTTCCGTTTTGAGTTCTGGTGTGAATTAATTGTTGTCTTTTCTTTCTCTTTGTTTTGATGAGTTTCAGGATGTGAGGTGTGGGAGCTTTTGGGAGGGGGGTTTGTGAGTAGTGGTTGGTATGGTTTCTTGTCTAGCTTAAGGGAGAATGTGTCCCATGAGTGTGGTTCTGCTTCTGCTTTGGCTTTTGAGGTCCCTGTTGGGACCTGTGGAGGGAGGAGCCCCTTTTGCCTCTGTGAGCCTAGCCTAGGTGTTACATTTTTGAGGGGATTAAGGAATATGGCCTTCAGGATGTGTTTCATCTCTTGAAAGTGTTTGTTCTTTTGTAACCTTTGTGTCTTGTGTCCGTTAATGTGTTACATTCCTTAAAATCTTTTAATCCTTTGTGACCTTCATATATTAATATGTGTAATGTATGTCGTAGAACAAAACGTGAAAACTCTCTTAGGCTCATATTAACCACAGACCTTATATTTGGCACAAATCCGAAAACCCCATGTTAAAACCCCATTGGAAATCGACGAGGGAACCCATGGCTCAAAATAGGGATGTCCCGATCCGATATTTGGATCGGATCGGCCGCCGATATTAGCAAAAAAATGCATATCGGATCGGATCGGCCTGCACGGAAAAATTCCGATCCGATCCAGTTTTTTTTCAAAATTCCGGTCCGTGTTTTCCAGCGCACCGATGTAGGTAATCCATTCCAGTTTTTACCCCAAAATCCGGTCCGCGTTTTTCAGCACACCTAGCGACCGGTCCAGCATCCCCTAAACAACAACTAGACGGAGTTGTCTGTGCATGTCACACTAAGAATTGAAAGTTATCGATAAAAATGTCAGCTGTGTGGGATTATTTTACCCTAAAAGACGAAAAAGACGAGGAGGCGGAGTGCAATACTTGCCACAATAAAGTCAAACGTGGTGGTAAAGCGGTAAGATATTTTAATACGACCAACCTGATCAAGCATTTAGCGAAATACCACCAAAAACAACATGAAGAGTTTCTAAAGAAAACCGAAGACAAGAAAAAGAAAGGTCCTACACAACCAACACTGGCAGACACTTTTGCAAAGCGTGACAAACTGCCACAAAACAGTGCCAAAGCCCAGGGCATAACGAGATTCATTGCCGAGGAAATAATACTAGATGACGAGCCACTATCTCTCGTGAGTAAAGTCGGGTTTAGACGCACCATCCAACACCTTGAACCACGCTACAACATGCCCAGCCGCCACTACATCGTTGAGAATACTATCCCCCAGATACACAAAGATGTTAAAGGTTACATTGCCAAACAAGTGGAGAGTGCAAATGCACTTAGTTTCACAACGGATATCTGGAGCTGTGATCACCGCCCTTTATCTTTATTGAGTTTAACTGCACACTGGATTGGGCCCGACTTCACCCCAAAGAGAGCTGTTTTACATGCGCGTGAGTTCAGAGGCTCACACACAGCGAATGCCATCACAGACGCCATGCAAAATATGCTGCGTGCCTGGAACATTGACAAAAAGAAGGTCCATGTCATTTTAAGAGATAACGCGGCCAATATGAAAAAGGCCATGGATCAGCTTGGAGTGCCAAGCCTGGGATGTTTTGCGCACCTCTTACAGCTCGTTGTCCACCACGGTCTATTGGCACAGCGAGCTGTAAGCGATGCCATCGCCAACGGGAGAAGAATTGTGACCCACTTCAAACACTCCCCCAAGGCCTACTCGGAACTCGAGGACGTCGAGGAAGAGTTGAACATTGGACCGAAGCGTCTGCAACAGGACGTACAAACCAGATGGAGCAGTACTAAGATGATGATCGACAGCCTACTGCATGCTAAGCGGGCACTGCAGGCCTATGCATCGGATAGCAACAGCAATCTGCCAGCCACCTTAACAGGCAACCAATGGTCGCTGCTGGAGAAAACGGCGACAGTTCTTAAACCCTTCCAAGAGCTGACAGCCGAGGTCAGTGCAGCCTCCGCCACAGCAGCCGATGTGATCCCCTCTGTCCGTGACCTGACACGCTTTCTGGACACTGAGAGCGAAGCACACCGAGGGATTCAAACCATGAAGGCCACACTACTCGATGCCGTTCACACACGTTTTTACCATGTGGAAACTGAACCCCTCTACGCCGTGGCAACACTCCTCGATCCACGCTACAAAGACAAGTAAGTGGTATATAATTATTTGGCCATGTTTTAAGCTTTAGTATAATATTATTGAAAATATTTTACTGTACAGCCGGTATTTATTTCTTTGTCAGTACTTCAATATTCAATAACGATCCACTAGATCATTCTCATATAGATAAGAAAAAAAATAGAAAAGTGTGTGTTACTTGTTGTCATTGAACATGAACATGTGGAGACTGGGTGAAACAATATAAAATAATTGATACATCTTTATGACATTATATTCATATTTCTTCCAGGTTCTTCACTAATGCAACCAACCTGGATCGGGCAAAGGAGGCACTAAAGGCAGAGGTGATGAAAATGGAACAAGAGCTGAAGAAGACCATGCCACCATCTGGAGAAGATGTGTCTGAGGCTGAGCTAGCAAGGCAAACACCAGGAATGGAGGCTGAAAGCTCAACCAGCAGCCTGGGCAGCTACTTCGACGAAATACTGGTGGAGAGCAGCACAGCAGTAGCGGGTCCGTCTGAGCAGCAGATCAACCCAGGGGCACTGATTCAGTTGGAGAGCTACCTCAGTGAGGCTCCACTTGGACGTAAGAACAATCCTTTTCATTACTGGAGAGACAATCAGGCTCGACTACCCACCCTGGCAGCAACAGCAGCCAAGTTCCTCTGTGCTCCTTGCACTAGTGTTGAGAGCGAGAGGCTTTTTAGCGCAGTCTCACTTATCATCGATGAGCACAGGAGCAGGCTGACACCTGAGCATGTTGAAATGATCACCTTTGTGAAGAAGAATCTCCCCATCATGCTCAGACTGCAGCCAGGGCAAACAGTAGAAATTGAAGGGAGTGTGGAGATGGAGATGGAGCAGTAAAGTGTGGAGGAGATAGCAATATTGTAGAAGGCATGACAGTTATTTGGGTTGTTATAGCCAGTTCAGTGTGTGTGTGGTAATTTGACTATTTTCTACTCAGGTTTTGTGTGTGTTGCTTTTATATATAATTTTATATAGTTTACAATATTGTTTACACTGATGGCTTTTTTAAGCCTTGGTTTACACTCTTGAGCAGAACACTGATGCCAATTCAGTTTGTGTGTAGTTAATTGACTATTTATTTTCTACTCAGGTTTTCTGTGTGTTTTGCTTTTTTTATACAGTTTACAATATTTGCACTGATGGCTTTTTAAGCCTTGGTTTACTGATGCCAATTCAGTTTGTGTGCTTAATTGACTATTTATTATTTTGTCTATTTTGTGTTTATTTAACCCTGTTAAGAATAAACAGGTGAGCTTCTCATTACCAACCATTGTGGATTATTCAAACTAACCTAATTAAGTTGGCTAGTTGTTCTTAAGAGTAAAACCCTTTTCAACATGAGTCTGACAACAAAATAAGTAAATATCTTTAATCTTTAATACATGCTTGGATCGGCTGGTATCGGTATCGACCGATACTAAAAGCTACAATATCGGTATCGGATCGGAAGTGCAAAAAGCTGGATCGGGACATCCCTAGCTCAAAAATGCGAACTCACTTCCGGGTTTTACGACCACAAACTGTAGCACTCTATTGTGGGGGAAAACTGCATACTCCAGCTTTTACTACAAATCAAATGTTTTGGCTCATAAAACTCACTTTTTCATAATTTTCAAGTGGGAATCTTTTCATCAGTATCGGGGTAGATATATATGGGTCCAAAACCCTATCCAATACATGTCATAAAATGTTTTGGCCATATACATTTGCCCCTTGTGATGGTTTAAGTTGAAAACATTGATATCACACTGTTATACACACCTAAATATGTAGCCTAATCATTCACTCTTGTATCTCAATAAAATATTAGTGTCCCCTGTACTCTGCAGTATGTATTCTTTTCCCCTGGGATAGCATTTTTCTGTACTTAAAAAACAAAAAAAAGTTCCCATTCATAATGACTCCAAGGATTTTTTATATGACATTACATTTTTACATTCAGCGCACAGTAAATTGGAATGACTAGTTTCCATGCCCTAACTGATAAGTATAGTCTATATTATGTACCATAACACTACAATAGAATAATATTCCACCAACAGGAAAATGCTGCCAAATGTTCTAGCTTCAATGAGTCAGTCCATCAACCAGAAAACACGACTGAGCAATGAATGTTTACACTACAGTGTGTGAAATGCACTCAAAATGTGAAAATAACCATATCTAACATAGCCTACTGGACAAGACAGTGATCGAGTGGAAAAATGAACGTACATACAATGGGGGAAATAAGTATTGGACACGTCAACAATTTTATTATCAAACATATTTCCAATGTAGCTATTCACATGAGATTTTGACCAGACATTGGTATTAACTCAATAAAACTACACAGCTAAAGAAATTGTAACGTTCCAATGGACCTATCGCTAAGCCCCGCCCCTCTTCGCAGGGGGAGACAGTTTGAGAGCCAGCTCACCCACTGTAATGTAATTTTCACGGATTTAACACATTAAATACTCGTTAATTTTTGGAACCAGAGCTACGAAATCTCTTCCAAATCCGTCAACAAGGCCTGTCGTATGCACTGTAAAAATGTGTGCATGACTATTTTAAAAAAAACGGAGTTTTATGATTACAACTTAGCTCTGGTCCATAGCGTTAGAAGGAGCGTCTCCTTAACGCTATGTTACTTTCCAGTCTGTGCTTCGCAGCGCAGGCTGCACAGCCTCTGTGAACCCGAGGCTGTAGAAAATACACTTTCGCTACTCACCAAAACAAAGACGGTTTTGTGGAGTTGAAAGCCTACATTGATCTACATTATGCTTATTCGTAATCTGTCTGTAAAAACTTTAAATGTGCTAACATTAGCCACTTAGCTGAGCCTTGTTGTCTCCATTTACCGTGCTATAGCCACAGCCTCGTCAAACAATATGTAATGGAGCCCGGGGTATTTAATTTTGTTATTCATATGGATAAGGCAAGGCTAGTGATGTTAACACCACTGTTCTAATTATTAATTATAACGTTATATACATGGCTAACTAGCCTTGTTGGTACAAGCCTGACCGTCTTGATCCAAGGCTATGGCTAATGTTAACCAAGCCAGACTCACCTAAAGTATAATATTAACGTCAACGTTTACTAAACAATGGTTAAATCAATCGTCTAATAAACAATAAATAACTTACCTTGGAGCAAATATAGGTTTTCTTTGTAACTTTCTCGACGTTTAGCTGTTTGTGTGGTCGGCAGCATAGCTTAATCCACAGCCTGCACTTTCCAAGTGCAGGTTTAGGCTTCGGAAAAGGAATGAAAAAAGCTCCCTCCAAACGTTCTGGGTACCTAGAATCACTGTTGCAGGTCCCCCAGCAGCAATGTTTCACCATGGCGTTATTATAATATGAATGTTCTTGATATTAATATTGCTAATCGTCATCTGAAATAACGCTACATAACGTGGAGGTCTATGGTAGAGTGGAGCATTGTGTCTCCCCCTCTGTTATGCTAGCTGTGATTGGACCATAGCAGTTTGGGGAGGGGCTTAGCGATAGGTCTATTCTTTAAAAAAGTTGTGTGCAATAAAGTGAAATGACACAGGAAAAAAGTATTGAACACGCTAAATTAAATGTATTTAATACTTGGTAGAAAAGCCATATTTTTTATATTTGGTTGCATATCGTTTGCATGCCATGACTTTATGATGTCTGTGACCCAACAACATCAAAAGGCTCTTGATATCTTATTTGCTGGTACTCTTACAAGCGATACTATAACAGCTCTGCATTTGAATGGATCTCTATGGGAATTGGGGGGTGAGACAAGATTTAGCTGTAAATTACACTGAAACAGTATAGAACACATGGTTGGCTAAGTGGCTCTAAGTCATCAAGGGTCTGATGTATTAAACAAGCCTTTAACCATCACTCTGCTGCCAGAAATGCAGTAGATATGGAAGGATCACTTTAAGGGTTGTTTCTCCTGACAGATTTTCCTATTGAACTCTATGGAAAAATAAGTCAGGAGAAGAAACCCTTCAAGTTATCCATCCATATCTACTGTATTTCTGGCAGCAGAGTGATATATTTAATTTAGCGTGTTCAATACTTTTTTCCTGTGTCATTTCACTTTATTGCACATAACTTTTTTAAAGAATTGGAACGTTACAATTTCTTTAGCTGTGTAGTTTTATTGAGTTAATACCAATGTCTGGTCAAAATCTCATGTGAATATGTTTGATAATAAAATTGTTGACGTGTCCAATACTTATTTCACCCATTGTACGTATGTAGCCAGCAAGAAGAACCGCAAAGTACAAGCAGTACTTTTTTCATATCACGGAAGAAAAGCTCCAGTCAGCAATTGCATTTTCTGTAGCTGTTTGTGTCATAGTACATTGACTACATTAAAAATTCTGTATGTTAAAAATACACTGGGCTGCAAATTATTGGTCACAGCATCCCAGAAAAAATTACAAACATCGTTGAAAAGGATATACTGTCTTCAATCGGATAAAACAGTTGTGGATAAAACCGGAATCAAGTGAAATACTTCAAAGCTGCAGGTACAGTATATGGGTGTTGCGCGCAGACATTGGATGTTGTGTAATAACAAGCTAAACTGGTGTCATGGTTTTGCTGCCGGCTTTGCTCCTTTTGTGGGCATTGCCTCGTTTGGCCGTGTGAGGGCGCTCCGGTCGTTTATCCCCCTCTCTGGGACTATGATTATTAGTTGCAGGTGCGTACTCTCTACAAAAGTTCAGCATTCCCTTTGTTCTGGGCTTTTGTGTTTTAATTTGCCACCTAAAGCCAGGTACTCGGTATAGGCTCAGACGACCACTTTTTTTAAAAAGCTTTGCTATTAAGAAGACACATTTTTTAGTGCATTAGAGATTCCTTTTAGGAGTTTGTTTTATCTTGTTTTGCACTTTCAGTTCCTCACCTTGGTTTCCTCTCTGTCCTCCCTGAGACAGTCTACCTTCGTTACCGTTTTCCTTATTACCTCGTTATTTTAAGTTCTTTCGTAGAATATAGAGCTAGAGGTAATTTGTTTTCTATGGAGGTAGATTTCTATCAAAAATAAACAAACACAAAAGTATAATCCACAATTTTATTTGCCATCCACACACACCTCTCAATTTGTGTTCGTAGATATAATCCACAAATGTGTTTTTGCCATCCACATGCAAACACCTCTCAACTTGTGTTTCGTAAATCATCATTTGGATGAATGCAAAAATTATATTCACAAATGCAAATAACATTTACAGATATGTTTCCAATGTTCACATGTACAAATAAAAAGCTTGGCTTGTGAACTGGCGAATCTACATTTGCCGATCGAAGGACACGCTTGATCTGCTTGGATTTACGGACAGGATTTTGAGACAAATATTCCGCTGTTTTTCCCCGTGTCGATTCACACATGCTTAATTTGTGATTCGCAAGCAAAACTTCTTCTTCTGTGCTACCCAACACGGCGGTGTGTGTGTTCGGCTCATCAGCACCACTTTTAGAACAAGTGGCCAAAATTGCACATTATCTTTAAGAAGTGGATTAATGGTCAATTTAAATTAAAACAACCAAGTTTTGAGTTTATTTAGGTTGTAAAGCTAACCCCACGCTTTTCACCCATGTGTCTGGGTCGCTATTATTTTGCTTTATGTAAAATAGTTTAAAATTGACAAAATGAATATTCCCCAATTAAGGCTGTTTGTACATTTGTACCACCCCCACACAATATCAGATCAAGGCAGTTCACAGACACATGAGAGGGGGGCCTAGTTTAGTTGGATCACAGTGAGGGTAGTTGGTGCAACTGAATGAGGGTGGTGGTGTTCCCCATTCTTCTGAATCTGTTAGCAAGCAAATAAGAAACTTATGAAAGCAGGAATAAGGGGAGAGAGGGAGAACGTGAGCAAAAAAACAGCAGAAAAAACCCCCAATCCCAACGGTTTAATTATTTTAATTATCAGCCTCTTTCAGATTTCCATTAAAAAAAGGGCCATTAAAGGCTGCCCATTTGGGTTAATCTGATTAAAAACTGAGATGGAGAGAAAGATGAAAGGCTCCAGATGTCAGAGTTAATCCGGTGTGTTAAAACTGCTATGTGTGAACTGGGACACAAGTGGAAGTGGTAGTGAGTGTTTTTTTCCACTTCATACACTTACTCTCTGATTATTTTTGGAAACGGTGAGGCTCTCCTATATTCTCTCCTTGAATCCCAACTGCAAATTGACAGAGATGCAGGTGTGCGGAACGAGAGGAGCCAAAAGAAAAGTGTCCTATTCTCTCAAAAACACGGTTGATAAGTTTTGTTCTTAAGCTTTTGTTCTCTCTCTTTTTATTCTGCAAAAAGCCCTTTATCGATGTTCTTTCCTTCAAGCACAATTGGTGTTGGTGTGACATGAGATCAGTGCCTTAGAATGCATCTCTTCACTGAAACCTGATTGGTCTTGAAACCTTGATGTTTTTAGAGGAGAACACACACATTGGAATACATAGGTATTGTCTGAGGGTTCTGAAAGAGGCAATGTTAGGAGGATGGAAGGGTGTGCACATGTGTGTGTGTGTATAGCCACTGTTTCCCAGGCCACCCAACTCTTCCATTTCAGGTGACACTTCACAGCTGGTGTGCAGGCACTGGCAGGCCCCAGAGCCAGCATGGAACCCCCCCGCCTCACCTCAAAGACCGCTACCTTGGACCTCACACCCCGCTGGGCCCGGGTCAGCACCAAGTCCCGAAAACCACCCACCCTGGGGGAGCCCCTGTGTGTGTGTGTGTGTGTGTGTTTGTATTCATTACTTTGTGGGGCCATCACACTGTTTACACAGTCACGGTCTGGGGACGCGAAACTTCATGGGGACGAAAAACCTAGTCCCCATGAGGGAAACGCATTCAATGAACTCAGGAGTAGTTTTTAAGTTGCCTCTGTGAGTATTAGCTTTGGCCCATTTGGCATGTTTACCAGAGTGTGTGTGTGTGAAGGCTTTGCTCTACATCACCTCTACCATCACAAAGTGGTACTGCACATACAGTGGTACTGCACACGTTTCACACACACACTTCCCAAATATGGTAGACCACGCCCATTTTCGTTCGCTCTTGGCGGGAATGGCGGCGCACTGCGTCTGCGCAATCAGAAAATCATCTGGTTTATTTCGTCAATGGCAAATTATTGTGATACAAGGGGATTTTTTTCAACAAGACAGGTAAGCTATACTACAGTAAAAGGTTTAAATTATTAAGTAATCCTACCATTTAGATTGTGTGTAACTATAAACTATGTGCATACAAAACGTTTTTTAAAAAGCATGCAACTACTGTAATAGCTCTTCTACTGGCTAATTGGCTAACTTGCTACCGAGTCTTGCATACGACATGGATAGCTTTACTGGCTATAGTGGCTAATTAGCTAACTTACTACAATTAGCTAACTTACTACCGAGTCTTGCATACAAAGTGGCTAATGTTACTAAAGTCATGCTTGTTATTTCTCCGTTTCGATTATTATCATAGTGCGACAGAAAATATAAACTTTTGATAATAGCCTAACTATTATACCGAACAGGTGTAAAATAGACGTGTGAAGACGCATAACGTAATTAGGAAATATTAGCAACTAGCTAACGTTACATTGCTCTCCTTACAATTAGCATCGTTTTGCCGGTTTTTTGATCCGTGGTGGGGCAGAAGCAGCTGTCATTTAGGAAGGTAAAGCATAAGGTAAGCACTCATTGTCATTTATAAAGTATAACTTCGTTAAGTTATGTTTGTTAGTTTAATTAATCGGAGTGCGAGACTGTCATTTCAGTAAGTCTGCAGGCTAGCTAGTTGTATTGAAGGGATTGTAGCAAGGAGGTAGCAAGTTATCATAGCGACATGCATGGAACATGGTAAGGGAAATCGAATTACTGTGATACAAGGAAAATATAAATTGTGAAACACTCCTACAATTTAGAATGTGTCTGAAACACAGGCTATACGCCTACAAAAAGTTTTTTATTTTATTTTTAAAAAGCATTCAACAATTGTGAAATCCAACTGGCTAATTAGCTAACTTGCTACCGAGTCTGGTATACAACATGGATAACGTTACTGGCTAATTAGTTAACTTGCTACCGAGTCTTTCATACAAAGTGGATAACATTACTAAAGCCATGCTTGTTTCTGCGTTTCGATTGTTCTCATAGTGCGACATATAACTATATTATACCGAATGGGTGGAAAATATACGTGTAAAAGCACACTAGGGTATCTTGGCAACTACAAATTGCTCTCATTCTTCCAATTAGCCTAATTTTTCCAGTATTAGGTTCATGTGGTGGAGCAGGAGCTGGCTGCATTTACAAGGCAAATGAAGCATCAGGTAAGCACTCATTGTCATTTATAGAGCATACATTTGAGTTATCTTTGTTAATTTAATTAATCAGAATGCGAGAGTGTCAGCTAAGTTAGTCTGTAGGCTAGCTAACGTTAGTTGTATTGGGATTGTAGCTATCTTGCTTTCTTGCAAGGTAGCAAGTTATCTTGGAGTAACTTACATGGCAAGGGAAATCAAATTAGCATTCTAGAAGGGGATTTTCAAACAGAAGACAAGTCAGCTATACCACAGTAAATGGTAGAAATAATTAATTACGCCTACTATTTAGAATGTGTGTCTATAACACAAGCTATACTCTACAAAAAGTTAAAAAAATACAAGCAATTTGCTAACTTGATACCGAGTCTTGCATGCAATGGATAATGTAATTAGCTAACGTAATTGCTACCGAATCTGGCATACGACGTGGCTAGTATATATTCTACTGAATAGGTGCAAAATAGACGCGAACACGCACACTAGGAAATATTAGCAATTACATTTAACATAATTTCTGTGATACCCTTGGCAAATTACCCCGTAAGGAATATACAACGTTTTATTGTTAAAATTCTGAATCAATACTTCCGTATTATATATGTATGTGTGTGTATGTATGTATATATATATAAATCCCTCATCAAGAAATAATTATTTTAAACAAAACCACGTGTGCCACAATTATTGGCACCCCTGCATTGATATATAGAATAAAGTAATCATTTTTAATATTTGGTCGTATATCCTTTGCATGCCATGACTTCCTGATGTCTGTGACCCAACAACATCAAAAGACTCTTGATATCTTATTTTCTGGTACTCTTACAAGCAATACTATAACGTCTCTGCATTTGAATGGATCTCTCTGGGAATTGGGGGGTGGGACTAGATTTAGCTGTAAATTATGCTGGAACAGTAAAGTCATGGCATGCAAAAGATATGCGACCAAATATTAAAAATTATTACTTTATTCTATTTATTAATGCAGGGGTGCCAATAATTGCGGCACGTGGTTTTGTTAAAAAAAAAAAAGATTCTCATAATACATTTACTTCAATTAAAGATTGGATTTTTCAAATTTTTTTTTTTGATTTTTCAGTGTGAGATTAAGCTAATTCACCAAACTGAATTTTTTTATAACCCTTTTTACTCATCTTTACCAGGGGGGCCAATAATAGTGGAGGGCACTTTATATATATATATATAATGTTGTTACTTAAACTTAGTTGCACACATGGTATATTTTATTTTATCTAATGCACATTGTTTTAAAATTTCTCAGCTGGGTTCAAAATACCACGAAGGATCAGCCCACTCAATGATGCCATACATCATGTTGTTTCGAAGACTGACAAGACATCCAAGCTAGATGTGAAGTACATCAATCCTGGGAAAGGTAAGTTTGTTTTCAAGGTGTCAGAGTGTGAGGTGTCCCACAATTGGCCACTTGTGGCATTGTCTATTTTTTGACAGACACACTAAACGTTGGCAGAGTTTAATGTTGCATCTCATCATTGTCCAGTTGAAATTAAATTAAAAAATTATGAAAACCTAAAGGTTGCATTTTGTAATTGGGTTGGGCTATTGAATATAGCCTATATTGGTGTAGCCCTATTTTTGTGGTATGTTGTGATCTATGAGACTGGGGTAAGGAGCCTGAATTAACTTCATTAATTTGATATCAATAGAATGCACTGTCACTTTGTTTTTGAATTTTGGAGGGGCATCACTATTAATAAAAGTAGGAGTATTGGTATTTATTATTCTGTGCCATAGATCGCTTGAGAACTTGATTGCTGCAGCAGCGTAGGAACGTGTAGCTGTTCGTATTAATCAGAACAGACTAGCCAGCTAGCTTTTGTGCCATTTTTTCTTCTGTTAAATGTGACATTAATAACTAGTTTGTCGCATGCACCTCTGCAACAAACAGTACAGCGGCACAGACTTGGTCGTAAATATATTATGAATATTTGGATGGCAGGTATACCATCCCCCAAGTTATGGCTTGGCGGGGCATGCCCCCATACATATACAGCGCAGAGAGTTTGGCACTTTTCAGGGTTGCCTTCAGAAATAACCACAATGGGCCCTATTTTACACCTGGCGCAAAGCGGCGCTAACCCAAACGCAAGTGTCTTTGCTATCTTACACCCGGCGCTAGGTTCATTATAATGCCTAACACTTACGTCCTTTAACTACCACGTATTCTTGCGCCCGTTGCAAGTGAACTGGGCGTGTTGGTCTTAAGATGAGGAGTGGCCAGGATTATTTTTGGCGTATTGCTATCTTGAGCCAGCAGAAAGCGCTTGCGCTAGAACCACCACAAACCTGGTCTAAAGTCATGTCGCAGTTGTTTACATGTTATTTTAGCGGCGCATATAAGTGCGTCTACATAGGCGTGTGCACAACGCGCGTACCCTCCTGTCTGTTACACACAGGGGCGCGCACAAGCATGACTAAAATATCTAGATCACAATGTGAAATATTATTGTGTAGGCTATATCAAAAATGCATAATAATAAAAGGTTCCATAGGTCCACATATCTTTCCCTCAGCGAAGGGAAACGATGCCACATTACATTGCTCTCAGCCCACTCCATCAACATCCCGGCGATGTGCGTTGGTACGGGACAATGGCTATCCATTAAAAAGGAGCTGATAACACCTATATCAAGCCTAATGCGTGAATTGTCATTTGCACCTAATGCGTGAATTGTCATTCAATGGAAAACTCGCGCACTGCAATAGACGGACATTTGAGTTCTGAAAATGCGCTTCAGATGTCATTACAATACAGCTCTGTTTATCTAGGAATACAGCCTGTAAGTAAATAGAATGGTTTGTGACTGAAAAAAGTTCAAAACCTTGTCCAGTGAATATTGATTTTATTGTTTTTCAAATGGCCTAGGCTACAGCGGACTCGCTGTGCATAAGGTTTTTTCGATAGCCTATGGTTAAAAAACGGAGATAAATGTCATCATGTTAACTGAATTGTAACCTTAGCTATTCTTCGTCCTTCATATTTTTAAATTACAGTGACAAGGTTTCCATACCCTCAGCTTATTAAAACCCCGCTGATTTCACCTGTTATTCCATAACTGAACAAAAGATTTTAAGGAGAACTAAGCGTCTAATTAGAAACGAAATTTGCAGCACGTTACACAATTAATTTACAATTAATTTTAATTCCATTATCTGCATGTGCGCTTTACAGGAGCAGGTCTGTTTCCCCCGCTGTATATCACACTCTTCACGGTCTTCCTGGGAAAGTGGATCGTTTTAAAGTATTACGCTACCAGTAAAACAGGTTGGTCACATTTCCATAAGCAGGACATTATTAAACAAGGGAAAATATGCTGAACCTATGGGTTGCCAACCTGACAGATTTATTGTATTTAGTGTCATCATTAAGGCAAAATAATGTTATTTATGTTATTAATCAAAATTAGAATGCAGGTAGCCTAATGAACTTCGGATGAAGCTTGAACATGAGTTCATTGCATAATCAAATGAAATTCGTTAAACTAATTTGGTGTTTTCTAAGGTGAGACGGAAGCCATTGGTCGCTTATTCTCAGCTGTTGCAGGTGCTTTTAACAAAATTTAGCTGCATATATTTTGTAAACAGCACTGTCAGGAATTACCGGGAACTCATAATGGTTAGCCCGAATAATATTGATCATAGGCTACTATTGATCCATATAGCCTATTCCTTGATCGCACTAAACCCGCACGAACATGTCTGTTTCGCCATTATAAGCAATCCGCCAAGGTGGAAAAGCAGGCTTTTAAAGGGAATGGGATATGACATTTTGATTGGTTTATTGCATGTCACGCCCAAGACACACCTATAATTAATGAAGAGACTAGGTTCAGCCCAGTGGCGGCCGGCCTATAGAGGGCGCTGGGGCGCCGCCCCCCCTCCCCCACATACAAATTTTAAAAAAAGTTTAAAAAAAATTATTATTTTTTATTATTATTTAATTTTTTTAGTAGCTTAAAATTATTATTTTTTATTATTATTTTTTATTATTATTTAATTTTTTAGTAGCTTAAACATGTTATATGTTGGCCTTGCGTTGTCTAAAGTTTAATACATTACATATGCATGTTCAGGGGACTGCGGGGCGCCGGTAACGTTATGGTGAATCAGAGCACTCATTCATTTTCAGGCGAGCCCCCTCATTCTGCTGCCTGATTCGCGGCCAAAAAAGGAGGTCCCCGGACGCAGGCCTGTGCGCCCCGGACTATCCTACCCTTTTCTGATTAGTCCTCATGGTTTATGATATTATTTGATTGGATTTAAGGCATGTTTATCACGCCCAGCCGGCATCTAGCAGGATATCACTGCGAGTGCGCAAGTACTACGGATAGGTTCAGTCGGCTGCTACTCAACTCATTCATTCAAGTAGACCTAGACCAAGCGAGAGAGATAATTCGAAATGGCTTCTTCAAGTGGAACAGAAAGCAAAGAAAATTCGGTTATTTCTTTGCAAAAAGAACCTTTCTCAAGGCGTTCATTGGAAGAAAAGAAAAGAGTAAAGGAACTTGGACCAGAGCGACCAGATTTGCACATTCAACAGCAAACAAGTGATCGCGGTCGGGCTTATATACCCGGGGCTTCTCTCGCTCGTGTTATGACAAACGGAGTTGGCTAGCTGGATGTGCTGTGAGTCATGCGTTCTATTGCTTTCCCTGGGGTACGAGACCTAAAGGCTACAGAATTGGCATTAGAAACAATCAACCTAATTTTATGCGCATTTTCAAGTATCGCATCAGAAAAGGTTGATGGAAACGGCAAAATTCGAAAAAACTTACTCTAATTCGCAAAAAAGTTTATACGCTCGCTTGAGGTGGTTTTTGTCTTTTGCGAAAAAGAGTTAATGCGCAAAACGGTAGATGGAAACACATTTGCCGAATAAATTCTGACGTAGCGAACATTGAACTCACGTGACTGATCAGCCGTTTCCGCTGTCGGCGTCTTTCCGGATATCAATTCGGCCAATATTAGTTGAATTGAAAGGACAATTACAACTTGCCCAGCTGAAACTAATTCCTGCAGACCTTTCCATTTTATTGCCAAGCGTTATGTTCTCCACGTGGGTATGTTACCAAGGCAACTGGTTTTGTTTACGATATGCAACCTCTACTTCTTCGCTCCAACTCAGTTGGTGGAAACGCACCTAATTCGCATTTTCTTTTTTTTTCTTTTTGCGAACTTTCCAAAAGTTCGCTTAAAATTCGAATGACATTTAGATGGAAACATAGCTAGTGATGTCTTACTTGAAAAACTGTCCTCCACTGTTGCCAATTAAACTGTCTTATGCAACTGAGACACAAGGTGGCTTGTTTTTTCTGTTTAAAGTCAAAGTCAGATGTATTTGTTTTTTTTTAGAAATGCTAGCGCCCCAACCTATATTTAGATCACCAGCCGCCACTGGTTCAGCCCATTTGGACGTTGCGCCGTGCTTAGCGCCCAAAAAACACGCCGTTAAAATAGCAAAAGTGGACTTGGACACGCCCTAAATGGACTTTACGCCATGCGCTTAGACCAAGCGCCAAGATAGGGCCCAATGACTCTCAGCCTTTAAGAACATTACGTTCTGTACCTTCTGATCTCATGTAAACACACAAAATTAAGCCTCAAACTTGGGTTATCTTCATGCCAATTTCATCATCACAGTTGCTCCAGTCCCACAATCAACAGTTCTACCCATTGGAGATTTAGCTGTACATCAGTCAATAACATCTGATCAAAGTAGCCAATTGCAGGATACACAGGCAAAATGAATTATGTGCACAGATGTGAACATATAATGCTTTTGGACATAATTTATAAGGAAGTTCCCATGTGATGCTATTCAGCCAAAGAACATGTTGTAAAACCTTGTCGTTGCCATCTTTGTTTTGTGTGGAAGCTAGCTTGCTCGCTAACTAATACTTGCCAAAAGATTTAAAAAATTTAAACTGCTGTACAGTCCTTGTGGGAAGCTCATTTAAAAAAAAAAAAAAAATAAATAAATAAATAAAACATTCTCTATCATGTCATATGCATCACATAATATCATTTTGTGACTCCGATACCTACATGATTACAAGGTACTACAAGGAAATAGCCCATGCAGAAACTAGCATATTGGTATTTTTAAATTACCAGCTAAATAACCGTTAACAAATTATCCCACCTTCCGGCATTATGCATTGATACACTGCCTGGCCAAAAAAAAAGTCGCACACGCTAATATTTCGTTGGACCGCCTTTAACTTCGTTAAGGTCAACGTGGCATTGTTTCGACAACCTTATGCAACGTCACAACATTTATTTCCATCCAGAGTTGCATTAATTTTTGGCCGAGATCTTGTATTGACGACGGGAGAGTGCATTATGATCAAACATTTCCACTAATCAAGCATTCATTCGTGCATTTGGACAACATCATGTGTGCATAAAAGAAAATCAGAAATATGAGTTAATCCATCTGTCCATGCTTGCTAAGGGTGTATGTCTTTATTCATAAGCACCAATTGCTACAACGATTTCCACCTTGGTGGATTGCGTCGGCCTATATGATGGTGAAACAGACATGCTCGTGCATGTGTAGTGCGAGGAAGGAATAGGCTATATGGATCAATAGTATGATCAATATTATTCGGACTAACCATTATGATGCTTTTTGATATACACAATAATAATCTTTAACATTAGGGTAATTCCCGACAGTGTCGTTATTTTAGAAAACTATATGCGGTTTAATTTAGTCAAAAGCACCTGCAACAGCTAAGAATAAGCAGAATATGGCTTCGTCTCACCTTAGAAAACGGAAAATTAGCCTGCTTGTTTAACAAATTTAGTTTGATTATACAATGAAGCATTGTCAAACATCAATTCCATGAGGCTGTTCTCATGGAGTTCTCGAAGTTCAAGCTTCATCCGAAGTTCATTACGTGCATTCTAGGCTATTGATTAATAACTTAAATACCGTTATATTGCCTTAATGATGACACTAAATACAATAAAGCTGTCTGGTTGGGAACCCATAGGTTCACATATATTTTCCCTTGTTTTATAATGTCCTGCTTGGTGAAATGTAAATTAATCTGTTTTTTAACCGTAGGCTAAAAAAAAACCTTATGCACAACGGATCCCGGGGACTTTAGCCTAGGCTGTTTGAAAAACAATAAATGCAATATTCACTGGACAAGATTTGAACTTTTTTCAGACAAAACCATTCTATTTACTTACAGGCTGTAGGCCTAGGTGAAGAGAGCTGTATTGTAATGACATCTGAAGCGCATTTTCATTGTAATGACATTAGAAGCACTTTTCACTTTGGACAAGTGGCTCAGACTTTTTACTTGTCCGGAGGCTAAAGGCCTATTAAAAAAATAAATAAAACCGACAGAGTTTTGGACAATTCTTGTGATTTATTCGCTTATTAACAACAATTACACAATGCCCGTACGTGTGTGTGCGTTTGCACCGTACACAAGCCTTGTTGGACGCGTAGCAGTTGGAAAGTTAGATTCTGTAGAATAAACCATGTAGGGTTGTAAATCGGGTGAAGGGCTGCTCTTCTTTGGCTACATAATAAGCAGTGTGTATTATATAGGTCATTTTCACCAACATATTGTCCTCCATCCTGTGAGGACAGGTGATGGTGGGGCATCAGGTCCCCTCTGTCTGATTCTAGCAGCAGCTCCAGTAAACTGGTGTTTTCCAGTGTTTAAAAAAGTGCTATATAAATAAAGTTGTTACTAGGCTACTATTATTATTGTTGGTCAACTTTGGAGCTTAACAGCCATATGCTTCAAATAAAGAAGCATTTAGCAAAAAATATGCCAAATATTTCACGATCTTAAGGTTTTCTTTTTGTCTTTAGTCAATGCACAAATAAAGATTCTCCCCCATTTCTGAAATAACTCCCGAATCCAATCCCCCAACCCAATGATTTGTGTGTTAACGTTACCCAATATAACGTATGCTCTCTCGTTGAGACTTGATGCAATGATGTGACAAAGTCTGAATGATAATAATTGCCGACCTAACGTTAGCATTTACCTACACAACCTTTGTCAACTGCCTGAATGTCAGCCAGGACAATTAACGTTAGCTTGCTAACTTAGACTTCATACTCACATTCACGGTTTATTTCAATTTCAGCTCATCATCATTACACAGGAGGATACGTTTGTTAACTTTTTAAGTGCACTTATATGTCTGCAGTATCGGGCGAATCACGGAAGCTTGTTCGTTTCACCTCGTAAACTAATCTGGAGCCAGCTGCTTTCTCAGGGGCTTGTCTTGGGCTTGGTTTGGTTTTGGAGGCTGCTTGTTTCGATTTCCAGTCAGTCAACGAACTTCACAATTTGGAACTAAAATTACTCGCGCCGCAAAAACTCCCAATCATTGAACCTAGTGATATTCACGTAATGAAGAGAATGAGAGTTTTCAGTGCGACACTGCAACACGTTCTGATCAGACGGAATTACTAACGTTACTCGTTTTTTTACTTGTCCATTCGGGCAAGTTAAGCTGTATTATGCTTGTCCGGCCACTTTTTTTTACTTGTCCCGGACAAGCGGACAAGCGTTAATGTCGAGCCCTGGTCTATACATGTAACCTTACATGTACCATCGCATATCGCCTGGATGTTGGATGGAGTGGGCTGAAAGCAATTTAATGCGGCATTCCCCTTCGCTGAGGGACTGGTATGTGGTCTTTGACCTATGACCTTTGACCTTTTAGGTTTTACTTTTTATATAATGTCTATGTCTTATGTAAAGCACTTTGAGTTGCCTTGTGTATGAAAATGTGCTATACAAATATTTTTTATACAAATATGACTTTTATTATTATGCATTTTTTGATATAGTAATATTTCACATTGTAACCTTGATATTTTTAGTCATGCTTGTGCGTGCCCCCTGTGTGTAACATACAGGAGGGTGTACGCACGTTGTGCACACGCCTATGTAGACGCACTTATATGCGCCGTTAAAATAACATGTAAACAACTGCGACATGACTTTAGACCAGGTTTGTGGTGGTTTTAGTGCAAGTGCTTTCTGCTGGCTCAAGATAGCAAAAGGCAAAAAATTATCCTGGCCACACCTCATCTTAAGACCAACTGACATGAGTGTTGGGCACTATAATGAGCCCTGCGCCTGGTGTAAGATAGCAAAGACACTTGCGTTTGGGTTAGCGCCGCTTAGCGCCAGGTGTAAGATTGGGCTCCTGGTGTCCAATCGTATCATTAACTGTAACAATGCTGCCCTGCAATTAAAGTAAGATTGTATTTGTTTAAACGCATATTATGTATCAACAGTAAGTAATGTATAGGAAGTGGATTTTGTCTGTTCCTTACGCTTACAAGCATATCAATTATATTTTATTATTAGAAAATATTTTGCGTCCTTTGACACGGTTCCTCAATGCAACAATCAATTTCAACTGCCTGCCAGTAATTGGAGGAAAAACTTTTTTCCACTGCCTGCCAGTGCAGGTACGCGTCACCAAAACGACACACAGCGTTTACAGGAAGAAGTGGGGGAAATATTTAGCCGTGCAAATATCAACTTTAAATAAAAAAATTTAAAAAAAAATTTGGTCTGCATCATGTCATTGAAGTAATTAAACTATAGCTAACCATTTCATCACTTAAGAGGTCAATTTTCATTGTGTGGGGCCTTTAAAGTGATCCATCCATATCTACTGCATATCTGTCAGCAGAGTGATGGTTTCAGGCTTGTTTGATACCTCAGACCCTTGATGACTTACAGCCATTTAGCCAACCACGTGTTCTATACTATTCCCGTGTAATTTACAGCTTAATCTAGTCCCACCCCCCAATTCCCATAGCAATTCAAATGCAGAGAGGTTATAGTATTGCTTGTAACAGTACCGGAAAATAAGATATCAAGAGTCTTTTGATGTTGATGGGTCACAGACTTCAGGAAGTAACAGCATGCAAAGGATATGCGACCAAATATGAAATATGATACTTTAAAAATACATTAAAGCAAAGGGTTTGAATACTTATGCGCACATGAGAGATTTCAGTTTTTGATTTTTAATACATTTGCAAAAATTTCTAAACATGTTTTCACTTTGTCATTATGGGTTATTGACTGTAGATTGATGGGCAAAAATGGCAATTTTATCCATTTAAAATTAAATCTACAACACAAAGTGCAAAAAGTGAAGGGGGATGAATAATTTTGAGTGCAACTGTGTGTGTGTGTGTGTGTATATATATATATATATATTTATTTATTTATGTATTCACTTATTTTTGACAGGTCGTGGTGTATTCTCTCTAGCTTCATTTTCCAAAGGGGACTTTGTTGTTGAGTACAGGGGTGAGATGATTGATTGTGCTGAATCCCAGAGAAGAAGAAGACTGTACCACAATGCATGCGCTGTGTACATGTTTGACTTCATCTGGAAAGAGAAGACATGGTGGTAAGTTTCCCATTTTATTTAGATTAATTAAACGATTATAAAAGTATGTGTTAACCTAAACACCTCAAAGGATAGGTTCTGACATCTTTTGACAGGGTTCTATTTTTTTCCGATTGTGCATGTTATACACAGAATACATACAGGGCTCGCACACTCTTAATCTTGTGAGCTGTCAGAAATGTTAAGATCATTAACCGCCATGCAACATCAGTAAAATTATGTCCTTGTGATTGGGATGGCAGGTATGCCATTTGTCAAGTTACGCCTTGGTGGGACATGCCCCTTAATTATGCAAAACTGAGAGTTTTCCCCTTTTCAGGGTTTCTCACAGAACAAACCATAATGGCCACAAACTCTCAGTCCCTAAAATGTGATAGTCTGCCCAAATTACATAATTCTCAAAGTTGTCATACCTTGATAGTTTAATGCTAATTGAACGTAGTTTTTTCTAATTTGGCCTTTGCTTCCCTTGGTTTCAGCATATTTGAGATGGCTAATACTGGCTTCTTAATTACCTGGTCCCAATTAGCATTAAATTGCACTATGAAATCACCTCACAGTAAATTCAAACCAAGCCCATTAGTGACATAATCCCATATGAAGTTGTTCATGTACGTATCAACCACATAGATGTATTACGTCTGTTATTTTTAGCATGTAATTAGAATCTGTTTTCTAATTCCTCTGTGTATGCCATTTTGAAAGCCGGGGACTGTTCACCACTGATAATTGTGCTTCTTTATGTTGCGTGATGTGACATTGCGCAACATTTGCTAGAGCCCTCAGGAAAGTAGCCCCGCTTACTTTAGAACAGGGATCTCAAACTCCAGTCCTGGAGGGCCGCTGTCTCTGCTGGCTTTTTGTGATTCCCTTTCAATCAGCAGCCAATTTAGGCCTTGGAAACAAGATGTGCAGACTATTTAGCCAATCAATGACTTAAATGAAGCACTTAACTGCAGGAACACTTCGAAAACCAGTAGACACAGCGGCCCTCCAGGATTTGAGTTTGAGATCCCTGCTTTAGAACATGTGGTTTCTAAGCATGGAACAACAGGTCAGAATAGCCAACCCTAGGTAAAAATACACTAGCTTACTAGCTAAGAACAAATGTTGCAATCTGAAGAGAATCTGCTCATTCCAACATTGTGTCATGTTGTCAAATGACTAAAATTCTGAATTCCATGATGTAAATCTGGACGTTTTAGTGAGTTTTGAGAGCAGCATAACGTGATTATCCCCTGCATTACTAAACCGTTGAATATAGAAGTCACAACAATATGACCCATTCTACACATTAAATGTATTAATCACATAAACTATGTTTTAAGTGAAATGTTTGCATTTGCCAAAATCCTCAAAAGACAGGAAATTAAATTGATCAGCCCTAATGCTAACATCAGCCTGCTCTTCATCAAGGTGTATCAGCACAGAGCATTGACAGCCCTGTCTACTGTACTGCAAACACGACTGGGCAGATTGCTTAAGATTCAAGCCTTCTCTCAAAGAGCCTAAGAGTATGTAGGTGCTCCGTACAATTGTGGATATTAAAGATTTTAAGATTTTGAAACCTTCATTTGCAATATGGCCATGTGTCCTGGGACCACATATCTTGTATCACTCTTTCGGCAGAGCTTTTCGCCACAAACTGTTGGTACGCGGCATACCTTTTTTAAACTAGTGGAGATAATTGCTAGATCCTGCTTTGAGTGTATATTATAGGCTGCGTCCCAATCCAGTTTTTGCTCCACCCTTGCAAACTTCACTTGGGAGGATGTGACACACATACCAATAAAACAGGAGTATACACTTGCGTTTAGCGAGTGGGAGGGATCGAGGGCGGCTGAACTTAGCCTCTTCATTAATTATAGGTGTGTCTTGGGCGTAACATGCAATAAACCGATCAGTGTCATCTCCCATTCCATTTAAAAGCCACTTGCGTTTGCACCTTAGCGGATTGCTAATATGATGGGGGGAATGTAGGACTGTGAAAACAGCTATTTACAGATGTTCGAACGTGTAGTTAAAGCGTGCGAGCAAGGAATAGGCTATATGGATCAATATTGTGATCAATATTATTCGGACTAACCATTATGACGCGTTTTCATATACAGAATAATAATCTTTCACATTAGGGGTTAATACCGGCACGGGTTCCTGGTAAACCTAGAGAATGCCAAATTAGCCTGCTTGTTTAACGAATTTCGTTTGATTATACAATGAAGCATTGTCAAACATCAATTCCATGAGGCTGTTCTCACAGCAGACAGATCACAGGCAGTGAATTTCAGCTTGCGAAGTTCAAGCTTCATCCGAAGTTCATATTATGTGCATTCTAATATTGATTAATAACATAAGTAGCATTCTTTTGCCTTAATGATGACACTAAATACACTAAAGCTGTCAGGTTGGGAACCCATAGGTTTACGCACATGAGTAGCTTTTTACAGAGGGATGGATGTTTGTTTAATATCTGTAAATCACCATGGATTATTATTTTACCTTTGGCTTTGTCTATGGGGTTGACACATTTAATATTTCTTTGTACATGTACGTTTTTGTAAAAATTTATGGACAACATTAGTGTCCATTCTGTACGTAGCCTATATTCTTTATTTCTAATAAGAGGTTACGTCTTGATCTTGTGCTCCTGGTCCCCACCTTCTTTGTTCTGTGATTTGATGGAACAGGGTGAGTACAGGCCCACAGTAGCTAACAGCAAGGGTCAGCAATGAATTTGCTTTATCAAGTGGTCCTAATCTGTATTTCATTGTTGGTTGTGTTTTACAGAATTTAACGCTTCAGAGAATCTGTGTGATAAGTGAATGGTAAATTCAAATGTTTTGGGACCTGTCTAGTTCTGAGTCTTACATGTTCATGTCTTGTTCCATATCTGCACAACTGAGTGATGTGGAAAGGCAATATTCTTCACTGTATTCACCTGTTTTCTCTCTTTCTTTTTTAGTATTGATGCAGCCAAAGATGATGAATCATTTGGGAGGCTAGTCAATGACGAACACAAGCATCCAAATTGCAGAATAAAGAAGATTGAAGTGGACAGAAAGCCGCACCTCTGTCTGTTTGCTGTAAATGATATAAAAGAAGGAGAGGAAATTACCTATGACTATGGAGGGACTGGCTGGCCTTGGAGAAACCAGGTTAGGAACACACATTGTCATGTGACAAGGATTTTTGCACTGAATGTTTGTGTCGTTGTTACCAGATGTTTAAAAATAATTTGGGAAAGGGATATAACGGTGTATGAAGGTATTATTATGATGCAATCAAATAAAACCTTTGCACTTATACACTCTTAATTGGAAAGATTGTTTTGAGAACATAACTTGCATGCACTGGGAAAAGTCAGAAAATGCACTTTCAGATAATGATATGAAAAATATATAATTACAGATGGATACTGAACCATCTGTTGAAATGAATCTCGAGGAATCCTGTGGGTCACTCCATTCAAAGCCTGTAGTGGATGACCGTGATGCTGTTGGTTCAGAGTCACCCAAACAGCAGGTACATTTACTTTCTATACTTGAGTCTTACTCCTAAAAATTCAGTGAGTCACAAGTGTTTTTTTCGAAATCTAGTAAAGCAATGGCCTAAAGTACCTTGTTAGGTTAATTAGGAATTACATACCACTACAATACAATGCTTACTAAGAAGGCTATGTGGTGTAGCACAATTAGAGCAAACTTTGCATTTCCAAAGCATTTTCTATTTGTCAGTGTCCTGCTTTATTATGGAGCCCTCACGGAGTCCCCACACCACATGTTCAAGTTCAAAGTGTGTGTGTGAACCCAGCTCTGGGCAATGTCCCTACACATGACTTAAACATGCTGTGTGAAGTGACCCCGCAAAGAATGTTTAAATCTATATCTGTGTAAACTCCATTTGTGCTAAGTATAGTGATTGACAAAATCATAACCCATTCGAGAATTTATCATGTTCTGATTTTTCACCAAGGAATGCATGTCTATTTATGTGGTACTGTTTTTGAAATGTAATACTATGTTTCATACAGTGTACAAAATCTAACATTTCGGTTTAATACAGTCTAATATTTAACTTGTCAAATCTGCTACTTCTCCCTGGTAAACATCTTTGTCAGGCTCTTTCAGTTTTAAGTTTTTTACCCAATGTAGCTGGCTAGCGCCACATAGACTATCAATGGCAGATATAGCTAGCTTGGCTAACATAATTATTTTTGCTGCACGTTCTAGTAACGTCTCCCAGACATTCATTACATGACGTTATATTGTAACCAGTAACAGAAATTGTGACCTTCCTAGGACTTCAATAACGTCCCTGTAATATAATAATAATGTCCCTAAGGCACGTCACATCATAACTTTGAGGGGTCTAAAAGGGGACGTCCACTCACTCCACTGTTATCTGGGTCCTATCCTAAATCCTGTGTGTGTGGATAACCATAGATCAATAACAATAAGGATATATAATAAGACTGAGATTTATGACAGATGTATATATAAAATATGTAGTGAAAAGTACCATAGCAAACGCAACCAATATTCCTATGAGGCTGTTTTGATGCTTGGTATTAGCCTACTGTAATAGGATATGCTAATTTGCTGAATACTTTCAAGCTACTGTCAAGTTTTTTGTTAGCAGGCTAATACTGATGAATCTTCACCGTCAGACAGTTGAGAAACAGCTGACTGTCTGAGCATCACTGTTCAACTCGTCCTTAAAGCAGTTCACATGATCTCATTTGCATGCTTCCACCAGTTCTCTAGTGATCGGACCTAACGTGACTAACTACCTCTGCGAGAAATAAAGAACGAGATGGTTATTAAGAAAAAATAAATACAAAACGAGCCATGTAAGCGGCTAGTTCAGCTCTGATCCCCGGTCACCAAAAACCAAGGCAAACACTTCCCATATGCAATTACATTGCTGCAGGGTCCACTTGGACAGGATTGCTATTAAAGAAGAACCTCTGAGTTTGGAGAAACACAGATCATTCACTTTGGTGTTTTTACATTCCGGACTTGTGGCGTACCGTCGGCTGTAAAATAAGCCTTCTGTAACCTTACCTTTATACGGATATTTCTTAATTATATTAAATATTAATTATCAATCAAGCAATTAACTGAATAACAAATATCAATGAATAGAGCAAGTTTTTCTCCTCCCAGTCCACTAACATTAGGTCTGGGTGTCTTACGCCAGTTAATTTTTGCGGTCTGTCCAAAACACCCGGCCTTATGCATGTGGTGTTCATAATCAGGGTGTGTAACATTAGTCAGACAGACTCTTCCCTCTTCATGTGTTTCTTGCTCCACAGATGGTAAGGGAAACTGTGCCCGGTCCCCAAACATTTCCATTTCAGTTGGCATTGCGGTACTGTTACCACACATAGCTAACGCACACCACTCGTTTACCCGACCGAGGCAGTCCTGGGTCAGATTCCGGCTGTGTATTCGGGCTCAAAACGGATGGCTTCCACCTCCGATTCAACTAAAGTTTCTCGGAAGGTGCCGTCATCCAGTGTATAGTCCACAAAATCGTTGGAAGCCATTGTACTGGAATAATTGGTTATAACTTAGCTAAGAACTCTTTGAGCTAGCTCGCAAGCTAATACTTTTTGCAGTTGTAAAAAGCATGGGAGGTTGGGGGCAGGTATCTCAAAATGCAACTTACCCGCCCACTTCATACCATTGTAGTTTTTCAAAAATGAGGAACGGTAGAGCTATACGTCATTTCGACATGTAACTCAATTTGCATCTTTGCCTGCGGATATCTGATCAGAAATTGTTTTGGCCAGCCACAAAGTAATTAGTTGCGCCTTGATGTGTTAAATAAGGTTAATGTTGTTTTTCGGTGGAATTCCCCTTTAGGCTGCGATCACACCGGACGCGCTTTGTAGGCTTCAAAACGCGAGGAGCACTGCCTGTCTTGATTTTAAGAAAGCCTACTCTGAAAAAGCAATTGGAGGCATCTTTTTTGCTGTTGCTAGGCAACCGAACTCCGCTCCTGTCAATCACTTAGCTTACGTTGTTAACGGTGTTAGCAAACTAAGTTTACCCGAAAGTTTGCTTCGTTATTTGTCTTTAAAAATTTGTGTATAAGCGAAGTGCCTTGGATCGCTTATTTTTATCATGGTATTCACCATTAGTGAAATCATATAACTCTGGGTGGGCTGAAACGCCAACGAACGTTACCGATTTCTCTTTCAATCGTCTTTGTTTACACGGAACCGACCGGCAGAATCAAGGCCCGCCTCTACTTTTGTGCGATTGGACAGAGGAGAAAAGCATGACAGTGACGTGCGCGCATTTTTCCTCAGAGCGCTTCAAGATGAGATATTTCAACCCTGTGCGCACCGAGCATTTTTCGAAAAACAGCGAGGCGCCTGGAGTGGATAAACGCGAGGTGCCCGGGGCGCAAAAGCAGCGTGGAAAACGCTTCAAACTCATTGAAAACCATTCGAAAAAAGGCGCCCCCAGCTGTTAAAGCGGATCCGGCGTGATCGCGGCCCTAATGTTGGAAGTAACGTTGTAGCCACATGTTCCAAATTTATTGTGGGATTACAATAGTTTATGTATTTATGAATAAAGTATCAAAATATTTCCAATCAAATTAAGCCATTACACAAACATACTCTTCTACTAGCAAATGTCATGTGTATGGCATGGTAACTTGTGCATGATTTGAATAGCATATCCCATGTCATGAATACAAATTACAAAAATTTATTTTTAAATGAGGCATAATCATACAGATCTTGAGATAAATGCCCAGGACCCTTACAGGGTTGCTTCTGGCTCAGAAAGAGGCTTAGGTGGTGCCTAAGCGCGGCCGGTCTAGCATGGTCATCACAGCTATCTTAACACCTACAGCCCTTCTATTCCAATTATATGCTTTAGTAGACAGCAGTTTTTGGCATGGATTAACATAACACTGTCCTAGTTTATGCATTCTTTAGAATTTTCAATTTTATCATTTTTTTCATGACTAAGGGATCCAGAGCAGGTACATGGGTTTGTCAGTATTAATTCATCACTTTATTTGTTCCCAACAGGGATCTTGATAAGTGGCTGAGATCTTACTTTTTATTCCATTAAAGAAGATTGCCATTGCCTTCACAATCATGTAACAGTCTTGATACACAGGCAACTTTGTGAGGCAGTGCGAATCGGCCATTTTTCCCACAAATAGTATCCACCAATAGTATTTCTTCACCATACTTTCAGCCCACCATGTTTTCCTCACTGATTTTTGTCCTATTTGCTTGTTTCCTTTTTGCAAGCAATATTCCCCATCTATATTGCCTAAAAATATTGCCTATGTATCATGACGTTTAAAGTTTCCTTGTAATTAAGTAGACCAATTATAAATATACTTTATGTTCTCACAGGCTCAGCAACATGTATTAACTGTTAATTGTCTTTTTTCAGAGTATGTATGTGAGTTTGAAAGCTGTAGACGTTGCGCTCACGTTTCGTCAGACGATTAAATTATCACACCTTGATTCAATTATTGATGGCGGTGCGTGCATTCATCCCCTTATGGCACATTGAAATAATGTGAAACAAAATTGATATTGGTTGTTTTCTGGTGTATTTACTCTTATAAAAATAATAAAAATCAGCGGGAATGCACATAGTATGTGACGTTCATTAATAATACAACTATAGCCTACATTTTTCAAAGTGACATGCATACTCTGGGTGGGGGGGCGACGATTATAACCTAATATACATTTGGCTGTAGTTATTATACTAGGGAGGGCAAAATGGAGCGTTAGAACATAGACAGGAGTGTGTGCATGTGAGCTCGACAATACATTTCTCACAGAAAACATAATTTGTTCACTGTTATAACTTCATTGCAGTTATGATCAAACTTACAAGAAGTGCTAGTGTGTTGTTAGCCTTTTGATCGCAATTCTATGAGGCCGTATGATGTAGCTTGCACAAGCCAATAGCACTAACCCGTAAAATTATTTTAACGTTGCTTGTTCAATCGAACGTTCAAAGTGAAACTATTCAGTTATGATCAGCAGCACCAAATATTTCTGTCACACCCTAAATAAGTGGCAAAAGTCCCAGTAGATCTTTAAAACGTATATATTTTCTTAAATCATAGATTTCACTTGGCTGCTGCCGATGAAGTGCCGTGATCTGAGCGGTTGCTATGAATATTTCGTCAGAAGTATTCAGCATTGTTGTTAGTGACCTAAACTTTGCAGCACGTGCGCATCATTAACATGAATATAGCCTGAAATGTCAATCTTCAGAATCTGTTTAAACCGTTAGCCAATAAGCTGGTACTTCAACATTATAAGGCAGGATTTATCCAGTGTCCAGACTCCAGCTAAATAAATACACGGACCATTTCTAATTGTTTTTTACCAGTGTTTTTTGTGAAATTTCTCCAAGGCGTCTTAGGCGTCTCAAAAAATGAGTTAGGTCATTACCCAATACCCACATTTCAAAATTTGCTGCTCTTCTAGTATTTCTTTTACTGTTGTATGATTTTTGCATTCTTCTTCTTTTTAGAGTTTGGGTAAGACTTACATCCCTGCTTTAGGATCTTACCTAGATTTCTCAGAAAGCAGTGATGAAGATGATGTTTGTGTACCGAGACTGAGGAAGACTAAAAGTATCATCGTAAGTTTTCAAACTAAATCCCTGCCAACATTTACATGGCATCTGATCTATACTTCTGAGAACATTCAATATCAATAAAAGTCAGTTTTGGATGAAGTGTAAGTGGGGTTTGGGAGCCTGAAGATGCATGTGTCTAAAATATATGTTATTGATTCTTTAGATGAAAGAGTTTATTCCAGAAGATTCAGATGAACTCTTTTACTCTACGCCGGAGAGTGAAAATGATTATGTCCCAGACTCCAGAGAGGAAAGTGAGGAGAGTAGTTCAGACGAAAGCATATCTCTTAACATATCAAAACAGAGATGTCAGTCACTCGTTGACAAAGCTCCTTTTCAACCCACTGCCCCTGTCCCTGACAGTACTACTGCAGATGACATGGATCAACAGAAAGGTAGCATTGGATCTGATGTCATGGGAGTAGAAGAGAGGCCCAGCACGAGTTCTGAAAAGATTAAGGGGGAACAAGCCAACAGCAACAACAATTTTGAAGTAGAGGAAGGGGCAGTAGTAGTCGGTGCTTTAAAAAAAAAGAGTGATGGGGGTAGAATGTACAACAAGAAACATTACTGCCTTTTCTGCTTTAAACCTTGTAGCAAGATAGCAAGGCATCTGGAACATGTGCATTCCAATGAATCGGAAGTGGCCAAAGCATGTTGCTTTCCGAAGGGCTCCAAGGAGAGAAAAATGAATCTTGACTATATTCGCAATAGAGGGAACTATGTGCATAATGTTGCTGTTTTGAAGTCAGGAAAGGGGGAATTGATTCCTTTCAAACAACCACGTGAGGAAGCAAAGGCGAATGACTTCATGCATTGTGCATATTGCCAGGGATTATTTACAAGAAGGGTCCTCTGGCGACACATGAAAGTGTGTAAATTAAGTCCTAAATGTGTCACCCTTAAACCTGGAAAAAATCGTGTCCAATCCTTGTGCGCATTCACACAGCCTGTGCCCTTGCACATAAGTAAAGTGTTATGGAAAATATTAAGCAGCATGAACCATGATGACATCACGACTGCTGTCAGAAATGACCGTTGCATCATTCAGATTGGGGAACACTTGCTAAACAGAAGTGGGTCATCGGCAAAGAGTCAACAGTGCATTAGACAGAAGATGCGAGAACTAGGGAGACTGCTGTTCAATGCCAGGAAAGTTACTTCCTTGAGAAGAATGGAAGATTTCATAGACCCACAACACTTCATGGAGACAATCAAAGCTGTTAAACATACATGTGGATATGACAGTGAAACATACAAATACAAAATTCCATCTCTTGCAACCAAACTTGGGAACACCTTGGTAAAACTCAGCAAACTTCTGAAAGCTCAAGCTTTGATCACAAATAACAAAGAACTGGTGCAGAAAGCCAATGACTTCCAAGAAGTCCATAAAACACGGTGGAATGAATTAGTCTCTGCAACTGCGTTACGTAACATTGTGGAAGCAAAGTGGAATGCACAGTTTTGCCCTTCACAGAGGATGTCCAAAAACTGCACACATTTCTCAGTAAAATGCAAGATGAGTGCATCAGTCAGTTGTCTACAGAGCCCTCTGCTAAAACCTGGTCTGACTTGGCAAAAGTGGCCATGGCTCAGATCATTCTATTCAACCGTCGTAGGGAGGGGGAGGTGTCCAGTATGGCCTTGTCTGCATTCCTATCAAGGGACAACTCTGATCCTCATGAAGACATAGATTGGGCCCTCTCTGAAGTGGAAAAAAAACTTTGCAGACACTTCTCCAGAATTGTCATCAGGGGGAAAAGAGCACGCCCAGTGCCAATTCTGCTGACTCCAAAAATGCTGGGTACATTGGAGTTACTGGTTGAGAAGCGAGAAATTGGTGGAGTGGGAAAAGACAATGGGTACATGTTTGCTAGACCATCAGCAATGTCGCATTTCAGAGGCTCAGATTGTATCCGCGTCTTCGCAAAGGCTTGTGGTGCAAAGAGTCCTAAGGCACTGACATCCACAAAACTGCGGAAGCAAGCTGCAACCCTTTCAACTGTATTGAACATGAGCAATACTGAAATGGACCAATTGGCCAACTTCCTCGGTCACGACATTAGAATCCATCGAGAGTTTTATCGTCTCCCTGAAAAGACCCTACAATTGGCCAAGATCAGCAAAGTTCTCATGGCACTGGAACAAGGGAGACTAGCTGAGTTCCAGGGAAAGAATTTGGACGAAATTAATATTGATCCCGAAGGTATATATGCAAAACTTTATCCTTTTCTCTCTCTCCCATTTACTCACCTACTCACCACTTACTCTCTCTGTCTTCTGTAGAGGAGATTGACCTACACTGTAATGATGGGGACAAGAGTAGAGATGAGGGAAGCTGTACATTAGGACTTGATGGTATGTACTAACAGGATATCAATGTGATGTATAGTTGTAATGTTTGTGAATATGAACCATTTTGTTCACTATTACATAGTCCAGAGGGGGACCCTCAAAAATATGTATACTTCTAGTCTGTTTTTATCTTGTTCTTAAAAAAGGATAGTAAGCATGGAATTTTGAGATTTAATTGAGATTGTCCATAGAGCCAGCAGAAGAGGGGCTGCCACCACCGGATAGAGAGGTACTGTCAGCACCAGACAGCAAATGTATACCACCAACAGACAGGGAGACATCCTCATTGATGAGCTCAGTAAGATCTTCATCCAAAGGTGAAGTCTTTACAAATCATTGTTTCTGTATGCCAGTAATTGTACAAATGAAGTCAGTCAAGTTGTTATGGTTGAATATCTGTTTGCTTTGCTTATCCCTTGATTTGAAGTGCTTGAATTATATTTCCATTTATTTTGTTTAGAGATGTCTTTCCTCTCACATTTAGGTCAAAAACCTACCCAGAAGAGGAACAAAACCTGGGAAGTTACAGAGGTGCAGGCAGCCCCCAAGCCGGCCCTGGCCGACAGCCCCCAAGCCGGCCCTGGCCGACAGCCCCCAAGCCGGCCCTGGCCGACAGCCCTCAAGCCAGCCCTAGCCGGTAGCCCTCAAGCCAGCCCTGGCTTGGGGGCTGTCGGCCAGGGCCGGCTTGGGGGCTGTCGGCCAGGGCTGGCTTGAGTAGCTATTTTTTTTATAGCCATTCCCTGACTTATGAAGCTCAACACACTTTTCCCTCATTTGATTTGTGTGTTCTCTTATCTTTCCCATGTTGATGTATGAATAAGGGAATATGGCCTCTGAGTCACCTCATATTTATACCCCAGTGAAACAGGAAGTCATGGATTACTGCTTGAAAGTTCCTAAACATTCTGATCAACTTTTAAAAGTAAAATATAAACACTTTGTTCATAAGAATTTCTAGGGGTGCCAATAATTGTGGCACATGTGGTTTTGTTAAAAATAATTATTTCTTGATGAGGGATTTATTTTTCTCAGAATAAATTTACTTCAATTAAAGGTCATTTTTCAGTGTGAGATTAAGCTAATTCACCAAAAGGTGAATTTTTTATAACCCTTTTTACTCATCTTTACCAGGGGTGGCAATAATTGCAGAGGGCACTGTAGGTAAGATCACCTAGGAACACGCATTTGGAATTGCAATTGGGAAGCGTTTGTGCCTAGCTAGTTCTGTTGCGATGAGACCTTGCAGTTGCAAAGTCCTGCAAATTAATGTTATGGTCTAGGTTTGAGGCATACTCTTCAGCTGTCTGATTCAGAAGAGCAATTGTAAAGCTTTATTTTAAATAAATGGATGGTCGTTTTGAAGGAAAAATGTGTGGTTTTGTTTTATTTGGACTCCTGAGATTGACAGGCAGAGCACAGTACCAATACCACAATCAAAACAAATTGTGACTAAATTAGGAAGATAGCAAGAACAACAGTAACCTAGTGTCACTAAAAAAACTTGCATTAAACACTGAACGGCTCAGCTATTGTTACAGCTATTTATCAGTATCTAAATGAATTTTGCCAGTGTAGCGGTCTTTAAAAAGGGAAAGGTGAGCAGTTTGATAGCAGAAACTGAAACTGATCATTAATCATACCCTCTCTACAACATTTGTAATCAACCTTTTCTACAGTTATGCCCTTTCACTGCAGATGACAAAAATAGCAAAATGTTGGATACACCAGTGTTTGTGTTTACCAACAAAATAGGCCAGATTATCTAGAATCTTGATTTATGCAATAATTAATTGGACATGATGAGAGTTTCTTGTTCAATATTTTATTCTTTCATGAGTGTTATCAGAGCAGTTCCAAAGACACTGGAACCCGCGGAACATTTGTTTTCCACTGAAACAAACAAACAAAAAACCATTCCCAAGGTGTGTATATTCATGTTAAGATCCCTTTAGATCAGTTTAGGGAAGTGGTCCCCAACCCTGTTCCTGGAGATCTACCGTCCTGTAAGGTCCCCAACCCTGTTCCTGGAGATCTACCGTCCTGTAAGGTCCCCAACCCTGTTCCTGGAGATCTACCGTCCTGTAAGGTCCCCAACCCTGTTCCTGGAGATCTACCGTCCTGTAAGGTCCCCAACCCTGTTCCTGGAGATCTACCGTCCTGTAAGGTGTGTATATTCATGTTAAGATCCCTTTAGATCAGTGGTCCCCAACCCTGTTCCTGGAGATCTACCGTCCTGTAAGGTCCCCAACCCTGTTCCTGGAGATCTACCGTCCTGTAAGGTCCCCAACCCTGTTCCTGGAGATCTACCGTCCTGTAAGGTCCCCAACCCTGTTCCTGGAGATCTACCGTCCTGTAAGGTCCCCAACCCTGTTCCTGGAGATCTACCGTCCTGTAAGGTCCCCAACCCTGTTCCTGGAGATCTACCGTCCTGTAAGGTCCCCAACCCTGTTCCTGGAGATCTACCGTCCTGTAAGGTCCCCAACCCTGTTCCTGGAGATCTACCGTCCTGTAAGGTGTGTATATTCATGTTAAGATCCCTTTAGATCAGTGGTCCCCAACCCTGTTCCTGGAGATCTACCGTCCTGTAAGGTCCCCAACCCTGTTCCTGGAGATCTACCGTCCTGTAAGGTCCCCAACCCTGTTCCTGGAGATCTACCGTCCTGTAAGGTCCCCAACCCTGTTCCTGGAGATCTACCGTCCTGTAAGGTCCCCAACCCTGTTCCTGGAGATCTACCGTCCTGTAAGGTCCCCAACCCTGTTCCTGGAGATCTACCGTCCTGTAAGGTCCCCAACCCTGTTCCTGGAGATCTACCGTCCTGTAAGGTCCCCTACCCTGTTCCTGGAGATCTACCGTCCTGTAAGGTGTGTATATTCATGTTAAGATCCCTTTAGATCAGTGGTCCCCAACCCTGTTCCTGGAGATCTACCGTCCTGTAAGGTCCCCAACCCTGTTCCTGGAGATCTACCGTCCTGTAAGGTCCCCAACCCTGTTCCTGGAGATCTACCGTCCTGTAAGGTCCCCAACCCTGTTCCTGGAGATCTACCGTCCTGTAAGGTCCCCAACCCTGTTCCTGGAGATCTACCGTCCTGTAAGGTCCCCAACCCTGTTCCTGGAGATCTACCGTCCTGTAAGGTCCCCAACCCTGTTCCTGGAGATCTACCGTCCTGTAAGGTCCCCAACCCTGTTCCTGGAGATCTACCGTCCTGTAAGGTCCCCAACCCTGTTCCTGGAGATCTACCGTCCTGTAAGGTCCCCAACCCTGTTCCTGGAGATCTACCGTCCTGTAAGGTCCCCAACCCTGTTCCTGGAGATCTACCGTCCTGTAAGGTCCCCAACCCTGTTCCTGGAGATCTACCGTCCTGTAAGGTCCCCAACCCTGTTCCTGGAGATCTACCGTCCTGTAAGTTTTCATTTCAACCCTAACAAAGCACACCACTTTCAACAGCTAAAGATCTCATTGAGCTGTTAATTGGTAGAATCAGGTGTGCCAAATTAGGGTTGGAGTGAAAACCTACAGGACAGGGTTGGGGACCACTGCTTTAGATGTATAAAAAAAGTGGTTTTGTATATATGCAAATGAGGTCCCTCACTCCGTAGGGTAAACAAGCTGTGTTTTTGTGTATGCAAATTAGTTCCCCACTACACACATATTCTTGTCATATTCATAAGTCCCCATTTCACATGTTAGAAACAGGTAGGTGAGTAACTTTGTTAAATTCAAAATTTGTGGTGATATTTTTGTTTATGGGCTTAAATTACATATCCATGATTTTTTTCACATCTGTAGAACATTGGGAAAGGGCTGTCCCCACAAGGGATGTGTGGGACTTGCGTCCTGCTAATGTGATAAATACGAGTATGTGTGTGTGTGTGAGAGAGAGAGAGAGACTGCGTGTGTGTGTGTGTGTGTGTGTGTGTGTCCAGTACATGCATTTCTCAACCATTATTTTTGTTACTATCAACAGTTTCTGTGGATTACAAGGAAAGATTGATATGACTGGAAGGGGGATCATTTGGATTGAGAACCCTAAGCGTTTCTGCGCATAGCCTAGTGATTCTTAGTTCCTATTTGTAGTGATTCTTCTTTTCTCTTCTCTTTTTTTCTCCTAGTTTGTTCTATGTGCCATATCATAATTTCACATCCTTTCACAAAATCCCTTTTGACTGTTTTGCTTTGTGAGTCGAGCACAAGCGTCCTGAGGGCCGGCCTGTCAGATGCTTGAGGCCTTCGGCCCTGCTTTGGATAAGGATGATTAGACAGGGGAAGAAAAACACACACACGCACACACACTCACACACATGCTCACAGACTCTCACATGCTCTCTCCGACACAGACAAACAAACACACACGTTCACATGCTCGCGTGCACACACACACACACACACAAACAGAAACACAGACATGCACACAAACACACACTTTGTTCAGCATTGACATGGCCCTGCTGTAATCACTCCCTCAAATCCAGAAGAGTATTTTGTGCAAGCGAGCAGTCGTGATCGATATCTGTCCCGCTGGCAGCCTCATCAGCTGAAAAGCAGACAGAGGTCACAGAGAGTTGTGGCGCAACCCTTTGATGTTTGCCACGTGCACTACCTCTGCCATGGCAGTAACGGATGCCGGCCTCGCCCCCTCCCACCACAAGCATTCCCGCTGTAGTGTGCAGCTGAGAGACGGAAGAAAAATAAGAGTGTTCTGAGCGTGGTAGAGATCCCCACTCGCTGAAGATGGCTTACGCTTGGCTCCCTCACCACAAGGCCTGGGTGTGAAGGTCAGCGGCCAATTGTGTTTGCTCTAGGAGCTGTTCCCTGTGGTCGCGAGGGCCAGGGTTCAACTCCCCCTTGGGCAGCGGCTATCGCCTAGGTGCCAAGCTGGATGGGTTTCTTTAACTCTCACAACAGCTCCAAGTACTTCCTCCCATGTGGTGGCTTGGGTCTGGGTTTATTTGGGGCTCTCCTGCACTGCGAATGAAAGCCCTGCTCAGGCATGTTTATGCTCTATGTAGTTCTGCATCAGGTCTTTGGGTACGCTGAGATTTTTGGGGGTGCAGCGGTTTCTGGGGACAGCTATGCTGCAGCTTGTGGGGACAGTGGTGGTACTTCCGTTAAGAATCGCACAGTTTGATTACAGCAGGCCTGGACATTATCTATGTCCAGGCTTACTTGTAAGTAAAAGTACCTTTCAAGAACAGAGTCACAAAGTGCTTCACAAGAATAAATATCTGAAAGAAGAAATAAAAACAATTAAAAAAAACAGACAGTAAAAACAACAGGACAACAAACACACACAGAGAGCTAGACAAGTACTGGCCAGTCTGAACAGGTGAGTCTGCTTTTTAAAGGTGTCGACAGTGCTCACAGATCTTAGGTCCAGAGGGGAGGGAGTTCCAGAGTTCCACTACTACAAAGGCTCTATCACCTTCAGTTTTTAACCTTGACCTAGGGACAGCCAGGAATCCTTATTCAGAAGACCTAAGAGACCTAGGGCTCTACTTTGGCGATCTTGGCGCTTGGTCCAAGCGTGTGACGTAAAGTCCATTTAGGGCGTGTCCAAGTCCACTTTTGCTATTTTAGCGACATGTTAATTATAGGTGTGTCCTGGGCGTGACAATCAGAATATCATATCCCATTCCCTTTAAAAGCCTGCTTTTCCACCTTGGCCGATTGGTTGATGGCGAAACAGACATGCTTGTGCGTGTTTAGTGCGATCAAGGAATAGGCTAAATGGATCAATAGTATGATCAATATTATTCGGACTAACCATTAACCTATGAGTTCCCGGTAATTCCCGACGGCTGTTATTTTACAAAATATATGTGGTTAAATTTTGTTCGATGGACCTGCAACACCTGAGAATAAGCTATTGATGGCTTCAGTCTCACCTTAGAAAATGCCAAATTAGCCTGCTTGTTCAACGAATTTCGTTTGATTATGCAATGAGTGTCAAACATCAATTCCATGAGGCTGTTCTCATGGAGTTCTCGAAGTTCATTAGGCTACCTGCATAGTAATATTGATTAATAACATAAATACCGGTATTTTGCCTTAATGATGACACTAAATATAATAAGGCTGTCAGGTTGGCAACCCATATGTTCACGCTTATTTCCCCTTGTTTTATAATGTCCTGCTTATGGAAATGCGACCAACCTGTTTTACTCGTAGCGTAGCCTAATGCTTTAAAATAATCCACTTTCCCATGAAGACTGTGAAACGTGCGACTTACAGCAGGGGAAACAGAGAACATGCAGCGCACATGCAGAGAATAGCATTAAAATTAATTGTGCACATTTGTACAATTTTGTCCAAAATTGTAAGGAACAAAACATTTACTAGGAACAAGCCTACTAGAGTTTAAAAACACCACACAGAAGCCTCCAATTATTTTCAATACAGCTGTATTTGGCTCTTGCTGTGTCTTTTTGTAAACGAAAATATTATGTTATATATGTCCAAAAATGAAAAACTAAACAAAAAAGCATAATCATGGACAACAATATACATTTTATTATAGCCTACTCACAACCTACTCATATCCCTGCTTTTTGATTTGATATGCTAAACTTTTTTTTAGTGGATGATAATATTTTGCAAATATAATACTGTAACGTTATAGCACTCCGATTTATCCACATTCCACTACAAACCATTTGCATATGGTCAAAATGTTTTAGCAGTTCTTGCAGCAATATTAGTTTGCCATAAATTGACAATTGGATAACTTATTTGACTTAGGCTACCTGTGAAACAATTCCTGCTGCACACATAAGTATGGGGAGTTTCAGGGTCCCACATTTTCCCCTTTCTTCCCGCCAACGCCTCACGTCTTATTGCTAGGATCCACTTTTCTCATCTCATGGGCTCTGTTTTGCGGTTCGGAATCTTATAAAACGGCAATTCTGTTTTTTTGCCTTCTTTGTAGTGCATCCCACCAAACAACAACTTCTAGGCATTTTTATGCCGTTAGCTAACGGATCGAAATGACAAGAAGGCACCAGCACGTCAAGTCAATGGAGGGCGAGAGCGGGATGTGTTTTCCCCCCCGGGATGGGCGGGGCCTATTTGCGCTCAGTCTCCTGGCAGTGCACTGCGCTTAAGTGGCTGGCTGGCTATACATTTTTTTTTTTCTTTCACATGCATGAACTATTATGAAAAATATAATTATTGATTTAAATTAATAGTACCTAATGTAAAATATCAGATAGCAGCATATTATGCATATGCGACTCACGAGGGGGGGGCCAGGGATTGTTTCAGGGTGGCCGTGGCCCCCCCTGGCCACCCCTTGGCGGCGCCACTGGTGACTACAAATGACGAATATGCATTCTCGTCATTGATTGAAATTAACTCTGTGTTCAATTTGACCAATTAGGCTTTCTCTTTTTCAAGATTCATATAACAATACAAAAAGAACGATCCTTGCTACTTATGAGATGCACCACATGCTGCAAGAAGTTTCACTGCCCGTTCTGCAAGGCATCTTTGTTCCAACCAACAAAATTGAGCAAGGCCAAAACCCATTTGGAAGTCAAATGCCAAAAGTCCAATTTCAATAACATGTTATTTCTATTTTGTTTTTTATTGTATTCTCTCTCTCTCGCTCAACAGGAAACCAGGCCCAACAATGAACCTCCGATGAGGCGGAATGTAAAACGCTGGGAACATTAAAGTGGAGCCTCTGAAAATTGCCATGTACTTCCCTGCGCAAGTTATTTGTTTACAATTTTGTGCACAAATTTGTTTACATTCACACTACTAAGCATTTTTCCTTCAATGAGATAATCCACCACCAGACAGGGTGTGACCATTACACTGACACAACTTTTGCTGGGGACAATAAAAGACCACTCAAATGTGTTTTTTTGTCACATGACACGATGCCACAGATGTTGCAAGTCTTGAGAAAGCATGCAATTGGCATGCTCAATGCTGGGAGCTATATATTTTTTTCAACAATTGACAAATTTCTTGTATGAAATATTACTTCTCATTATATTTTCACTTGGAAATCACTTCCATCTTATTTAAAGAGATGAACACACACAGGAGCTGTACTAGCTTAAAAGAATAGATGTTTGCATTTTCTTCTGGACACCGCCATTGGTGGCTGTGAGAAATCTGCGCCTTGGCATATTCTACAAGTCTCTGGAACTCTACTGGAGGGAAGCAACACCATTCTTCCAAAATAATGTTAAATTGGGTTGAGATCTACTGGCTGCAAAGGCCATAGCATATGATTCCCATCATTTTCGTACTGTAAGCCACTGTATTTGCCTCATAAAATAAATGCATTTTGAGGTAAAATTAGTTCTGTGTCAAATGAAAGCTCTTGATGAGCTCTATCTAGTGCCAAAAGGACAGCTGAAATCATGAACAGTATTGAATAAAGCAACAAAACAAAGATCTAACGCAAGTTATGGTCTTTTTGGAGCCAGAGGTCTAATTTTTTATACAGCTTTATTATTGACATGCTAGAACTGCGGTCCTGCCATGGTTGCACTGTTGCGGTCACCCAATTCGGTAGGTGGCGCTGTCGCAAAAAACTGGGGTCCTGAGACTGCCCCGGGCCATGGTTGCACTGTTGCGGTTATCCAATTGGGTAGGTGGCACTGTCACGAAAACCTAGGCTCCTGAGACTGTCCCGGTGGTCCTGACATTGCACTGCTCCAGTATTGCAGGCACATACTTTTGGAAATATAGGTCCTACTACTATAATTGGGAAGTCGAATACTACCACTATGACCGTGGATAGGTTAAGCGTAACTGACAGGGAGTAATGATGAACGCAAACCCATAGTTTTCTTATTCCAGGTGCGGCATCGCATTCTGTGGAAATATAGCCCAGCTATCAGTGGCGTAACTACATGATCAGCTCAGGGGGGGGAAATCAGGTCAGCAGGGCCCTATATGATGCTAAACATTTATTATAGGTTATGACTATGTCGGCAAGCCAGAGACATATGCTTAATTCAAGTGCTGTCGCAATTATCAGAAATTCGACATGGAAGTTGCACTTGAACGAACCTCCAAGTCGTAGCCTAATTACAAGTGGGAAAGTCTGAAATAATTTTGCTACCCGAGTTCCAGAGTTGTGACGTTTCACCATTGACCTATTACCTCTCTGTCCTTCAAGTGCTCCTCGGAGCTCATATTATCCAGTTGCCAAGTCTAAATGGCAGAAAATATAATATATTCATCACATATGACAATGCAACCAGGCAGCGCAGCACAGCGGATTATCATATCGATGGTCACGCACACACAGCACACAACCAGTAAAATATACTTTAATATATCATAAATGGCTCTTGTCAGACTCCACCTGGACTGACACCTATCTAGGATTTCTCATGGTACTTGTTTCTTGTTTAACTGTGTGTTTAAGTTTATAGTAGTATTTAGAATAAAATTGGAGTAGAGCTGATTTAACCAGTTTACTGTGAACTGCATTCAATGTTAATTACTAGGGATAGCTGCTACTTTATGGGAAGGATGTGCTTTGTCTTTTCTGTTCTGTAGTTACTTCGATGACGTTTCTGACTGTATGCACTTACTGTATGTCGCTTTGGATAAAAGCGTCTGCTAAATGACTGTAATGTAATGTAATGTTTCCTTTCCTCTTCTTTCTCATGCAGAAAGTGATAGCAGCTCTCGCATGTATATTTTTTATTCGTAAAGGATCAAAATTAACATTTACTTTCTAGACATCCTTGTTTGCTGGCCATTCCGATTTCGGAGCATGTGAATGCGTCAACCTTGTAATTACGATTTGGCAACTGGGAAATGGAGCACTGGAAACTGGAACTCATCTCTTTAAAATGCTGAAATAACATAATCACTTCAGGCAAGTAATACACTCAGTAGCAATAGTAGCTATAGCTAATTAATGTCTGCAAATAAAAATTTTGAAAAAAATATGTGTTTTTTTAGGCTAGGCTATGAGGCTATTCTGACAAAACAAATAAATTCGCTATGAAATTGCATGCGGTCCTATGCATTGAACTCGTCATCTTATTTTGCTTTTGAAAATACAAAGTGTATTGGCCAGGCTAATGTTTCTGTCTACACAAAACAAAATTGTTAATTTTGACACGGTAGGTCAAGGCTATGTGAGAAATTGAATATTCAGTTAATTAATTAATGGTGTGTGTCTGTGTGGTGTCTGTGGGCTTGCCCTGACTCTCAGCTATGTAAACAAAATAATGCCATATTTCGCTCCGTGCGTCTGTTTTTGTCAACAAGCCATGGACGGTCGGCAAGAGCACTTGTACTTGCAGCCATGCTTCTCATTCTGTCACCATGAAAGATGCCGCGTGCGTGTGAGAAAAATAAATTACGGTTGGCACGCCCACTACGCATGCAGGGAGTGGAAGCAAAGCTATGGAGTTTATTTAGTTCCATAAATAGCGCGTACGTGGCATTGTGAAGCGAGCGCACAGAACAGTATCCGCGCGTGTGGAGCTGTGAAGCAAGCGAGCAGAGAACCATCCGCGCGAGCACAAAGCTCATCTGCGAGCGCGGAGCTGTGAAACAAGCGAGCAGAGAACCATCCACGCGAGTACAGAGCTGCGAGCGCGCAAACTTGGTTTGCTCTCACTCGAAATTAGTTTCCTCTCACTCGCTCGCCAAGTTGATTTTTGAGACTTTGGGGGCGGGGATGGGAAACACAGTGCCTGATGTCTCCACTCCTTTGATTGGTCACTTTAAATACCGGCCTTGACTTGTGTGATTGGCCATTTGATCGCGGTATACTGCTAGTAAGAACATAGCTATCATTCAAGATACAAATTTTGTTGACTCGGTGTAGGCCTACTTTAATAATAGCTAAGCATTTGATATGTTATAGAAGCCACCACAAGTTTTCATAAACTAGATGGCTAAACTTAATGTTACTAAAAACCTGAAACGGAATGTTACTTACTAGCCTATTAACCACAAAACTTGCAGTTACTCTGAAGATGTCCACACTTCTTTATATAATGCCTTGATTCAGTAGCCTATAGTTGTCGTGGAAATGTGGATTTAGCTAATATCTTCTAGTGCTCATTTCTCTGACAGAATGTATTTAAAATGCTTGTCATTTTGGAGTACCGGATGGAATTTAATAGGCCTAGATCTGGGAATAGTAGGCTACTGTAGCCTTTCCTTTGATGTAGGTGCATTCTTTATTAATAGGCTTGCTAGATATACAGGTGCAGCTCAAAAAATTAGAATATCGTGAAAAAGTTCAATATTTTTTGTCACTCATGTCAGAAAGTGAAACTCATATATTATATAGATTCATTACACATAGAGTGAAATATTTCAAGCCTTTATTTCTTGTAATTCTGATGATTATGGCTTACAGCTAATGAAAACCCAAATTCAGTCTCAGAAAATTAGAATATTACATAAGATCAATAAAAAAGAAATGTCAGCCTTCTGAAAAGTATGTTCATTTCTATGCACTCAATACTTGGTTGGGGCTCCTTTTGCATGAATTACTGCATCAATGCGGCGTGGCATGGAGGCGATCAGCCTGTGGCACTGCTGAGGTGTAATGGAAGCCCAGGTTGCTTTGATAGCGGCCTTCAGGTCGTCTGCATTGTTGGGTCTGGTGTCTCTCATCTTCCTCTTGACAATACTCCGTAGATTCTCTATGGGGTTCAGGTCAGGCGAGTTTGCTGGCCAATCAAGCACAGTAATACCATGGTCATTGAACCAGCTTTTGGTACTTTTGGCAGTGTGGGCAGGTGCTAAGCCCTGCTGGAAAATTAAATCAGCATCTCCATAAAGCTTGTCAGCAGAAGGAAGCATGAAGTGCTCTAAAATTTGCTGGTAGATGGCTGCGTTGACTGTGGACTTCAGAAAACACAGTGGACCAACACCAGCAGATGACATGGCACCCCAAATCATCACTGACTGTGGAAACTTCACACTGGACTTCAAGCAACGTGGATTCTGTGCCTCTCCACTCTTCCTCCAGACTCTGGGACCTTGATTTCCAAATGAAATGCAAAATTTACTTTCATCTGAGAAGAGGACTTTGGACCACTGAGCAACAGTCCAGTTCTTTTCTCCTTAGCCCAGGTAAGACGCTTCTGACGTTGTCTCTGGTTCAGGAGTGGCTTGACACGAGGAATGTGACATTTGTAGCCCATGTCCTGGATTCGTCTGTGCGTGGTGGCTCTTGATGCACTGACTCCAGCCTCAGTCCACTTCTTGTGAAGCTCCCCCAAATTCTTGAATGGATTTTGCTTGACAATCCTCTCAAGGCTGCAGTTATCCCTGTTGCTTGTGCACCTTTTCCTACCACACTTTTTCCTTCCACTCAACTTTATATGAATATGCTTGGATACAGCACTCTGTGAACAACCAGCTTCTTTAGCAATGACCTTTTGTGGCTCAGGAAACCTTTGCAGGTGTTTTGAGTGAATTAGCTGATTAGACTGTGACACCATGAGTTTCCAATATCTAACTTTTTCACAATATTCAAATTTTCTGAGACACTGAATTTGGGTTTTCATTTGCTGTAAGCCATATTCATCAAAATTACAAGAAATAAAGGCTTGAAATATTTCACTCTATGTGTAATGAATCTATATAATATATGAGTTTCACTTTCTGAAATGAGTGACAAAAAATATTGAACGTTTTCACGATATTCTAATTTTTTGAGCTGCACCTGTAGGCCTATGTTACCCATTATCATCAATCAATATAAAATAATTATATTCGTAAACCTATATTCAAGTTTTCATATTTCATAAGTGAGGAACAGGTTGTTAGGCTAGGTTACCATTTTGACACCGGTGTTAGGGATCAATATGTCATGGATCTTGCCTTGCTTCTCTTATCTCCGCGTCCTCTTTATTCTTTTTTGTCGTTACCGGTAATTTATCGGATTTTCCTTTGTTCTGCGACGGGGTTTTGCTTTCGCCTCGTCATTAGTAAGTTCACCTGTTATTAATTTCCGTTGACTATTTATACTCCGCTTCCTGCCTCTCTCGTTGCTTCCATGTTATTCCACGTAACATTCGAGCCGGTAAAAGAGGTATAGGAGGTTAGTTAGAAAAAGCTAGTTTAAAAAGAAAGGTTAGGAAGTTTAGAAAGTAAGTTCTCTTTTTTCGCTCTCAGTTCAGAGCAGAGGCTTTCTCGTTTCTTTTGGTTTTCCTTTCTTATCTAAGAGTGCTCTTACCCAAAGTGTTTGGGGTTCTGTTGAACTCTCTGTGTTTTCCTTTTTGTTTCGCTCCACTAACAGGAGTTAGATAAGCGTATAGCTTATTTCTTTGTTTTTTGCTCGGAGATCGAGTTCCTCGTTCTTATCGCGAGGTTATTTGTGTTTTGTTATTTTCCTCTATTCCACTACGGATTATTGTCCGTCTGTGGTGTTCTTTCGAACATCTTCAGTTTGCACAGCTATCGCATCTGGACTTCCAATATTCCCTCTGTGTCTCTGACACAGAGATCCCCCAACACAATAGGGACATTTAATTAGAATTTAACCTTCTAAAGTTGGTATGAATCGAATATATTCCAACATCCTTTGCATAATAGGCTATTAGCTTATTGTCGGGCGCAATATGTCGGCTATAATAAGTGACGCTCCTTTTAATTTATAGGCGTAAACGGTATCGTCCACAAGGGTGCAGTATAAGACCATAGGACATTGACAATGTTTAAAATATGTTTTTTTGTTAGCGTACACATTAATGCAGTGGTAGAAGGTCTAGTCTACACAGTACATGTATGTGCTGCTCATACAATTATCTGAATTATAGCGAAACTGACCAATAGTTTCAACAAATGAACACCGCAAATAAAGAACATTGTCCGCGATGTAATTTGCCATGGCTCTGCATTTAAGCGCAACTGAATTTCATGCCAATACAGCCATTTATACCTATATAAACAAGGCATAGATACGGTTAGATTATAACAAGCACATTCAAGATACAGTAAGAGAAGGTAGCTATCCCATAGGCTAGGTGAGTATGTAAAGTGACCAATCAAAGGAGTGTAGACATCAGCCACTGTGTATCCCATCCCCGCCCCCAAAGTCTCAAAAATCAACTTGACGAGCGAGCAAAAACTAATTTCGAGCGAGAGCAAACCAAGAATGGTTCTCTGCTCGCTCGCTTCACCAGCTCCGTGCTTGCGCGGATGGTTCTCTGCACGCTCGCGTCACAATTCCACGTTCGCTTCACAATTCCGGGCTCGCTTCACGATTACACGTGCGTGATATTTATGGAACTAAATAAATGCCATACAAAAGCATTGCACACACACACACACACACACACACACACACACACACTGCCCACGGTTGCGCATCCACACAACTCATAGGAAGTACAGCTCTTATTAAAACACTGTTATTCTTAAAGTATCGGTACTCATACAATGAAATATTGCACCGTTTTAAAAGGCTGGGTATTGCGATACCCTTCTAGTATCGATATACCGTGCAACCGTCCCAACTATAGTAGCCTATTCATATTTCTCTGAAATGTCTCAACTTATTACTTATTAATAATTAAACAGGTGCTGCATCAGCCTGCCACTCAGCTTTAGCCTACAAATTAAAGAGCGATATCATGAAATATATAAAATCAAAAATATAGTGTTGGACAGTTGAAGAAATATTTCAGCATATGTATTACATTATCCCTCAAGCCAGAAACAAGAGAAAACAGTTAGCCCTATCCCTTAGTCTGTAATGGTGTGAACTTTCTCAATGGGAGCTAAACCTTTGAACATTTACATTAATTTACTTGTTCAACGTGTAAGCAGTGTAAGAAATAAAGTACATTTTAGTTTAAATGTGTGGACAAATATTATAGGACAACATAAAATATAATATAATGTAATATAATATTTATCACTTGGTGGGCACAGGGGGCAAGGCAAACTATTTGCTGTATGGAGAAAGTAGAACACTCAGAAATATTTATTTAAACTCTGAGTCCTAAACTCAGATTAATTGTTGTCCGCAATGAGACTAAAATGGCCAGAGTTTTTGTTGACTAAAATTAGAACAATGTAAAATTAGTCTGTGATGTTTATGGTTCATGCCTCCGTTTGTTCTATTGTTAGTAATAGTAAGTTCTGACCAGCAGAGGGCGCTCTAGGTTTTACTCTAGGTTATTCATCCAGGGCGGGGACTCTTGATACGCTAGCTAGAGAAGCAGCGGAAAAAGATTTGGGATTCTGTAGATTGTTAGCCACATGACAGCAGGGACTTATCTGTAATGTCTGAGAACGTTCATTAAATAGTGAAACTGAGATCATCATGTTGAATGCTCAATTCTAAAAACTTTACAATGTCCATATTTGTTGTTGACTAAAACTAGACTAAAATGTCCATAGCTATTGATGACTAAAAGGAGATGAAAATGTCCAAATAGGTTTTTGTCAACTAAAATAAACTAAAAGTATAAAAGATAAAATTGACTGAATGTGAAATGTATAAAACTTGCACTTTCGTCACTTGACTAAAACAAAAAAGTCAGTTTAAAACACTGCCAAAATGAACACTGGTTTGTATTGTGCCTTGGATGTGTTTGCATTCCTTTTAGGCCTATATTGCATGGGTTTATTCTTTGGTTATTCTTTGTTTAAAGTAGGGGTGGGCTATAAAATGGTGATGTTTCAAATTGCTTAGGGTACCGGCTTATTTGAAGCAGTTTGCTTCCCTGATCATTTTGCCACATTTTTTAATGAAATCGGGTGAAAAATGAGTAGGAGTCTTCCGTCAAATTTCGACTCCAAATAAAAAAAAAGGTTTTTCCATAGTTTCGTCGAATAAAGTCAGATTTTGATAATTTTTTTGGCTATTTCTATGTTCTTTTGGCCAACAAACACACTAATGATGGTTAAAATGACTTTAGACAATGTTTATTTTCTCAAATATCATATCTGGATGTGTTTATTGATAGTTTCGTTTCTTAGGGGTAGGGGTAATACATAAGTTTGTCACTGGTCTTAAGAAGAAGAAAAAAATTACAAAAATGTGTGGATTATAGATCTAACTCATGTTAGGTACCAATAGCTGAACTTGTTTTTCTCATGAGAACAAAGTTAACGGGGTGAAGGGGTGAAAGGGTGACACTAGTGACAACTGAGGACAGCTGATTTGCCTAATGCCTTTGAATTTGAAACCCAGTGTCATAAATCCATATGACCCTTGCCACAATGCCCTGAATGCTGAACAACACATCATTCCAAACTGAGCAGGCAATGCAACAAGATGCCTTGATTGAAGCTGATGAGTATATCATATACACATAATACAACACATGTGTAGTACAACCACAAGATTTTGCTTTAGTTTACTAATGCACAGGTGGGTACATCGATCTATCTTCAAAGCATATTTTGTAAGCATGAATTTTCTGTGTCCTATTTGTAATAATGTATGATTAACCTATTAATATTCTTACATACATCAACTAAAAGTAAGCTTCTTCTCATATAGACGACACACATCGCCTCGTGATTTTCAGTCACGGTCAAATCTGTATAAGCTTAACCAGATTTCTACAACTGAGCTTAAGATCAACATGACACTCATCCTAACATCAGAATCGGATAGCATTGAGAGCATCCCAGACATGCCAACTGAAGAAGATATGGCAAAAATCTTCAACATTGCTGAAGGAAACGTAGCTGGTGAAGCTCTCACAAATCCAAGTGGAACAGCTCCAACTGTATCTAACACCCCAGAACCTGAAGTGTCGGGCAATGAACCTTGCATTGTGATCTGGGATACAAATAACACTAGAGAGTGGTATGTTGGCATATGTCTGAATGACAACGATGATGGTACCTTTACAACCGAGCACTTAGAGCGCTGCAAGCAAAATTATGGTTTACACTGGAAATACCCGTTACGTCCAGACATTCAACAAGTTAGAATTTCCCAGTTCATACCCTGCAACATATTAGGAGCATGGGATCTCAGCAAGCGCAGCATGACCTTCAAGCTGGACAATTGTCACCTGATCGATGCGCTGTTTCAGTCATTTTACTGATACAAAGTACAGTATATACACTGGTCGTATTACTATAGGTCAACTAATAATACTGTACAATAATTGCTCATCTTGTGTAGTATGCATTTGAACACTAAAACATACATGTACAGCAATACTTCAATGTTTTTCAAGAAAGATCTTTCAAAATCAAAGCACAATTTAGGCATATTATATATAATCAGTTGTCCTCCATTATCATTAGATTATGCAATTAATGTCATTCTCCACCCGTTTACATTTGTTCACATGAGAAAACCTGTTCAACTATTGTTACCTAACATCATATAGGTCTATTCCACACTTTTTCTCCATTTTTTCTCTCCAAATGACCGGATAAAAGCGTTATGTATTACCCCTACCCCTAAGAAATGAAATTGTTAATATAATCATCCAAATATGATATTTGAGTAAGTAAACATTGTCTAAAGTCAGTTTAACCATCAGAAATGTGTTTGTTGGCCAAAAGAACATATAAATAGCCACAAAAATGATCCAAATCTGACTTTATTTGATGAAAATATGGAAAAATCTTGATTTGGAGTCGAAATTTGTCAATAAGTGTGTGCGCTCTGTTGATTAGTTGAAATGCTGCGAGGTTGTCTGCTAGTTCTGTTTTTAAAAACCCTGAGCATGGTCACTCCCCCAGTGTGATATTTCCTCGCTGATTGGTTTGTGTAGCAGATTATAAGCATGCGCGCTCTGTTCTCTACTCCTTTTTGTTCTCCCCATTGGAATCTAGTTCACCCGTCCATGTTTGCATCCTCAGGTGTTCTTCATTTCTGCTACAGTCATGAGCGCCTTGTGTATTGAATGTGGAAGAACCATAGACCTGTCTGATGTTCATACCAGGTGCTACCTGTGCCTTGGTATAGGGCACCTGCAGGAGGCATTCTCCGATCCCTGCTCATGCTGCTTGAGCATGTCCTCGGGACCAAGCAGGGCAGGCTGGATGCATTTATGCGGCAGATGCCCCCCTCGAGTGGGGGGTTGCCTTTTAACATAGGGGTGTCTCCGCCACAGAGGACCCACCATGTAAATGGGGCAGGTTTGAGAGGAGCAGCTCCGCTCCGCATTTCAGAAACTGACGGCTATGCTGGAGACCCGTGTTGAAACTAAATCGGCTCCCCAGCATGATTTCCCTGAAGGGCCTACAGTGGAGAAGGATCCAGGCATGGGCCCAGACTTTGAGGTGTTTGACACGCTCTCCATAGCGGCTTCCAACACTATCAAAATCGGACCTACTCGGTCGACCAGTCTGAGAGGGGGTCAATGGAGGGTTTGGATTCCACAAGGCTTCATCTGACGGCTCAGCCTCTCTGGCCTCTCAGTTCTCCATTCGACCTTAGCGCTTATGGGTTTCGATGTGCCTCAGGCTGTCCCAGAGAAGATGACTAAGTTTCACCGTCCTGCTCCCCAGGGGGCTAGGTTTACTATGCCAGTGTCTACACATTTTGTGATGGAATTGACAAAATTTTGGCCACGACCTGGCTCGAGACGAATGCCCACAGACTGTAGAACATTCGCGTCTATGTCAGACGCTGAGGTCCATAGGCTGGACCGTATACCCTCTGTTAAGCCCGCGGGGCTTGTGGTATCCCCAGCGGAAGCAGTTCGGGCGGGTGCCTGATGCCCTAAGCCACAATGCAGAGCAACTGATTATCTGCTCTGTAGGTCATATGACGCTGCTGCCAGCGTAATGCGTATTGGGTATTGGGCCTGCAGCAGTACACTTTTCGGATGCTCCGGGTGCAGGAGGTCCTACACACCATAAAACCAGGGGATTGGTTTACGGCTGTAGACTTAAAGGATGTGTATTTCCACGTCCCCATCCAGGTGAGTGGCCTCTCCACCCTGAGGTGGTGGAGTTAGTGTGGTGATGGTTTGGTTGTGCTCAGACGGACCTGTTCGCCTCTCAGGAATCCACTCACTGCCCCCAATGGTTCTCGATAGCCGAGGGCTTGTGTCCCCTAGGGGAGGACGTGTTAGCGCACGTATGACCGGTGGGCCTATTGTTCACTTTTCCTCCAAAGCCTCTAGTCGAGCGACCCTGCACAGGGTCAGCATGGGCCGCCACAAGCTTCTTCCGGTGGCCCTCAAGCGGCTGATGGAGCCCTGGTTCCAGACGCTCCTCTGCCTTTTTTGCGGACCGCCCTGGAGGCTCCCAATCCAGGCAGACCTCCTGTCTCGGAGGAACGGCTCTGTGTGGCATCCGCATCCATGCAAGATGAGTCTTTGGGTCTGCTATTGAGGAGCCCAACCCCTTGTAAGCTGGGTGTGGTTCCTCTGTCCTGCAGATGCTTCTTAACTCCAGAGCCCCATCTACAAGACGGGCCTATGAGTATAGGTGGCAGTTAATTTGCGCATGGTGTTCACAGCACAGCGCAGACCCCGTGCACTGCCCGATTTCTATTATATTAGATTTTCTGCAATCGCTACTTGATCATGGCAGGGCAGCCAGCCCTTTGAAAGTTTATACTGCTGCTATATCCAGCAGGCATGTGTGGGTGCACAACAAGCCTGCAGGGAGCCATCACTTTATCAGCTGGTTCCTGAAGGGTGCCCGGCGGCTGAGACCTGCAAGGTTCCTAGTTGCTCCCTTCTGGTTTTGTGAGTGCTCACGGGTCAGCCCTATGAGCCTCTCGATAGGACCAGCCTTAAATTACTTTATTTTAAGATGGCATTTCTATTGGCAAAGGCGTGTTGGTGAGCTCTGTCTAAAATTCTGTCGGCATTCCATGTCAACCAGCTAATTGAGCTTGCTGCGCTTCGCCCCCCACCAGGCGGGGACCTGGGGGATGCACATTTGGTATGCCTAGTGCATGTGCTGCACCGATACGTTGAAGCTACCACTTCCATCAGGTGCACAAGGCAGATCTTTGTTTGCTACGACAAATCCAAGGGAAGAGCGCTCTCGGCTCAGAGCCTTTCCTGCTGGATAGTGAAGGCAATAGCTGCGGCCTATGAGGCTAGTGCTAGGCCTTTACCTATAGTTCTCCAGTGTAGGTCCACCAGGAGTGTGGCTACATCATGGGCAGCATTGAGGGGTGTCCCTCTTCCAGATATCTGTGCAGCGGCTTCTTAGGCGTCCGCCTGCACGCTCTCAAGGTTTTATAATGTCGACGTGGCGCCTGTGTCAAGGAACAGCTTAGCCATCCTGCCAACGGCCTTAGCAGGCAGGACACCTAGAAGTTATACCCTTGTGACTTGGAGGGTATAAGTCATCCATAAGCTGTCAACCCTAATGGTTGAAAAAACAAAATAGAACGAAGGTTATGACTGATAGTTCTATGACCATTAGGGGTCATGGTCACGAGGGACCATTTCAGGGGCGAAAAGAGTTTTGAGGACGTCCGAATTCACGTGACTATTTATAGAGGATATGACGTTGTCATGCAGAGGTTATAGCCATGACAAATTGTTGGGTATAAGTCTCGAACGCATCCGGCTGCGAGAAAGTAAATTCGTAAGCTGTCGACTCTAATAGTCATCCAGATCGTAACCTTTGTTTCTTCCAATAAAGCCATGGGTATTGCTGCTAGTTGGCTAGCTAGTTGACATTGGGTAGTGAATATCTTGTTGTCCTTTCATTTTGGGTTACATTTTCTGTCTAAAAATATGCCAAAAATGCATTATTTTTTTATTTTAAAGACAAAATAAGCTGGTATTATGGGGAAACCATTTTGTACAGTTCAGGTTGCTCCAGTAAACTAATGTTGAAGTTCCAAGTAACTCCGTCACTTCGCTGTCTTGAATAAGAACCTGGTGTTCGTAAGGACACAAAAATTGGCGACGAAGACGGGATTTTGTCAAATATTCCAAGTATTCGGAAACAAAGTGGTTTAAAAGAAAACGTAAGTAGACTACGTAGTTGGCTAAGTTAGTTTTCTTTTTTTAATCATGAGAGTAAAGAGGTGACGCCGTTTTTCAGCAGCGAGTCGGGCTTGTGTGTCAACGAGGCTATCGAAAGCTTCAACACGTATCAAGAACGCTTTGAACAATTTGTGGAAGACAATGGAATTGAAAGGGACAAGCAAAGAGCTGTTTCCTATCCGTGGTAGGTGCAAAGACATTCGCGTTACTGACAGACTTATTGGCACTGAGGAAACGCCATTAGCCGACATTTTAAAAGCACTCGAGATTTTTTTTTGAGCCCAAGAAAAACGTCCTTAGTGAAAGGTATAGTTTTCAACAACAAAACGGAGAGGGGGTGTTTGTGTGGATTTTGTCAGCACTGACACACACAACCGCTACGCTACAGTATACAGACTACGCACCTCAATAAAACTCCTTTCTGCCCTGCCTCTCTCCACTGCCTGCACAAGTGGCAGAGCATCCATACAACAGTCAGAATTATATAATTCTGTAAATTTAAATGGCATTACAAATGTCATTTAGCTTCATCAATACGAGTATACTTAAAAATATCCGACATCACAGAAAATAAGACATCGGAAAATAATGAAAAAGGACATGAGAAGAGAGGATAAATGATCAGTTTAACACTTTGTCAAAAAGATGGCTAAAATATCATTGTTTAACCAATGCACTGTGTCCACTGTGATTGGGACATTTAGGAGTTTCATTATGTGAAGATCGCAAACTTTACTTATGAGTTAGTTACGCTCCTAGGCGTGTTTCATAAACAGCACCGGCAGCACTGTAAGGTTTGCGTTGGTTTCTGTATTCAGAACAGCTTCCAATGTCAGCATTCTCTACCATCTCATTTAGGCTTAGCTTATACATTTAGCTACATGGAGGAAATATGAGATCTTTAACGTTACCTGACCATTTTTTGGAGGCAAGCTCCTCTTATTAGCTGAAGTCGAGATGACGAAGATTGAAAATGATCATTTAGCTAATTTAGGTTAAAGTTAGTTATTTGCTTTCCAAATCTACTCATCTGTGCATGGCCAAACAGCCAATGTTGTGAGATTAGTCTACCGCCAATCAAAACACTGTAGTTTTACACTTGGGAGTTGCTACCAGGGTGGGAAATTAGCACCCGCCACCCGCTAAATGCGGGTAGATTTCAGAATTGTCGGGTAAATATAGTGGATACAATAAAAAAATTACTTCTGTAAAAACTTCCGATTTCTTTCTCTGATTGGCTAAATGTGAGACAGAAAAAGGCGCCTGTTAGAATATCCCGAGGCGAGCCCGTCTTACAGTGGAACTGATTTGCGTTCGATTTGCCATAAAGCAATACTAGCAAGACGACCATCGCACAGTAAAACAAACTGACCAATAGCCTACGCTCTGAGGTAAAAGTGATATCTCCAGACCGCTCGCTGTAACGTTGCTGGCATTCGTCCGTTCAGAAAAACAGCATACGTTATATGGCAAGCCGTTTTAACATTTATTCCTCGAGACTTACTAGTAATTATTCATAAGATACTAGTACTTATTCTTTAGTTACTAGTAACTATTCCAATAGTTACTAGTATCTATTTCAGTTTTACTAGTAACTATTCATTAGATACTAGTACTTATTCTTTAGTTACTAGTAACTATTCCAATAGTTACTAGTATCTACTTCAGTTTTGATAGTAACTATTAATTAGATACTAGTACTTATTTTTTAGGAAGTATTCCAATAGTTACTAGTAACTATTCCATTTTTACTAGTACAATGTTTTTAGATACTAGTACTTATATTTTAGTTACTAGTAACTATTCAGAAAGATATCCCCAACCCAGTAAGTACTAGTAACATTGACAACGTGATATCTACGTGGCATGTAAATTGGCTGCTAAATATTAATGAGGACCACACCACACTAAAGACATCAATCGGCAAGCAGTTTTAACATTTATTCAAATTGCCGGACCCTGCTGTGTGCCGAGTCGACCACTGAGTGGCTTCTCGCTTGCAATTCAATACAATTTGACAGTATGCCAAGTCTATTCCAAAGTCCAAAATTGGCAGAAATCCTAGCAGGGAAATATAGTGATGTTTTCACAACAAAACATAAGTTATGTTTGGACAAATATACAGCTTTTCATACCCGAGAAAGAACGGAAGAAATCCGTTATAAAATAGCCTAGGGTCTACAATAGACGAATGCACTGCACTATTATATTACCGACTAAAAGGCCTAAAAACTACATCTTTAGCTTATATTAGACTAATAAACGCAACATGGTGATAATCAATCATGTTAGTCTGATTACAACATTAAGATAGCCTACTTATAAGGCTATAGGGCAATAACATTAACGAAAAGCAACAAGTGCAACTTTATTCAGCCAACGATGGATCCACAGTTAACGTGCAACATAACACTTGCATTCTTCAAAAATTTGGATAAATAAATAAATGGGCAATAATATTAGTAATATAATAATAATAATAATAATGAAAAAATGGGCTACAGATCGTAAATTAGCCTACGCATGGCAAATTGTAGCCGACAAAATAGCCTGAAATCGAAAACCAATAGGCTAAAAACTAAGCCGATGAAACTACAACCATGAGCCTTTATTTGCGATAGAATACGAAAAAATAGTTTTTCCATAGTTCTAATAAAAATAAACGAATTAACTAAAACAATCGTCTGGCATGGTGGGATCTGTTGAGAACGGCCTCCTTCAGTAGCCTACGAGAAACGATATGAAAGACAATAAGCACGCGCTGCTCAGTGCTTGTTACATGTCATCAAAGATGCGAGAGCAGACGACATGGTTTCTTTTTTTTAATATTACAATATTACAGAATATAATATGGAATATTATTACAGAATATAATATTAGGCTACAGAATTTATAAAAATGTGATCGGGTCCTCACGGGCAAATCAGTTTCACATGTGCTTACCCGAGACCCGCGGCTATTATATGAGTTCCGACCCGGACCCGTGAGACAAGTCAGAATTTTTGACCCGTGCCCGCTCGGGTCTCGGGTATTTGGGTGGACCCGTGAAGACCTCTAATTCGCGTAACCATACCGCCCTCTACTGACGAGAATGAGAACATATTTTCTCCTATTGATAGCCCACAATTACATTAAAAGAGTTTGTAGATTAGCTGTATTGTCTAATGAAATACAATGAACAGCACCACCTGAACTATGGATTATGAAGAAGCATGTAAATGAATTAACCAAGTCTATGTGGAGACATGCATGCACAATAGGCTAGACGCAAACACATTCTAGCTGAAAGAAAGACATACAGCCCAAATACAGGTGCAGCTCAAAAAATTTGAATATCATGGCGAATATATGTCATGGAAAAAGAAAAACTGTTTGCGTAGCTCGAAGTGTCCACGTTCGCGTATTTGCCTGAGGTAGGCTATGTTTCGGCCCTAACGTTGGCGAACAAGCTTAATTGGACAACGCATATTTCCCAGGAATCTTAGCCAGAAAGAAAACAATACAATGGGGGAAATAAGTATTGGACACGTCAACAATTTTATTATCAAACATATTTCCAATGTAGCTATTCACATGAGATTTTTACCAGACATTGGTATTAATTCAATAAAACTACACAGCTAAAGAAATTGTCACGTTCAAATTCTTTAAAAAAGTTATGTGCAATAAAGTGAAATGACACAGGAAAAAAGTATTGAACACGCTAAATTAAATGTGGTCGAAAAGCCATATTTTTTATATTTGGTTGTATATCCTTTGCATGCCATGACTTTATGATGTCTGTGACCCAACAACATCAAAAGGCTCTTGATATCTTATTTGCTGGTACTCTTACAAGCGATACTATAACAGCTCTGCATTTGAATGGATCTCTATGGGAATTGGGGGGTGAGACAAGATTTAGCTGTAAATTACACTGGAACAGTATAGAACACATGGTTGGCTAAGTGGCTCTAAGTCATCAAGGGTCTGATGTATTAAACAAGCCTTTAACCATCACTCTGCTGCCAGAAATACAGTAGATATGGATGGATAACTTGAAGGGTTGTTTCTCCTGACAGATTTTCCTATTGAACTCTATGGAAAAATAAGTCAGGAGAAGAAACCCTTCAAGTTATCCATCCATATCTACTGTATTTCTGGCAGCAGAGTGATGGTTCTTGTCTCACCCCCCAATTCCCATAGAGATCCATTCAAATGCAGAGCTGTTATAGTATCGCTTGTAAGAGTACCAGCAAATAAGATATCAAGAGCCTTTTGATGTTGTTGGGTCACAGACATCATAAAGTCATGGCATGCAAAGGATATGCAACCAAATATAAAAAATATGGCTTTTCTACCACATTTAATTTAGCGTGTTCAATACTTTTTTCCTGTGTCATTTCACTTTATTGCACATAACTTTTTTAAAGAATTGGAACGTTACAGTTTCTTTAGCTGTTTAGTTTTATTGAGTTAATACCAATGTCTGGTCAAAATCTCATGTGAATAGCTACATTGGAAATATGTTTGATAATAAAATTGTTGACGTGTCCAATACTTATTTCCCCCATTGTAGATAGCCTACTACTAAGAAATTGGCCTACCAGAGATTATCTTTCTTATTAATATTATAATTAAATGTGTTTGCCGTAAACTACATTGTCTGCAGATTAGTGTAGACTAGAGGCATGTTCGGAGGCTATTGTAATTTTTTTAAGTGACTAACCATGACACTGTTATGTTTGGGGAATTAAAGGTTTATAAATCCGGTGTCTTCAGCTACAGCAGCTTCTAATAGGCTATCATTAGTTTTTAATGTATTATTGTAAATTCTTAATTGTCCTAGTAGTTCATTTTATGGTGACATTATGTTATGTGTGAAAAGGATAAACTAAACAGAGCTGACGAGAAGAAATTAATGAAGACATAATAAAGAAATGTTGGCCGGCGAGTGTTGAGGGTTCGGTTTCGCAAGAGCAAAGCAGACAATGTTTTTTGTCGGAATTTGTGTGAGATTAACACATGTAGCCAATGGCACAGTTATTTATATAATTTTTTTTTACATTAATGCAACAACGCGATGTTAACCAGATGATATTCTGCGTTAAAACATTTTTCTTTGCTTGACAAATGGCCATCGTAGCTAGCCTGCATTCTGCCGTGGTGTCCAGTGACTGAATTGTTTCATGTGATGTCAGTATCTGTTGCCTTTGCAATAAAAATACGTTTGATAATGTGAAAATAATAACAGTGTAATAAATCAAAAGTATTCAACAGTTGCACATTGTTTTTGTCGAAAATAAACTTTCGCCCTGTTCAGCTCGAACCGCCAATCCTCTGTATAGCGATTTTATTGGCGGTTGGCAAACTGGAGAGCATGCTGGATGTCTGCCTCATGTTTATGCATTCAGTCATTTGAATGAAGATATCTCCAAATGAAGATATCTCCAAATAGATTTTTACTCGTTGTTATTCGAGTTGAGGATATCTCCAATTTAATAGATACTAGTTGTTATTCCGATCTAAGATATCAACTATTTGCATCTGACTAGTAACTATTCCAATAGTGACTAGTATCTATTTCAGTTTTACTAGTAACTATTCATTAGATACTAGTACTTATTCTTTAGTTACTAGTAACTATTCCAATAGTTACTAGTATCTATTTCAGTTTTACTAGTAACTATTAATTAGACACTAGTACTTATTCTTTAGTTACTAGTAACTATTCCAATTGTTACTAGTAACATTTTTATTGCTACTAGTAAGAATGTTAATTGAACTATCAAATATTCATTTTGACTAAAACAGAAATAGAAATAGTAAAACAGAAAGTTACTAGTAAGAATAAAAATATTATTAGTAACAATTGGAATAGTTACTAGTCACTAAAGAATAAGTACTAGTATCTAATGAATAGTTACTAGTAAAACTGAAAGATACTAGTCACTATTGCAATAGTTACTAGTAACTAAAGAATAAGAACTAGTATCTAATGAATAGTTACTAGTAAAACTGAAATAGATACTAGTCACTATTGGAATAGTTACAAGTCAGAAGAAAATAGTTGATATCTGAACTGCAGAGCCCCATAGAACTAGTAAGACTGAAATAGGTACTAGTAACTAAAGAATAAGTACTAGTATCTAATGAACAGTTACTAGTAAGTCTCGAGGAATAAATGTTAAAACGGCTTGCCATATACGTTAGCTATATTAGATAATAGATAATTGAATAACTATTTATCTGGAATGTGGAGACCTATAACGGGAGTTAAACAACCTGCACCACTGGCAGCAACAACGCCTAAAGTAAATAATGTGTTTTGTTTATGTTGTCTCAAGCTTAACCTTGCTGTAATCTTTATACTTATCTGACCATTAGCCTACTTACAAACTCCAATTCCCAAAAGTTGGGACAGTATGTAAAATGCACATAAAAGCAGAAAGCAGTGATTTGTAAATTCTCTTTTACATATATTTAATTGAAAACAGTACAAAGAAAAGATATTTAATATTTTACCTTATCAACTTTATTTACTGTTGTAAATATACGCTAATTTAGAATTTGATCCCTGCAACATGTTCCAAAAAAGTTGAGACAGGGGCAAAAAAAGACTCGGAAGTACTATTTGGAACATTTCACAGGTTAACAGGTGATGCTATCATGACTGGGTATAAAAGGAGTCATGATATGCAGTAGATATTGATGGATCACTTTAAGGGTTGTTTCCCCTGACTTATTTTTCCATAGAGTTCAATAGGAACTTTGTACTGTTTTCAATGAAACATATTTAAAAGAGAATTTACAAATCACTGCTTTCTGCTTTTATGTGCATTTTAGATACTGTCCCAACTTTTTTGGAATTGAGGTTTGTACTTATGTAGGCTACATATGAAATGTAGCCTATGCAATACGTTTATACACAATGTTTAAATGACCTGTAATACATGATACAATAAATACCATTTTATTAGAGCTATAAACAAGAGTATGCATTTTCGATAATGTATCTGAAACATTATTTTAGTGTAATTTGAAAACATTTTTTTTTTTAAAGGTGTCTGGTAAAATTTTGCATCGACCAGCCACTGTGGCTGGTAGGTCAGAAAATTAATTTTCCACCCAGGTTGCTACCGATGGAAGTCCACACACTCTACAAATCTGTTGAGTAGTTGATCATTTCCGAAGACGGATCACATGGAGATCTTATGCGAACACATTTTCTATTTATTTTAAAATGATAGTAGGCTAAATTAATTTTCAAACAATGAGATTTCCATTTTATATTTTTTGACGTGGCGGCAAACTCTGTCGGCCTGATGTATAGTAGGCTATGGGTAACACTGGTTAGCTAACGTTAGAAATCAGTTTACGTTATTTTGTAATTTGTGTGAGCTCCCTACACACACCCATACATCATAGCGTAGGCTACACACGCTGCGTAGCCAGGGTGAATATCAGAAAGGGATTAGAATTGTTGATTTACTTTTATATATTTCTTTATTATAATTATAAAAACATTATTAAAATGTCTGGGGGGGCTAAATCGGGGCTAAGCAAATTTGTGACGGGGCTGAATACGTGATTGATACATAACTGATACTGAGAAGAAGACGGTGACAATGCACTTGAATCAGAGCTATGTGGAAACCATTTTGTACAGTTCAAGTTGCTCCAATAAACTAATGCTGAAGTTCCAAGTAACTCTCCATCTCTGCTGTCTTGAATAAGAACCTGGTGTTCGTAACACTTATATTAACCACTGACCTTATATTGGGAAAATCCTCAAAATCCCTATGGGAAAAAAAGCATTGGGAATCTGCCGAGGGAACCCATGCCCGGAAGAAACCTCTGAATTGGCCTACAAAAATATGTCATGACTGTAATGCCGTGCAAATTACTGCAGTCAGCGCAAAAAAGTGTAAACTTTAAGAATCTGGCTCAAAAGTGTCTCTAGTGGTAAACGTTAGGTACTGCACTGTGTGATTGGTCAGAAATTTCATCCAGCTGACGTATTCCTCCCAGTGACGAAGTAGAAACCTGTACAGCTACGCCCACCGATAGTTTGGTGGCTACACCCTGAAGTTTTGGAGCGAGGGCGGATCTGCGTGGAGAGGAGGTAGAGCGAGCGATATAGCTTGCTTATAGTTTAGCTTTTTTGAATATTCTAGTTATAGTAGCCTATTTATTTTTGGTATATATATTTTTATAGTTAGCTTGATAGTCCCTTGTTTTTTGATAGTTCGTTTTTCAGTCTAGCTTAGCAAGTAGCTAGCTAGTTTATTCAAAAAAACAAAAACCAACAACATGTAAGCTACTTTATTAAAAATAAATAAATAAACATCGAACAAAAAGTTTGGAAATTTGTGTTTGGTAGATTATTTCTCTGTTGTAACAATGCTTCTTGGCAATACATTTTATACCGTTGGAAAGCCTGTTTATTTCCCTTTTAAATGGTGCCCCATTTGTAAGGAACATGCATTTGTGGGATGAGCAGCACAGCTGAGTATGTGGGTTGCGCCCATGTAAAATTTTCCAAATCTTCTCTGCCAATGCCAAACAGCTTATTCTGCTGTTGCTAGTGACTCTTGTTTGGTGTTGTTTGGTGGACTGGATGATTGAAGTCTATCAGTAACAAGGAAGAAACAAGACATATTGGCAATTTTACAATTTATTAATTTAACAAACAGTCAGGAGCCTCAGTAGCGTGTGGAAGAACCATACACAGCCACAACAGCCTGGCACCTCCTCCTCATGCTGGTCACCAGCGTGGTCACACACTGCTGTGGGATGGCATTCCACTCCTCAACCAGGATTTGTCGCAAGTCAGCCAACGTAGTTGTGTTGGTCACTCTAGCACGAACAGCATGCCCAAGCTGATCCCACAAGTGTTCAATTGCGTTGAGGTCAGGACTGTTGGCAGGCCATTCCATTCTCTCTACTCCCAAATTCTGGAGGTAGTCTCTGATAAACCCCGCTCTGTGGGGGCGAGCGTTGTCATCTTGGAGGATGGAGTTCGGTCCCAGACTGTGGAGATATGGGATTGCCACTGGTTGCAGAATCTCATCTCGATATCTCTCTGCATTGAGATTGCCTCCAATGATGACAAGCCTCGTTTTTCCAGTGATGGAGATGCTGCCCCACACCATCACACTGCCTCCACCAAAAGGTGTTACTCTATCGGTGCAGCAATCAGCATAGCGTTCTCCCCGTCTTCTCCACTTCCGTAGGCAGAATCTGGACTCATCGCTGAACATAACGTTCCTCCACATGTTCAGGTTCCTGTTCAGGTTCCAGTGCAGGTGTTGCCGACACCAGCGCAAACGGGCCTGACGGTGAAGGGCAGTCAGGGCAGGCCTCCTGGCAGCCCTATGAGCCCGGAGATTGGCTGCGTGCAGTCTGTTCCGGATTGTCTGGGCCGAGAGCCGTGTGCCATATCGTCCTGCAAACCTTGACTGCAAATCTGTAGAAGACAGCCTACGGTTCCTAAGTGCTGAAAGGGTGAGGAACCGGTCTTCTTGGGGTGTCGTCTTCTTGGGACGCCCACTTCGCGGTCTGTCTCTGACATCCCCCGTTTCATGGAACTTGGCCTTCAGTTTGGAGATGGTACTAGGGCTCACTCCAAATAATGCCGCAACTTGCTTTTGCGGAACACCAGCTTGAAGTTTCCCTATCGCACGGGCCTCATCGAGATCAGACAAACGTGGCATGCCGATTCTTGGAGCAGACACCAATTGACCACTGTAGCAGGGCCCATGCTCACAGGTGCTGACAATCAGGCACCTGATTGTCAGCACCTGGGGGTACCGGAAGCTCAAAACAAGAGTCAATAGCAACAGCAGAATAAGCTGTTTGGCATTGGCAGAGAAGATTTGCAAATTTTTCATGGGTGCAACCCACATACTCAGCTGTGCTGCTCATCCCACAAATGCATGTTCCTTACAAATGGGGCACCATTTAAAAGGGAAATAAACAGGCTTTCCAACGGTATAAAATGTATTGCCAAGAAGCATTGTTACAACAGAGAAATAATCTACCAAACACAAATTTCCTAACTTTTTGTTCGATGTTTAGTATAAAGCATATGAAAACTGCGTATCTGACAGGGACATGGAGCGCTACTCTGCATTGCATGCAAGGTGTGGATATTTCCTGTATTTTTATGTTAACCTGTTTGTGCATGCCCCCTAGTGGCAGAGACGCACGCGTCTTCTACTTTTATGACACGTCATAAATACGTTGCTCGTGATATTCAAGTTACGAAAATATGGATATTACCATATTTATCACCATAACCCGCATATGATCATAATCAGTACTTAATATCCTATCAGCGTGCGAAATATCACGTTTCTATCTGCCACCATTAGCTTGTAATTCATGAACGTAGCATGCTATGCTGCTACACTGTAGCTACTACTACATCTACAATGGACCCGACCACATGTAAGATAGCAGACATTTAAACACATTTGCAAGTTAATTAAAGTTTTTATTTCATCACCAAAAAATCGTTTACTATCACAGCAGCAAGAAACACCTTCCAAGATTCTGAATACATACAAGTAAAACTGTCAACATGCTTACTCACTCCACAGGAAAAAAAACGAGTGATGTTTGCTCGTCACCACATAACTTTCTTTTGCGATAAAAAGCTCCGGTAAAATATTAAATAAACTCGTAACCTTACCTCTGGTTATAAAGATTAAGATGTCCCATGCAAGAATCTGAGGTTATTTTTTGCCTTGGTTGGCCCGTTTTTAACATTTAAGCCTTTTCTCAACATGTGTCCATGCTCTAAAATGGCCGTGCGCAAATGATCGCATTTCAAAGAAGCACTGGTCAATCCTTCAAACAAACTTTATTTCGATTGACACTTATTTCGTCCAATAGAGTACATCCTAAGCTTTCTAAAACGGTATGGCATTCCCATACGTGAATTTAACTCGCCGATGGCTATCCACGCGTAACACAGCCCTTTGTTGAAAACACCCGGAAGCCATTTTAGATCACAATTCGTGTGTTACGCATGGATAGCGATCAGCTAGTTAAATCTACCTTTGGCAATTCCGTACCATTTCAGAAAGCTTAGGATGTATATATATATATATATATATGATGGCGAAAAAATATATGTCCCTGTCGGATGTAGTGGAGGAGATTTTTAGTTCGTTTTTTAGTTTTTAGTTCGTCGGAGGGATAGAGTGAAAGTGGATCTGAGGCTGAAAGCATAGACTGTTGTCGAAGATGCTTTTGCACAGGGCGAAGATGTATGTGGCTGTTGACATGTAAGTATTAACTGTATTAACTTAAAAATAACTTTATTTGTGCATCGGTTGAATTTTAGTCACAGTAGTCATGTAAAACATAGCATTTATTATCTAATTTCTTGTGGCTAAATGGTAGCATAAGTCATATCCATGAATTATTCCAGTCAGGATTTAGACCCTACCATAGCACTGAAACGGCACTGGTTAAAGTTATTAACGATTTACTGTTATCAGCCGACCAAAACTCTGTGTCTGTTCTTGTACTTCTAAGTGCAGCTTTTGATACAATAGATCATGAGATTCTACTGAACAGACTTGTTGTTATTGTAAGAAGGGTAGGTACACATTTTCAGTCAAATGACTTATTATTATTGAATTATATCTTTCTACACACCTCTTTGTAAAGAAAATGTTAATGACCGAAATAAAGTAAACTAACTTAATTTAGGGTAAATCTGAATCGCAGTCCATGTCAAATGTAGCATTTATTTTATTTTTTTGGAAAAGCCTAGCATTTTTATTTTTGATTTCACAACATAGTACACTATGTGGCTCTTATTGTGCACTTTTTTATTTTGCTTTCTTTTAAATAATTCAGGGCAGAAATCTGCTCCTGATCCCCGCAGGACTCTGGTCACGAGGTCAAGGAGGCCCTGCTGTCTCTGCTCACCGCGAGGAGCCCGAGTCTGAGGACGGATGGCACGACATGGCGGATGAGGATGAAGAGCCTCATCAGTTCCCCTTCTGCCCCCAGAGGACCCCAGGAGTGCAGCTAGATCTTCAGCAGGCCTACAGTAGGGATGTTCCTAACGACTAATTTCCCTGACGTTGAAACGGAAGTTTAAATTTAGACTAGTCGACTAATCTAAAAGTAAGAAAACACTCAGAAAACAGTCAAAATTGAGCACAATTTAATCTATAAGGTTAAACATTGTCCGGAAAAATATTGCGTATATTATAAGAGCCATTTGAAACCGTTAATCACTTTCTGATCGACGTGACATTAGATTAGTTTTATTGGGCTATTCAACAACGCGGTAGGCCTACTTACTCTTTCCACCTCGCTGGTTTAACTTGCAGGGCAAACAGGCTAATCCGTTCAGTTTTTTTCCTTAGTTAAAAAAAAAAAAAAATTTAATCCGGCGTTGTTAACATTAGTATCGGATGCTCGTTTTTTTATAAAGCAACATTTGACCAGGAAAACATGAAATTTCAGTGCAAATTTTGTCAATATGTAATTTAAATGTGTACATTAATAAAATAATAAGTTTAACCGACTAGTATTTCTGGTGCCGACTAGCGAGGGTAGCAACGTTTAATCGACTAGTCGACTAAACACGCAGATCCCTAGCCTACAGCCCCCTGGATCTCTTTCGGCTGTTCTTCAGCACACATGTCCTCAAGCTCCTCTGTGACAACACAAATGGCAACGCAGCCCGTAAACATGCTCAGGGACTGCATACACCATGGTCTGATGTGGATGCTGAGGACATGCAAAAATATCTGTCCATCGTCCTGTACCTGGGTCTTGTCAAGACATCTGCTGCCCGTGACCTATGGAGGAAGGACCGGCTTCACAAGCACCCCTTTCCCTGCAGTGTGATGCCGGGCTACAGGTATGAGGCCATTTGTGCATTCCTCCACATGAGCGACACAACAGCAGATGCCATCAATGACCAGCTGAAAGGCCAAGCAGGTTATTATGGCCTGTTTCGCCTGAAGCCTTTGCATGACCAGATCCTGATTGCATGCAGGGCTTACTACCACCCTCATCGGAACCTGGCCATTGATGAACGCATGGTAGCCTCAAAAGCTTGGCATGGGATGAAACAATACTTGAAGGACAAGCCAACAAAGTGGGGCTTCAAGTTATTTGTCCTGGCTGACAGCAAGACGGGCTACACATCAGTGACTTCAGTGTGTACCAGGGGAAAGAAATACATTTCTGGAACCATAAACTGAACTGGAGCTAATAAATGTATCACCCTCTGAATGTGAAGTGATTGTAATGATCCTACTACCTCAAAGAACATAATAAAATGCTTCATATGGACAAAAAAAGCATTGTATTCATTTTCGGAGAGGTTTTTGGACCCCTATATATCAAAACCCAAATTATTTGGAAAAAAATGAAAATTTCCTCATTTAGTTGATACAAACATGTGTTTTATGAGTCAGAATACTTTATCTGTTGAAAAAAGCTGATTATCTCTTGATTTACTGTGATGCACATTTTATCCATTTGGATAGATTTGGACACCCTAAGGGACACCAGGATACACTGTTTACAAATTAGCTTATGGAACCTGAGCAGATTGACATATCCCCCTAAAATTCTGTACACATGTTGACAAGTGGTGTGTGCACCAGGACAGTAAAATATGACCTGTTTTACATCTTTTCCTTTCAGAAGTGTACTGTAAACTAAGAATGACAACCTCGTTTTTGTTTTTTTTGCAAAGAGTTTGTGCATTTACAGCCCATAATCTATATGAAGATTATGAAATTTTATTATTTTAATCTAAGACACACAAAGGTACAGGGGTCTTCTCCAATTTAAGCCATTAAACAAGTGTGTGTGGTGAGCACAACTGTAGTTATAAAGGCTTAAACAGAACAGTGCAAAACAGGCGAAAATTGGCCCAAATTTGCTTCTGCACTAACAGGTTAAAACAAAACTAAATTTTACATTCTGATGAGGTAAGTAAAGTATCAATTGTTCTACTTAGTTCACACTGTGCCCTTGCTGGCCTGTTTATGTTGAATATTTTTTGTAAACAAATTATTAGCCTACTCGCACTGCATGACACCATTCAGTGTGTGTGATGTTCTGTTATTATGTATGTCTGTTTGTTTATTATTATCATTCATCATTGCATTCCCCTCTGTTCGTGGGTTGTCTGAGTCGCATTCGTGTGTTTGTTTACCCTGTCTCGTGTATGCACTGTTTAGGTGACTTCGGGATTTCCCAAGGTTTCGTGTTCTGCTACTTCCTGGTTCCCTTACGCTAATTGTATAGATTACTAACTCGTGCTAACAATCACTCGGGTGGTTTATTAATTAAATGCACTTACTAAACCTATTAACATAAATGTCTACTAACGAACTAACGGTCTGTCTTATAGTTAGGTATTAACAAGATTAACCAGTTTGTCCGCGATCTCTTATTCGCCCCAGCTGTTTGTATGTAGTTTCACCTCTCGTGATTACTGAGCACACTCCGCTCCACTTCGAGCCCGTTGTTTGTTATGCATGTTTCCGAGTCCCTTCCATGTCTTTGTTATGTTTACGTGATTGTTTCATTTCTACCTCATGTGTTAACCTCACGTAGTTTGTTACCCCTCCCTTTCCTATACGTATATATAGACCCACATATCCGTTTTGTTCCTTGTCAGAACGTACCCTTTATTTCCTGAGCCTGAGAATTTGAAAGCCAGTGACTTATTGCATACCTGAGACAACCTTTTCCTTACGACCCGAGATAGCCTACCGTTTTTGTACCTCTGCCTTTTGATTTCTAGTTTTTCGACCTTTGATTGTTTTTGACTTTGCCTTGCCTGCCGATTTTGTAACTCTGCCTCTGATTTCCGGTTTCCGACTTTAGCTTCCTCACTACTCTTTGCATTCCGTTTTTGTACTGTGCTATTTGATATCCTGGCTTTTTGACCTCACCCTTTTGAAATAAACCTCGTTCTTGCTCTATCCTTGTCTGCTATTGGGTCTGTGTCTGAGACGTAACAGTACGTTCTGACCGCCGTCGTCGGGGTCGGGGCCTCCAGTACTTGGTTGACTGGGAGGGCTACGGCCCCGAGGAGAGAAGTTGGATTCCCACCAGTTTTATACTGGATAAGACTGTCATTAAGGACTTCCACAAGAACCATCCTGTGCCACCTGTTAAAGCACCAAGAGGTGCTTCTTAGGGGGGAGGGTACTGTGATGTTCTGTTATTATGTATGTCTGTTTGTTTATTATTATCATTCATCATTGCATTCCCCTCTGTTCGTGGGTTGTCTGAGTCGCATTCGTGTGTTTGTTTACCCTGTCTCGTGTATGCACTGTTTAGGTGACTTCGGGATTTCCCAAGGTTTCGTGTTCTGCTACTTCCTGGTTCCCTTACGCTAATTGTATAGATTACTAACTCGTGCTAACAATCACTCGGGTGGTTTATTAATTAAATGCACTTACTAAACCTATTAACATAAATGTCTACTAACGAACTAACGGTCTGTCTTATAGTTAGGTATTAACAAGATTAACCAGTTTGTCCGCGATCTCTTATTCGCCCCAGCTGTTTGTATGTAGTTTCACCTCTCGTGATTACTGAGCACACTCCGCTCCACTTCGAGCCCGTTGTTTGTTATGCATGTTTCCGAGTCCCTTCCATGTCTTTGTTATGTTTACGTGATTGTTTCATTTCTACCTCATGTGTTAACCTCACGTAGTTTGTTACCCCTCCCTTTCCTATACGTATATATAGACCCACATATCCGTTTTGTTCCTTGTCAGAACGTACCCTTTATTTCCTGAGCCTGAGAATTTGAAAGCCAGTGACTTATTGCATACCTGAGACAACCTTTTCCTTACGACCCGAGATAGCCTACCGTTTTTGTACCTCTGCCTTTTGATTTCTAGTTTTTCGACCTTTGATTGTTTTTGACTTTGCCTTGCCTGCCGATTTTGTAACTCTGCCTCTGATTTCCGGTTTCCGACTTTAGCTTCCTCACTACTCTTTGCATTCCGTTTTTGTACTGTGCTATTTGATATCCTGGCTTTTTGACCTCACCCTTTTGAAATAAACCTCGTTCTTGCTCTATCCTTGTCTGCTATTGGGTCTGTGTCTGAGACGTAACAGTACGTTCTGACCGCCGTCGTCGGGGTCGGGGCCTCCAGTACTTGGTTGACTGGGAGGGCTACGGCCCCGAGGAGAGAAGTTGGATTCCCACCAGTTTTATACTGGATAAGACTGTCATTAAGGACTTCCACAAGAACCATCCTGTGCCACCTGTTAAAGCACCAAGAGGTGCTTCTTAGGGGGGAGGGTACTGTGATGTTCTGTTATTATGTATGTCTGTTTGTTTATTATTATCATTCATCATTGCATTCCCCTCTGTTCGTGGGTTGTCTGAGTCGCATTCGTGTGTTTGTTTACCCTGTCTCGTGTATGCACTGTTTAGGTGACTTCGGGATTTCCCAAGGTTTCGTGTTCTGCTACTTCCTGGTTCCCTTACGCTAATTGTATAGATTACTAACTCGTGCTAACAATCACTCGGGTGGTTTATTAATTAAATGCACTTACTAAACCTATTAACATAAATGTCTACTAACGAACTAACGGTCTGTCTTATAGTTAGGTATTAACAAGATTAACCAGTTTGTCCGCGATCTCTTATTCGCCCCAGCTGTTTGTATGTAGTTTCACCTCTCGTGATTACTGAGCACACTCCGCTCCACTTCGAGCCCGTTGTTTGTTATGCATGTTTCCGAGTCCCTTCCATGTCTTTGTTATGTTTACGTGATTGTTTCATTTCTACCTCATGTGTTAACCTCACGTAGTTTGTTACCCCTCCCTTTCCTATACGTATATATAGACCCACATATCCGTTTTGTTCCTTGTCAGAACGTACCCTTTATTTCCTGAGCCTGAGAATTTGAAAGCCAGTGACTTATTGCATACCTGAGACAACCTTTTCCTTACGACCCGAGATAGCCTACCGTTTTTGTACCTCTGCCTTTTGATTTCTAGTTTTTCGACCTTTGATTGTTTTTGACTTTGCCTTGCCTGCCGATTTTGTAACTCTGCCTCTGATTTCCGGTTTCCGACTTTAGCTTCCTCACTACTCTTTGCATTCCGTTTTTGTACTGTGCTATTTGATATCCTGGCTTTTTGACCTCACCCTTTTGAAATAAACCTCGTTCTTGCTCTATCCTTGTCTGCTATTGGGTCTGTGTCTGAGACGTAACAGTGTGAGCTGCAATGCTGACTGTGGACGAGACCAGTTATTTACACTTTGTTAGCTAATGAAGTCACTTTTAAAAATATTGTTGAATTTATATTTTAGGGTAGCCTATATTATTGCTATATGTGGCATTTCCTATAGAAAAGGGGGATTTGGGTAAAATAGTTGAGCAAGGAGTTGTAGTAGCCTAAAGCCTATGCATGCTACACGTTTACCTTTGCAACGTATGTCCCTAGACTCCCAACAACAAACATTCTCTCTTGGGCCTCGTACACACTGGGGTTTTAGTTTAGAAAAGTCTCTGAAATGTTTTAGTTTTTAGGTTTTCGCTACCTTGACCTGCAGTACACAAAGTACACATTACTTGCAGGCATTCTGTTGTTTTAGAATTCTCCACGATGCACGTTTCTTTGGCAACTGATTTGATATTTTGCGTTCTTTGGTATCCATATTGACAAAATAAACAACATGGATCATTTGCCGCAATCAAGTGGTGTAAATGCGTCGCCTCCTCCTTCCGGATTTAACCACGATCGGCAGTCATAATATAGAAATAAAATAATATAATCACAAAATAAACACAAATGTTCAACTGCCAAATGAACCCTCTGGGGACTAAGCCTATTTTCCCCATTTTATGGTACCCCTCGGATAGTTACTATTACATATGTGTAAGCCTATATGGCACTATCAGGTGTTTCATATCTTTTTTTCAACACAAACTGGTCCTGTGTGGTATTTTATCATACATCCTTTTTAGGAGACTATATTTATTAAACAAAACGTATGAGCACCGATTCCATGTCACCGGACATGGTCGTCCCCAGAGGGTTAACTTTGTGAAGATGTTTGAAATTCCCATGAAATTTGTGAGTAGCCTACCACCAATGGAACTGTAGGCTAATGAGCGGAGCGAACGTTTTTACGTGCGCATAGCAAGTTCTGGCAGGAAACTCTTATCATAGCTGACCATGGTCGGCTAGCAACCACACGTCTCATACTCAACCAATCACATGCACGCACCTCTAATGGAGCGCCCTTTTTAAGCCAAGAATCAGTTCTCTGTGCAGCTTGAACGCTGATGCACTGCTCTTTGTTTTGTTTTGGCTTGTGTTAAAATAAATTTACTCTCATTTTGCCGCGCCCTGCTGCTGCTAGGTATGCCTAAACTAACCTAGGCTTGCCCTGCTTAAAATGCTTTGCACGGTTGTTTTTTGCACGAGTATTCTAGCTTGTGTGCTGTTGCAAGGTCTACTCCGTGACTGGCGTCCTATGCTTTCGTTAAGGCGACGGTCTTAACAAAATCGACTATGTAATTGTGACTAATTTGAGACATTTTGCTAGTTTATACTGCTGCTATGTTGTGTTAAATGTTAGGTATTTGCATCCAGTTGGGAAATGTTATGTTGCACATTACAGAGAGATACTCTTGTTGTAGCCTAGCTACTGCAAAATAGAACCCGGAAGCTAAACTGGAATTTTTAAGTTGGCCTATTTACGCTCATGGTGGCTAGCTCAAATGCTTATGTAATGCTATGCATTCTTTGACAGCCTACCTTGCACACAAATACGTGTCACCTTTTTCCGTCTAACCTCTGAACCGTAGTTGCTAGTGGCTTGTTATTTTCCGGTTCCAGGACTGAGCTGCTAGCTCTCAACTTCGGGGTAATGCCCCGTTACGTTCACATGCAAATGACAAGGACGCAGGTTTTGTTCATGTGGCTCTTTATTTACACCAATGGACATTATACAGCTTACAGTTTAGAGGGAGAGACTTTAAAACCAGCCACAAAACGCACTCACCTAACTTTTTACTTATTTTGTTCTTGACTGTTTGTTTTCCTTCCGTCGGCCCTCACTCACACTCAGGATACAGTCAAGCCGGAAAGTCTGCACACCCCTTTCACCTTCTCCACGTTTTATTACATTACAGACTTATACTACAATAGATTGAGTTCATTTTTTGCCTCAAACATCTACACACAATAGCTAATAATGACGAAGTGAAAACAGGTTTTTCGAAAATATGCAATTTTATTTTACTGACAAAAATACATATCTGTACACACCCTTAGCCTAATACTTGGTTGCTGCACCTTTGGCAGCGATTACAGCTTCAAGGCGTCTTGGGAAAGAAGCTACGAGCTTGGCACACTTGTTTCTGGACATTCTTTCCCATTCCTTTTGGCATATCCTGATGCTCCGTCAGGTTGGATGGGGAGCGTCGGTACACAGCCATTTTCAGCTCTTTCCACAGATGTTCAATTGGATTCAGGTCTGGGCTCTGGCCGGGCCACTCAAGGACATGCACAGACTTTCTCCGAAGCCACTCCTTTGTTCTTTTGGCTGTGTGCTTCGGGTCGTTGTCATGTTGGAAGGTAAACTTTCGCCCCAGTCTGAGGTCCAGAGCGCTCTGGAGCAGGTTTTCTTCAAGGAGCTCATTGTACTTAGCTGCATTCATCTTTCCCTCTATCAGGACTAGTCGCCCCGTTCCCGCTGCTGAAAAACATCCCCACATCATGATGCTGCCAACGCCATGCTTCACTGTAGGGATGGTATTAGCCAGGTGATGAGCGGTGCCTGGTTTCCTTCAGACGTGACGCTTAGTATTCAGGCCAAAAAGTTAAATTTTGGTTTTATCAGACCAGAGAATCTTGATTCTCATGGTTTGAGAGTCCTCTAGGTGCCTTTATGGCAAACTCCAAGCTGGCTTTTACGAAGGAGGGGCTTCCATCTGGCCACGCTACCATAAAGGCCTGATTGGTGCAGTGTTGCCTGGATGGTTGATCTTCTGAAAGGTTTTCCCATCTCTACAAGGATACGCTGGAGCTCTGCCAGACTGACCCTCAGGTTCCTGCTCACCTCCCTGGCTAAGGCCCGTCTTCCCCGATTCCTCAGTTTGGCCGGGCGGCCAGGTCTAGGAAGATTCTTGGTGGTTCCAAACTTCTTCCATTTACGAATGATGGTGGCCACTGTGCTCTTTGGGACCTGTAAAGCTGCAGAGATTTTTCCGTACCCTTCTCCAGATCTATGCCTTGACACAATCCTGTTTCTGAGGTCTGCAGATAATTCCTTTGACCCCATGGCTTGGAGTTTGCTCTAACATGCACTGTCAACTGTGGGACCTTATATAGGCAGGTGTTGGCAATCCCCAATCATGTCCAATCAATTGAATTTATCACAGGTGGACTCCAATTAAGTTGTAGAAACATCTCAAGCAGTATCAGTGGAAACAAAATGCACCTCAGCTCACTTTTGGGTGTCATATCAAAGGGTGTGCACACTTGTGTACATATGATATTTTACAATATCAAAAACCTAAAATATCAAATATCTAAAAACCTGTTTTCACTTTGTCAGTATAGGCTATTTTGTGTAGAATTTTGAGACAAAAAATGAACTAAATCTATTGTAGAATATGTCTGTAACGTAATAAAACGCGGACAAGGTGAAAGAGGTGTGCAGACTTTCCGGCTTGACTGCATCTTAAAAAGGTACACTACCCATGAACCCTCGTTAAAGCTGCATACCCACATTTACCATCAGACAGCTAGCAACTACGCTGTGTTCACACCAAGGAGGTAGGCGAAGCGAGAGTCCCAACTTCGGAGCTGGAGCGTCAATGGAGTTTTTGCAGATCATTTGCTGGGTGAGTCATTGTCAGACAGACAAAATCAAAAGTCTCCCTTCCTTCCCTTATCTCGGCATTTTGTATTCCTTTTTTTTCTTCTTTTACCTGTAATCTATCTGATTTTTCTGTGTTCCGCTACGGGTTTTGCTTTCACCTCGGTGATTAGTTCACCTGTCCTGCATTTCCGCTCACTATTTATACCCCACTTCCTCCTTTTCTCGTCGCTTCCATGTTATTTTCTGGTAACATTCTAGCCGGTAAAGGTATAGGAAGTTGTGCTGCTATCGACTGCTTTGCTTCTCAACGCGGGACTTGTTAGCAGTTACAATTTAGTAAGGTGCGCTTTTTTTTAAAAATTCAGTGCAAAGGTTTATGGGTTTTGTTTCTCGCTCAGACCTATGAGTGCTCTCGCCCTAAAGTTTAGGGTTCTTTTTATTTTTCTCCTTCCTTTCTTTTGTACACTCCACAACTGGAGGTAGAAAGTGTTTCGTTTATTTATTTGGTTTGCTCGGATAACGAGCTCCTCACTTAGTTGTATCGCAAGGTTTTTTCTGTTCTCCTTATTTTTCCCGTCCACTACGGATTATTGTCCATCTTAGTGGTGTTCGACTAGAACACTTATTGATTCCTTGTCTGTCGCACCTGGACTTCCAATATTTCCTCTGTGTCTCTGGGCATAGAGATCCCTGTTGTATAATAAATAGAATAATCCTTTCACCGCCCCGTCGGGAGGAGTCGGGATCATTCCACTACAAATTATTCAAACTTTCTCTCAATTAGACACTACATTCCAGAGTCTGGCATAATGTAATTTATTGTATATAAATTCGCATGAATATACATACCCAGGCTGATCGGCTAGACATACATATTTTAAACAATATTACAGCACTCTCAATCACACAGTCCAGTCTTAGTCCGTCAATATCATGCTCACCCACAAGACGTAAACACCGTTCCGTTGATGACAGAGACAAAACAACACTAGCCCCGGGCCAACTCAGATGACCTCGTTATATGCGTCTTTCAAACCACACCCTACGTGCCTTAAAGTTTGAAAGCGCCTCCCCCCTGGGGAATATATTCCACGGTCTGCAGCGGTCTCTGCTGGTCTTATTTAGCATTACAATTGGCCTTTGTCTTATATTATACTTTAAATGAAATAGCATGATTTAATTATATCAAAGACAGTTTGGCCATGGTCTGACCATAGTTGTTCATTACATAATAATACCCTGCTATGATGGGTTATATAATACTAGCTATAAACCTTTTATTGTTATTCATCACAGGTATGTATAATTATAACCCAAGCATAACACCTTCCTTTGTGATTTGAAACATTATCTGTACTAACATATTCTTTTATACTAACGGGTTGTGGATGAAGAAAGATAACTTATTTGTCAAATGTATTTCATACCAAATGTTTGTTGCAGAACAAAGGAAATGTTTTCCTTGAATTTACCAAACTATTAGCTGCTGAACCTACACACACACATTTGCAAGCCTAGGGGCCAGATGTCTTTTTAACGACCGGGCCCCAAGGCATTCCTTAGGAAGATCCACACACTATCTCTTCGGCCGATCTAGGACCATAAATGCGTCCCCTGTGAGTGTGTGTATGCAGGTGTGAATGGGTCCTTTTACCTCCTTATCGAGATACGTATATCACTCTGATGGTTGAATATACAAATGTAACTGAAATAGTCTCTGATTGTTCTACCATATGGCTTTTGCCTAAGAATAAGCTTTTCCCATCAATTCACTAACATGGGGATGCGCACGCATGTCCTTGATTTACCAGTGTTAAAGATGAGCTCATACTGTTACGATCTCCGTAGCGGGAGGGGTAAGGACCCAGACGCAGACCACAGGATTAGGCAAAAAGAGTTCTTTAATCCGTACAGGGTTCAGACCAGGTGATCAGAGGTAGGTAGGTACACAAGGATCAGGCAGGAGAATGGTAGTTAATCCGTACAGGGGTCAAACCAGGTGATCAGAGGTAGGTAGGTACAACAGGATCAGGCAGGAGAAATGGTCGATAAACAAACGAGGTCAAAACCGAACAGGCAGACTGGACAGATAAGGGCAAGGCAAAAGAATAGTAGAGCAAACAGGTGTCGCGGAATAATTCTACAGATCTCAGGCTTTCGAAGATAACAGGCACTGGAAAAGGTAATCACAACGATCCGACACAGACTGGAAGTAACACGGGGTTTAAATGCACAAGATACAAATGACACAAAGGGAATCAGGTGTGTGAGAAGGCGGGGTTCCAAACGAGAGACAATGACATACATCTGGGAAACAATTAAACAACCACAGAGACAACTAGGGAAAACGCGGACTGGATTCCAAACCCACACAATGACAGATGACCTGGAGTTTCAGGAAATCGTGCATAGAGTAAGATGACAGGCAGAGTAGATCAGAAGCAGCTGAGAATGATTAGCAAGGACAGAACAGCATGAAAATGTGCGCTCTAATATATTAGTGAGATTAGTAACTATACACACCCCTGCCGTTAGTATGATTAGTAAGTATATACAAATTAGTTTGTTAATGGAGTTAGTAGATCTTATCTATCATTAGTATGTTAGTGGTAATTAGTAAATCTAAGTGCACAGAGATAGGTGTGAAGCAAGAGGGAACCCGAACACCAATGAGATCACCCGAATGGTACAGAGACGTAAACGGGGAGTGACAGATCAGGTGTAAACAAGTAGACACGGGACAACTAGGCAAAACCGGAAAATAAACAAGTCAGGTGAAAACTAAGAATAAACAATACATACAAAATAAAGGTACAAATGACCAGTAGAACACAGATCCTTACAGTACCCCCCCCCCAAGGGACGGCTTCCAGACGTCCCCAGCAGTAACAAACACTAAGCAGGGTGGGTGGTGGGGGACCGGAGGAGGACTAATGGAGTAGCAGGTACTTAGTTTCAGGAGGGTGAAAAGGGCTCGGAGAGAAATGTCTGAGTGCTGAGCAGGGTGGGTGGAGGGGGACCGGAGGAGGGATAATGGGACAGCAGGTAGTGGAGTAATGTTCAAAGTTTGTAATGTCCGAAATACAGAGCAGGGTGGGTGGAGGGGGTCCGGAGGAGGGAAACAAGGACGGCGGCGCAGACAGGACCGTTCAGGCGGACGATGGCGCAGACAGTACCGCTCAGGAGGGCGACGGTGCAGACAGGACCACTCAGGAGGACGGTGGCACAGACAGGACCGCTCAGGAGGACGACAGCGCAGACAGGACCGCTCAGGAGGATGACGGTGCAGACAGGACCACTCAGGACGGTGGCGCAGACAGGACAGACTGCGATGGCTACATCGCTCAGGAGACCGGCGGCGACGGCTGCATCGCTCAGGAGGCCGGCGGCGACGGCTGCATCGCTCAGGAGGCCGGCGGCGACGGCTGCATCGCTCAGGAGGCCGGCGGCGACGGCTGCATCGCTCAGGAGACCGGCGGCGACGGCTGCATCGCTCAGGAGGCCGGCGGCGACGGCTGCATCGCTCAGGAGGCCGGCGGCGACGGCTGCATCGCTCAGGAGGCCGGCGGCGACGGCTGCATCGCTCAGGAGGCCGGCGGCGACGGCTGCATCGCTCAGGAGGCCGGCGGCGACGGCTGCATCGCTCAGGAGGCCGGCGGCGACGGCTGCATCGCTCAGGAGAGGAGACTAGCGGACTGGGCCGCTCAGGAGAGAAGACTAGCGGACTGGGCCGCTCAGGCGAGGAGACTAGCGGACTGGGCCGCTCAGGAGAGGGGACTAGCGGACTGGGCCGCTCAGGCGAGGAGACTAGCGGACTGGGCCGCTCAGGCGAGGAGACTAGCGGACTGGGCCGCTCAGGCGAGGAGACTAGCGGACTGGGCCGCTCAGGCGAGGAGACTAGCGGACTGGGCCGCTCAGGCGAGGAGACTAGCGGACTGGGCCGCTCAGGCGAGGAGACTAGCGGACTGGGCCGCTCAGGAGAGGAGACTAGCGGACTGGGCCGCTCAGGCGAGGAGACTAGCGGACTGGGCCGCTCAGGCGAGGAGACTAGCGGACTGGGCCGCTCAGGCGAGGAGACTAGCGGACTGGGCCGCTCAGGCGAGGAGACTAGCGGACTGGGCCGCTCAGGCGAGGAGACTAGCGGACTGGGCCGCTCAGGCGAGGAGACTAGCGGACTGGGCCGCTCAGGCGAGGAGACTAGCGGACTGGGCCGCTCAGGCGAGGAGACTAGCGGACTGGGCCGCTCAGGCGAGGAGACTAGCGGACTGGGCCGCTCAGGCGAGGAGACTAGCTGGCTCGGCAACTTGAGAGGAGGCAGGGAGCAGGACGGGACTGTTGGCGTGGAACGAAACGGGCCCGGAGGTCCGGGACCGGACGGGGCCATAGGCATGGACCGGGGAGTGACAGGAGGCATGGACCGGGGAGTGACAGGAGGCATGGACCGGGGAGTGACAGGAGGCATGGACCGGGGAGTGACAGGAGGCATGGACCGGGGAGGGACAGGAGGCATGGACCGGGGAGTGACAGGAGGCATGGACAGGGGAGTGACAGGAGGCATGGACCGGGGAGTGACAGGAGGCATGGACCGGGGAGGGACAGGAGGCATGGACCGGGGAGGGACAGGAGGCATGGACCGGGAAGGGACAGGAGGCATGGACCGGGGAGGGACAAGAGGCATGGACCGGGGAGGAACAGGAGGCATGGACCGGGGAGGGACAGTAGGCATGGACCGGGGAGGGACAGGAGGCATGGACCGGGGAGGGACAGGGGAACTGGGACACTGGGACGGGAAGGGACAGGAGAACTGGGACAGGAAGGGACAGCGGAGCTGGGACCGGACGGGACAGCGGAGCTGGGCCGGGACGGGACAGCGGAGCTGGGACGGGACGGAACCGTGGAGCTGGGACGGGACGGAGCAGCGGAGCTGGGAAGGGACGGAACAGCGGAGCTGGGATGGGACGGAACAGGGGAGCTGGGACGGGACGGAACAGGGGAGCTGGGACGGGACGGAACAGGGAATCTGGGACGGGACGGAACAGGGGATCTGGGACGGGACGGAACAGGGGGGTTGGGACGGGACGGAACAGGGGAGTTGGGACGGGACGGAACAGGGGAGTTGGGACGGGACGGAACAGGGGAGTTGGGACGGGACGGAACAGGGGAGCTGGGACGGGACGGAACAGCGGAGCTGGGACGGGACGGGACAGGGGAACTGGGACGGGACGGAACAGGGGAGTTGGGACGGGACGGAACAGGGGAGCTGGGACGGGACGGAACAGGTGAGCTGGGACGGGACGGGACAGGGGAGCTGGGACGGAACAGGGGAGCTGGGACGGGACGGAACAGCGGAGCTGGGATGGGACGGGACAGGGGAGCTGGGGCGGGAAGGAACAGGGGAGCTGGGACTGAACGGGACCGGAGAGCTGGGACTGAACGGGACAGGAGAGCTGGGACTGAACGGGACAGGAGAGCCGGGACTGAACGGGACAGGAGAGCTGGGACTGAACGGGACAGGAGAGCTGGGGCTGAACGGGACAGGAGGGCTGGAACGGGCAGGGACAGGAGGGCTGGCACAGGAAGGGCCAGGAGAGCTGGGACGGGACGGGGCAGGAGAGCTATGACTGGACGGAACAGAGGAGCTGTGACGGGACGGAACAGGAGGCTTGGGTTGGGACGGAAAGGCGATGGATCCCCCGTCCACGGGCGGTTGAGCCCGTCGACGGAGCCGGGAACCAGGACTCCATCGTTTCCTCCCGAGTCCATAGCCCCTCGGGCAAAGGGCAAGACGGGTACCCTTAAACTTAGCTGCTTCCAGGTTGTGGCTAGGCTCAGAGTTATCGGGATGGAGGGAGACCACTCCGAGCCTAACGGAGTGGGAGCTGGGTGGAGGAGTCTGGAGTGATGGGTGGTGGTCGGCATGACGGCTGGCAAACTCCGGATTCTGCCCCCAGATCCCCATGAGGTATTCTTCATAGGGATCCGGGCCGGAGGGATCGATCTCCCAGGCCATCAGAAACCGCAGATCTCGGGTCACGGACTTGATGACCGCCTGTTGTTGTCCACTCATGGCTCCTTGCCGCAGGAGCGCGGCGTGCAGGTGGCTTGGGTCTGCTGGGTCCAAGAATGGTCGGATCGTACTGTTACGATCTCCGTAGCGGGAGGGGTAAGGACCCAGACGCAGACCACAGGATTAGGCAAAAAGAGTTCTTTAATCCGTACAGGGTTCAGACCAGGTGATCAGAGGTAGGTAGGTACACAAGGATCAGGCAGGAGAATGGTAGTTAATCCGTACAGGGGTCAAACCAGGTGATCAGAGGTAGGTAGGTACAACAGGATCAGGCAGGAGAAATGGTCGATAAACAAACGAGGTCAAAACCGAACAGGCAGACTGGACAGATAAGGGCAAGGCAAAAGAATAGTAGAGCAAACAGGTGTCGCGGAATAATTCTACAGATCTCAGGCTTTCGAAGATAACAGGCACTGGAAAAGGTAATCACAACGATCCGACACAGACTGGAAGTAACACGGGGTTTAAATGCACAAGATACAAATGACACAAAGGGAATCAGGTGTGTGAGAAGGCGGGGTTCCAAACGAGAGACAATGACATACATCTGGGAAACAATTAAACAACCACAGAGACAACTAGGGAAAACGCGGACTGGATTCCAAACCCACACAATGACAGATGACCTGGAGTTTCAGGAAATCGTGCATAGAGTAAGATGACAGGCAGAGTAGATCAGAAGCAGCTGAGAATGATTAGCAAGGACAGAACAGCATGAAAATGTGCGCTCTAATATATTAGTGAGATTAGTAACTATACACACCCCTGCCGTTAGTATGATTAGTAAGTATATACAAATTAGTTTGTTAATGGAGTTAGTAGATCTTATCTATCATTAGTATGTTAGTGGTAATTAGTAAATCTAAGTGCACAGAGATAGGTGTGAAGCAAGAGGGAACCCGAACACCAATGAGATCACCCGAATGGTACAGAGACGTAAACGGGGAGTGACAGATCAGGTGTAAACAAGTAGACACGGGACAACTAGGCAAAACCGGAAAATAAACAAGTCAGGTGAAAACTAAGAATAAACAATACATACAAAATAAAGGTACAAATGACCAGTAGAACACAGATCCTTACACATTCTATGTGCCTGGCTCCGGACCATGCCCCACCCGATCACACAGATACAAATCACCGAGTTTGTTTTTCCTTCCTTGGCATGAATGTGTGCTCGTGAGTGCACGGTCATAAATTTGAAGTGTGCTGGTTGGGCCTCTTAGGGTGTCTTGGAATAGACACCCTTCCTACACAGAAAAGCATCTCCCTCCTTTGACACCATTGTTTCATATAGAAAGTCCTATAGCATGATATATAATTATGTATAAATAATGAATAACCTATATTTTGACACAACATCCCCAACACCAGTACTACTACTTACTGTGATTTTATGATTTTGGCTATTGAACAAAAAAACTGCTTTGGATCCGGCTAGCGCCAGTCTGGTGCGCGCGCTCTGAGCATAAGGCTAACCCACGAACCATGACACATGGATGTTTAGTTGGTGGCAGTGTGTGACACTAGTACAGAGGACTTGATAAAACAGTAAATATTGTCACAACTGAAAATTTTAATAAATTAATAATAATATAAATAAATTTTATTTTATTTGCTCAAAATAAAAATGCTGCCTTTTTGCAAAGTACATGCATTTCGAATTTGATGTGCAAGATTTATGAACAATAAATGAGCTTGCAAATGATCATGGCCAGTGCGTAAGACCTTTAGCTTATGTGCTCTCTGCAGCTAACTAAAATAAATGCTAGCGTGTGCGCTATCTGCTCTGAAGCTAAAAAGCGGCATTTGTGTGTTATATGCATTTGGAGGCTGCATCGGTGTATGCGCTGTCAGCTGGTGCAGGCAGGGCACCGTTGGCACATAGCTTACACTCTAAAAGCAAGGGGCAAAGACCGGACTTAATTTTAACGCTGTAAGTTCCAATTTTACTATTCTAAGCACCTATACACACTGGATTTCCCACTCCTCTGCTCTACAACTTTGAGCCATAAAAAGCATGGCGTCAAACAGCAGCTGGAAAAACCCAACCTGGTCTCACAGCCAATTCGTATCTATTCTACAAAATTCCAGTACCCGAAAATTCATACATATCCTACGAATCAGCGATTCCACACCACGTGACTTTACGATTTTTTCCAACGAATTATGAGACAAAACGGAGATCCACCATATGTGTTTGCCATCCACACACAAACACCTCTCAACTTGTGTTTCGTAAATCATCATTTGGATGAATGCAAAAATTATATTCACAAATGCAGATAACATTTTCAGATATGTTTCCAATGTTCACATTTACAAATCAAAAGCTTGGCTTGCGAACTGGTGAATCTACATTTGGCGATCGAAGGACACGCTTGATCTGCTTGGATTTACGTACGGATTTTGAGACAAATATTCCACAGTTTTTTCCCGTGTCGATTCACACATGATTCACTTGTGATTCACATGCAAAACTACTTCTTCTTCGGCGCTACCTAACAAAGCGATGTGTTTTCGGCTCATCAGCGCCACTTTTAGAACAACTTTTTGTGCCAAAATCGCACATTATCTATAAGAAGTGGATTAATGATAAATTAAAACAACCGAGTTTTGAGTTTATTTAGGTTGTAAAGTTAACCCCACGCTAATCTTGTGATTGGAAGTTTTTTAAACTGTCATTGCACAAAATTATCAGATTGCATGTAGCTAGCTAGCTAGATTACATTACAGAGGGGTAGGTCCGTACACAGTAGCTACATAACTTCGCCCCTCATGCGAAAGATTATGTAAAACAAACTCAACCATGTGAAGTAACGTTACTGCAGCTTCTCAAGAAGCAAGTCCCTCGTGAACATAAAACAAGTTTAATATTAAATAAATAAAATGTAATATTAAATAAATAAAATTTAATATCAAATTTATTTGACAGCTATTCTCACTGAGATTGTTCCTATGTCTCCTATGAAATATTTTATTTGTTCAGCTAGCTACCTAGTAGATAAGACACCTAAATGAAAATTATAATTCAAATTGCATGGAGTGCTCTCCTTATTTTAGCTCATAGTGTTGTACCTCCTAGTTTCTATAAATGGTTTTACATCTCTGGTTTCTATCTTTGTGAAAGATTTGGAAACCAAGCTAATTTTGGCTTTTTTTTTTTTTACTTTTAATGTAAAGGTGGCGCTGATGAGCCGAAAACACATCGCCGTGTTAGGTAGCGCCAAAGAAGAACAAGTTTTGCATGTGAATCACAAGTGAATCATGTGTGAATCTACACGGGGAAAAACAGCCGAATATTTGTCTCAAAATTCTGTATGTAAATCCAAGCAGATCAAGCGTGTCCTTCGATCGCCAAATGTAGATTCGCCAGATCGCAAGCCAAGCTTATGATTTGTAAATGTGAACATTGGAAACATATCTGAAAATGCTATTTGCATTTGTGAATATAATTTTTGCATTCATCCAAATGATGATTTACGAAACACAAGTTGAGAGGTGTTTGTGTGTGGATGGCAAAAATACATTTGTGGATTATACCTATGAACACAAATTGAGAGGTGTGTGTGTGTCGATGGAAAAAATAATTGTGGATTATACTTTTGTTTTTGTTTATTTTTGATAGAAATCTACCTCTATAGCAATATTATTATTAATGGATTTAGCTTGTGAGCTAGCCATCAGAGCGTGTCGTTTTCGGTTCTTTTGAGACGTATAACATGAGAAAACCAAGCAGATCTGTAATAGAAACAACCGCGTCTCCCCGTTAACTTCTCTAATGAACTGCGATTCCCATGAATCTGTGCGCCATCTGTGTGTATTGCCAGAGACGTGACATGACGTGTTGAACTCTGAATTGGCTTCATGCGCCAATGAGCAGCTCCAATAGGAATCCATGGAACCGGTAAGCAGAAGCTGTCTCCAGTTCTTCTTATTTATCTCGATGGTTGAACTTCATTCATAAAACCGAGGTTTTCCATATGCAAAAGGTCTGTAAAAATCACATATGATCATACTTGCAAAGTTTTATAAAGAGCATGTTGATTAGTAGCCTATTATATTATATATTTCTATACAATTCTTATACAATCTCTTTTTTTATTTTTTATAAGTACCATGTATTAGGGAACTATTTAATTTTAGCATGAAATGTATATGCTGGCTCTCTACCACATATTTATTTTCTAAGTTTTGAATATGGCATATGTGATTTTTACAAGATTATTACAGACCTTTTGCATATGGGCTTACCTTCGTAAGCATTAAGAATCCTGTTATTTGCAGACTGGCAGACTTTTTTTGTTGTTAGTTTAAGCCAACCCAATCTCTCAAGCATGGTACACAGAAGATATAGAATCTACAAAGAAACGCACTGTTGTTAATTATAATATAATAATAATGCAATTTTATTTAAAGCTTTTTTTTACAGCAAAAACTATTAAACAATATATAAAAACAATGGATAAATAAAACAAAAGGCTTATTAAAATGAACATGAAAAAGATTCTCAAATCTAGAAGCTTGAGAAGCAATGCAGGGAATGTAATGGATGCATACATATAGTGAGTAATTCTATATCGTAATTATATAGAGTAATTGTAAGTGTACTCATTTTATTAGTAAAGGTTGAATATGGTATAAGTGAGTGACAGAGTGCAACTTTAAGTAAGATTCAAGCGTCATGCTGTAACCCACGTAAACTGTTGTCCTCCCCCCTCATCAACCCACCCACATCCCTCTTGCTAACTGCAGATGACTTTGCAATACACATCTATTTCTCTCTTTCCCACATCTGACACATAGGTCTATTCACGCATCTTATCCTGCATCTCATCCGGGATGAACAGCTAACACAGCTTAGTCTGGCCTAAAAGGCCCTCTGTTACGGGACCTCTCCGTCACCTTGGACAGCACTATAGTGACTGCTATCCAGTCTGCAATCAACCTCAGAGTGACGTTCTTCAACAACCTGACCTTTGCTGAGAACATAGCATTAGTGAATCAGGCATGCAAATTCTTCCTCATTTTTCACCACCTAATCCACTCAGCTCCTGGGGCCTCATTTATAAAAAGGTACTTGGATGTCATCTTTAACTTTCACATAAGCACATTTTTTTTAAATGGATGTAAGCATTATTTATAAAATTGGCTGCGCTTGTTTGAAATAGCGCACATTTGTCGTACATATCTTCTGTCTATAAATCTGAAATAAACTTAAAATTTAACGCATGGTTTGCCACGTCCTCCAATAAAGCTAGCGCAGCCATGGTTGAGTGTTAATTGTTTGCTTACAGTAGACTATATATAGGATACATTATGTTGTCTTTAATGAGTAACACTTTGTGAATCATAATGAATCTCGCATTCACCATGCCCCAATTTATAAGTTTCTGCATGTCATACAATAATGGTATATAATATAAGGAAGACATAAAATTCAGTAATTAGACTATCAGTTTCCTTTTCAATTTATAATTAAACTAATTTTGTAGGCTGATAACAACACCGATAATTTCCCATGCCAAATAAACGTTCACGTGCGGCTCTCAAGCCTGCAATACTTCAGCATAACCAGCAGGTAATGTGCGTATGTCAAGTGAAGACCTGACATGGAGCTACAACCATTTTCACGGTCAAATGGAGTCACGTTCAAATTTTATAAATCACTACTTTGTCGTGATTTTCTACGTACGCCACACGTAAGATCAAATTTGATCGAAAGTACTTTTTATAAATGAGACCCCTGGTCTTGGCCCTTCTGCCCTTTTGACCATCTTCTGGCGTAGACTCAAGACTCGCCTGTTTAGATTGCATCTTTCCTCCCTGAATGAATTGTTAGCATGCAAGTCTTGCTTTTTGAAATAGCATTTTAGGGGTATGTTTACAGTGATTTATACATCAACACTTGCCATATTACTGACATTTTGGTTAATGTATTATTTAGACTTGTACTGTTTTTTTTTCTTCAGTATACCATTGTTTTTTTTATTGGACATTTCACTTACAGATGCAGCTCAAAAAATTTGAATATCGTGAAAAAGTTCAATATTTTTTGTCACATGTCAGAAAGTGAAACCCATATATTATATAAATTCATTACACATAGAGTGAAATATTTCAAGCCTTTATTTCTTGTAATTTTGATGATTATGGCTTACAGCTAATGAAAACCCAAATTCAGTGTCTCAGAAAATTAGAATATTACATAAAATCAATAAAAAAGGATATTTTAAACAGAAATGTCAGCCTTCTGAAAAGTATGTTCATTTCTATGCACTCAATACTTGGTTGGGGCTCCTTTTGCATGAATTACTGCATCAATGCGGCGTGGCATGGAGGCGATCAGCCTGTGGCACTGCTGAGGTGTAATGGAAGCCCAGGTTGCTTTGATAGCGGCCTTCAGGTCATATGCATTGTTGGGTCTGGTGTCTCTCATCTTCCTCTTGACAATACCCCATAGATTATCTATGGGGTTCAGGTCAGGCGAGTTTGCTGGCCAATCAAGCACAGTAATACCATGGTCATTGAACCAGCTTTTGGTACTTTTGGCAGTGTGGGCAGGTGCCAAGTCCTGAAATCAGCATCTCCATAAAGCTTGTCAGCAGAAGGAAGCATGAAGTGCTCTAAAATTTCCTGGTAGATGGCTGCGTTGACTGTGGACTTCAGAAAACACAGTGGACCAACACCAGCAGATGACATGGCACCCCAAATCATCACTGACTGTGGAAACTTCACACTGGACTTCAAGCAACGTGGATTCGGTGCCTCTCCACTCTTCCTCCAGACTCTGGGACCTTGATTTCCAAATTAAATGTAAAATTTACTTTCATCTGAAAAGAGGACTTTGGACCACTGAGCAACAGTCCAGTTCTTTTTCTCCTTAGCCCAGGTAAGACGCTTCTGACATTGTTTCTGGTTCAGGAGTGGCTTGACACGAGGAATGCGACATTTGTAGCCCATGTCCTGGATTCATCTGTGCGTGGTGGCTCTTGGTGCACTAACTACAGCCTCAGTCCACTCCTTGTGAAGCTCCCCCATATTCTTGAATGGATTTTGCTTGACAATCCTCTCAAGGCTGCGGTTATCCCTGTTGCTTGTGCACCTTTTCCGACCACACTTTTCCCTTCCACTCAACTTTCTATGAATATGCTTGGATACAGCACTCTGTGAACAACCAGCTTCTTTAGCAATGACCTTTTGTGGCTTACCCTCCTTGTGGAGGGTGTCAATGACTGTCTTCTAGACATCTGTCAAGTCAGCAATCTTCCTCATGATTGTGTAGCCTACTGAACCAGACTGAGAGACCATTTAAAGGCTCAGGAAACCTTTGCAGGTGTTTTGAGTTAATTAGCTGATTAGAGTGTGACACCATGAGTTTCCAATATTGAACTTTTTCACAATATTCTAATTTTCTGAGACACTGAATTTGGGTTTTCATTAGCTGTAAGCCATAATCATCAGAATTACAAGAAATAAAGGCTTGAAATATTTCACTCTATGTGTCATGAATCTATATAATACAGGTGCAGCTCAAAAAATTAGAATATCGTGAAAAAGTTCAATAATTTTTGTCACTCATTTCAGAAAGTGAAACTCATATATTATATAGATTCATTACACATAGAGTGAAATATTTCAAGTCTTTATTTCTTGTAATTTTGATGATTATGGCTTACAGCTAATGAAACCCAAAATTCAGCGTCTCAGAAAATTAGAATATTTTGCTTTAACATATTTTTAAAGTATCATATTTAATATTTGGTTGCATATCCTTTGCATGCTGTTACTTCCTGAAGTCTGTGACCAATCAACATCAAAAGACTCTCGATATCTTATTTTCAGGTACTGTTACAAGTGATACTATAACCTCTCTGCATTTGAACTGATCTCTATGGGAATTTGGGGGTGAGACTAGATTCAGCTGTAAATTACACTGGTACAGTATGGAACACATGGCTGGCTAAATGGCTGTAAGTCATCAAGGGTCTGAGCTATCGAACGAGCCCCAAACCATCACTCTGTTGCCAAATATGGAGTAGATGTGGATGGATATTGAATATTGAACTTTTTCACGATATTCTAATTTTTTGAGCTGCACCTGTATATGAGTTTCACTTTCTGAAATGAGTGTCAAAAAATATTGAACTTTTTCACGATATTCTAATTTTTTGAGCTGCACCTGTATATAGCACTATTTCTCATTCCCCCTCTACCTAACAGGTTAAAGAGAGGATATCTGCCTGCCTGGCTGACATTTCTATGTGGATGGCTACTCATCACCTGAAGCTCAACCTTGACAATACGGAACTGCGCTTCATACCTCACAGGACCTCCCCACTGCGAGCCCTCTCCATCATCGTCGACGGTACTATGGTGGCTGCCTCCCACTCGGCAAGAAACCTGGGGATGGTCCTGGATGGTCCTCGTCCGGACTGCAGAGCTTCTCCACCCTAGCTCCCCAGTGGTGGCACACACTCCTCACTCCTCTATGTTCTGCTCAAACACTGCCTGCTTTCCGTTGTGGTTTGAAGACACACCTCTTCAGACTCCACCTTCACTGACTTACCAATCTAGTACCAGTACTGTTTTTCGCTTGTTTCCTGTTCCTTAATTCTTAGTTGATTGTATAGTTTATAATGTCTTGTTGTCTTAGCCATAGCTTACTGTGTACTATACTCAATGTAAATAAAGTTTATTATTTTATGCAAACTTATGCACTTTTTGCCTTGTAAATCGCTCTGTATAAGCACATCTGCCAAATTAAGAAATGTCTGTATTGATACACTTCTGTAATGTGATGGACCCTCTCTAGATTAAATAAGCTAAATTTCCAGCTAATAAAAGCTTGAAAACGCTGAAGTTCAATACGTCTCTGAGTGAATTGATTAAAAATGTATTTTACAGTGCATTGTGTACACTATATATTGATGTATCGTAAATGATCTCTTATCTTTCAAAACCTGATGGCCAATATACAGCATATAGTAATAATAATGTTTATCATTTTAGTCATGTAAAAGGTAGAAATTATATATACCACAACATCTGATATTGATTAGAATGAAAACACCAATTTAAAATGGGTAGAAGATTGTAGGAGGGGAGTCAAAGTGGGTCTCAGGAAATCCTGCTATTTGGGAACTGGAGAGCATCATGCCCTCTGGTCCTTCTAATAAAATAATGGGTTACTCTGACTTCCTTTGAGGTCTGGCGACATCCTCCCAAGAATGTCCCCATCTGCTAAAGATGGAGATAAGGGCAAATGGAACTGTTTTCCCTGATTGTAAATGTCTCATAAAAGAGCATTTACGGCATCCAGACCCTAGCCAGACAATGGGAATCTGTGACCTCCAGTACACCACAACCTGGACACATCCTATGGGAAAGCCATTGGACAATACCACAGTGCCCTCATTTGGGCACCCCTGTCATTACCTTTTTTAATTCTCTTCTGTACCAGGACTCTAAAACTTCTGTTAAGAGTGTTAAAAACCATGTAAAAACCTACAAACATTGCGCATGTGATCCTTATATTGTTACATTCTGTCTTATGTGGTAGTAACAGGAATTGCATGTAAAATGGTTAATCAAAAGGGAATTCTCATGACAACTGCACTATAATATTATATCACCTTAACCTGTTTGGTATGTATGGATTCAGGTAAAATCAAGGAATTGACTGAAATACATTTCATACCAAATAAAGTTTAATAAAGCATAGTTTCAGTAACTCAGGGAAAAAATTTAACAGTGAAATGTCCTCTCTGGTAATTACCTCCACTTCCCCTCTCGCTGCACAAACATCCCCAACAGTGGGGTCTAAATTCCAAATTGACCATCCTGTCCAGGCTAATTTATGGCACTGCCGCCTGGTTCAAACACATGATTTGGCATAAAAGGAAGAGAGACAAGCCAATCAGGGAAGATTGTAACCGACTTCCCACACCGTGCATATTCTGTGTCTGTGTGTAGTTGAACAGGCTGGGTAAGATATTTACTTTATGTTTCTTTTCGTAAATCTTTGTTTTGTATAATTGAATGTTTTAATTGAAGTTAATGACCTGCCTGCCTGTTATTAAATTATGTTTATTTTTAACTTATTTTTAACCGACTGATCAGCGGCCTGGTACAGAGGTGGCGTTCTCAAGTTGGGAAGGCAGTCAAGTTTCTGCCCGCAAACAGGGTTGGGTAGTATATGGTTCTGGTGATTTGATGTGAAGAGAACCCATGGGCGTTCTACGCCGGTTCTTGTCAAATTCGCCTTAAGGAGCCCTTTAAATGCACTCAGACCTGGGCTCGCAACTATCTATGATAAAATTAATACATGTATTGTGTTGACTAGACCCCCAACCTCTGCGTTCTCCACCGAACTGAAGTTCGGCAATAATGCTGATTCCGGCAAGCATATATTGATAATTGAGGACTAGTAATTAAGGACAAGTCGAGTGTAACCACTCCGAGTTCCACGCAGGTTTAACCCAAATTCTAAATTATTATTTTAAATGGAGTCAGATAAAATACGAGATTAAAACTATAATAATTGTTATAATTGTGCTCTGTTCATCTGAATGGAGAATAAATAAATAACATCTTTTGTTTACGTCACAGCAGCTGAGAGAAAACACGTTGCACTTTCACCCCCAGTTATTCCCTCATTGGTTTAGCTGTGTGGATTCTACAAGATCATTTTTATATGATTACCAATAAAATCTCAGATCATGGGATAGACTACATTAACTTTTTTTTTTTTTTAACAGCTGACACCCTTGTCATTTTTATGTATTTAAAGGGAATGCTTTCATCCCTACAAAGCTTTCACACTAGGCTACTGCATGCTGTTCACTTCTGTCTGCTTATTAGGTATCAACCTGCTGGATTTGGAAAGCATTATAAATGTCTAGATGTATCTAAGATAATTATCTAAGTATTAAAAGTTGGGTTCATGTGAGTAGCGTGATTCCATTCGCAATAAACGGAGGACATCTTCGTGTGTGTTTACGGTTGTATCAAGCGGAACTACATTTCGGCGCCATTTTATTGCTTTGTGCTAAGAAAAGTATTACTGGGAATTGTAGTTTTTGTTTTGCAAATATATTTCCTATATAAACTCCTCAAAAAAAGTTTGGAAACGTTATTTCGGTCGATTATTCCTCCCCTTTAATAATACCAATTGGTATTGTATTTTATATCGTTGGAAAGCCTGATTAGTCACCTTTACAACGAGGTACAACTTGTAAGGATCATGCATTCGTGGAATGAGCAACACAGCTAACCGTGTGGGTAGCGGCCCAAAAAAATGTGCCAAAATCCCCTGCAATATTCTTCTGTTGGTATTCACTCTCGTTTTGAGTTGCTTGGTGGACTGGATGATTGCACTCTCCCACAGTAATAAGGAAAAAACAACACATATTGGCCATTTTTACACTTTATTCATTTTACACTGTCAGGGACCTCAGTAGCGTGTGGAAGATCCATACGCAGCCACAACAGCTTGGCACCTCCTCCTCATGCTGGTCACCAGCCTGGTCACACACTGCTGTGGGATGGCATCCCATTCCTATGTGATTATCTAGTAATTGCTAATGTATTATCTAGCTAGCAAGCTACGTTCAACCAAATCTAGGTACCTAGCTAGCTACGCATGTTTTAGCTGCTGGTAGACAGTTAGGATATAAATTTTCAATATTAATAGCTTAATATTAATATTAAAAGTCAAAAGTAGATGGCAGTCCTATAATGTCATTTTTACTGAAATGTTCTTATGACTGATGTTTTCTGACTTGGCTTAATCTTAAGAATCACCTCGGAAAGTGTTGTACATTAATTCTGAAATTTAAGTGGCGCCCCCTGTCGAAAGCATATACTGCACTTTTTCTTTTTTAGCTAGAGATCTGGTTCTGACTTTATTTGTAGTATGTCTAGAGGTGGTCTAGATTCCAACATTTCAGCACGATACATCATTCGGTATACATATGGCGAGTTCCCAAAATGTTAAAAAATCACATTTTAGAGGGGGCGCTAGAGTCTGTGTTTATGCTAGGGGTCTGGTTTTTGGCATGCATGCTAGAGGCACTGATGAGATTCAGGTAGCAAAATGTCATGCTTCTACACTTTTGAGAAGCTGAGTGTAGTGTTCAGCAGTAACCCAAAATGACCTATGAACATTCTAACAGCCTTCATAGACCTATTTTTAATCATTAGTCAAATTAATTAGGACAAGTTTAATTTATGCTTACATGCAAATATATATATGTCCTAGGGGGTGCTCAGATGTCCTTGTATACTAAATTTCGGGGACTTGGCTGCCTTTGCGCTCCAGGTAGGAGGGGTCAACGTTTTAAAAAAAATGAGATTTGTAGGTGGTGCTATAGAGCTTCTATGTGTGCTAGGGGTCTGTTTTTTTGCTTATGCAATGTAGGCCATGGATATATTCATACTTCCGAATTTCAAGCCTCTAGGTTTTAAGGAACCCATAACCCTAATCTTACTGTTGTGACCTTTGACCGTTCCATAGCTCTTGAATTTAATTTAATAGTTTCCACTCTGGGTATATTTATATTTCAATTAATCCATGTCAGAAAATTGCAGTTTAATGACATTACGGATTGTGTTTCAGCAGAACGTAGAGGAGTGAGGAGTTTGTTCCACAACTGGGGAGCTAGGGTGGAGCAGCTCCGCTGTCCGGATGAGCAGCGCGAAGTGGTCGAGCTGGAGTTTAGTGTTGTATTATGTCCTGCAAGTAGGAAGGGCTTGTCCTTTTGGCTGCAGTGTAGGCCAGGGTCAAAACTTTGAACCTGATCCTGGCGGCAACCGGCAGCCAGTGGACTAACCTCAGCAGGGGGGTGATGTGTAAAAACCTTGGGAGGAGTAAGCCAGGCGTGAGATAACTATGGTCTGGGCGAGAAGCTGGGTTGAGTTGGTGGTCAGGTATGGTAGAATCCTCCTGATGTTGTACAGAAAAAACCTGCAGGACCATGCTGTTGCCCTGATGTGCTCCATGAAGTCCAGCTGGTCATCCAGGACCGTCCCCAGGTTCCTTGCAGAGCGGGAGGCAGCCACCATAGTACCGTCGACGGTGATGGAGAGGGCTTGTAGTGGGGAGGTCCTGTGAGGTATGAAGCGCAGTTCCGTATTGTCAAGGTTGAGCTTTGGGTGATGCGTAGCCATCCACATATAAATGTCAGCCAGGCAGGCAGATATCCTCTCCTTAACCTGTTAGGTTGAGGGGGGAATGAGAAATAGTGCTATATAAGTGAAATGTCCAATAAAAAAACAATGGTAAACTGAACAAAAAAAACGGTACAAGTCTAAATAATACATTAACCAAAATTTCATAAACATGGCAAGTGTTGATGTATAAATCACTGGTAACCTACCCCTAAAATGCTAACAATTCATTCAGGGAGCAAAAATGCAATCTAAACAGGCGAGTCTTGAGTCTACACCAGAAGATGGTCAAAAGGGCAGAAGAGCCAAGACCAGGGGCCTCATCTATAAAAAGTACTTTCAATAAAATTTGATCTTACGTGTGGCGTACGTAGAAAATCATGACAAAGTAGTCATCATCATCATCATCATCCATCAACCCGCTTATTCCTATTCAGGGTCACGGGGGGTGCTGGAGCCTATCCCAGCATGCATTGGGCGAGAGGCAGGAATACACCTTGGACAGGCCGCCAATCCATCACAGAGCACTCACACCATTCACTCACTCATTCATACCTATGGGCAATTTAGAGTCTCCAATTAGCCTAACCTGCATGTTTTTGGACTGTGGGAGGAAACCGGAGTACCCAGAGGAAACCCACACTGACACGGGGAGAACATGCAAACTCCACACAGAAAGGCCCTCGGCCGGGATTCGAACTTGGTACCTTCTTGCTGTAAGGCGACAGTGCTAACCACTGCACCGCCGTGCCGCCTATGACAAAGTAGTGATTTATAAAATTTCAATGTGACTCCATTTGACCGTGTAAATGGTCGTAGCTCCACGTCAGGTCTTCACTTGACATACGCACATTACCTGCTGGTTATGCTGAAGTATTACAGGCTTGAGAGCCGCACGTGAACGATTATTTGGTGAGACGGGCGCGTGAGGGTTGGACCCGAAATGCACGACTCAGAAACAGTGGTACGATAAAGTCCCGTCAGGGCTTTATTAGAGGAATGTCCAAAGAGCGTGGTCAAAAAACAAGCAATGTTCATACACAAAAAATCCAGCCAAAACCAATGTACAGTACCGAAGGAGAAGGCAGTCTCGGAATCGGTACACCATGCAAAAGTCCAGTAACCAGAGTAGATGTCAGCGGGGCAGAAGTACAGGCAGACAATAGGCAGGCTCGGGGTCGAAGGCAAGGCAAGAGTCAAGACCGAAGTTCGCTCCGCCGGGCAAAAGTACAAAAAGACAGCAGGCAAAAACTTGTGGTACAGGCAGGCAGTGGTAACAAAATAGAGGTCAGTAACAATGGTCAAAAACAGGCTTGATCGTAGACAAAAGACAGGCTTGAAAAAACGCTCAATAGTGCACTGATAAACGGGCAACAATTTCGCAAAAACATGACATGAACACTGAGCTTAAATGCAGGTGTAGACAGGTGCAGACACTTAGCTTGAGAGCAGCATGCGAATGGAAATCAGGTGTGAAAGGCTGACAAGGTAACAAGATAATTAGTACTTGTTAGTAATAAACCTATCCTGACCTAGCGTTAGTAAATTAGTAAATGACATGCACGAGGAACGTAAGGTAAACATGAACACATGGTTAGAGAGTTAGTATTACCCAATCCTGATCTAACGTTAGTAGATTAGTAAATAGACACGGGAGAATGAAACAATTAGGGAAGCGTGAGCGACAGCAAGAGATAAAGAAACAGCATGAACGCAAGGCTGCGGGAAAAAACAGAAATGTGTATGCTTAAACAATGAACGGGAAACGTAACATGAATCAAATATAAAACGTGACATGACGAGAAAATAAATCGTAACAATAATCAAACATGAAACGTGACATAAAAATGAAATGTAACGAACAAAACATTAAATGTGGTATGACTAGACTAAACACAATACGTGACATTAACAAGAAGACTAACTAAGACAAGAAAATAAAATAAAACGTGACATGACAGTAGAATCGTGACATTTGGCATGTAAAATTATCGGTGTTATCTGCCTACAAAATGAGTTTAATTCTAAATTTAAAAGGAAACTGACAGTCTAATTACTGAATTTTAAGTCTTCCTTACATTATATACCATTATTGTATGACATGCAGAAACTTATAAATTGGGGCATGGTGAATGCGAGATTCATTATGATTCACAAAGTGTTACTCATTAAAGACAACATAATGTATCCTATATATAGTCTACTGTAAGCAAACAATTAACACTCAACCATGGCTGTGCTAGCTTTATTGGAGGACGTGGAAAACCATGCGTTCAATTTTAAGTTTATTTGAGATTTATAGACGGAAGATACGTACGACAGACGTACGCAAACAATCGCAGCCAATTTTATAAATAACGCTTTCATCCATTTAAAGAAATGTGCTTACCTGAAAGTTAAAAATTACATCCAAGTACTTTTTTTTTTTATAAATGAGGCCCCAGGAGCTGAGTGGAGTAGGTGGTGAGAAATGGGCAGATTCTCCAGATGTTGCAGAGGAAGAATCTGCACGCCTGGTTCACCAATGCTAAGTTCTCAGCAAAGGTCAGGTTGTTGAAGAACGTCACTCTGAGGTTGATTGCAGACTGGGTGGCAGTCACTATAGTGCTGTCCAAGGTGATGGAGAGGTCCTGTAACAGAGGGCTTTTTAGGCCAGACTAAGCTCTGTCAGCTGTTCATCCCGGATGAAATGCCACAAGGCAGGCTAAGATGCGTGAATAGACCTGTGTGTCAGATGTGGGAAAGAGAGAAATAGTTGAGTATTGCATAATCATCTGCAGTTAGCTAGAGGGATCTGGGCGGCTTGATGAGGGGGGGAGGACAACCGTTTACATGGGTTACAGCATGACGCTTGAATTGTACTTAAAGTTGCACTCTGTCACTCACTTAGACCATATTCAACCTTTACTAATAAAATGAGTACACTTACAATTACTCTATATAATTACTATATAGAATTACTCACTATACGTATGCATCTATTACATTCCCTGCATTGCTTCTCAAGCTTCTGGATTTGAAATTTATTTTCATGTTAGTAGTGTATAGCATTCGGTAAACGTCAAAATATGATTGATGGTGTCAAAAGGTCAATTTATGAATATTAATGAGTTCATGAAAAATTATAATTATGAATAAAAATGGATTTTTAAAAAATGATTAAAAAAAAAAAAAAAATTATGATTATGATTATGCATCATCATTCGGGGCGGGGGTTTGTGGGGTTTTCGTTTCAAGGGTTTGGCGATGTCATTTTATTGGGGATTGTTGTAAACGTTGGTGAATGGTTTTGTGACGAATGTAAATTGTTTTTATGGATGGGCCATGGTGCTTAGGGAAACATATTGGCAATGTATTGTGTTGTACATTTTTTTATTTGAAAAACATCGTGAAAAAGTAATGGTGTATAAATGTATATGTTGTTAGTTGTAGCAGTAGTAGCAGCGGCAATTAAGTTTTATTTTTAAAAAGCAGTTTGTGTTAAACGCAACAGCCGCGTGTTAAAAAGAATAGAATAATTCAAGCAGTTTGTTAAAACGTGAAAAATCGCCGTGGACTATATTGAAAAAAACATTATACAGAAACATTGTAAGACTTGTTAGAAGCCAAGAAGGAAGAAAAAAGAAACATAGCATTGAAAGGCGAACTCAATACATAGCCGCTGGCTGTTAAAACGTGAAAAACATAGCAGGCGAACTCAATACATAGCCAGTGAACATAGAGACAGTAGACAAAAACTTAGAAACTTTTTCGGGTTCCGTGAATTCACAATACTGTGCAAAATAGACAAAGATAGGTCCAAAAGGCAAGATAGATAGTTTAAAAGCCTAGAATAGTTTGCAAGAAAGACTATGAAGAAAGAATTTAAATAAAAGAATATGTTACGTTTTAAAGAATTAAAACAAAAAACGAAAAAAGAACTCGGAAGGTTTCTGTCGTTGCAGAGTTCCGTGGGATACGCTAGAAGATAACTTCACAACACGTCGGCAGCTAGCGGCTATCGGGCATAACTAAAATTGTCCAGAGAGAACTTTGTATGTTTCAAGCAGGAATACGAACCCCAAACATACGAACGTCCTGTTACGTGGAATTTGACGCACGTTTACGCAGACCAACGCTGGAATTTGACGTAGCGATTTTGGCGCAAAAACAGTTTATGACAAAATAATTGATGGGTTTGGGGGGGGTACCCTTATTTAGCAGAAGCTGGTATCGAAGCAGTAACTTGTCAAAGCAACCAGAAAATGGCGAACGCACAACTTACGACACCCCAACTCTCCAGAAGTTATGGCGAAGAAACCTTTTTAAATTTTTAATTTTTTACACAGGCCTAGACGGTAATACCCCTTGAACGTAGTGTAGTTTGGGAAGAACCAATAAACAAACACGAAGAAGAAGAAGTATGCCTAGCTTTTGGGCTAAATAATTGGAGACTACGCGTAAAGTACGGTTAGCTAGCTGACTGTTTGTACAACTTTCTTCAAATAGCCTACTCAAATTTAATGTCGGCATTCTAAAACTTGTTAGTTGTTGTAACTTCTCCGATTTTTTTATTTTTACGTTTAAAAAAAAAGAAGAAAAAAAGTAAATTAGACGCAGCACTGTGTAGGCTATTCAAATCACAAGGATATAATCTACTGGTTGGTCATGGAGAGGTTTGTGTAAAATTTTTTGATTTTATTTGTTCTAAAACTTTAATTTGGAAAACCGTTTGCTACCTTGGTAGGCTATTAAATAGTCCACACGACCACTCAGAAAGTGGCCCGTCTTCACCAGTTTGTATGCAACACGTGCTTTACATGGGGTAACAAGATACGACTTTCCACTGTTTAGTTTTTTTATCTGTTTATTTATTTTGTCCTTACAAGCAAAAATGTTAGATTTAAGACGCGATAATCAACTGACGCCTTTCCACGTTGGATTTTTTCAGTATACAAAGGGGGGAAATTATCAGGCATGCGAACGCAGTAGTGTTTTCAGTTATCATGGCAACTAAAGTTACATAACGTAGACTATGTTTAGAGTGGAGCTAGTAGGATTTAAAGTAGGATTTCGTTGCATAGTCAAAATCATAACGGTTTTTAAGCAGTAGTACGGGGTGCTGACAACCTAGGCAAACAAAAGCTAATAAAGAAAAGTGAAACTTGAGTTAATTGGTCTGGTAATGAAACGTTAATGAACTGTTTTGTGATAAATCCATATCCAGTCATTCTGCGAGAGCCGATGGTCTGTTGAAGTTACAGCCTCGAAGTTACAACGCTCACGCGGTCTATACCGCTCTGTTAAAGCCCAGAAGGGTTGTTTTTGCGTCATGCTTTTATTACGGTAGCCTAGTTTATTCTCAAGACGTTATTTGATATTTTGGTGGGGTTTTGTGGTATTTATTCAGCTAATTTTCAAATGTTATATTGAAGCATTGTGTATTGTAGGTTATAGTAAATAAAATTATATCAAAGCTCAAATGAAAAAAAATGTGCACTGTGTTTTAGTTGTTTTTTCTTTAAAGTTGACATATTAGTGGATACCATCACTGTGCAGACCATTAAATAAAAAGTGTCAATATTTGAAAAAGTGATTCAAGCCACTTATTATAAACTAATTCAGGCACTGGTGTAATTGTGTGTGTGTGTGTGTGTGTGTGTGTGTGTGTGTGTGCGTGTGCGCGAGCGCACTATGGTTTTTAAATAATAAAGTTTGTTTATTTGAACATTGTTGCGACAAGATTGCAAACGTGTAATGTTTTCAAAAGTATACCAACAGTGTATTCCTAATAATAGAGGACCCCACAACACACATAATTGAATAGGTCTTTGAATGTCATTCTACCCTTCAGATTAAGAGGCAGTAGACAGCAGACAGTAGATTTTGGTGGGGTTTTGTGGTATTTATTCTGCTAATTATCAAATGTTATTTTGAAGCATTGTGTATTGTTCAAATGAAGTTCAAATGAAAAAAAAGATGTGCAGTGTTTTAGCTGTTTTTTTTCTCTTTTTTTTTCTTTCAAGTTTACAATATTTGAAAAAGTGATTCCAGACACTTACTATAAACTAATTCAGGTACTGGGGGGTAATTGTGTGTGTGTGTGTGTGTGTGTGTGTGTTGTGTGCACGCATGTGCGATGGTTTTTAAATAATAAAGTTTGTTTGTTTTGACAGGGTTGTAAAAGTGTAATGTTTTAAAAACTAGGGTTATACCAACAATGTATTACTAATAATAGAGGACCCCACAACACACCTAATTAAATAGGTCTTTCTGCCCCCCTTCAAAAGTAACTTTTAATTTAGTGTGCATTTTAAATTCAAATTTAAGAGGCAGAAGTCAAACTTACCGTAATGAAAGGTGCTACAGCACTTTTGAAATAAAATGATTCAGTTCAACAGTTTTGTTAAATGACTCTTTGTGTAATTTTATTCTTTTACATATCAATTTTTTTTTCAGCTTTGCTCATCTTAATGCACGGAACATACCCAACACATGTTTAAGGCCCCAGCTTAGGTATCACCAGGAGGGGGTTCACCAGGAAGTTATTTATTTTTTCAGGAGTGTGTGTGTGTGTGTGTGTGTGTGTGTGTGTGTGTGTGTGTGTGTGTGTGTGTGTGTGTGTGTGTGTGTTTGTGTGTGTGTGTGCTTGATACAATTTTATTTTTAAATGGGGGTTGTTTTGTTTGTAACTATGTAGATTTTAACAAAATAACAGGACGAACATGGACAACGTGACCTATCGTTTAGGTAATAGGACTTATGCACACAAACATAAACAGCTAACCATCTAAAGACTGATCTAACCATGTGTATTTTGAGGGTTTTTCTCTGTTATGGGAAAAGAGGTCGCAAGTGTAATATCTTGCAGCTAGATCTAGCTTGATATGTGATTGGTGTAGGGATGCCTCATTTGCATACGTCAGGGGTTAGGCGGGAGGTGGATGCGGAACGTGTGAGGGTAGACCGGATTTGGGAATAAAGCGTGAAGTTACGATATCTCCTCTCCTGTCCAGTTTGTATAAATCAAATAAACTTAAGAGTATTACATGGTGTCAGAGTATAGTGAACTCATCGCCTCAGAATGCATTCATCGGGTGTTCCGAGTCCGACTTTAGATTGGGAGTCCACAAATCTAACGGAGTCGTGGAGAAGATTCAAGCAACATGTGCAGCTCATGTTCACCGGACCACTGAAAGCCGAGAGCGAGGAGATTAAATGCAGCTATCTCCTTTTGTGGGTTGGAGACAAAGGTCGGGACATATTTAACACATGGACACTCGGAGCAGAAGAGGCTAAGAAACTGGACACGTACTACAACAGGTTTGAGGAATATGTGACCCCGAAAGCTAACCCAATTTTTGCTAGATATAAGTTTCAAGAGAGAACGCAAGGTGATAGCGAGCCGTTTGAGCAATTCGTGACGGACTTGAAACTGCTAGTCAAAGACTGCGGCTATGCCAACTCAGACGAAATGATAAGGGACAGGATAGTTTTCGCAACAAACTCGCCTAAGGTCCGAGAGAAACTACTTAGCCACGGAGCTATACTTGATTTAGCCAAAGCAGTTGACATTGCACGCTCACATGAGCTAGCCCAAGAGCAGATGAAAGCTATGAACAGTCGCGCGCCAACAGCTAACGTTAGCCACGGAGTCCATGCCGTGAGCCGCAGCAAGACACAAAGAGATGCGCCAAAAGCTAGCTACAGTCAAGGGAGATATGTCAAAGGCAGCGAAGACAGTGTCAAACATTACAAAACGTGTGGGAATTGTGCAAGGGAGCACAGTGATCATCAGGAATGCCCTGCAAAAGGGCGACAATGCAATAAGTGCAAAAGGTTTAATCACTTCGCCCAGGCATGTAGATCTCAGCAGCCACGCAGGGCCAGACCAGTGTATGCAGTAGAGGGCGCTCATGCGCAAGACAGTGATTTAGAAGAGGAATTGGAGGAACTGTACATTGACGCTGTTTCAAAAGGGCAGAAAGGCACAGACGGTGAGCAGGCCATTGTTGAGATGGAAATCGGTCAGGAAAATCATAAAGTCAAATTCAAGTTAGATACAGGTGCTCAAGTCAACATCATTCCAGCTAACAGATTTCACAAACTGTTTAGCAATGCAGAAATGAAACCCACACCGCGCTGCCTCACAGGATATGGTGGTGAACCACTTGATGTAAAAGGGGCCTGTAGTCTGAACTGCAAGTACAAGGACACTGCCATGACACTTGAGTTTTACATAGTCACCACCCAAGCTCCACCTGTCTTAGGACTGAAAGCCTGTCTTGACATGGATCTCATCAAACTGGTCCTGTCTGTTAACAACTGACAAACTGAAACCTGTGATATAATGGAGGAATTTGCAGATGTTTTTCAGGGGATCGGACAGTTCCCAGGTGAATGCAGCATAAACCTGGACCCCACAGCCACACCAGTTGTGTGCCCACCACGGAGAATCCCGTTCACTCTCCGCAGCCGCCTGAAGGATGAGCTGGATGACATGGAAAAGGCAGGAATCATCGCCAAAGTGACCGAGCCTACAGACTGGGTGAATGCACTGGTGGTGGTGGAGAAGCCCCGTACAGGTAAACTAAGAATATGCCTTGATCCCTGCGAGCTGAACAAAGCCATCAAAAGACCTCACTATCCACTTCCCACACTGGAGGATGTCACTCCAAGACTGGCAGGCGCACAGTTTTTCAGCGTCTTGGATGCCAGGTCAGGCTACTGGGCCATTAAGTTAACAAACGATTCCTCCATGCTTACGACATTCAACACTGTGTTTGGCCGATACAGATTCCTCCGCCTGCCTTTCGGCATCATTTCGGCCCAGGATGTGTTTCAGAGGAAAATTTACGAGACCTATGAGGGACTAAATGGCGTCGCTGCAATCGTCGACGACATCCTGGTCTATGGGCGGACCAAGGAGGAGCATGACACAAACCTGCGAGCCATGCTGGAGAGGACCAGAGAAAGGGGAGTGCGGCTTAATCCGGAAAAGAGCAGAATCTGCGTCACAGAGGTCAGTTACTTCGGGCACAGGCTCACACGAGACGGCCTCAAGCCAGACCCCGACAAGGTGAAAGCTATGAAGGACATGGAGCCACCCCAGAACAAGGCTGAGCTGGAGACCATTCTGGGGATGGTGAACTACCTGGCTCGATTCGCCCCTGGCCTCTCTGAAGTAAATGCACCCCTCCGCCAGCTACTGAAGCAAAGCAGTGAATTTGTGTGGGATGAAACACACAACTCCGCCTTCCAGCAAATGAAGGACCTCATCACACGGGAGCCAGGACCCGTGCTCACCTACTTTGACCCAAACAAGGAGCTGAGGCTCCAGGTCGACGCGTCTAAGAGTGGCTTGGGGGCAGTACTCCTACAAGAAGAAAAGCCCATCGCGTACGCTTCCAAATCACTCACGGCCACAGAAGAGAACTACGCTCAAATTGAGAAAGAACTGTTTGCTGTTCTCTTTGGGTGTAAGCGTTTCCACCAGTACATCTACGGGCGCCAGGTCATCGTTGAATCGGATCACAAGCCGCTGGAGTCAATCATGAGAAAGCCCCTTGCAGCCGCTCCACCACGCTTACAACGGATGATCCTACAGCTGCAGAAATATGACATCACCATCATCCACCGCCCAGGTAAACACATTCCTGTCGCAGACACACTCTCCAGGAAGTCAGTAGCCTACAACGACCACACCCTGAGTGAGGGCATGGATACTCAGGTCCACACAGTCGTTAGTAACCTACCAGTGAGTGACAGAAAGCTTACTGACATCAGAACAGCTACCGAACAGGACCCTCAGCTCACCATGCTGAAACAGACAACACTGTCTGGATGGCCAGAGAGAAGGAAGAAATGCTCACCCACCATTGCTGAATACTGGAACCACAGGGACGAAATATCTGAAATGGACGGAATCCTATTCAAAGGAGAAAAGATCATCGTCCCACACTCTCTCCGAGCCAGCATGCTAACAGCAATACACACTCCACACCTAGGCATGGAAAAGAGCAAACTAAGAGCGAGAGACATCCTTTTCTGGCCAGGAATGGGAAAAGAAATCGAGGCCATGGTGGAAAAGTGCACCATCTGCCTTGAACACAGGAAGTCAAACCCAAAAGAGCCAATGCTGTCACATGAAGTCCCAGAGAGACCATGGCAGGTCATCGCAACTGATCTGCTTTCATGGAATGGAGAGGACTATGTAGTTGCGGTTGATTACTACAGCAGGTACTTTGAGCTCGAGAGGCTGTACTCCACCACTTCATCAGCAGTGATCCGAAAGCTGAAAGCCATGTTCTCCCGGAATGGCATCCCAGAAAAAGTGATCTCAGATAACGGCCCACAATACAGCTCACAGGACTTCAAGAACTTTGCAAGCGCATGGGATTTCAAACACACAACAACAAGCCCACACTATCCGCAAAGCAATGGACTCGCAGAAAAGACAGTCCAGACAGCCAAAGCGATACTGGACAAGGCACGTGCTGAGAAGCTGGATCCCTACCTCAGCCTACTGGAGTACCGGAACACCCCAGTGGACGGTTTCAAATCACCAGCGCAGCTGCTCATGAGCCGTAGGCTTAGATCCATCCTCCCCACCACAGCAGCACACTTACAGCCCCAGGTCATCTGCCCAGCTGCCGCCAGAAAGAGGCGGGAACAGAAGCAACTCCAACAACGCCGGTACTACAACCGGGGTGCCAGGCCGCTGTCAACATTGCAGGATGGGGACACTGTACGTTACCGGCTGGACAACGGTCAGTGGAAACCTGCAACCATCCTCCAACCTGCACATACAGACAGATCTTACCACATCCTCACTAGTGAGGGTCAAACCTACCGTCGCAACCGCCGCCACCTCCTGCAGACCAAGGAACCTGCACCAGAACACACAGATGAAGTGAGTGACAGGTCAGACACTCTGATTACTCAGAACCTACCTACAGACACCACGGACACTGAAGGCCCTGCCAGTGATGGGCCAGCGCCATGTGTCCGCACCAGGTCTGGGCGTATGGTCAAGCCGAGACAAGTGCTGGACTTCTGATTGTAAAGGGTGTAGGCGGATCGCTGCCCTATATACATGTGCCACACAAAAAAAAAAAAAAAAAAGGCACATATGAATGTCATGTGATGACTGAAGAATTTACTGGTTAATAACCATTAACTGTTACTTACCTTTTAATATCTATTCTGAAGTTACCTGTTATTATTACACGTTGGTATCAGAATAGACAGAATGTTATATTCTTTGTTTAGAACGTTATTCTATTACAAAAGAAGGGAGATGTAATATCTTGCAGCTAGATCTAGCTTGATATGTGATTGGTGTAGGGATGCCTCATTTGCATACGTCAGGGGTTAGGCGGGAGGTGGATGCGGAACGTGTGAGGGTAGACCGGATTTGGGAATAAAGCGTGAAGTTACGATATCTCCTCTCCTGTCCAGTTTGTATAAATCAAATAAACTTAAGAGTATTACAGCTAGCTACAGATAGTGTGGTATAAAAATATGTGAAAGTTAAGGTCTTAAACTGAAAAGGTCAAACCATTAAAGCCGGTGATATGTTGCGTTAGAATGTTCGATGTAACAGAATTAAAGTAGGCTATTCATTACTCACTTTACTTACATGGAAATAACGGAACTTTTAAACAGACATCAACAGAATGACAATGAGTTGTTTAAACTTATTAAGTTGTATTTTATTTCCACAAGAGTTGTTGTTGAATGACGATATAGACCTACAGGTGAAAATAGAGGGCATCATAGCCTGATTAAGAGACAGATTTTTGCAGCATCAAAACGCATGCATACCAGAGACTGAGAGTGTCTCCAGGCGGGATCACACAATGGTGCCAACAAGAACAGCCAACATGTGAAGAGACTAAGGACACTAAAGTCTCTTGTGTGTGTGTGTGTGTGTGTGTGTGTGTGTGTGTGTGTGTGTGTGTGTGTGTGTGTGTGTGTGTGTGTGTGTGTGTGTGTGTGTGTGTGTGTGTGTGTGTGAGTGAGTGACATTATGGCACCCTAAGACTCAATATTGTACAAATGTTGTTTTGTTGTGAAGTGACTATGTTTCTAAAAAGCATTTAATACACAAAAAGACACTGTCAATATTGTTTACAAGTTGTTGTTTTTGGTTCTAAGTTTTTGAGGCTTGAAACACTAGATATGGTGACAGTGAGTTGTTAGAAGGGGTATCAAAACCAGGAAAAGTGTACCCTATACTGACATGAAACGCATAACACCAAAGGTGCATAGGGGACGACAGGCATTACCTTGGTACAATTAAACGGAAGCGTTTAATTATTTTGTTGTTTAAAACAGAGCGAGCATATCTTGTTGCTGAATTAAAGTACACAATACACACAAACCATGCAAATAATGGAACTTTTGTACAGTATTTTCTTCAGACTGCCAACCATTGAAAGACATAAGGGTACCACAATCAACTGAACAATAGTTTTGAAACACTTTAAAGTTTGTTTCAAGATCAGATCAATTGAAAAGCACTTTGTTGCAAACCTGTTTGGGGTTTTTCAAGACTAACCGTGTATAATTGCTAGGCAGCCACAATGGCCTGTTTAGATGTTTACATAAATTACAATATTTTAGTAAATGTGTTCAAATGCACCACAGAGTTGATTAATATTGTAATTTTTCAACATTGGCCATTCTAAATCAACATGTTACATGCATTGAATGGCTTGATCTTTTCTGTTTAAGACTTACTCTTTCGCATAATTATGTCACCAACACAAACGTGCCACATTATTTGGACATCTGTGGTCGTAGGCTAACAGCTAATAGATCTCTAAATACACTCGAAAAGAGGGGTGATTTTATCATCTAAGCGTACAGGCAGCTTCAAACTGTTGTTACACATGCGCAAATGTTTGTAAGCAACATATAATAAGCTATACACAACAATAGTATACTAGTTTCTTCAACACCAATATTTTAGTTGTAAGCATTACTCAGATTACGTTTACTTACCTAAATTGTATCTTAAACCATCTTTTTAAGAGCACTCTACCGTGTATGCGGGGAAAAGCAGTGTACAGTCATGTTAAAAAGTAAGTACACCCTTCAAGTGATCCATACATATCTACCGCATATCGGGCTGGAGAGAGATGGTTTGAGGCTCATTTGATACCTCAGACCCTTGATGACTTGCGACCATTTTACCAACCATGTATTACATACTGTTCCAGCATAGTTTACTGCTAAATCTAGGCCAACGTGATACGTTCAAATGCAGAGACGTTATAGTATCGCTTGTAAGAGCACCAGAAAATAGCTAATTCACCAAACGTTTAATTTTTTATAAACCTTTTCACACATCGTTACCAGGGGTGGCAATAATAGTGGAGGGACCTGTATCTCGGGCCGTCGAGCAATTTGCCAAAGAAACGTGTGGCTGTGCACGCTGCGGTTTGTCGCAACTTGTCAGTGCATCTCAAACTCTTCCAACCCCCGCCTCAGTTGAGCCGCGATCCTGTAAAATTCATTTGTCCACATTGACTTAACATTGGTTGGACAAATGCTAATCTATTGACTTAACATTGGTTGGACAAAGGGCCTTATATCAGTCGTACGCACACACCCTGTCGAGTAGTCTTTGACACATGGAGTTGTACACTTTCACACACCGCCACACATCCAAGAGAATAGAGGAGACACGCCAAGATGAGACCAGCCCTATCTCCGCAAATGCAATTGGTGAACTACCTGAGGACTAACAATGAAGTTTTCGTGAATTTGGTGAAATCTATACGGGCCTGCACTCTGCCACTGAATCATGAACATAAAACCAAGCTCCACAACTTAATTCAGAAAAAAAAGTCAGAGTTATCGCATGAGGACTATCCCGAGGTACTGATCTGGATGATATGCAAGTATATAGGGAAGTACGATACGTGGGATGTGATAGTCGACAGCTTATCAAGCCTGAATCCCACGTTCAAAATGACCGATTTGGAAGACACCGACTTTTGGAAACTGCTGTACCCTCTTCTGAGTAACAATACAGAGCTCCGTAAAATGACCCTGGCCAGCTTGCTGGAGGAACTCACCGCTACTGAGTTAGCCCGAGTGAAAGTGTTTCTACAATGGAAACTCTTCGAGGGCTACAGGGCTATGCCCTACGGAAGGATAGAGAAAATGGATACCTGTGATCTAGCGTTTGGCGTTGCCTCCATGCATGGGCGTAGGTTTGGTCTCAACATTGGTAGGGACCAGGGCACGGAGGTGAAGTAAAGCGCGTGTGCGGAATTTTTTTTTTTGTGATTTTGTTTGTTAACCCCCCCCACCCCCGGGGCTGTATACATTGCAAAATGTCTAATGCAAACCCAATTAATAGGGAGGGTGTGTGACCACTGCAAAAATGGTTTGTTAACATACAAGATCTGTATTTACATTTAAATAAAAACTCAAGGATCAAAGACTAAAAGAAAGTAAAACAATATTTCTGCATTTCTGCATCCAACATCAACATTTTTATATTCAGTAGACTTACCAGTTTCAGTACATTACATCCTTTCCTTTTCTATTCTGTAGTATTTCTTGTTTTCTGTGTTTTTCTTATGATAGTCCTTGGTGTCTATTTAAACAATCCAAACAGATGCCTACGTCGGTCATTCACAGATATGAACTGTTGGCACATATCTTTAAGATCTACTTAGGGATGGGAGCGAGTCATGCAGCAAAGGTCAGATTCGAACATACAACGTTGCGGGTAGAAAAGGTCATGTAGCAGCTACCTACTCACTGAGCCACAGAGACACACTTCAGAAAGGCATATTTCGGCGTGTACTAAAATGCATATATAAATAAACTATAATAAAAATGTAAAAAATCTGAAGTTATATACAGAAAAAAGAGCGTATGAAAAATAGTGAACTAGTAGGCTTAGTCTAGTGTAAGCTACTTGTGCTCACTGGATATCTTTAGCTTACTCTAGTGTAAGCTACTTGTGCTCACTGGATATCTTTAGCTTACTCTAGTGTAAGCTACTTGTGCTCACTGGATATCTTTAGCTTAGTCTAGTGTAAGCTACTTGTGCTCACTGGATATCTTTAGCTTACTCTAGTGTAAGCTACTTGTGCTCACTGGATATCTTTAGCTTACTCTAGTGTAAGCTACTTGTGCTCACTGGATATCTTTAGCTTACTCTAGTGTAAGCTACTTGTGCTCACTGGATATCTTTAGCTTACTTTTGAGTTTTATGAAATAAAATGTGGCCTGTTTAGTCCAGACAGTTATCAAAGCCATAGGCTAGGCTACGTGTAGCGTAACTACGGTTTTTATTTATTTGTAAAAATTTTTAAAGGGTTTCCGCGCTGTTATATTTTTGAAAGCTCCGCGTTATCATAGCTATGATGAGCTTTGGCAAAAACAGGTATGCAGAACAGACTAGCCTTTTTATTTTAATTCGTTTTTTGTATTCAAAAAGGGCATTTCCCCATATAATTGCTGACTTGTGGCGAAAGTGCCGCCGTGGTGATAGATTTACCTTAACATCTGTCCCAAATTGTAAACAGGTCGGGGATTTTCACGGTGAGAAATTTTATGACAGCGTTAGGTAGCTAGCAGGTTTTCATTTTTAATCAACGTGGCTACTGGCTAGTTAGTTTACTACTTATTACTTATTACTGGGTGGTGAAAAAGCTCCTGATGTCCCTTATCTTCTTTGGTGGAGGTGGCATGATATCTACAAAGTACAAAGCGTGTTGGCATGGACAAAATTACTTATGTGTGCAGTGCAGGCAATAGAGGAAACTTTCCTCAGGAAAGGGAGTAAGACGGTCATCTGAAAGACTAAATTTTCGCCCATGCTTGAGGTATGGACTGACAGCCCTGAGCCCTGATAACTTACCGTTCAATGAGAAAAAGAGTAACCGTTGTCAGCACACACAGATCATCTCTCGCCTCCTCCGTGTCTGGCAGTAAGTACGATATTTTATGTCATGTGAGCCTTCAGATCAAGCGAATATTTGAAAAAGAACCTCCTCCATTTCAGCCAATCAAATGCTAGCATGCCTAAATTGGTCATCTTGGAGACGTTGCCGCTGAAATTATCTAATATGACTTCACTCCAAAGATAATGGGAACGAATTCGCTCAAATATTGGTAGGGACAATTCTGTCCTCCCAAAATATTGGTAGGGACATGTCCCTACCGTCCATATGCAAACCTACGCCCTTGCCTCCATGTACTCTCACAAGACAGCGTTCATTATGGGTATGATCTTCACGCAAATCGAGCGCACGGACCTAGTGCTGAAACTGTCCGAAGGGTTAGGTTTAGGCCCATAGTTATTTTGGTGATCTCCGGGGATCTCCAGGCGTCTCGACCGGTTGGACGGAGCACACTGCTACGGCACGCTTTGCAAACATCTTCAGACACATCTGTTTCACCGCAACCGTCTATGTAACCCGTGTTCATGTGAATAACAATAAAGCCTTGTGTACGGATACTCATTGTGTGTAAGCGTTCATTTTCAACCACACGAAAAGAAAACGTTGAATAGACCTAGTAACGTATAAACCCTGTTTGTTAACAAGAGCCTGGTAACGATGTGTGAAAAGGTTTATAAAAAATTAAACGTTTGGTGAATTAGCTTAGTTTCAAAAGACTCTTGATTTTCTGGTGCTCTTACAAGCGATACTATAACGTCTCTGCATTTGAACGTATCACGTTGGCCTAGATTTAGCAGTAAACTATGCTGGAACAGTATGTAATACATGGTTGGTAAAATGGTCGCAAGTCATCAAGGGTCTGAGGTATCAAATGAGCCTCAAACCATCTCTCTGCAGCCCGATATGCGGTAGATATGTATGGATCACTTGAAGGGTGTACTTACTTTTTAACATGACTGTACACTGCTTTTCCCCGCATACACGGTAGAGTGCTCTTAAAAAGATGGTTTAAGATACAATTTAGGTAAGTAAACGTAATCTGAGTAATGCTTACAACTAAAATATTGGTGTTGAAGAAACTAGTATACTATTGTTGTGTATAGCTTATTATATGTTGCTTACAAACATTTGCGCATGTGTAACAACAGTTTGAAGCTGCCTGTACGCTTAGATGATAAAATCACCCCTCTTTTCGAGTGTATTTAGAGATCTATTAGCTGTTAGCCTACGACCACAGATGTCCAAATAATGTGACACGTTTGTGTTGGTGACATAATTATGCGAAAGAGTAAGTCTTAAACAGAAAAGATCAAGCCATTCAATGCATGTAACATAACACACAATTACCCCCCAGTACCTGAATTAGTTTATAGTAAGTGTCTGGAATCACTTTTTCAAATATTGTAAACTTGAAAGAAAAAAAAAGAGAAAAAAAACAGCTAAAACACTGCACATCTTTTTTTTCATTTGAACTTTGATATAATTGTATTTACTATAACCTACAATACACAATGCTTCAAAATAACATTTGATAATTAGCAGAATAAATACCACAAAACCCCACCAAAATCTACTGTCTGCTGTCTACTGCCTCTTAATCTGAAGGGTAGAATGACATTCAAAGACCTATTCAATTATGTGTGTTGTGGGGTCCTCTATTATTAGGAATACACTGTTGGTATACTTTTGAAAACATTACACGTTTGCAATCTTGTCGCAACAATGTTCAAATAAACAAACTTTATTATTTAAAAACCATAGTGCGCTCGCGCACACGCACACACACACACACACACACACACACACACACAATTACACCAGTGCCTGAATTAGTTTATAATAAGTGGCTTGAATCACTTTTTCAAATATTGACACTTTTTATTTAATGGTCTGCACAGTGATGGTATCCACTAATATGTCAACTTTAAAGAAAAAACAACTAAAACACAGTGCACATTTTTTTTCATTTGAGCTTTGATATAATTTTATTTACTATAACCTACAATACACAATGCTTCAATATAACATTTGAAAATTAGCTGAATAAATACCACAAAACCCCACCAAAATATCAAATAACGTCTTGAGAATAAACTAGGCTACCGTAATAAAAGCATGACGCAAAAACAACCCTTCTGGGCTTTAACAGAGAGGTATAGACCGCGTGAGCGTTGTAACTTCGAGGCTGTAACTTCAACAGACCATCGGCTCTCGCAGAATGACTGGATATGGATTTATCACAAAACAGTTCATTAACGTTTCATTACCAGACCAATTAACTCAAGTTTCACTTTTCTTTATTAGCTTTTGTTTGCCTAGGTTGTCAGCACCCCGTACTACTGCTTAAAAACCGTTATGATTTTGACTATGCAACGAAATCCTACTTTAAATCCTACTAGCTCCACTCTAAACATAGTCTACGTTATGTAACTTTAGTTGCCATGATAACTGAAAACACTACTGCGTTCGCATGCCTGATAATTTCCCCCCTTTGTATACTGAAAAAATCCAACGTGGAAAGGCGTCAGTTGATTATCGCGTCTTAAATCTAACATTTTTGCTTGTAAGGACAAAATAAATAAACAGATAAAAAAACTAAACAGTGGAAAGTCGTATCTTGTTACCCCATGTAAAGCACGTGTTGCATACAAACTGGTGAAGACGGGCCACTTTCTGAGTGGTCGTGTGGACTATTTAATAGCCTACCAAGGTAGCAAACGGTTTTCCAAATTAAAGTTTTAGAACAAATAAAATCAAAAAATTTTACACAAACCTCTCCATGACCAACCAGTAGATTATATCCTTGTGATTTGAATAGCCTACACAGTGCTGCGTCTAATTTACTTTTTTTCTTCTTTTTTTTTAAACGTAAAAATAAAAAAATCGGAGAAGTTACAACAACTAACAAGTTTTAGAATGCCGACATTAAATTTGAGTAGGCTATTTGAAGAAAGTTGTACAAACAGTCAGCTAGCTAACCGTACTTTACGTGTAGTCTCCAATTATTTAGCCCAAAAGCTAGGCATACTTCTTCTTCTTCGTGTTTGTTTATTGGTTCTTCCCAAACTACACTACGTTCAAGGGGTATTACCGTCTAGGCCTGTGTAAAAAATTAAAAATTTAAAAAGGTTTCTTCGCCATAACTTCTGGAGAGTTGGGGTGTCGTAAGTTGTGCGTTCGCCATTTTCTGGTTGCTTTGACAAGTTACTGCTTCGATACCAGCTTCTGCTAAATAAGGGTACCCCCCCCCAAACCCATCAATTATTTTGTCATAAACTGTTTTTGCGCCAAAATCGCTACGTCAAATTCCAGCGTTGGTCTGCGTAAACGTGCGTCAAATTCCACGTAACAGGACGTTCGTATGTTTGGGGTTCGTATTCCTGCTTGAAACATACAAAGTTCTCTCTGGACAATTTTAGTTATGCCCGATAGCCGCTAGCTGCCGACGTGTTGTGAAGTTATCTTCTAGCGTATCCCACGGAACTCTGCAACGACAGAAACCTTCCAAGTTCTTTTTTCGTTTTTCGTTTTAATTCTTTAAAACGTAACATATTCTTTTATTTAAATTCTTTCTTCATAGTCTTTCTTGCAAACTATTCTAGGCTTTTAAACTATCTATCTTGCCTTTTGGACCTATCTTTGTCTATTTTGCACAGTATTGTGAATTCACGGAACCCGAAAAAGTTTCTAAGTTTTTGTCTACTGTTCACTGGCTATGTATTGAGTTCGCCTGCTATGTTTTTCACGTTTTAACAGCCAGCGGCTATGTATTGAGTTCGCCTTTCAATGCTATGTTTCTTTTTTCTTCCTTCTTGGCTTCTAACAAGTCTTACAATGTTTCTGTATAATGTTTTTTTCAATATAGTCCACGGCGATTTTTCACGTTTTAACAAACTGCTTGAATTATTCTCTTCTTTTTAACACGCGGCTGTTGCGTTTAACACAAACTGCTTTTTAAAAATAAAACTTAATTGCCGCTGCTACTACTGCTACAACTAACAACATATACATTTATACACCATTACTTTTTCACGATGTTTTTTAAATAAAAAAATGTACAACACAATACATTGCCAATATGTTTCCCTAAGCACCATGGCCCATCCATAAAAACAATTTACATTCGTCACAAAACCATTCACCAACGTTTACAACAATCCCCAATAAAATGACATCGCCAAACCCTTGAAACGAAAACCCCACAAACCCCCATTATGATGCATAATCATAATCATAAAAAAATAATTTAAAAAATAATTTAAAAAAATAAATTTTTATTCATAATTATAATTTTTCATAAACTCATTAATATTCATAAATTGACCTTTTGACACCATCAATCATATTTTGACGTTTACCGAATGCTATACACTACTCATGTTCATTTTAATAAGCCTTTTGTTTTATTTAACCATTGTTTTTCTATTTTATATTTTACTTTAACTGTGAAATAGTCTTTTGCTGTAAAAAAAATAAAAATAAAAAATTGCATTATTATTATTATTATAAATAACAACAGTGCATATTTTGGAGATCGACATTCTATATCTGCTGTGTACCATGCTTGAGTGATTGTGTTGGCTTAAACTAACAACAACAACAAAGGTCTGCCAGTCTGCAAATAACAGGATTCCTAAATGCTTACGAAGGTAATCCCATATGCAAAAGGTCTGTAAAAAGCACATATGCCATATACAAAACTTAGAAAATAAATATGTGGTAGAGAGCAAGCATATACATTTCATACTAAAATTAAATAGTTCCCTAATCCAAGGTACTCCTTATAAAAAAAAAAACATTGAGAGGTTGTATAAGAGTTGTATAAAAATATATAATATAATAGGCTACTAATCAACATGCTTTTTATAAAACTTTGCAAGTATGATCATATATAATTTTTACAGACCTTTTGCATATGGGAAACCTCTGTTTTATGAATGAAGTTCAACCATCAAGATACATAAGAAGAACTGGAGACAGCTTCCGCTTACCGGTTCCATGGATTCCTATTGGAGCTGCTCATTGGCGCATGAAGCCAATTCAGAGTTCAACACGTCACGTCACGTCACGTCTCTGGCAATACACACAGACAGCGCACAGAATCATGGGAATCGCAGTTCATTAGAGAAGTTAACAGGGAGATGCGGTTGTTTCTATTACAGATCTGCTTGGTGTTCTCATGTTATACGTCTCAAAAGAACAGAAAACTACACGCTGTGATGGCTAGCTCACAAGCTAGATCTATTAATAATCATATTGCAGCCAATACAGTATGCACTGATCTGAACAGACATAGCTAACGTCAGCTAGTATAAACATAGCCTATAAATAGCAACCAACACAGATAAAGCAGAGACGAAGAAGCTTGATAATTATACATCATATTTCATTAAAATGCAATTATGAAATAAGAAAGGTATTCTATGAACGTACTATAAGCATAAACTATAAGTACAATACTGGCAGCTTACCCATTCACTTTATTTCACCGGGAAATAAAAATGGTGGATCCCCGTTTTGTCTCGTAATTCATCGGAAGGAATCACGTGGTGTGGAATCGCTGATTCGTAGGATATGTACGAATTTTTGGGTACCGGAATTTCGTACAATAGATCCGAATGGGCTGTGAGACCTGTGTGATAGTAATTTTCTGTTTTATTGATATAAATGTTCATTTGTATTTAGATATTAATATAGAGACTCAAACATTGTTAACAGTCAGCTTTTCTTATACCTTGCTTCTAGTTCTTAGTCTAACGGTAAAGGGCATGGTAGGAGAACAGGGGCCTGCAGGCTGCCCATGAGCTGGATCACGCTGTACCACCTGTGTCTGTGATATATCTATCGAAGGTCACATTGTAGTGAATTGGAATGTTTATGGTTCTTGGGTGAGAAAGAGTTATCTTTCCTCTGAACTGTGAGAATGTAAAGGAGGGGCTTTTCTTAGGAGTAAGGAGAAATATCTCTATATTTCTTCTTGACCTATCTGTCTTTCTCCCCTGTCTTTGATCTCCGCCCCTTATGACCTGATGTGTAAAGAAATGTATAAAGGTTTGAGGATTTCTGCTGTATGGCAGAGAGAGCTTTCACGAGCACTCTCTCATTGGTTTATCTGCAAATAAACTTCTTATTATTGCTGAGTGTTAACACGGCTTTTGTTGACTTTGCTGCACTGTGGGTAGAGGGAATTTCCACGACATTATTTGGCGACGAGGATGGGATTGCTAACTTGATTTTTCTCCAAGACAGACCCCTCTCCAATCGGGAAAGGAGTAGACAGTGCGCACTGCCGGGAGTCTGGAACCCCGAAGCTGCAACCCTTCAACAGGCTACTGTAATCAGTTACCTAACGGAAGGACGGCGGCGACCGGACCTGAAAGAGGACGGCGTTTGTTTGGAGTGATCAATACGCAATCCTAGAGAAAAAGAACCACAGGTGAGGTTACAACAAAACCAGTACTAAAAGTTTGACATAGGGACCGACGGGTACATCACGCTCAAGCAGAGTAGGTGATTTCAAACTAGGAGGCCAATACGGGCGCTCCGGTACAAAATCCTAGGTAACACAAAGACGAGGTCTTTGTAATGAGGTTTAATGTATCGCGTTTGGTTTGCTGAACCTTACACTAACCCTCACAACATGTGGGAATAAAAAACATAAGACAATACTTGATGAGGGGAACCAATCAAATTGTGCTAAATTTGAAAAACTTGGAAAGACACTGGGCATTGGATTTCTGCCTACGTCTCATAGCTTTAACAAAACAAACTTGTATCGTGCTCAAAGGCTCAGAAGCTCTCATGCATCGTAAGGCTGCCGCTATTAAGTTTCACCTTGCCGCTTCATATTGCATATCTGATGGATTGCTGGATATTCCATATCGCTGGATTGCCAGGTTAATTTCTTATGGCAAAGCTTAATCTGCTTTATAGGCTATGCATATCTGGTGGAATGTTAGGTTTATTGCTTTATTCTAAAGGCAAACCATTTCTAATGGCTAAGCATTGTAATGGTAATCAAATCCTTATGGCAAGTTGACACTAATAGCTTGCTTCTGATAGTATTCCATACTCCCACAGTCCGGCCTGGCTTCAAATTGCAATGTTCACCTGAAAATTTAGAATGACTAGGACGATCCAGGTATACAATAGAATTGCATTTCGTCACATCGTCTCTTGAAGTGAGTGGGGTATTAGCCGAGTGTATAGTGGATGCTCCACTAGTCACAAAACATATTCGGGTCAGACTGTCTCCAGCAGTTTTTTTTGTTTTTTTTGCTATGACATCCAATATGAGTGTCGCTATGACCGCGACCCCTCATAAGCCTCTGTTCATGAACAATGTCGGCAACGGCTCGTCCAGCAGGTTCTGTGCAAAATTCTGTTATCTTTGTGCTGTTGACGTTTGCTACTTGCTTAAAAATATATATAATAATAATAATAATAATAATAATAAATAAAATATGGTGGTTGCTGGATACTGACTACAAATTAGTTATGTCCTTTTTCGATCCCGCAGTCATCAGGTTTCTCGTGCAGTGGTTAATGGGGATATTGATTCAGGATTCCTGATCTTCAGCAAGCAACAGGTGCCCTGTTGTTACACATAGCTTTTCTCACTAGATAGTATAAGCCACACGGCCAGGGCGGCCAGGCTACACATAGCCTACTTAGGTGTCACATAGCGTAGTATGGCCAATGTCTGATCCAAAAACACAGCCGTGTTCTGTCTGTGACAGAGGGATATCGATATGGTCTTCCTGATCTTCAGGAAACAGCAGGTGCTCTGCTGTACACACAGTCTACAGTCACATAATGTTAGTATGGCCAATGTCTGATCCAAGATCACAGCCATGTCTTGCTCCATGCTGGAGGGATATTGATATAATCTTCCTGATCAGGAGACAGCAGGCGCTCTGCTGTGCACATAGCAGGGTTGGGCACTGGATGATCTGCTGTTTTGGGGGTTTCTGGTCATCTCCTGTTTAGTGGGGGGGATGCCCCTGCTCCAGAGTAGTACTAAAGCGGATCCATTCAGCGCCAAACCAAAATATTATTGCAGCAAATTAATTAATTAAACATGTTATTTGAATACGTGAGTTGTCCTGACAGAAATGAGCGGAGTGAACATTTTTACGTTCATGTAAATCTCCGCGCAGCTAGACCAATGAGGGAATAGCTCGGAGCGAAGGTTTAAGCGTGATGTATTCCGCTATTGCTGTGGGAAAAGGTAAAAGTTATTAAAGTTAATAAAAAAATATTACTGTTCTTGCAACCGGGTGAGACTGCTCTTTAGATTCACAGGATCAGCTAATAAGTGACCCCGTATCAAAGGTAATCGTACCACGTTACCTTCTGCTTTAAGTCTGGTCTACGCTGACCCCAGTTTATCCAAAAGGCAGCCTGTGTGCATTACATTGACTATAAGCCACCAACGCTGATTCTGTACTCATTGATCTGACTCCAATTTAATTATTAATAATCATTTGCTTATGTAAAATTTCCACTAGATTCGCTAAAGGACTCCCATACTTTTAAGACAGTTCTCTGAACTGGATCTTCCGGTTCCACCGTGCTTTACATTCGGCCGTTATGTACATGACTCACAGCTGGCTAGATATATGCGGTTATCTCAGAGGTTGCGGAAGAAGCCACTTTGTGAGGTATATCCTATAATTAAGGCTCAGGGACTCACAAAAGAAATATTGGCGACCACCGTTCTCAACATGTATAAACGCTATGCGGAGATGATCTACTTTAAGACATAGTTCTATGGGTGCGTGATACATTAAGCTTAAATAGACAACCTCGCTAGACCAGCTGAGGGGGTAACCAAGACTGAGGAAATTAATTAACTCATTACCGGTGAACAGAGATAGTATGTCAACTTTCAGAGAAACTACACAAATCAAGTTTAACTATTTTATTTACCAGGTAGGTTATTTACTTAAAATAATCAATTTACAGTTACAGTTTAAACATCCCATATTCAAATATAGTACAGAGAAAAATACTTTGTCATACCTGGCAATCGCTACACACACAATGACCTGAGGTAAGATGTGCGGGAAAGTCTGACTACAGCTTCCCAGAGGGCTTTGTTTCCTCTGCTTAAATGCCCAAATTCTGCGCTTGATCTGGCTGCAGACGGTCGTAAAACCATAAACTGGCCAGAAATAGTAAAATTGCACTTTTAGTCCCCCCTTCCAGGGGGTTTCACAGAATGGTTTCCTGAGAGGAAATTTCACAACGGCAGTTTACTCCTGAGTTATGAATTATACATTCCATCCATGTTGAACATTTAGGAAATGTAGGCCATTGCACCACCCACACGAGACCATCACAACGATATTAAACATGAGTAGGTCTAAGTTTGTGTTGCCATGAGAATCCCATCTCTGCATAGTTTTTCAGATATGATTAATATTAATGCCACAAAGGTCCCAGAATTCCTGTTGAGAATATTACATTACACCCTAGTTTTCCCCGTTAAGTCAGGTACATTAACTGGATGTATTTGCTAATGTAACACTGGAAGAAAAAGTGTATAATGTATATTCCAGTCCCCAGACTAGTTCCAGTGTATACTGTACAATGTAGCAAAAATATTAATCAGATTTGTATGTTTTTAGGCTTTTTTGAGGACAAAAGCAGTCTGTACAGTCATGTTGTGTTGTAATATTTGTGAGAAATATTTTAAGGAGAGGGATGTGGCCTGCCCCGGTGACGTCAGGTGGCGGTACTGTGACGCTGTCCATGTGCTTGTTTTTACGACAGTCCAAGCGTTCCTCCCACATTATAAGCTCAAATGGGGGCTTGGCAGCAGCTTGAGCTACCGTGTTTTGTGTGTATGAGTGAGAGAGGTAGCGAGAGAGAAAGAGAGCTGTGAGTGCTGTCCAAAGTAGAATGAGCTTTTGGCTACTAGTGGAAAAACAATTGCTGGGGCGTGGTTTGATACCTGGAGCTCAGCCCCTATATTATTACCTTATCACGCCCAGATTTTGGCATTTTTGGAATTTCAAAAGGGGGCAGGGTCTAGCGAAACCAGCGTGTTTTGTTACCCTTTAACGGACCGTTACAGATGAGTGCCCCCTTGTGGCCGATGGTTCCGTTGGCCAAGGGCTGACGGATCGGTTCAAACTGCGTTGCTAAACGGACCATCGGACGGTATTTTCTCTCGTTGTTTCCGTCAGATCTGTTGCGCAGATCAATGGTGCAGCATTGCTCTGGGGGCAAGGATTGCGTTGAGGATTTATGGTATGTAAAAACAAAGGACGTTGTGAACACGGCGTAAAGGTGGATTCTCACTAAATCCGGCGACGACGCATGGGATCCCCAAAATGTCCGTTTGATAGGCGGTGCTATAGACCCTTTTACTGTTTGTAAACAACTATGACGTAATGCATGTGCAGACACTAACTGGAGGCAGAAAAGCTAACAAACTAGTCAATCGCAGGCAGTGTCCAGCAACTGGAGCTGCATGTCCTGCATTTGTCTGCCGCTGCAAACTCTGCATTGAAAGACACTGCTTGTTATCTGAATAGACTACAATGAGCCTAAGAAAATGAGCTCTCAGCCAACTTTCTACCTGTAGTGAGAGCAGAGATATTGCCCCAAACTACTGCGCATGTACTAGGTACTTGCCTTAGAATGAACTACAACAGCCACAAAGCTTACAGTTCAGATAACAGGTTACCACGCCCACTGAATTACGTTACAGAAGCGGAGGCCAAGGGGCTGGGCATTTTACTGCTAGTGTAGTGCCTGCCTGTCTGCAGCATTTCTTAATAGAGATGAGCGAGGCCACGTAACTCTCTGGCAAGTAATCCACTAATGTAACAGTTATACTGAGAAAATACCACCATCATTAGCTCAGTCTCCAGAAAAACGGGGGAAATACGGCCCTCCATTTGTCTACGTTTGGTATTGGGAAAACATTAGCCAGCTCAGCCAGAAGTCTGTAACACTTTGCTAGGCTACGCACCCCGGTTCCATGTCGAAAAATCAACCCCAACTTCCCATTTTTCAGTATGAAATTATTTTGTATCGACCAACATGTCCATACAGAATATTAAACATATACAATTAGAAGTTAAAACGTGATTGTTGTAGGCTACTTGTTAGCCGTTTTAGCTATGTTTGCTAGCAAAGCCCAAACTTTCCCAGTGCAACTCGAACGCACTGATGTTGGTAAAAACATGGAAACGATACATTTATCACCCCGATATCAGACCTCCTTTCATATTGTGGAGAGTGAACCAACTGAAGGGTAAGGCTTGGAGGAAGAGGTGTCCACCGTCGTGCGAGCGGCAAAGTTTTTTGCATTATTTTCACGGTAAATACAGTTTTTTGAGCCCATGTAAACTTTGGTTGTAAAGTAATAGTAGGGTTGGGTTAGGGTTAGGGTTTATAAATCAAAGAAAACAAATAGAAAAATATATATTTTTTAAAACTAAAAATAAAAAAATAAGTGTTCCAAATAACGTCACTGAGGCAAGTGTTACAAAAAGTAAAATATTGTTAGATAGTAGCCTATAGTGTTGCTGAGGTAAAATACTGTTAGATAGTAGCCGTGTTGCTGAGGTAAAATAGCCTATACTGTTAGATCGTAGCCTATAGTGTTGTTGAGGTAAAATAGTAAGTAGACAGTTAATCCCTTCAGTATGTGAAACAATGATCTACTGTCAATAGCCTACTGCCTTGTATTAAAACATTGCATTAACTTGTTAAAGCTCTTACCTTTTCATAATATAGGGCTTAAAAAATTCGGTCGTGATTTTATTTGCAGTTTTCGCAATTATTCTCATTTGGCGGTCATGATTTCCCTTTGACGGTCCATGAAAACATTTTGGCAGTCGCCAAAGAATTTACTATGTAGGAAACACCCTTACACTCCATACAAAATAACACTCCAGAAAATGTGAGTTATTTAGATACGATCACATTTTCACGTCATATTGATAGGCTAATTAGCCTATTTAAGCGACTCCACTTAAAGACGATAGCCTGCGTGATTTGTTTTTTCTATCGGCATGGCAGTCAACACACACATAATGTATAACATATTTAATTGACATTAACAGAGAGTGTGACAGTGTGTCCAGAAATGCTCCTTGAGTCTGTGATGATCCTTCAGCTTGACTGCTGCTTTCACTGACAGGACAACGCATTGATGGATGAGACTCGCTAGCAAACTAACCAACTAGTACAGGTAGTCTAACCATGCAGCAATCAGCTACACACAGCCGGCCACCTTAGTTACCTCCGCAGTAGGCAGTAGCCGAGTGGATTGAGTGACCTAACTCAACCGCGAATCATCTATCGCTAGCATTTGTAGGCTATTTAATCGACTACATTATTTTAATTGCCAGGGGAAGGCTAAGGAAGGCTGAGCTTGCAAGGATTTGCCAAGAGGAATGGGCAAAAATGTCCTGAAACAAGTGTGCCAAGCTCGTAGCTTCTTTCCCAAGACGCCTTGAAGCTGTAATCTATTGCCAAGTATTAGGCTAAGGGTGTGTACAGATATGTAACCCCTAAATAACCTATTTTTGTCAGTAAAATAAAATAGCATATTTTCAAAAAACCTGTTTTCACTTCGTCATTATTGGCTATTGTGTGTAGATGTTTGAGGCAAAAAATGAACACAATCTATTGTAGTATAAGTCTGTAACGTAATAAAACATGCAGAAGGTGAAAGGGGTGTGCAGACTTTCCGGCTTGACTGTACATTTCCTGGATCGTAAACTCAATGTCCACAAGTTTGCAAAATCTGAGGATGATATGCAGAACTACTGCAAAATATAGGCAGTGTACCCTATTGTCCATTAGTGTCTCCAAATGGCTAAATTGTGCACTGCTCTAAATAAAAGGAAGTCATGGCATGCAAAGGATATGCCACCAAATATTAAATATGATTACTTTATTCTACATTGTTAAACTGTCAAAAGTGTACTTACTTTTTCCTCACAGGATAATTGCACTTACCTTGATTTCTGATAAATAAATCATTTATTTGTGTCCTTTGTTAAATTAGACAACCTTTAACAGTAGAAACGGCACTGGAATAGGGTTCAAATATCCATGTGTCCAAATATGTCTAAAAAGAGACTATTTATCTGGTGGTGTACTTACTTTTTAACATGACTGTGTGTATATATATATATATATATATATATATATATACACACACACACACACACACACACAGGTGCAGCTCAAAAAATTTGAATATCGTGAAAAAGTTCAATATTTTTTGTCACTCATGTCAGAAAGTGAAACTCATATATTATATAGATTCATTACACATAGAGTGAAATATTTCAAGCCTTTATTTTTTTATGGCTCACAGCTAATGAAAACCCAAATTCAGTGTCTCAGACAATTAGAATATTACATAAGATCAATAAAAAAGGATATTTTAAACAGAAATGTCAGCCTTCTGAAAAGTATGTTCATTTCTATGCACTCAATACTTCTGTATTCATGCTCCTTTTGCATGAATTACTGCATCAATGCGGCGTGGCATGGAGGCGATCAGCCTGTGGCACTGCTGAGGTGTAATGGAAGCCCAGGTTGCTTTGATAGCGGCCTTCAGGTCGTCTGCATTGTTGGGTCTGGTGTCTCATCTTCCTCTTGACAATACCCCATAGATTCTCTATGGGGTTCAGGTCAGGCGAGTTTGCTGGCCAATAAAGCACAGTAATACCATGGTCATTGAACCAGCTTTTGGTACTTTTGGCAGTGTGGGCAGGTGCCAAGTCCTGCTGGAAAATGAAATCAGCATCTCCATAAAGCTTGTCAGCAGAAGGAAGCATGAAGTGCTCTAAAATTTCCTGGTAGATGGCCGCGTTGACTGTGGACTTCAGAAAACACAGTGGACATGGCACCCCAAATCATCACTGACTGTGGAAACTTCACACTGGACTTCAAGCAACATGGATTCTGTGCCTCTCCACTCTTCCTCCAGACTCTGGGACCTTGATTTCCAAATGAAATGCTAAATTTACTTTCATCTGAAAAGAGGACTTTGGACCACTGAGCAACAGTCCAGTTCTTTTTCTCCTTAGCCCAGGTAAGACGCTTCTGACGTTGTCTCTGGTTCAGGAGTGGCTTGACATGAGGAATGCGACATTTGTAGCCCATGTCCTGGATTTGTCTGTGCGTGGTGGCTCTTGATGCACTGACTCCAGCCTCAGTCCACTCCTTGTGAAGCTCCCCCAAATTCTTGAATGGATTTTGCTTGACAATCCTCTCAAGGCTGCGGTTATCCCTGTTGCTTGTGCACCTTTTCCTACCACACTTTTTCCTTCCACTCAACTTTCTATGAATATGCTTGGATACAGCAATCTGACATGACTCTTTTTTAGCAATGACCTTTTGTGGCTTACCCTCTTTGTGGAGGGTGTCAATGACTGTCTGTCAAGTCAGCAGTCTTCCCCATGATTGTGTAGCCTACTGAACCAGACTGAGAGACCATTTAAAGGCTCAGGAAACCTTTGCAGGTGTTTTGAGTTAATTAGCTGATTAGAGTGTGACACCAATATTGAACTTTTTCACAATATTCTAATTTTCTGAGACACTGAATTTGGGTTTTCATTAGCTGTGAGCCATAATCATCAAAATTACAAAAAATAAAGGCTTGAAATATTTCACTCTATGTGTAATGAATCTATATAATATATGAGTTTCACTTTCTGAAATGAGTGACAAAAAATATTGAACTTTTTCACGATATTCTAATTTTTTGAGCTGTACCTGTATATACAGTCAAGTCGGAAAGTCTGAACACCCCTTTCACCTTTTACAGACATATTCTACAATAGACTGAGTTCATTATTTGTCACAAAATAGCCCATAATGACAGTGAAAACATGTTTTTAGAAATTTCTGCAAATGTATTAAATTTAAAACCGAAATTTTTCATTTACATAAGTATTCATACCCTTTGCTTTAACATATTTTTAAAGTATCATATTTAATATTTGGTCGCATATCCTTTGCATGCTGTTTCTTCCGGAAGTCTGTGACCCATCAACATCAAAAGACTCTCGATATCTTATTTCCAGGTACTGTTACAAGCGATACTATAAGCTCTCTGCATTTGAATGGATCTCTATGGGAATTGGGGAGTGAGACTTGTTAGCAATTAAAATGTATTGCTTTTCGTGGTCAAGGAGGTAGATCAAGGATACTCTTCAATTCAATTCGAAAGATTAAAACACTGTATTTATTTGTCAGCTCGAAGTCTTTACATAAGAATACAATGGGTTAGTACATCTGTGGTCCTCTGGAAGCGCGCTGGAAGCGCGCTCTCCAGAAAGCGCGCTCTCGCTCGCACGCTCTCTCGTGCACGCTCTTGCTCGTGGACCCCCTCCATCTCTGCTACTGTGGTGCTTATATACTGTTTGCTAAAAAGGGGTATGTCTTCTACCTTCCATTTTCATACATCACTGGGCGTATAATTAAAACCAATCAAATGTTTAGAATTACTCATGTTCAGTTCATGTCTAGTATTTTTCCACAAAGTTGTTAGGAACTTATCTATTTGGTGTTTTTGCACACACAAGGCTGCTTCTGTGGCAAATCCTTTATCTGAAGAATGTTTCTCAGGACATTTTCCTGTGGCCCTCCCTCTCAGAACTCTCAGAACACAGGCCCAAGGTCACCCATTCGAAACTCAACTACCACAGACAAGTTTATACATTCTATTACACCATGTACTTTCATATAATAAATGTCAAATTCCCACAATTCCCTCCTTTGATCCCTTCTTGGGATCAACACTATACAGCGGTATTTCAAGCTTGTATGGGTGATATCTTCACTCAATACCTGAAGCAGGTACACATTGCAAACCCAGTTTTCTTAATTTTATTTACTCTAACTATCAGGGTTATAATACTGGCACAGCGGTAAGCAATGATGTCAGAGCTCTTACTTAATCACCAGGAAAACCTCCAATAGGCAAAACCACAGAACTCTAGACTGAGTCTGCTGCTGATGAGGACATGTCTCTGTCCGATATCCATCTTAAGCGATACTCCTTCATTTTTAATACATTTTACTTTTTACCCTTCTATCAAGAGGAAAGAAAATCCTAGCATTTTGGCAACAGTGCATTGGCAGCTTTTTCTAAACATTTTATCACAATATAGTTACATGGGGGTTTCTTCTTCAGGGGTTGGTGCATGTCCCGCATTGGTGATGATTTCTACAATTTGTGGCATCACAATCATTTGGTGTTCAGGTCCTAAGGTGCCATCAGAGTTAATATCTGCTGGAGTATACCCACGAGCCTCAAGCTCCTCGTACAGCACAATCGCTGACTCTCCAAACCAATAGGCATTACTGAATTTCTCATCATCTCTCAGGGCCAATAAGAGATTTGGCTTTTCTGGGTGATAGATGGCAGCCCACTCCCAGCAACGCCATCCTGACCCTCCTCCCTGGGCATGTTTACAGTGGGGATTTCCAATCGGGCAATTGGGGTGTAGGGAGGTTGGTATCTCCCACACGGTTGGCATAGGCATAGGGTGCTCATCACATGGTTCAATCAGTAATGGTAGTACAAAACATTTAATCGACTAACATACGATACTTTTACCGCAAAATTATGTTGGCTTCTTCTTCTTTGGTCCAAGTAGCCTCAACGTCGGACCAATGGGCAGAGGAGAGGTTACTAGCACATCACTCAGCCACGGTCTTTCTTTGGCAGATTATGTAATGCCTCTATGTGTGTGTATTCTCTCTATCTGCCATTGATGAGGGAGCACATAGCTCCTGGTTGTGTAATTCTTTCTTCGTGTGTGTGTACTCAGTGTTCGTGTTACTTTAATATACACCCAATCCCCGGGCGTATATCACCTAAGCCCCAAGGAAATGTCGTCTGTCCTTTTCCCCTGTTGGAAAATAATCTTGCACATTCTGGTTAAGTGTTACACATAGCTCGCCAGTTCCCTCTTGAGCTGTTCAAGCGGGGGTCCATTGTACGGACCTCATACAAACGGCATGGGCCCTCCTATGGTCGATTGTGCCCTATTGGGGAAAAACTGATACTTTCCAAATTATTATACATCACCACTTCCCCCTTTGCGCAATGGTCCTGCCCATGCGCATCCTTACACTTTTATATTTCTGTGGTGTTATCTGTTTATTAGTTGCTCGAGGTTGTGTGCTTCTGTCTTCTTGGGCCCAATATCTGCAGAGAAACCTAACAATTTCAGTTAGTCACACAGTAAGTTGTCAGCTCATCTCCAATCCCCTGTAATTCTTCACAGCAGTGATAATTCGTCCCTGGAATTATCATTGGAGTTCCTGTCATAAATTTAAAAAATGGGAGAAATTAGCAATAATTAGTGGGGCCTAGTTCAGCTCTCATTGTCAGTAGAGCTGCTTGAGAGCCGCCACCCAGTTCCTGCTGGAAACAGAGAAGAACTCCTTATTAGTCTTTTCCCTTCACTTAGGGTACATTTTCACATACGGGGCAGCGTAGGATTTATTTGTCTGTTCAGTTTATTTATTTATCTTTGTTTTTGTTGTGCACCTAAACTGACAACCCCTTAGGAGAGATCGCATTGCCGGGTTTCACTTTGATGGTTTTTAGACAAAATCAAACAATTAAACACAAAACAAAACCACACAACTTAGGATGTAAATTAAACTAATTATTTATCTGCACCCGAACAAAAAACACAAACATTGGGAAGGTGGCCTTGCCCTCCACTTCCCCCAGCTTAAACAATTTTCTCCTACTTTTTCTTTGATCAGATCCTCATAACCAATCTTACATAGCACATCTGCTTCTATACATAATAGAGATAAGGCATTCGGCCTGCCTTATTGCATAGTTGTTCTGAGGGGATTTCCTAAACAAAACGCTTGTAAAACTAGTGTTTAACAAATAAACTGAAATAAATGTAACGATGTTCTATCAAAAAAGGCTGGAATAAACAAAACTAAATAGTACTGAAAATGATTTTATTCGTAAACTAAATGAATTAAAAATATCTCCAAGAATAGTATTAACCGTATTCAAGATATATAAAACGTACTTACATTTTAATCGATTAAACAGCCAGAGCTGAGTGTGCTATTGGACTAGTCATTACGCAACTCAAAGCAAGAATGAGGTAATGAATGCACATGCAATTAACACCAGTGACAGTTGGCAACTCTAGTATAGCCACATATCGGTTATATTTGTGTAGCCTATATAAAACATGGTTATAGCATGGCCTCTTTAAAATAGCCTACATTTATTGTGCTATTTCGATACAAAAGAAAACAAAAATGTGCTTTATTTAATCAATATCATTATTTGAAATGGTTTAACCCTTTCGCACGTAAGTTCCAAAATATTTTCAGCAGCCCCAAAGCGTGAGTTTTTTTTCTGTGTGCAACAGGTGTTCTATAATTCTACTGTTACGTCACGGCAGTAGCCTTCGCACGGTTGAGAGTTCGCTAATATTAGCACACACGCATACATACATATACATAGCCTACACTATATATATAAATATATAACAACACTAGATGACTCTCAGTATGTGTGAGGCGTCAGTCATCATCTGACTCCGAAGCTAACTGCACTGTCTTTCATTTGCATCAATAAAAATATCTGTCAGCTAATTGTGTGGTGAAAATGTTTTTATTTTAAATATTTTTCGCATGTTTTTAAATAGTTGTTACAAATGGCGTGTTCCGATTCAAGCAACCATTGCAATGGACACCCATGATGTTGGTAAAGTACATTTTTGAAGGTTGTACGTTACTGCTTACCATATGCTATGAGATGCTATTCTTCTTCGTGTTTTTTTACGGCGGTTGGCATCCAGCTTGTTGGTGCATTACCGCCACCTTCTGCTCCGGAGTATGCTATTGATCTCTGATAAAGCTAATAACATGGGCGCAGCCATTCAACGTCATCTCTGGTCCAACCAAAGATGATAACGTGACAAGATAACTCACTTCCAGGTTAACTTGGTTGAGAATTGATATGGTTACAGTTGGGAGCAAGTGGAGTATCTTTTCATCATGCATCATCTTTGGTTGAATGCGGAAGAACAATATTAGCTTACTGCCGGATTTTTTTCGAAAATGCGTTTTTCGAGTATTTCGTCAATTATTTTGATCACGGATGAGTTTACCCGTGATGTAAAACATTGTAAAGTGTAATCGCTATATCACAATTGTAGAATCCGCAATTACTAGACCAATGAGGGAATAGCTCGGAGCGAAAGTTTAAACGTGATGTATTCCACTCTTGCTGTGGGAAAAGGTAAAAGTTATTTAGAAATATTATTATTTTATTTACTCGTTTATCTGACTCCATTTATAATTATAATTTAGAATTTTGGTTAAACATGCGTGGAGCTCGGAGTGTTTACACTCAACTCGCCCTTAGGTACCATCATTACTTCAATATATGTTTGCCGGAATCAACATTATTGCTGAAGCTCAGTTCGGTGGCGAACGCAGAGGTTGGGGGTCTAGTCAACACAATACATGATATTCATTTATCATAGATAGTTGCGAGCCCCAGTCTGAGTACATTTAAAGGGCTCCTTAAGGCAAATTTGACAAGAACCGGCGTAAAAACACCCATGGGTTCACATATCAAATCACCAGAACCTGGCTCCTTAAGGCAAATTTGATAAGAACCGGCGTAAATGCCCATGGGTTCCCATATCAAATCACCAGAACCATGCACTACTCTGGGTGTATTTAAAGGGCTCCTTAAGGCAAATTTGACAAGAATCGGCGTAGGACGCCCATGGATTCCCATATCAAATTACCAGAACCATACACCACCCAACCTTTATATTTGGACCGTCACTTGCTGCCTACCCAACTTGAGTCCGCCACGTCTGTACCAGGCTGCTGATCAGTCGGTCCTGGGTCAGAATTGTCCCCCTGAGTCTTCAGTCATAATTTAGGCTGAAAAGGGTATAAGATGGATGAGAGCCACGCACGTTAAATATAAAAAGAATTGGATAAAAGGCAGGGAGGTCATTAGCTTGGAACGCTGCAGCTCAGATCATGCAGACAATTGAAGCTGGGAAAAAGGATTAAAAGAAAGATGCAGTTGATATGAAAACATGGTAATTTATTAATGACAAATAATCACTGGTTATAACTGTGAGAACAAACACGAACACATTCAATGCCTATAACTAAACACAGGATAACATGCTGTCAAGACAAATAAACATGAACAAGTTCACAAACAAAGTATATCACCAAGTGATTCCGTACGGTTTGACTATGGTACCAGGAGAACTGTTAAGCAGATTCTCCCTGAGTCTCCCTTTGGGATGTCCTTAAATGCAGTACAGCGCCGGTATGCCCACTCCACAAGTCCCTTTGTTTGTCCAAATAAGGTCTGGCAGGAAGAGCAGTTTCACCACGCAGGGACCCCCTCCAGGGAGAGAAACAGAGTCTCCCTCCCCCAATCTAGTGACAGTAATAAGACTCTTTGAATGACGGCGCGTGATCTCATGATCTTCTCTATCATATCTAGATATCCGGTGAGGTCCCGGTGATGGCCACTCTTGGTTCCAGATATTTATATGGACAAGCGCATCCCTGATAACCTATACAATCCTCCTTTCACATTCTTTATTTCTCCCCCTCCAATACTTTCACATACCACACACTTCAATTAGTATTATCCAGGTTCACCACATTTATCATATTATCCACAATTACTTTATATCTCCACAATTACCAATTTACATGCACATACATATGATTCAGTATACATATACAGCTTTGTTTCACCATTCAGTCCAGAACCAAGGCTGTGAGCAGGCCTGAGTTCCCAGCGTCATTCGGATGCCGTTTCCTTCTGATGTAGGCTCAACCCCAGCTGTAGTTTACGAGGCCGTGAGAGATCAGAGGAATAGGTTCTCAGGCTATCAAGTAAATAGTTTTATTGCACCCTCCAGGAAATCACCACCAGCTGCAAGGGTTTAGGACTGATAACACTTTTTCCAGCCTTACACAATCGCTTGTGTATATTATATTTTCTGTCAGTCCGTAGTTAGCTCATTTGGACAGCTTGGTTAGCAATGACGTTAGCGAACTGTAGCTAAATCAACGTTATAGGCTAGGGGGTATTTGCTGCTTACATTACTTCTGTGAAAGTGTGAACGTCTGCATAAACAAATAAATGTAAATGTTGTAAAGATGTTTATTTGGTACAATGTTTTTGTGGAACTGTGTGTTTAGTCCTAGGGTTAGCCCACAGGCCTATTGTTGCGTCAGCCCACAGGCCTATTGTTGCGTCATTCGTTAATAGACGTTCTAATCTTGTGTTCTAATCACACCGGTGTGACCGTACGCTTCAGGGACCACTCTAGCGCTGTACAACCGGTGTGACCGTACGTGTCAAAGGGTTAATAACGGGCAGACTTTCATTAACTAGGGGTAGTCTGTGGTCAGTACAGTTCGCTACAGTTCCTGACCGCTGATGCGCACTCAAGCATATGAACGAATCATTGAGTGATGATCCGGTACACTCAATTCACTTTAAAGATTCGTTCAAAAAGATTCGTTCGTTCACGTACTGCACATCACTAAGACACGCTCGCGCATGCCCACTACACTGGTTAAAGAATGAGTTGAATGGTCGTTCCTGACAGTGTTGTTGTTATACAATATATACACATACTCGGTTAAATCACACTAAAACACTGTCTCACTTCCTATGTCTTGGCTGCTGGAAACTACAACTAAAGTTCCCTCATGGGAAAATAAGTTATTCTATCCTGTTCTATTCCATTCTCTTCTCTGGCCACCAAACAAGTCCCCTTTCCCTGAAAGACTGAAAAGTTAAATTCAAAGCGGGAAACGCAGACCCTCTCTCTGCATGAAATCAAATCGCACATGCAGAAAATGGCACTCAAAACGAATTGTAACATTTTGCTTAAACACTAATATCTACTTTCACTTCTGAGGCACTAACCACATTCCAAGCAGCAAGGAAACATCGAATCAACCTCGCCAGCATGTCATTGGCAACAGTATCGGTCAGCAACCAACTTTCCATGATTGAGCACCCACCGGTCACCGATGTATCAGTGTAATAATAACACTGAAGTCATACTGATGAATAACATTGATTTTTACTTTGATAAATCAAATTCAGATGCGCTTTCTTTTTTGTAAACCCGTTAGAATTATTCATTTGCTATTTGTGCAGTCGCTGCTGTAGTTATATTCTTCTTAATGCAGCAAAAACCATCCAATCATAAGCGAATAGTGTCTCAATACTTCTCCATTCCTTTATCTACAGAATGTGCCCTTTGCAACATTCTGTCCACTGCACAGGACTCTGCTCCAGCCTCACATGCACAAGCCTTCAATCTCCCCCCACCAGACCCCCCTTCATGACCAACAGGTTTTGTCTGATTGTGTCAAAACCTTCCAGTAAACATGTGATCATACATTTTGGATAATAAACACCTCTATTTAATAGCTTTAATCATTGAGTAATGCATAGATTTATTTTTCTCTAACAATAGTTATGGATAAATCCCTCCTTTTATTACCTTTAGTGATAAATATACATTAAAAACATAAAAATATTCAAAATGAACTTAACCGCAAATGTTTGTGGTTAATGCCAACGTTTATCAATTTGTTATTTTTTCCTACCTAAGAATCCCGATATCTCACGATGGAAAATGTAATAAAGCCCCTTGTAATTGAAATCGGTGCTCGGCCCGACCTCCCTGCTAGAAAGAAATTACCATCACGTTATCATGGCAACTCACACCGTGACCCTCATTGTGAAACAACCCGTATTAGAGTTCAGCTTTAAACACTTAATGTTTGCTTTGCTAATGTTGTGACAAATTATAGATTATTCATTATTTATATATAATTATATATCATACTGTAGGACCAACTATATCAAAATGTAGTGTCAATATGAATATATTTTTCTGTGGTAGGATGAATTGCACAAAAAGCCCATATGTGCACAACAGCAGCACATATTCAAGGCCTCAGATTCAAGGGCAGACAATCACGCCGGAAAAATGAGCTCATTATTTGTATCGAAGTGTGTTCAATGAACAATGGTCCCACACCAGGCACCCAACATGAGCTCATCTCGACACCCGTAAATCAAGGACATATACACACACCCACATGCAGGGGAACTGAAGAAAAACTCGCTCTCAGCGGAAACAGCCATATTGCAATACACTCCTCAAAATTTCCCATGGCAAGGTTTAGTTATCTCAAAAAGTAGGCAATGAACCCATTCATTCACACACACACACACACATACACACAGGCAATTAAATGTTCCTAGCTCGTCTGAAGAGATAAGCATGAATCACTCCCTACACATTCTTTTTGGGGCCTGACCGTCGGGAGGAACATCCAGTACCCTAGCCTTGAAAATGTATGTGTGTGTGCAGTTTGAGGAACTGATAGAGTTTATTAAATCCAACTAAAACATTTATCTTCTATCTTTACAAACATTGGTGTAAAAACTATGTATTGGACTACTATTGTCAAACCGTGACTAGGATGTTTCTGATATGATTAAATCATAGCATTTCATCAAAATGGGTCGCAACAACATACAAGACGTCAGCTGAACTTCATGGTGCGCTGTTATGTTTTGCTTCTGTCATTAATGGACTTGTTTTTACGTCTTGCGGGTGAGCATGAAATTGACTGACTTAGACTGGACTGTGTGATTGAGTGTTTTTAACATATGTATGTTTAGCCGATCAGCCTGGGTATGTATATTTGTGCTAAACCTTTTTATAATAAATTACGTTATACCAGACTCTGGAATGTTGTGTCTATTTTGGAAGAAAGTTTGAATTACGTGTAGTGGAATGGTCCTGACCCCTCCCGACAGGGCGGTGATAGGATTGTTAGATTTATTATACTTCACAGCTTTAAATGTTTGCTTTGCTAGCATGAAGCTATAACTGTATAACTATAACTATAACTGCGTGTATTATCTGCATTAACCAGAGGTTTAAAATCAGTACATTGGCCTGCATTACTTACTTATTTATTTATTTGGTAAATCAGACCTTTTTCTTCACGAGATTCAGGGTGCTCATGCCGAACTACAGATCCCTTTATACAACATCATCTCAACAACCATTTTATTTTATTTATTTCACTTAAATTAAAGCCTGCTAATATATATGTAAGTTTCTGTATTGCCATACCCCGTTCTGTATACAGAATCTTCTAGATTTACAGAATTTAAAAGTTAAAATCTTTACCACAAATTGTCTCTTGGTTATTGAATCGTCAATCTTGTCTGTTACAAAATGACGCTCGAGCTTGTACTCAATTTATTTCTTTCAAACACTTTGAAGGACAAAAAATACGGTTCGGTTATCATGCTGAGATCAATCTTAGTTTTTATTTATTTATAACCATAGGCTAAAACCTTCTCCACAGCGAATTCGCTGTAGCCAGTAGCCTATGCTATTTGAGCACAATAAACTGCAACAGGCTGTTTTGCCCCACAAGACGTCTGCAACTAAATCGAATCACTACCTGAAAATAGAGAACTGAGTAGCACATAACTCCAAGCCAGTCAAAGGACAAAATTACAAATTAGTGCGCTCAGAATTTTCCATGAAAATAAACTGCATATATGTATAATATCATATAATATATATGTAATGTAATAACAAATTAACTAATAACGCAAATTGAACTACACTTTCACTTCCTTCTATGTTGTCTTGCTTTCTGTCACAATCCTATGCAAGTTTCCCTCGCGTATAACTTCCACTTATCTATCTGTACTAACCATAAACTTAATCAACCGTAAACTCTGATTAAGATCTTCCACACTTCTCTGCACAACACTGTTTACACTTTCCCAGGCGGGTCTTCATTACGATGCGTCTGATCATAAGTTTCACAAATCTTATAGTACACTGAGATCATAACACAAACTATTGCAAATATATCATACATTGTAGTATAGCTCCGGAGACACAGAATAATAATTGGGCACATAATTTAACTCTTTTTCTTAAGTTCTCTCCTACATGGGCTATTACGGTAATTCTGGTGGTCAGGTTACACATACTGCAAAACGAAAGCTACGGGATCAAATCAATTTTAACAAAATAAACTCGCGGGTTATTTCACTCAAGGTGTAAAGGGTTTAAAGCACTGCAAGTATTTTTAGTTTTCCTTTATAAATTCACCAATAATGTGCCTTCTACCCACTTAATAACTGCTCACTTCATTACGAAGGCTACAACTCAACAAGCCAAAAGTATTTGGACGCCTTTATGCGTGCACCGTATACTTGTCTGTTCTTCCAGTCTCTCCGCTATCGGTATTGGCTGCCCACGACCAACAGGACACTATAATTTGTTCAATCAGATCACCATATACCATGAGTTGGGCTTTCCATTCACTTTGAAATCACATTCTTCTGGGTCAAACAATTTACAGGTATTTTCTTCTAAACTACTCAGTTGATTTAACAAAAACACAACACAGCTCATACACAACCCACACAGCGCTGTAATCTCATACTTGTGTCGACACACATTCATTCTCTGGCCAGCACGGTAAATTAAAAATAAACTTTGATCTTGCTGATTTATCACTCATACACAACCCACACAGCGCTTTTTCTCAGACAAAAATGGTTTGTCTGGCTCGGGGAACCATCACAATTTGTTCCACTCGGCTAAATATTTAGTCCATTTATCACGACGCTTTTTCAATTCCTGGGCACATAATTTTGTGCTCAGATTGTCCCATAGTTTACGCAATACTTCTACTGTAGTAGCCATTTTATTTTATTCCGTAAAACGTTATTTATTACTTAGATATTGACTCGTTTTAATTTCTACTTTTTACTTGATATGTTTGATTAGGATCCACAATTTAACAGTTCTAATTAAATTAACACAACCTTATTTCCCTTAATAATTCACCAAATATCAGTTATATTGCAGTCATTGGCTGTGATCAGCTGCATTCAGTTACTCATTTAATTTTCTCAATGCCTCATTACGTCTGCATTAACAGAAAATATTTTCACTGAATCAGTATCACGAAGGCTTACAATGACTGACGGCGTCGTGTAGACAAACACACCCACAATTTTGTTTATCCCCTTTTATCCTTTTAATACAGCAGATATACAACAGATAAAAACTCAAAGACCTGTTTATGAATCAAAACTGTATTCCATGAATCAAGTCCTTTTGTATGTTTTCACTCGTGACTTTAGCGCAATTCTAGCTCGACTGTCCGGTTCGAGTTACCTCAATACATTAAATGTCGACTATTTGGTTCGACGGACCTTACATTGATATCACTAGATCAATGTATACCACAGTAATTCGCGTATTTCGTTTCAGAGGTGCATATGCGTCGCACTATGTAACTTGATAATGGCCCAGAATCCTAAGGCTGAATTCGTTTCCAAAGGACTACTCCCTTAGTATCTCATTACATAGGTCCCACAAATAATGGACCCGCAAATTTTTAATTACACACAACCAAAGAATATTTTATTCTGTGTCTTCCCTGCACTTTTTATCCTTATTCTTTGTCAAGTTGGGTCATGGAATACACCTTAATACATTTATATTCGTTCTGACAAATTTAGTTTTCACAAATCAGTTTTATATCTAAAATTTTGGAAATAGTCAGTTATATTTCTCAGACATCCCCTAAATTATCCTATGCAGATTTTATGAAAAAGGTTCTGCTTACCTTATCTTTTTGAGGCCTCGGAATGTCCAAGAGATTAAACCAGCAATTTCTTTTCTTTTGGACTCGTCCGAGATCCAAGATCTCCCTCCTCCACGTCGAGGTCACCAATTTGTTAGCAATTAAAATGTATTGCTTTTCGTGGTCAAGGAGGTAGATCAAGGATACTCTTCAATTCAATTTGCAAGATTTAAAACACTGTATTTATTTGTCAGATCGAAGTCTTTACATAAGAATACAATGGGTTAGTACATCTGTGGTCCTCTGGAAGCGCGCTGGAAGCGCGCTCTCGCGCGTGCACGCTCGTGCTCGTGGACCCCCCCCATCTCTGCTACTGTGGTGCTTATATACTGTAAAGTAAAAAGGGGTATGTCTTCTACCTTCCATTTTCATACATCACTGGGCGTATAATTAAAACCAATCAAACGTTTAGAATTACTCATGTTCAGTTCATGTCTAGTATTTTTCCACAAAGTTGTTAGGAACTTATCTATTTGGTGTTTTTGCACACACAAGGCTGCTTCTGTGGCAAATCCTTTATCTGAAGAATGTTTCTCAGGACATTTTCCTGTGGTCCTCCCTCTCAGAACTCTCAGAACACAGGCCCAAGGTCACCCATTCGAAACTCAACTACCACAGACAAGTTTATACATTCTATTACACCATGTACTTTCATATAATAAATGTCAAATTCCCACAGACTAGATTCAGCTGTAAATTACACTGGTACAGTATGGAACACATGGGGGAAAAAAGCAAAAAAAAGCAAAAAGTGCCTAAGTGCACAAATAAAAATAAAAAACAAACATTTCGGTCACACAGGTACACTCAGAACTTCAGTGCTGACAGGTACAACATTCACAAGGACTTAAATAGAAAAAGTTACTTAGTTGTGTCATAATCAGGCTGGAAGGCAATTACCTTTGATGTAGACATTGAAATAAGCAATGAACACAAAATTTGTAATGTAGTAATTAGCAGTTCTGATTTCCACTTTTTTGCTATTAAGAAAGTTCTACCCCATCGTAGAGGTGGTAACCTAGAGGTCCGGTTGCTCCAACGGGAAGCCTTTTATATTTTTGATTTCCAGTCCGTATTTCCAAAGGGGATGATTAAAGACCACAATTGATCACGTTTCCTTTAATTCACTCTTCAGTACTCTATCTTGTTGAGATAATACATTAGTATAACCATATTGTATAATAATCTAGATCTGCAAATATTCCATATTCTGCTAAAGTATATTTTGTACCTTGATATGTATATATGTAAATCTCTACAGGATAAAAAAAAAATTCTGTATTTAAGACCATTCTGACAATTAATCAATGAAGAGGCTGTATACTGCTCATTTACAACAGTCGGATTACCTGCAATTAACAAATTATCAATTTGTAAATTACATTGTGTTCATTGCTTATTTCAATGTCTACATCAAAGGTAATTGCCTTCCAGCCTGATTATGACATAACTAAGATACTTCTATTTAAGTGCTTGTGAAGGTTGTACCCGTCAGCACTGATGAAGGTCCGAGTGTGACCGAAATGTTTGTTTTTGTTTTTTATTTGTGCACTTAGGCACTTTTTGCTTTTTTTTCGTGCACCTTTGTATTGACAATATGTGAGCTGAAATAAACCTGGACTTTTACGGGTTAGACCGATGCCTTTTTTGCAGTGTTCGGTGAGCATTTCCTCTTCCTCCAATGATAAAAAAATGATATCTCCTACTTCCCAGTCCGCTATTAGCGTAACGCTAATGGCTAACATTAGGCTACTGTTATCCCCAACACCTGTATAACATAACAAATCATGCCACCACCGCAGATAACCTCCATGTGAACAATGGGAAAATTAAAAAAAACTCAAGCACGTGATCTAACTTTAGCTATGATAGATCACCAGCAACAGTATCCACAATAACGTAGCAATTTTGCCTGATATGAAGTGTGCACACCCAGGTATTATATCAAGATGAATCGGCCCGATGATCCATCTGCTTGAATCCGGAGATGCTGAAGGTATCCTGTAAAATCTAAGGTTTCCCTCCTTTGTCTTATTGTTTTGGCACCCAAAGACCCAACAGGATGATAGCATTTTAGCAGTTTGTTTAATTTAGAAGCAGCTAGCTATCTATAAATATCCAGTTACAGTGCACGCGCATGTTGTTATGTTGTTTGTAAAAAGATCTATTAGAAGGGTTCAGTAGCCTACCAGGGAACATTAACGGCACCTGATTGGTTAGATGTATATTGCCTCCGTTTTCAAACGGGAACAATATATGGCGGTCTGTTAATAAACTTTCTTTTATCTCGCCTTAACAGTCCACTAAAATACGTTTGTCACAGAGCAGACTGTCACGGCCTTCGGCAACACTTGTACTATTCTACATACACCAATGAAAAAACTGTTTTTAGGCCAGTAAGCTGGGTTGTTTACTTTAAAGCCGGCTCACAGCTAAGTACGCTAGCATGGCTAGTTCAGTGGGTGCACACTGAGCATTTAGCATTGTTAAACTATCTCTAGCGTCAGTTTGCACATCTAGCTAGCATTACCGTTTCAAACACAAAAGAACCACAGTATAACCATTATTGGGTAAACGGAATGACATTTATTAAAAGCGGTTAGTGTATTCTACGGTTTACCTTGTTGCTGCACCTTAGTTCAATTGCAGCTCGAGAACTGAGTTGTTGACGGTTCCGGGTTTGGGAGAAAAGGACCGGAGGACCGTTTGATAGGGGGGTTATTATCATGCCTGTCGGAATTTGCGCATGCGTAGTGCGCTGACAATGGTTGAAACCATAATATTACCGCAAATACTGTTGTAATTCAGCGATATGGTTGATTGTATCAGGCAAGAAATGTCTGGCGGTAATTATTACAAATTATTGATGACATCACGTGGCGCTGTAATGGCGACGTAGTCCAGCTGTCTCGTTTTCGTGTTTGTTCATTTGAATGTGTTTTGTTGAAAGTTTTTTTCATGCGCCGCTATGCAGGAAAGCAAGCACATAATTTTTCAGGGCACTCCTGCTGCTCTTTTAAAAAATATATAACCAGAGTTTGATTATCTAGACTCCTCGAAAGGCCATTCCGGAAAAGAGGGAAAGGAGGACGAGAAAGGAGTGAGGCTACAACTGGGAAGGCTGAGTGGACTCGACTGGACAGAGACTGTGCGTACATGGAGGAGAGTCGTGGAGGTGGAGTGGAATAAGCTGGAATTGGATTTGACAGGACGGAGACTGTGCGGAGTGTGCGTGCATGGAGGCGAGTCGCGGAGGCGGAATTTGTGTGTGTCGGCGGGGCTTGGATTGGAACAGCTGTGATCCGGGAGATCCGCATTGTTCGGGTCGACTCGGGGCAGTTTTGTCCCTGTGGTTGTTGGACTGCTTGGTGACACTGGACAACTCAAGTCCAAATCTGATGGGAGTTTCCAGTGGGAGGGGTTTCACCTAGATAGGGAGTAAAACTTTTCTGGGATCCAGGCATGAAGGGAGCAGGAGCAGGAAACACTACACTCACCCGGACATCAGGGTGTGACAACGTTTATGAAAACATTTGAGGCAAGAAATTGTCTATGCAGTTGCTAAATCTTGATTAATATTTGATCTAAAATGCCTACTTTGATCGTTTAGTCCGGTTTGATCCGAGTTTCGCGAGCAACGGCGGATGCATTCATTTGCCTAAAGTAGGTTTGGAATCTATCCTATTAAAATTCAGAACTGGCGAACGCACCACAGTCGCCGCGCCACATCCATCAAGCACTGTGTGATCGCATCGCATCTTCTCCATAGAAAATTAATAGAAAGCGTCCAACTGATACACCTCGCCGGATTTGGTGAGAACCTACCTGAAGGCATAAATGCAGGGACGCATTAGTTTTGACAAGTGCCTGTGGGAGGGACAAGCGACATCAGCCTTGTGATTGGTTTGGGATTAGTGACGTCACTATTCCCACTTATAGTACCGCCCAACTTCAATCCAAAAATGAGGGTAAAAGAATCCAGTATCTCTGGAATTCAGAAAGTAATTATTTCCAATACAAGTATATGCATATTGTATGTCCACAAGACCCAAATTAACCTAATTAGAAAGCAGTCATGCATATTTGTTCCCTAGGACTTTAAACCTCAGTTGCCCCCTCGATTGTCATTGTAGATTTCGCCTAATAGTACGCTAGTGTGTATTGCAGGTACGTGTTAATGTAAAAATAGTAATGAGGACACCATTTTAATGACTGGAGAACTTCAAGCCTATTCCTGTTTTGGAGCAGGTGTGCACATTCCTGCAGGGCTGAAGGGGAGCGGGGGGTGGCAATGGGGAGAGTGACAGCCTGGGCTGATTGATTGGCTGCTCGTGGGGCATTGGGGAGGGGAAGCGGGGGCCGTAGATTTATTAGCAGGCGAAAAGGCAGAGAGGGAGGAAGAGAGAGTGCATATGTTAATCTGCTGGCTGAACGATGATCAAAGCAGGGAACAAGCCGGGACCCGCTGCTCGCCTCGGGGCAAACGGCAAGCTCCGGCAGCCCCGGAGAGAGGCCGCACCGGCCACACAAAGTGAACAGATAGTTATAAAAATCAATACGGTCGGTATCGGGGGTTTTGTTGGGGTGAAGGTCTGTCAGGGAAACTCCAGTGGCACTGTGGGAGGTGCTGTAACACAGCCAAGCATATTTTTGATTTTTATCACCCCTCAGTTTCAAAAAGGCCTGCATTTTAATCCCATGGAGGGAGAGGAGAGGGGAGCCAATTACAATTGTAATTGTTCGCCTAAGATTACAATAAATTGGACTGGGAAAATTGATTTTGATTATCCCACCCATAATCTCCACAAGGCAGTGGCGTAGCCACGGGTAGGCCTGGGTCTGCCTAGGCCTATCCATATTGATCATAGGCCTACCCAATCAAATGGCAGAAAACATATTTTTAACATTAGAATTTTTTAAGATACGTGCCATCATTGTATTGTGACCAATTAAAACTCTGGAACAAAAAAAAAGGCTATTTGCAGCAAGCTGTCCTCTGTGGATTCCAAAATTAGTTTGTGAGTTATCATTTAATAAATTCAGAGATAACTCAGATTTTGATTACGACAAGATGCTCAAGTTAACCGAGGAGCTGATGAACAAACACAACATCACTAACAAGGTTGTCACTGCTTCACGGCAGTGAAAATTACGGGCAAAATTGACTGATTCTGTAGATGTAACACGGCCTACTTTAGGGAATACGTCAAGCATCAAGAACAGCGATTTAAAGCAAATGTGGAATAGCATTCTGGACACGCAGATCGCAGAATAGAATACAAGATTTCAAGAAGACACATATGGCCTCATGCCAGTGGTGATCTCTTTTCTCAAAGATTCGCAAACTTTTGCCCGAAAAGAACAGCTGAAGGCCCACTGCGAGCCGTATGATATTTCAATGCCTGATGCAGGGCTGCCCAACCCTGTCCCTGGAGATCTACCGTCCTGTCGGTTTTCATATGAACCCTAATTTGGCACACCTGATTCTACTAATGAGTAGCTCAACAAGCTCTCTAGCTCTTGAATGAGGTGTGCTTTGTTAGGGTTGGAGTGAAAACCTACAGAACGGTAGATCTCCAGGAAGAGGGTTGGGCAGCCCTGCTGTACAGGGTCACAAAATATTTAAAAATGCATTTATTCAGCCAAAGAGATACACGGACAAAACTTGTTGGACATCACTCCAAAGAGGATACTTTTTATGACGATAGCAATGACAGCAATTTTTGCCTGTACCGGGGCCCAGACAGTAGCCACAAATAGGCCCGCCCATATGGTGTTATTCAACCGAAGAGACACATGGATTCATCTTTTTGCATTGGAACTATTACACATTGGGGTTTACAAAAATACCAATGACAGCAACTAACGGTTTGTTCCAAAGTGATGACAGTACTGTTGATGGTACCATGGTGGCTGTCTCCCGCTCTGCAAGGAACCTGGGGGTGGTCCTGGATGACCAGCTAGACCTCAAAGAGCATATCTCGCTCGTCCCGACTGCGGAGCTTTTCCACCCTAGCTCCCCAGTGGTGGAACAAACTCCCCATTCCTCTACGTTCTACTCCAACACTGCCTGCATTTCATCTTTTTCCTGTACCAAAGCCCAGACAGTAGTCCCAAAGGGCCCAATGTGTCACGAACCAAACACGGGCTGAACCCAAATGCAACGACCAAGAGACAGGTGAACAGAACTGAGGATTTATTAGGAGCTTTGGGGTAGTCCCAAGCTCAACACAAGTTTAACACAATAGTAAAGAGGGAGCGAACTGCTCCAAGCCGGAGCTGGACTTGTACTGGACCGGGAGGCCCACACTGGAACCGGATCACGGGAACGAAGGGTGTTCCGAACCGGAACTGGACTTGATACGGGAGGTGAGTTCTGAACCGGAACTGGACCGGATCTGGACCGGGAGGTCCAACAGGAACTGGATCACGGGAACGAAGGTTTGTTCCGAACCGGAACTGGACTGGATCAGGAGGTGAGTTCCGAACCGGAACTGGACTGGATCTGGACCCGGAGGTCCAACAGGAACTGGGTCACGGGAACGGAGGGTTGTTCCGAACCGGAACTGGACTTGAGACAGGATGAGGGTTCCGAACCGGAACCGGACTGGATCTGGACCGGGAGGTCCAACAGGAACTGGATCACGGGAACGGGCTCTGGACCGGGGGGGTCCAACAGGAACTGGACTGGAGGCAGAGCACCCAACTGCGCAGGCAACATTAATTAGTAGCAGGGGTACCACAACACATACAGGGGGACTTGACTGCTACAGGTGAACCGGAACTGGACTTGAAACAGGAGGTGGGTTCCGAACCGGAACTGAACTGGATCTGGACCGGGAGGTCCAACAGGAACTGGATCACGGGAACGGGATCTGGACCGGGGGGTCCAACAGGAACTGGGCTGGAGGCAGAGCACCCCACTGCGCAGGCAACGTTAACTGGGAGCAGGGGCACCGCAACACAAACGGGACCAGGATACACACGAAGTACAATTAACGAACTGGCGCCGAATAGCAGCCAGCGGGAGGTTTAAGTAGGGGAGTGAAATTGAAAACAATAACAAAAGCATGAGGAATGTAACCGAGAGTGATTGACTAATTGACTGGTGCGGAATGCATGCAAGAAGGGGGAAAGGAGATAGGTTGAACCTGAAGTGGGGGAACAGAGAGAAACAGACAGAAGGGGCACGCCCAGCCTGTAGCGACAGGGAAAACACGGACACAGGGAATCCAACATGACACGGGAGGAAAGGGAAAAACATGGAGAACGGACAGGAAGGGAGCGGAACGTTACAGTACCCCCCCCCTCAAAGAACGCCACCTGGCGTATCTGGAGGCCTAGTCCTGTCCGGGAACTGGTTGTGAAAGTCAGAGATGAGAGAGTGGTCCAGAATAAGGGTCTTGTGGAGCCAGGACCGCTCAGGAGGACGACGGTGCAGACAGGACCGCTCAGGAGGACGGCGGTGCAGACAGGACCACTTAGGACAGTGGCGCAGACAGGACCGCTCAGGCGGACGGCGGCGCAGACAGGACCGCTCAGGAGGACGATGGTGCAGACAGGACCGCTCAGGAGGACGATGGTGCAGACAGGACCGCTCAGGAGGACGGCGGTGCAGACAGGACCGCTCAGGAGGACGGCGGTGCAGACAGGACCGCTCAGGAGGACGGCGGTGCAGACAGGACCGCTCAGGAGGACGACGGTGCAGACAGGACCGCTCAGGAGGACGACGGCGCCGACAGGACCGCTCAGGAGGACGACGGCGCCGACAGGACCGCTCAGGAGGACGGTGGCGCAGACAGGACCGTTCAGGCGGATGGCGGCGCAGACAGGACCGCTCAGGAGGATGACGGTGCAGACAGGACAACTCAGGACGGTGGCGCAGACAGGACAGACTGCGATGGCTACATCGCTCAGGAGACCGGCTCAGGGAGCCGGCTGCGACGGCTGCATCGCTCAGGAGGCCGGCGGCGACGGCTGCATCGCTCAGGGGGCCGGCGGCGACGGCTGCATCGCTCAGGGGGCCGGCGGCGACGGCTGCATCGCTCAGGGGGCTGGCTGCGACGGCTGCATCGCTCAGGGGGCCGGCGGTGGTTAGCTGGCTTGGCTGCTCAGGACAGGAGGTTAGCAGGCTGGGCTGCTCAGGACAGGAGTTTAGCAGGCTGGGCTGCTCAGGACAGGAGGTTAGCAGGCTGGGCTGCTCAGGACAGGAGATTAGCAGGCTGGGCTGCTCAGGACAGGAGGTTAGCAGGCTGGGCTGCTCAGGACAGGAGGTTAGCAGGCTCGGCTGCTCAGGACAGGAGGTTAGCAGGCTCGGCTGCTCAGGACAGGAGGTTAGCAGGCTGGGCTGCTCAGGACAGGAGGTTAGCAGGCTGGGCTGCTCAGGACAGGAGGTTAGCAGGCTCGGCTGCTCAGGACAGGAGGTTAGCAGGCTCGGCTGCTCAGGACAGGAGGTTAGCAGGCTCGGCTGCTCAGGACAGGAGGTTAGCAGGCTCGGCCGCTCAGGACAGGAGGCTAGCGGGTTCGGCCGCTCAGGACAGGAGGCTAGCGGGCTCGGCCGCTCAGGACAGGAGGCTAGCGGGCTCGGCCGCTCAGGACAGGAGGGTAGCGGGCTCGGCCGCTCAGGACAGGAGGCTAGCGGGCTCTGCCGCTCAGGACAGGAGGCTAGCGGGCTCGGCCGCTCAGGACAGGAGGCTAGCGGGGTCGGCCGCTCAGGACAGGAGGCTAGCGGGCTCGGCCGTTCAGGACAGGAGGTTAACTGGTCCCGCAACTTGAGAGGAGGCAGGGAACGGGACGGGACTGGTGGCGTGGAAAGGGACCGGACAGGAGACATGGGCCGGTGCGGGACAGGAGGCATGGACCGGTGCGGGACAGGAGGCATGGACCGGGGCGGGACAGGAGGCATGGACCGGGGCGGGACAGGAGGCATGGACCGGGGCGGGACAGGAGGCATGGACCGGGGCGGGACAGGAGGCATGGACCGGGGCGGGACAGGGGGCATGGACCGGGGCGGGACAGGAGGCATGGACCGGGGCGGGACAGGGCAGCTGGGACGGGACGGGACAGGAGAGCTGGGACGGGACGGGACAGGAGAGCTGGGACGGGACGGGACAGGAGAGCTGGGACGGGACGGGACAGGAGGGCTGGGACGGGACGGGACAGGAGAGCTGGGACGGGACGGGACAGGAGGGCTGGGTCGGAACGGGACAGGAGGGCTGGGTCGGAACGGGACAGGAGGGCTGGGTCGGAACGGGACAGGAGGGCTTGGTCGGAACGGGACAGGAGGGCTGGGTCGGAACGGGACAGGAGGCTTGGGCAGGGACGGAAGGGTGATGGATCCTCCGTCAATGGGTGGCCGAGCCCGTCGATGGAGCCGGGAGCCAGGACCCCATCGCTTCCTCCTGGGACCACAGCCCCTCGGGCAAAGGGCAAGACGGGTACCTTCAAAATTAGAAGGTGTGGGGTTGTGGCTAGGCTCGGAGCTATCCGGATGGAGAGAGACCACTCCGAGCCTAACGGAGTGGGAGCTGGGAGGAGGAGTCCGGAGTGATGGGTAGTGGTCGGCATGACGGCGGGCAAACTCCGGATTTTGCCCCCAGATTCCCATGAGGTATTCCTCATAGGAATCCGAGCCGAATGGGTCGATCTCCATAGAGTGGAAGGCGTGGCGACCCTGCTCGAGGTCGGCTGGGTCCATGTTTTGGGCCAGTTCGTTCTGTCACGAACCAAACACGGGCTGAACCCAAATGCAACGACCAAGAGACAGGTGAACAGAACTGAGGATTTATTAGGAGCTTTGGGGTAGTCCCAAGCTCAACACAAGTTTAACACAATAGTAAAGAGGGAGCGAACTGCTCCAAGCCGGAGCTGGACTTGTACTGGACCGGGAGGCCCACACTGGAACCGGATCACGGGAACGAAGGGTGTTCCGAACCGGAACTGGACTTGATACGGGAGGTGAGTTCTGAACCGGAACTGGACCGGATCTGGACCGGGAGGTCCAACAGGAACTGGATCACGGGAACGAAGGTTTGTTCCGAACCGGAACTGGACTGGATCAGGAGGTGAGTTCCGAACCGGAACTGGACTGGATCTGGACCCGGAGGTCCAACAGGAACTGGGTCACGGGAACGGAGGGTTGTTCCGAACCGGAACTGGACTTGAGACAGGATGAGGGTTCCGAACCGGAACCGGACTGGATCTGGACCGGGAGGTCCAACAGGAACTGGATCACGGGAACGGGCTCTGGACCGGGGGGGTCCAACAGGAACTGGACTGGAGGCAGAGCACCCAACTGCGCAGGCAACATTAATTAGTAGCAGGGGTACCACAACACATACAGGGGGACTTGACTGCTACAGGCGAACCGGAACTGGACTTGAAACAGGAGGTGGGTTCCGAACCGGAACTGAACTGGATCTGGACCGGGAGGTCCAACAGGAACTGGATCACGGGAACGGGATCTGGACCGGGGGGTCCAACAGGAACTGGGCTGGAGGCAGAGCACCCCACTGCGCAGGCAACGTTAACTGGGAGCAGGGGCACCGCAACACAAACAGGGGACCAGGATACACACGAAGTACAATTAACGAACTGGCGCCGAATAGCAGCCAGCGGGAGGTTTAAGTAGGGGAGTGAAATTGAAAACAATAACAAAAGCATGAGGAATGTAACCGAGAGTGATTGACTAATTGACTGGTGCGGAATGCATGCAAGAAGGGGGAAAGGAGATAGGTTGAACCTGAAGTGGGGGAACAGAGAGAAACAGACAGAAGGGGCACGCCCAGCCTGTAGCGACAGGGAAAACACGGACACAGGGAATCCAACATGACACGGGAGGAAAGGGAAAAACATGGAGAACGGACAGGAAGGGAGCGGAACGTTACACAATGTCCCCGAACTGGTTTATTCAGCCGAAGAGACACATGGATTAATCTTTTTGTATTGGAACTATTACATATTGGGGTTTACTTAAAATACCAGTGACAGCAACTTTTTCCTGTACCAGGGCCCAGACAGTAGCCCCAAAGGGCCCGATGTCCTCTAACTGGTTTATTCAGCCAAAGAGACACATGGATTAATATTTTTGTATTGGAACAACATTGGGGGTTTACTTAAAAGGCCAGTTTGCCATTTTTACACTTGAATTTGGTGTTCCTAGCTCGAGGAGTACATGGTAGCATGAAAAGTTATTTATAAGTTCCGTGATTTGAGAACGAGGTCCATCTGAGGTCCCTGGATTTTACACCCTGTGATGTAGTTGGGTGTAAATCTATTGCGATGAAGAACTACAGCAGTGCCTTGTTTATGCCACCAGAGGGAATGCCAAAGCAATGCATCACTAGCTTCGTAACATTGAAGGCTCAGCTCAGATCGACAGCGCAGCTGCTTACCTCGAAGAAGAAATTCTTGATGATGATATTTTTAATGCAATCCTTGTCGAAGGAGACATTCAAGGATATCTATGAGTTATTATATAACGAGTTAATCCCATAGCAAAGTCCCAAGGTCGGCGATAGGTGAGGTTACTGGTGGGGCTAGCTAATTGTTAGCGTTTGTTTGTGATGATATAATCTCGAAAATCAGTATATAACGTTAGCATACTTCATTGCATTTTACTGTGAATATATTTGAAGAGTTGGGTCTCCGACCCGGAGTTCGAGATTAGTCATTATAAAATTCCATCATGTAACGTGTCCGTCAGTATTTGTCAAACCTTGTTTGCTCGTTTGCTCGTTTGTTCATTTGCGCGTGCAAAGAATGCAGGTTGTTGTAGTATTTCGGGCTGGGGAAGAAACTGTGACTGGGAGGGAAAAGAGCTGACGTTTTTGTTGATTTCTCGGGCTATACTCAACTGATTCGGAAAATTATTTTTGCTTTCAATTACTTGAATCAGCTTTCAGTGGCAAACTGATTTTTTAAAATACCAATGACAGCAACTTTTTCCTGTACCGGGGCCCAGACAGTAGTTCCCGATGTCCCCTAAACTGTTTAATCAAGAGAAGAGAGACATGGATGAAACTAACTTAGAATGACTAGTCATAAATAGTAGAACACTGAAACATCGATGACAGCAACCTTTTCATGTACATGGGTAAGTTAGTAAAGTTACTATAATTTCAGACACTTTATTTTAGAAATGCTGCAAAAAAACCACAATGATGCTCCTAAATATTTTGTTTTTTACCTTTTGTTTTGACAAAAACTATATTTTTGGGAGTTTTATGGGCTAAAATTAGGTGGCGTCTGATGCTACAGGCAAAATTTCTATTTCTACCCGACTCCAAATTCGCCCCAAACCTTTCTGAACCCCTAAAATTTTCATTTGGAATTTGTTGACTGGTCCTTTAAACAGAATTGAATGCATCATGTTTTTGAATTAATATTCTTTGGATCAATTGCTTCAGATGTAAATATGTAAACATATATTTATGACTGTGACAAGGAATTCCCAGATCTTGAAACACAGTAATATCTCTGATATCTGACAGCAACTTGGTATTTGCACTGGCGACAGAATAGAACTGTAAATACTGGTCAGTATCAACCATTCCAGTGGTTCTTTATGTTATATTGTAAACAACACATACTTGTGAGGGTGGGGACGTGGTCGGGAGCCAAACGCGACCGTAAGGGGATCCATACGTTACCCACAGAAGATAGAAACAAAAGAGAGGAATAAGCCCCGGCGAATAGGCCAAACAAAAGTCAACCCAAAAACGGGCGAAAAAACCTTGCAGACTCGAGCAGAGAAAGAACAGGAATAAAGAAAGCCTGTAGCTCAATAAACTAATGATGAGCAAAATAAGGAGGCAAAAAGGAAAAGGAAACCGAGGTAAACTGCCTGAGTGAGGGCAGAAAGGAAAACCCAAAGGAAGAAACTAAATGTGCAAATGAGAAAACGAATCCTAACAAAGACTTTTCTAAGCACGGCTAAAGGTAAGTCCCACGTTACTTCTTTAGCAAATAAGCTGAAAAAGCAAAGTGGTCACCTAATTTCTGTACCGGTACCTGGCTTGATGTGAAACAAATGTTTACACAGAAGCCCAGAGAAGAGCAAACGCCCAACTTAAATAGAGGCGCCCAGCTGATGCCAATAAGCCTAATCGGCTTAGCAGAAAAAAGGAAAAGAGAAGGCGACAAACAACTGCCATAACAGCCAGAGACAGACTGAGCAGGCTAAACCATGACAATACTATGGAGACAAGACTAAAGACAGATGAGATATGCATGTAATATTTATGTAGTTTTGGCTATGTTGAGTCAAATATAACAGAACTGAAAGAAAGTTCCTTGTAAATGGTCCACCCGTAAAGGATATTAATGTTTTAGGATGAAGCCATGATGGTAATATTAAAGGGATTGTAAAGTGGCTGAAAAGTAGTTAAAATAACTATAAATTATCACAGAGGGATGTATCCACTACATATCCACCAAATATATATTTAAAGTAATGTCAATAAATATAATAAACACACATCTCAAGTCAGACAATCTGTATTGAAAAAACCTCAGGATTGTGTGGGCGTGGTCGGGACCTCGCCCGTCACCCCGCCTCTCCCTTACAGGTACATGGATTGGATCACACTGGCATTCTGCAGCCATGGTTGATTGAATTTGGTAGCTACTGTGAAATGCTCAGGAAGCATATCAGATAACTAAAAATAGCTAGCTAGTATAATAGCTACTGTGTTATGAATGAAGAACTGGTATGTATTTTATTAAATAATAAAACAAACAGACAGGGAAGCTGAGTGAAGGGCTGGATACGGGGTTGGAGAACTAAATGGGCAAGTAGATGACGGGGCAGGAGAGAATAGGAGCGGAAGCAGGCTGGACAGGCTGGAACTGAGAACAAACAAACAAACAAAGAGGTCAAAAGCATTAAATGCAACAGAGAGGCCGGAGAATGTTAAGACAGGGCAAAGACAAACGTAACAAACTGGCAAAGACATAAACACAAAGAGGAACTTATATAGAGGAAAAAACAGGTGAGAATGTGCTGGGGATAATCAAAGGGCGTGAGGAATGTGTGTGAGAGCTAACGAGGTAATTGAATGAGTGCGGAATGCAAGCAGAGGGGGCGAGTGATTGGCTGAATGGTAATGGGGAGAAAACGAGGGACCAAAACAGGGAAGCCACGCCCAGCCTGCACAACACGGAACTAGACGAACAGGGTAAACTGAAAAACATGACATGAAACAGGAGGAATGGGGAAACGAGAGAATGAAAAGAAGGTGGACTGGAGGGAACGGTGAATGTTACATACTGAGCATAACAGATTTACTGGACCTGGGGCTGCATGTAGTGAAGTTTGCGAATCCGCACAAAATATATAAACATGTAACATGTTGGGCTTATAAACTACCTGAAGCAGGATGTAAGCTTTCTAATTATACCAAAATGACCTCTCTAATCCAAATATCAAGTGAGTTACGCTATGTCCCATTATATTTGGAATGCAATCAAACCATGTTTTTGAGAAAAACTCCTTCAAAGTTGAGCCGTGAAAGTTGCGTTAGCGTTACTGGAGAGAAACTTGGCTGGGTTTCATAACCAAAAAAACAAAACTCCAGTGTTAGCTTGTCATATTATGTGTAAATGCTTCAAAACTATAGTTTCCTCATTCTCTGTTTGTGCATCCAGGGAGAGCACACACAGGGTATATGCGGCATGCTTGCAATGCAAACGGAGGCGATAACGACAAATAAGTTATAACTCTTAACATAGCTCTAGGGCTAAAGTAGCCTTGCTAGCTAGACAGCTAGGTAGCACCATGAAGGGATAGATAAGCTGGGAGATATTAAATAGTGGGTTGAAGAAGGAGAGAGACTGGGAGAGGGATTAATATCAAAATAGCTACAGCTAAGGATTACAAAACTATCGATAACGCAGACAAAGGTTCTCTTCGCAAACGATTGTTTTACTCAGACTCAAATAGGCTGTTTAACATTAGTGGAACAGAATAGTTGTATTTGCCTCTATGGGAGGAGATATGCAATGACATTAAAACATTTATTAGCCATTACGTCTGGTGCTCCATGACGTCATGGAGAGCTAGCTGTGCCCAATAGGACTGAGCCCAGTGATAATTTGAACTCCACCCATTTAATCCCCACATCGGAACAGATGGAAATGGATAGATGGATATAGATACTGTTGCTGATGCTTAATACATGCCATAACAACCACATATAATGTAGTCTGAAGCAAAGTACGGATTTACCTTTACAGTCCCTTTAAGTAAAGAATGCTTAGGGTGTAGATTGGGTGCATCTCGTTACCTAAGGAGTGCCTTTTATTCTGATATATAAATAACTTACCTATTCAGCCGTCGGTGGTATCATCCAATTACACCCGGTTCAGATTAGATTTCAAATTACTTGTTTTGTGCGATACTATACACTAAAATTTAATTCAAATTTTTTTTCATAATTGGACGTATAAAACATAATTTTGACTAACTTTAAGTGATGTCTTATACGACTAATTTGGAGAAAAATGTCTAATTTATAGTGTAGCGTCGATTTACTATGTAACAAAATTATTAAATTTAGCCTGCAAAGATTTATGATTAGCTACTTAGACTAAGTCAATCAATCAGTAGCACACACAAAATTTGACTTGTTTTTATAACTTGTATTATGAATCAGCGTTTACTTGTTCAACGTTTATAATATCAAACCAATACTTGGGAAACCCGGTGTTGTTACGTACGTTGATCCGCAACGTCAATCAGACCCAATAAATGTTTATCATTTATTTTATATTAGACTTACTTTTTTAGTTTTCCTCTGAAGTAGTTTGTAAAAATGTTTAAAAATGTTGCTTTTATCAAAAGGGTATCTGAGGTCACTGTCTGATTTACACCAGTTAGGGGACATCGGGCTACTGTCTGGGCCCCGGTACAGGAAAAAGTTGCTGTCATTGGTATTTTAAGTAAACCCCAATGTGTAATAGTTCCAATACAAAAAGATTCATCCATGTGTCCTTTTTGGCTAAATAAACCAGTTAGGGGACATCGGGCCCTTTGGTGCTACTGTCTGGACCCCGGTACAGGAAAAAGTTGCTGTCATTGGTATTTTTGTAAACCCCAATGTGTAATAGTTGTTACGGCTCTCTTGCTCCGCTGGCCGTTGGGTGGAGTTGGAGAGCCCATTAATTATGAGACACACCCGTTTTTGCTCTATTTAACTCGCTGTCTCCTATTGCCAAGCTCTCTCTGATTCTCTCCACGTATGTGTTTGGTTGGGTTTTTGCGTCTTACAACACTCACTATGATACTTTTCACTCATTCAAGCATATGCATACACAACTGATAACTTACAGACTTCCACGCCTCATGTTTTACTTTATTTTGTGTAGGGGATCTCTATGCCCAGAGACACGGAGGAAATTTACGTAGTTTCTGGTTGTTGCTTTGTTTTGTTTGGTCATACGCCGTCTTATCCGACGAACTGAATAAACTTTGAATTGTACAGGCATTGTTTGATTGACTTGATTGCTGTTAGCATTTGTGTGTTATGGTGAAGAGGGGAGCATTTATTTTTTGTTTTGGCCCAGGTTGGAGACTTTGTTCTGCTAGCTGTTGGAACATCGGACTGGATGCGGTAGGTGTGGATCGACCGGTGTACAGCAGTGAGAGATATTTTTACGCAAGTCTTCGGGAAAATCCTGGGTTGTTCATCACTTTGTTATTTTTCCTTTTTTGTTTCTGCCGGTGAATATGGGGGACTGAGTGTTCTCATAGCCCAAAAGGTCGGAGCAGACTAGGCCGAGTCAGGGACAGTTAGATTGGTTATAGGGACTGGATAGGCTAGTTTTCTGGGGAAGCTCCATCCCTAGGCTATCTCTCCTGTTGTGCATTGTATAATAGGAAGTAGAGTTATTATAGTGGTTGATTTATGTTATTGTACTAGGTAGCTTTACCGATCTCTAAATCTCCAATTTCCCGATGATTTCAGTTATTTAATGTGCTAGCCATGAGACGGGTGTGTGCGGGTTGGACCCGTAATGCACGACTCAGAACACAAAAGTAATAATAAATACCCTCAAGGGCTTTATTATAGGGAAATCCAAAAATCGTAGTCACACCAGCGAAGTCCAAAAACCAATAGATCCAGCCAATAACCAAAAATACAGTACCAGAGGAGAAGGCAGTCTCAAAATCAGTATCCATGCAAAAGTTCGGTAACCAGAGTAGCTGTCAGCGGAGCAGAAGTACAGTTCAGGGGTAAAGCAGAGTTCGTTGGTCGTGGGGCGTTGCAGGAGTCAGACCGAAGTCCTATCCGCGGGGCAGAGGTACAAAAACAGCAGGCAAAACTCGTGGTCAAAAAACAGGCAGTAGATACGATAGGCTGGCAGTAACGATGGTCAATAAACAGGCTTGGATCAATAACAGTAATCAGACAATGGAAAACGCTCAAAAGTGACAATAGTAAACTAAGGCAACAATTTCGCAAGGACATGACATGAACACTGATCTTATATGCAGGTGTAGACAGGTGCAGACACTTAGCTTGAGAGCAGCAGGAAATTCACAACAGCTTGAGAAAATGAGACACGTAACGAGGCAATTAGTAAATCGTTAGTAGTTAACCTATCCTGACCTAGCATTAGTAAATTAGTAATTAACATGTACGAGAAACGTAAGGTAAACATGAACACATGGTTAGATAGTTAGTATTACCCAATCCTGATCTAACTCATTCAACTCATAGCTTTTTGTTTATTATTATTTGTATTGTTTTTATTTTGTACGTACAGCACTGTCGCTCATACAGTATGATTGACAAGCACTTTTGGAAGTTTGTTCGTTACTGGACACTGACTTTTTCTCAACTTACAGGAGTACATGCTGTGATTCCTTTGTCCTGCCGCCGTTGTGTTTACCAATACACCGATGGAGGAAAAAGAGAAGAGGCAAACGTGCCGGTATCCTATGCAGATCACGGACGAGATACTGCAAGCCGCTGTTACCGAGCATTTTACTGGCAAATGTTCAATCCCTGGACAATAAAATGGATGAACTACATGCACGGATTAACTTCCAGCGGGACATTGTGAACTGCTGCGTACTGGCGTTTACCGAGACCTGGCTAGACCCTACGGTACCTGACTCGGCCGCTACCCCGGCTGGATTTTACATCTACTGGCAGGACAGAACTATGGAGTCAGGCAAACGCAGAGGCGGTGGGGTCTGCATTATGGTTAACTCTCACTGGGGTTCGGATGTAGCAGTACTTACAAAACACTGCTCACCAGGCCTGGAGCTCTTAACTATAAAAGTCAGTCCCTTCTACCTTCCTCTGGAATTCAGCTCCGCTATAATCACAGCAGTTTACATTCCTCCGCAGGCGGATAAAACGCGCACACTAGAGGACCTTTACGGAGTAATTAATGGACTAGAGAACGCTCACCCTGAGGCAGCTTCTATTATTGTTGGCGACTTCAACAGGGCCAATATGAGGGGAGTCTTGCCTAAATATCACCAGCATATTAACTTTCCTACCCGTGGTGATCAGACTCTTGACAATTGTTATTTTCAACTACGGGACAGCTATAAACCCCTCCCCCACCCTGCCTTTGGTAAGGCGGATCACACCTCCATTCTTCTTCTCCCAACCTACAGACAACGTCTAAAACAGGAAAAAACGGTTTTTCAGGCAGTTCAACGCTGGAGTGAGGAATCCATTGCCACTCTGCAGGACTGTTTTGAAACCACAGACTGGCAGATGTTCTGTCTTGCAGCTGATGGGGACATTGATGAATACACAGACTCTGTCTCAGCCTACATCTCCAAGTGTATAGATGACGTTGTCCGGAGAGTCAATGTTAGGACTTTCCCCAGCCAAAAGCTATGGGTTAATGGTGATGTCCGTGCTAAGCTCAGAGCACGGTCTTCTGCCTATAGCTCTGGGGACCTGGAGGCCTTGAGGAAGTCTAGATATGACCTACAGAAAACCATCAGAGATGCCAAAAGAGCCTACAGGGACAAGTTGGAGTCTAACTACCACAGTTCCGACCCCAGATGCATGTGGTGTGGACTGTGCTCCATCACAGACTACAAAGGGAGAAATAGCAGTGATGCCCAGCCCGCCGCCTCTCTTCCCGACGAGCTCAACACTTTTTATGCACGGTTTGAGGCGAGCAACACCATCCCTATTGTAAGACTAGATAAGGACCAGGACGACTGCACTCTGTCCCTATCTATGGCTGATGTGAGGAGAGCTTTTAAAGGAGTAAACCCTCGGAAGTCACCAGGGCCAGATGGCATTCCAGGCCATGTCCTCAGAGTGTACGCTGACCTGCTAGCGGAGGTATTCACCTCTATATTCAACCTCTCCCTGAACCAGTCTGCAGTCCCCATCTGCTTCAAACAGATAACCATTGTTCCCGTACCAAAGAAACCTTCCATCAACTGCCTGAATGACTACCGCCCTGTATCACTGACCTCCATCATCATGAAGTGCTTCGAGCAGTTAGTCAGAACCCACATTTGCTCCTCCCTTCCTGACACCTTGGATCCCCTTCAATTCGCATACCGCCCCAACAGATCTACGGACGACGCCATCACCCTGACAGTGCACACCGCCCTCTCCCACCTGGATAAGGGTAACACATACGTGAGGATGCTGTTTATAGACTACAGCTCAGCATTCAATACAATTGTGCCCGCTAAGCTCATTCCCAAACTCAGAATCCTGGGTCTTAACACCTCTCTTTGCAACTGGATCCTGGACTTCCTGACGGGCAGACCCCAGGTGGTGAGAATGGGTAACCGCTACTACTCTGCACTGACCCTGAGCACCAGATCCCCTCCGGGCTGCATACTCAGTCCCCTCCTGTACGTCCTGTTCACACACTGTGTGGCCACGTGCAGCTCCAATACCATCCTTAAGTTTGCAGACGACACCACCATCCTGGGTCTCATCTCCAACAACGACGAGACTGCCTACAGAGAGGAGGTCAGCATCTTGGCAACATGGTGCCAGGACAACAACCTCTCTCTCAACGTCTGCAAGGCTAAGGAGATGATTGTGGACTTCAGGAAGCAATGGGGGGGGGGGGGGTCACACCTCCATTCACATCGATGGAGCTGAAGTGGAGAGAGTCTCCTGCTTCAAATTCCTCGGTGTATTCATCAGTGATGATCTCTCCTGGTCCAGGCAATTTGTCGCGGCAGTAAAAACGTCCCAAAAGCGCCTATACTTCCTGAGGAGACTCAAGAAGTATGGCATGTCTGCCATAACTCTCACCAACTTCTACAGGTGCACCATTGAGAGCATTCTCACTGGCTGCATTACTACCTGGTACGGCAGCTGCTCTCTGTCCAGAATTATTCCTGATGGAGACAGCGACATGCCTCCACTGGAGCAGTCAACCGCAAACTTGGATGGTACGTTTTTTAAAATTTTCTTAAATGAAGGCTATTTAAACGTTTTGTAGGCCTAGCCTTCAAATTGTTTGTATTTGAACATCAGTTTTCTTTTGCACAGCTCTAATCAGTTCACACAGTCTGCAGTCAAAGGAAATTAAACATTTTTCAAAGCAGAATTCTTAACATATGTATTTTTTTTATTCTTTCTTTAATTCATTCTTAAGAACCGATTGCTTCGGCCCTCCCAAGTGACGAGCGCTCCATCACCTGCTGCTCTGGAACCCAGTCGGCGAGGTCAAAGAGGTGCCCCGGTTCTTACCGATGAAGTCCTTGAGAAACAAGACAAAATATACCAGGCAGTTGAAGGCATCAACTCCACACTGCAAGAAATTAACAACAGTCTGAAGGAGATCTGGCAGGCACTGGAAGGTTTAGCACCAAAAAAATTAATTTAATTTCATTGTCAGTTTTCCTTGTGCTGTGTTTGTGGTCGTCTATTTAGAAAACTGGATAAAGCCTTGTCCATGAAAAAAAACGTTCAGCTTTTGAAAATGTGTAGGAAAAATTGAACGAAAAAGAGGTTACTTCCAAAATAATCCAATTAAGGTACTCTTTCGTAAATAATAGAGGATAATTATGATTTTTTTCCCATATTATTTATCTATTATTTAAGAAAGCGTCCATTGGATTATTTTGGATGAGCTAAATTTTTTGTTTTTCACTTTCTACATTTTCAAGAGCTGAAACATGTCTCTTCCTTAAATCATTTTTTGCTATATTCCAATTGTTTTCCCACAAGTACCCAGTGCCTATCTAATCAACACACTTACCTTAGAGTCTCTCTATTAGTTGCTGGCGTGTCCTAATTGCGGCTACATGAGCTGGTTTTTGAGGCATTCGTTCAGGTGCATTAGGGATCTCTAACAGTGGAAGGCCCTGTTTCATAGCCATGTTGTGCAGGACACAGCAGGCCTTCTCGGGTGCATATAGAAGGGTGCCGCCCTTTATGTCCAAGCACAGCCATCTCGCCTTCAAAACACCATTGGTGCGCTCGATAACGGCCTGAGTCGTAGCGTGTGCTTCATTATAAGCCAACTCCTGTGGTGTCTGTGGGTCGGGTCAGCGGAGTCATGAGCCACGGCTTCAGTAGGTAACCCCTGTCTCTTATGGATAGAAAAGGTTAGGCCTCTATATATAAAACGTGCAATTGTATAGGCAGGCTATATTCTTACCGATAAGCCAGCCATCTCTCACTGCTCCATCCTCCAAACGAGTGCCAACTAAACTGTTCTGCAGAATGAAGCTGTCGTGCGTCCCACCGGGCCACGACGTTGAGCAACACATACTTTGCATCGCATATCAGCTACACATTTACGGAATGGAAATTCTTCCTGTTCATATATGCAAACGCGTCATGTTGCGTATGTGTGTGCAGTCTATGGCACCGATGACATTGGGAAGGTTGGCGATGTCACTAAACCCCTGCTTGACTTCCACTTGCCGTTGCGTGCCATAGGGGAACTCGATGTAGTCTTGCATTAATCTAATTATGCTGTTGAGTTCGGCAGGTAGGATGCGGCTCATGGATGGCTGGGATATCCCGGACCTGTTGCTAATCTCCCGAAGGTAGTCGAAAACGACTAATCAACCATTCATCAGTCTCAGCCAACAAATCCCTAAGGGCACCCTGCACCAAATCATGCAAAAGGCCTTTTGTAGCAGATTTAATAAAAATTATGGAGGGATTGCATTTTAAAACACCTGGGTGTTCCAGGCAACATAGGGCCGTTACAATGGTTCCACTAAAGTTTCTTTAAAAATTTTCAACATGTAGAAAACAATAACACATGTATTAAGCCTATTTAAATAAACCATTCACCTTTATTAATAAACCTAATCTAAAGCTTAAACCTGCTAATTGCCAACTAATTTAGCAAAATGTGTTATATTTCTAATATTTTCTCGTGTGTTTCAAAGGCATCTGCGTATTGTGAACATAACAGAGCACAATACAACATAAAATTTATAATAATGACCAGCAATAATTATGTGCATTCGATATTTACACACACACTACGAGCAGTCGTAAGCAGGTTTAGATTTTGTTCGTACCTACGAAAAGATCAGCGCTACTAAAATATTGATGAATACCGAAATATACATAAATTTGCTTCTGCGAACAGTTTACAGTTATACAAATTAGTTCTGCTCACGTTTCATGAATGAGACCCAATAACACTTAGCTAGCCCTGGTGACCAGCCAGCTCCACTAGCCAGCGTAACAGACAGCATAACTAAACATTTGACCAATGAGTAAATAGTCTCTATGATATAATGGCGTCACATAAATTGTCGTTGAATCCTTTTTTTATAGATTACACAAATTCTTGCAACCTTTGTTTGTTTAACAATTCATAAACATAGCCTAACAAGATACACATATCCTGCAGGCTAACTCTAGAGAGATATCCAACTGGATAGCGCGGCGCTACCCAATTTGACATATTACGCTACGCAGCCAGACATCCCGCGCGACCCAGTTGAATAGCGCAGAGCTACCCAGTTCGACATCCGACGCGGTCCAGTTGGATAGCGCAGAGCTACCCAGTTGGATCGCTCACGCTACCCGACTGGATTTGTGGAGATGTCCACTGGGTGGCGCAGGATGACTGGATAGGTGGTGTCTTGTTAACTGGATATATCTCGCTTAAAAACTTGGTAGCGCAGAGCAACTGGATATATGGTGTCTAGTTTGCGTCGGCTTTTGAACTGTTCGGCCTACCGTAGAAATGGTCCGGAGCCCTATCAGTTTGAGCTGTTGGGAGAATTCTCTGAGTGGTAGTCTAGCTAATTATCTTTTATTCCACTTGTGAACTTGACTATCTCCTTCTGCTTTAAGGATGTTATGCCCAGTATTGTCAGCAGATATAAAAATCTAACCTACCTGTACACAAACTACTTAATGAATAAAATAAATAAATGAACAATGAATAACTAAAATACGTAATTAATACCAACGGCTGTTAAGTTACTCTGTAAATGCGAAGCATCACGTCACACCATCACTCCATTCTCAAACTAACTCGCTTTAATAGCCATCTATAACGTTACATCTGACGTAGGCTACCTGTATGCTCCACAAACATGACAATAAAATATGTAAACGAATCTCAAGTGAAACTAAAGGGCTGTTAGCTGAAGGCTATAGGCAATGGGAGACTTCACAATCTGCTCAAATGGATGTTCTGCCCAATAAATTAACGTTTGTCAGCAAATATTCAGTCTGACCTAACGTTATAGCTTATACACAAAAGGCAGTGAAATATCACCGGCCAGTTAACTACGGTTAACGATATGAAAACAACTCAAGTAAATATTTTTGAGGCTACAAGACAACCATCACGTTAGCAAGCCAACTTGACGCCGTAAGCTACTTAATTTAACTTACCGCATTTGGAGGGACAGAAATATCAGTTGGGCTTCGTAACATCACCGCATTCCTTTGGCTGGCATACCCCAATTCAACCTGGGCATAGTTCTAGTAACAGTCCCGCGGGAAATGCTTGTTGCACACAAACTTGCCAGCAGTGCTGATCATTGGCGCCAGACCCAAAATGCCCAGTCAAAGAAGCCTACAGCTCTCTCCGGATCGCTCGGGAAAGCATGTAACTGTTAACGTTAATCCGTTGATGCTCTTGCACCCAGAGAAAGCACACTTGTGACCCATCAGTCATTGCTTATAAATTGAAACAACTGGAATTTAAAAAACTAACTTGCAATTGTTAATAACTAGCATAATTGGAAAAAAGCTAATACATTGAAAGAGACTAACTATCGGCTACAACGATATTGCTTGTCAAATGGATATGGCCATTGGCCACGCCTTCTCAGGAATGTACTTATATTGGGGGCGGTAACAAAGTGAAAAACGGATTACGTACGAGCGTACCAAAAGTACACATCTTCGTCATTTTCAATGACGTAGCCCATTTTTAATTTTCAACCCCAGAAGGAGAAGAATAGAAGATGTAACGGCTAAAATACAGAAATTCAACATTTTGCCCAAAACTGTAGATATAATGCATACTATTGTTCTCTTCCATCTGAGGCAATGCCTAGATATTAGTTAACATCTCAAAAAAGTGTTTCCTACCCCTTTAAGGAACATTTTTTTATCGGCAGACATGCTTATTCTGCATGCAAACATGCGTTTCAAGTGGCACACATTTAACGTTAGTATCATTAGTTGTAGCTATAATTATTAGATTCCAGTAATTACATATAGTCAGAAGGAGGTAGCTAGCTGTTTTAAATTAGAGCACAGGTAATGAATTAGCGCACCCAGTTTGCACGTAAACGTATGTAGGTTAGCTAAATTGATAATACATCAGTAGCCTTACGATCATTAGCTAATGAGCTAGCCTGCTGAGCTTGTTAAACCGAATACATCACTCAGTAGTTAACATTAAGTTAACGTTAACTGAAAATATAATAAGTGAAACAGTGTGGTCTTTAGCTGATGTGCAAGCAAGCTAACGTTAGTTGGTTAATAGCCATTTTTAAATATGAATGGTTTGTACAGTCACTGCCGCTCATGGTAATAAGTGGGACAACGCTCGCAAGTTTCAAGTTTGAAGAGGGTTAGCTGCGCAGTGTAAGGTAAGTACGTAGCCTTCCTCAGATTTATCCACAGTTAATTCTCTTTGTTACGTATGTTATGCAGTGGGGACCAAAAGTTTGAGGACACTACCAATTCCTGACTGTTTTTATTAACGTATTTATAAAGGAATAATGCAATTATGGTACTGTAATTACACTTCGTATTCAATAACGCATTATTGAGAAGTTACAAATTTGAACATATTTCCAAAACGCTTGTGTGAAATGGGAAGCTACATGTGAATATCTGGTTTGTTCACCATATATATATAGTGTGTATGTATATACAGTCAAGCCGGAAAGTCTGCCCACCCCTTTCACCTTCTCCACGTTTTATTACATTACAGACATGTTCTACAATAGATTGCGTTCATTTTTTGTCTCAAAATTCTACACAAAATAGCTCATAATGAAAGTGAAATGTAGTGAAAACATGTTTTTAGAAATTTTTGCAAACGCATTAAAAATCGAAAACTGAATCTCTCATTTACATAAGTATTCATACGCTTTGCTTGAACATATTTTTAAATTATCATATTTCATATTTGGTCGCATATCCTTTGCATGCTGTTACTTCCTGAAGTCTGTGACCAATCAACATCAAAAGACTCTCGATATCTTATTTTCAGGTACTGTTACAAGCGATACTATAACTTCTCTGCATTTGAACTGATCTCTATGAAAATTGGGGGGTGAGACTAGATTCAGCTGTAAATTACGCTGGTACAGTATGGAACACATGACTGGTGAAATGGCTGTACGTCATCAAGGGTCTAAGGTATCAAACGAGCCCCAAACCATCACTCTGCGGCCAGATATGGAGTAGATGTGGATGGATCTCTTTAAGGGTTGTTTCTCCTAACTTTTTCCCCCATAGAGTTCTATAGGAAAATGAGTAAGGAGAAATAGCTCAGACCCTTGCTGACTTACAGCCATTTAGCCAGCCATGTGTTCCATACTGTACCAGCGTAATTTACAGCTGAATCTAGTCTCACCCCCCAATTCTCATAGAGATCAGTTCAAATGCAGAGAGGTTATAGTATCACTTGTAACAGTACCTGAAAATAAGATATCGAGAGTCTTTTGATGTTGATTGGTCACAGACTTCAGGAAGTAACAGCATGCAAAGGATATGCGACAAAATATTAAATATGATACTTTAAAAATATGTGAAAGTAAAGGGTATGAATACTTATGTAAATAAAAAATTTCAGTTTTCGATTTTTAATACATTTGCAAAAATTTCTAAAAACATGTTTTCACTTTGGCATTATGGGCTATTTTGTGTAGAATTTTGAGACAAAAAATTAACTAAATCTATTGTAGAATATGTCTGTAATGTAATAAAACGTGGAGATGGTGAAAGAGGTGTTCAGACTTTCCGGCTTGACTGTACAGGTGCAGCTCAAAAAATTTGAATATCGTGAAAAAGTTCAATATTTTTTGTCACTCATTTCAGAAAGTGAAACTCATATACTATATAGATTCAATACACATAGAGTGAAATATTTCAAGCCTTTATTTCTTGTAATTTTGATGATTATGGCTTACAACTAATGAAAACCCAAATTCAGTGTCTCAGAAAATTAGAATATTGTGAAAAAGTTCTATATTGGAAACTCATGGTGTCACGCTCTAATCAGCTAATTAACTCAAAACACCTGCAAAGATTTCCTGAGCCTTTAAATGGTCTCACAGTCTGGTTCAGTAGGCTACACAATCATGGGGAAGACTGCTGACTTGACAGATGTCCAGAAAACAGTCATTGACACCCTCCACAAGGAGGGTAAGCCACAAAAGGTAATTGCTAAAGAAGCTGGTTGTTCACAGAGTGCTGTATCCAAGCATATTCATAGAAAGTTGAGTGGAAGGAAAAAGTGCACAAGCAACAGGGATAACCGCAGTCTTGAGAGGATTGTCAACCAAAATCCATTCAAGAATTTGGGGGAACTTCACAAGGAGTGGACTGAGGCTGGAGTCAGTGCATCAAGAGCCACCACGCACAGACGAATCCAGGACATGGGCTACACATGTCGCATTCCTCGTGTCAAGCCACTCCTGAACCAGAGACGTCAGAAGCGTCTTACCTGGGCTAAGGAGAAAAAGAACTGGACTGTTTCTCAGTTTCCTCTTTTCAGATGAAAGTAAATTTTGCATTTCATTTGGAAATCAAGGTCCCAGAGTCTGGAGGAAGAGCGGAGAGGCACAGAATCCACGTTGCTTGAAGTCCAGTGTGAAGTTTCCACAGTCAGTGATGATTTGGGGTGCCATGTCCACTGTGTTTTCTGAAGTCCACAGTCCATCTACCAGGAAATTTTTGAGCACTTCATGCTTCCTTCTGCTGACAAGCTTTATGGAGATGCTGTGGCACTGCTGAGGTGTAATGGAAGCCCAGGTTGATTTGATAGCGGCCTTCAGGTCATCTGCATTGTTGGGTCTGGTGTCTCTCATCTTCCTCTTGACAATACCCCATAGATCCCCTATGGGGTTCAGGTCAGGCGAGTTTGCTGGCCAATCAAGCACAGTAATACCATGGTCATTGAACCAGCTTTTGGTACTTTTGGCAGTGTGGGCAGGTGCCAAGTCCTGCTGGAAAATGAAATCAGCATCTCCATAAAGCTTGTCAGCAGAAGGAAGCATGAAGTGCTCTAAAATTTCCTGGTAGATGGCTGCGTTGACTGTGGACTTCAGAAAACACAGTGGACCAACACCAGCAGATGACATGGCACCCCAAATCATCACTGACTGTGGAAACTTCACACTGGACTTCAAGCAACGTGGATTCGGTGCCTCTCCACTCTTCCTCCAGACTCTGGGACCTTGATTTCCAAATTAAATGTAAAATTTACTTTCATCTGAAAAGAGGACTTTGGACCACTGAGCAACAGTCCAGTTCTTTTTCTCCTTAGCCCAGGTAAGACGCTTCTGACATTGTCTCTGGTTCTGGAGTGGCTTGACACGAGGAATGCGACATTTGTAGCCCATGTCCTGGATTCATCTGTGCGTGGTGGCTCTTGGTGCACTAACTACAGCCTCAGTCCACTCCTTGTGAAGCTCCCCCAAATTCTTGAATGGATTTTGCTTGACAATCCCCTCAAGGCTGCGGTTATCCCTGTTGCTTGTGCACCTTTTCCTACCACACTTTTTCCTTCCACTCAACTTTCTATGAATATGCTTGGATACAGCACTCTGTGAACAACCAGCTTCTTTAGCAATTACCTTTTGTAGCTTACCCTCCTTGTGGAGGGTGTCAATGACTGTCTTCTGGACATCTGTCAAGTCAGCAATCTTCCCCATGATTGTGTAGCCTACTGAACCAGACTGAGAGACCATTTAAAGGCTCAGGAAACCTTTGCAGGTGTTTTGAGTTAATTAGCTGATTAGAGTGTGACACCATGAGTTTCCAATATTGAACCTTTTCACAATATTCAAATTTTCTGAGACACTGAATTTGGGTTTTCATTAGCTGTAAGCCATAATCATCAAAATTACAAAAAATAAAGGTTTGAAATATTTCACTCTATGTGTAATGAATCTATATAATATATGAGTTTCACTTTCTGACATGAGTGACAAAAAATATAGAACTTTTTCACGATATTCAAATTTTTTGAGCTGCACCTGTGTGTGTGTGTGTGTGTGTATATATATATATATATATATATACACACAGTCATGTTAAAAAGTAAGTACACCACCAGATAAATAGTCTCTTTTTAGACATATTTGGACACATGGATATTTGATCCCTATTCCAGTGCCGTTTCTACTGTTAAAGGTTGTCTAATTTAACAAAGGACACAAATAAATGATTTATTTATCAGAAATCAAGATAAGTGCAATTATCCTGTGAGGAAAAAGTAAGTACACTTTTGGCTTCCATAACTGGTGTTGCCCACTTTGGCAGCAATAACCTCTTCTAGGTGTTTCTTTTAATTGACTATAAGTCTCTTACATCGACTGGGAGGAATTTTCAGCCATTCTTCTTTGCAGTACTGCTTTAATTGTGTGATGTTAGAGGCTTCCTTGAATGCACAGCCCGCTTCAAGTCCCCCCAAAGCATTTTGATAGGATTGAGTCATTCTGTAGTACATTTTACTTGTATGTTTAGGATCATTATTCTGTTGGAGGAGCCAGGACGTTTTCAGTTTCAGCATCTGAACTGATGGCCTCGCATTCTCCTCAAGAATGGTCGGTTATAAAGTTGAATTCATGGTTTATGGTAAGTTTACCAGGCCCTGAGGCAGCAAAGCAGCCCCAAACCATCACGCCCCCTCTACCATGTTTCACCGTTGGAATGAGGTGCTTCTGCTCAAAGGCAGTGTTGCATCTTTGCCACACATGACATTTTGCATTGCGCCCAAACAACTCCAATTTTGACTAATAAGTCCAGAGGTACATTTTCCCAGTAGTTTTAAACTTTATCCAGATGTTGTTTGGCAAAGTTCAGTTGTGCTTTTACATTCTTTTTGGAGAGCAGGGGCTTTTTCTTCTTTTCTATCCTCCCATGTAGGCCAAGTTTGTGCAATCTATTTCTGATTGTTGACTCATGCACTTTCACGTTACCTGTGACAAGTGAAGTCTGTAGGTCCTTAGATGTTACCCTAGCATCTTTCAGTCAGCTTTTGGGGTGATTTAAAATTCGAAATTAGCGTATATTTACAAATATCAATAAAGTTGATAAGGTAAAACATTAAATATCTTTTCATTGTACAGTTTACAATTAAATATATGTAAAAGATCATTTAAAAATAACTGCTTTCTGCTTTTATCTGCATTTTACATACTGTCACAACTTTTTTGGAATTGGGGTTTGTACTTAAAACTGCTTTGACATGGCTTTGTCACCCCTATTTTTTCTCAGGGCTTCGGCTAGCTCTTTTGACCTAGGCATGATATGATAGCACACACCTCAAGGGTTAGGTCCAAGCGAGACTAATTGTCTCTTTTTATGTAAGCATCGATCTTCCAAATTATTATCTAATAATTGGACAATCATTTACACCCGTTTTGTGCACCAGACATCAATTTTAATTACATTACATTATAGGCATTTAGCAGACGCTCTTATCCAGAGCGACTTACACAGCATTTCTTTTGCATGTATAATGAAGCAATGCAGGTGAAGTACCTTGCTCAAGGGTACAACGGCAGTGTCCGACCTGGGAATCGAACCTGCAACCTTTCGGTTACAAACCCAATTCCTTAACCATACTACACTGCCGCCCATTAATCAATTTGGCATCTTGAGTGATATATTTCAAATGATGCAATTTCAATTTTATGTTCAGTATTAACATGCTTGTTCCATCTTTTTTAGGCTAAGGGTTCCTTTTTTGCAAGTCCACCTCCAGCTCAACTGTTGGCCCAGCTGATGTTCACTGCAGCAAAATTTCAAATCCATACACATCGATACACTTAATTTGGCTGTTCATCTAAATTTGAAGAACACAATGTTCAGAATTAATTCTCAGAACGTCTCTTTGCAAATATAATGACACGGTTACTCACGAACATCCACAAACGATGTTGTGCACCCTGTAAATGAATGTTCAGGGTCCTGATAAATCCATGTATTATTAGTGCAATTAAATTATTTAATAAATATCTTAACCTAAACTCAGGTCCTGAGCTTTTTTTTTTTTTTTTTTTTTTAAGTACAAAATAACAATAATGTGTAAAAAACTATATGGGAACAATTAGATTTTTGTGCATTGTGAATCAATTTCTACAAGTTGTTCAAGATACGCGTATTCAGAGTTTTCACTTAATTTTTTTCCGCGCAACTTTGTTCGGAAAAAAAAGGTGGTCTATATCTAGCGCCGCCAATAGATGATTATGAAAAATACAAAAATGCATATTAGAATGAGTACATGTTCTTTGAAAATCCCATGCACTTAAAAAAAAGTCCCATCTCCTACTCTCCCATCGCCCCACTACTTGTGCCCTCATCCCTTCATCTCTCCTCCAGACAATCACCCCAGATATCTTCCCGTTTGTGACCTCTCTGGTGAACTCCTCCCTGACCTCTGGCTGCTTCCCCTCATCCTTCAAGAGAGCCTACATCACCCCGATCCTGAAAAAACCTACGCTGGACCCCTCCAACATCCAAAACTACAGACCGGTATCCCTTCTTCCTTTTCTTTCTAAAACTATTGAACGTGCTGTTTCAAACCAACTGTCATCTTTCCTTACCCAGAACAACCTGCTAGACCCCCACCAGTCCGGCTTTAAACCTGGCCACTCAGAGACCGCACTCCTCTCCGTCAGTGAGATGCTTCATGCAGCTCGGACAGCCTCCCTCTCCTCTGCGCTAATACTCCTAGATCTCTCTGCCGCCTTCGACACCGTAGATCACTCCATCCTCCTGTCATCCCTGTCTGCAGCGGGGATCGGCGGCTCTGCCCTGGCCTGGATTGAGTCCTACCTCTCGGAACGCTCCTCCCAAGTTGCCTGGGCTGGTAAAGTATCGGCACCCCGTCCCCTTACCACAGGAGTCCCCCAGGGCTCAGTCCTTGGTCCCCTCCTTTTCTCCACCTACACCAAATCCCTTGGCCCTGTCATCACTGCCCATGCATGGTCTTTCTTACCACTGCTATGCTGACGATACTCAACTCTTTCTCTCTTTCTCACCCTCTGACACTCAGGTGTCAGCCCGAATCTCCGCTTGCCTGAGAGACATCCAGAGCTGGATGGACAACCACCATCTCAAGCTCAATCCAGGCAAGACTGAGCTAATCTACATTCCTGCTCTAACCTCTCCCCCTCTCAATCTCTCCATTTCCCTAGGGGACACTCCACTGACCCCAACGCCCTGCGCCAAGAACCTCGGAGTGGTGATCGACAACAGGCTGTCCCTCTCCGAGACATCGCAGTGGTAACCTAGGCGTGCAGGTACTCCCTGTACAACATCAGGAGAATCCGTCCCTTCCTCACCACTCACTCAACCCAGCTCCTGGTCCAAGCGATGGTGCTGTCCCGCCTGGACTATTGCAACTCTCTCCTGGAGAGAGCATCGGCCATTAGACCCCTTCAGCTTATCCAGAACGCAGCAGCGCGCCTGGTCTTCAAACTCCCCCGACACTCCCATGTCACCCCCCTGCTCATTGACCTCCACTGGCTACCTGTGATGGCTCGCATCAAATTCAAAACATTGGTGCTCGCCTTCCAGGCAGTCCGAGGATCTGCCCCTCCATACCTCCAAAAGCTCATCAGACCCTACACACCTGCCAGATCCCTGCGTTCTGCCTCCTCAGGACGACTGGTACCCCCCCCCCCCCTTCATACTAGCACCCGGTCTCGACGTCTGTCTGTCCTGGCCCCACGGTGGTGGAATGAGCTCCCTGTGGAGGTCAGAACAACAGAAAGTCTGACTGCCTTCAAGCGCAGATTGAAGACTCACCTCTTCAAACTGCACCTCTCTCCACCCCTCCCTACCTCCTTGTGACCCCCCTTGATTATGTAATTGTGTGGTTACCCCCCCAAAAAAATTTAATAAAAATAAATAAATAAATTTACCAATCACAATGACTGCGCCTGGTACTTTCATTCGTGATTACCTTTTAGGGTTGTTTTAACGCACTTGTTCCTAGTTCGGAAATGCACTATGTACGTCGCTCTGGATAAGAGCGTCTGCTAAATTACTATAATGTAATGTAATGAAAAATATTACTAGTTTTATTTTACTTTGCCTAGCCTATACAATTATCAAAGAGCTGTCATAAAAAGAAAAATATGTAAAAGTAGGCTATGACTGTCTGGTATATAATACCAGACCAATATTAGATGGATCATTCATTGATACACCCCGCAGTGTAGATCTACCAGTGCTCCAGGTTAAAATCTCTCTCCTCCCTGGCCACATCCTTCCAGCATGTGACAGATGCACTCAAAAAATAAATATTTGGACAGTGGTTGCAAGTAATGGGCTATTATTAAGTATATGTGACTTCAACTGGTTAAGTCACATATAGGCTATTATCTTACCGTACATTACTTTATTAGGTAGGCTAAATTGTAAAAAAAAATTTTTTTAAAGTAAAACCAACGATTTATTTGTTTACTTAGTAATATTGCGTGCAACCACTATCCAGCGATAATTTTTTTGATTGTGTGATGGGTATATCCCAGTCATCAATAGATCAATCATTTTATCAGTGTGATGTATTAATACGTTCACTGCATGCCTATACCCAGGGCGGTGCAACCCGGGGGGCAGGTACAACAAACGGGTCATTAGAATATCATGCCCTGTACCACCCACATTTTGACATAAGCACCTGCACAACACAAGTTAGAATACGGCCTAAGTCAGCTCGCATTAAATCCGCGCAGGAGAGGCACATGACTTAAGTTGGCCATCTCTGAATCCGACCCTTAGAGCCATTTAGCCAACCATGGGTTCCATACTATTCCCGTGTAATTTACAGCTTAATCTAGTCCCAATTCCCATAGAGATCCATTCAAATGCAGAGAGGTTATTGTATCGCTTGTAAGAGTACCAGAAAATAAGAAAATAAGTACCAGTGAAAAAATGCTATCTTGGTAATGGCCTTGATATGAGGCTGAGAATCAAAAATCACTCCAAGGTTTTTGATAGTCGGACTTTCAGAAATAATACAGCCATCAATGTTAACACTCAAATGTTGGCTGGTCTAACAACTAATAACTCTGTTTTATCAGCATTTAACTGCAGAAAGTTCATATCCATCCATTTTTTAATTTCTGATACACATGCCTCTAAATTTAGGAGTTGGGAAAGGTCATTTGGCTTTACAGGTACATATAGCTGCGCGTCATCAGCGTAGCAATGAAATTTAACACCATATTTGCAAATGATGTCACCAAGGGGAAGCATATAGATAGAAAAAAGCAAAGGGCCAAGATCCCTGTGGTACACTAAACTTTACTTCAGAAAATTCAGAGATTGTATTATTGTATATTACACATTGAGTTCTATTTGATACATAAGAATGAAACCAAGAAAGCACCATCCCCTGGAAGCCAATATGCTTCTCCAGGTGGCTGAGAAGTATGCTAAGGTCCACGGTGTCAAATGCTGGTCTAGAAGCACTCAGGTCAAGAAGCAGCAACAATGATGTTAAGTCAGAATCAACAGTAAACAGTAAATCATTGAGTAGAATGACGGGACCGGAAGCCAGATTGAAATTTATCGTAAAGATTATTGTTGAATAGGTAGGCAGTAAGTTGATCAGCGACAGCCCTTTCAAGTAATCTTATCATGGGTGGCTGTGGCTCAGGAGGTAGAACGGGGCGTCCGCTGATCGCAGGGTTGGCGATTCGATCCCCGGCTACTCCTGTCCACATGTCGAAGTGTCCTTGGGCAAGACACTGAACCCCAAATTGCTCCCAATGAGCAGTCTAGCGCCTTGCATGGCAGCTGCTGCCATTGGTGTGTGAATGTGTGTGTGAATAGGTGAGTGAGAGGCCATTGTAAAGTGCTTTGGATAAAGTGCAGTCCATTTACCATTTACCATTTGTGAAGAATTTCAGAAAATCATCAGCATTGAATGAAGAGCTATTGGCAGGGGCATTTTGTGTGAGTTTCATAACAGTATCAAACAGAAACAGAGGATTATTTTTATTAATATTAATCAAGTTATAAAAATATGCTGTCCTATCAGCTGAGAGTGCACGTTTATACTTCTTAAAACTCTCGACCCAGTCAAAGCGAGAAATGTCTTGTTTTGACATACGCCACCTGCGCTCAAGATTTCTACAAATCTGTTTGAGTGCATGGGTGTCCTCTGAAAACCATGGCGCTGATTTCATCCTGGTGCGTTTTCTTGTTGTAAGAGGAGTGACAGAGTCAAGCATTTTAAGCAAGGCACTATGCTTATTCAATTTGCACTACAGGAGTCAAGTACATCAGGTAAACACTCAGCCAGTGTAGACCTAGCATTGCTGTCAATACGGCGATACATATATGTATCAGGGTCAGAATACTGACATGGAGTACAGAGAGATACATTGAAAAAGACACAGGAGTGATCAGAAACGAACCTGTAAAATAGATGAAACATCAGCATCAATACCCTTTGTAAAAATTAGGTCCAGTGTAGTTCCACGGTTGTGAGTGGCATTCTTCACATGTTGGGTAAAGTTTAGACAAGTAACAAGATCCATAAATGCCGCTGCTCTAGAATCTGAACAGTCGTTTACATGAAAGTTAAAATCACCCAGTAAAATTACTCTAAAATTGCGACCCAACAATATCAAAATACTTTTGATATCTTATTTTCAGGTACTCTTTATGGGAGTTAGGGGATTCTAGATTAAGCTGTAACAGTATGGAACACATGATTGGCTAAATGGATATGCAGTAAATGTGGATTAATGGTGGAAATTAAGGGTTTCTTCTCCTGACTTATTTTTCCATAGAGTTCAATAGGAAAATGAGTCAGGAGAAACAACCCTTAAAGTGATCCATCCACCAGATCCATCTACTGCTTATCTGGCAAGTCTGAGGCTTGTTTGATACCCCAGACCCTTGACCATTTACAGCCATTTAGCCAAACATGTGTTCAATTTCAAATCCAATGTCCTGGAGGAGCCAAAACAACAAAAAATGTGTCACTATCCAAATACTTTTGGACTGCGCTGTATGTACACCAATCTGTACTTCTCAATAACTTAAGCATCAAGTTATTTTAAGCTCCTTCATGTGATCTGTTTGATTTTTAGTACTGGAACGATGGGCTTTATTTTGATAGCATAGTGTACATTATGCAGATTTAAAACAAAAAAACTTTATTATTTATTCAGACATAACAGAATTCAGGGTTTGGATGTAGCTACAGGGACAACATGCCCTGTATAGACAAGGCCAGGTGTACAGTAAACAAAGTTGTTTCTGCTTCTTTTTTTTTAGCAGATAGAGGGATGGGAAATCTTAGATACCCAGATTTGACACAATAAATCAGATTGGCTATATCGACACGATGGGGTACACCTTAATTTTTATTTGTTTCTACAAAACGTACAGGTGGGACTTTCCAGATCCCTGTGCATCAAGAGATTCTAGCACCTCCCTCACGTTAGCTGAACCACACTGAGGCTTTTTTCAGAGTCACTAATGTTGCTACAAAAAAGGAGAACTTCCACATGCATATTCTTTCTGTGCTTGCTACATAGCTCAAATTATAGCACATGTTATGCCAAACAATGTAAGTTATGGCATCTGGTCACAGAACTGTAGGCCTACACCAGTGGCGGCTGCTGAGCTGAAAATTGAGGAGGCAGAAAACTTCCCTTTAAACTCAATCATTTTCCAATCATTTCCCTTGATTAACAAGTGTGCCAACGATCTGAACAATAATTTGCAGGTGAGGACACAGCGTCTTTCTTCATGTCAGGGAGATTAAACGGAAAAGTACACGATCATAGAAATGCACAACCTGCAATCAAAATAATCGAACAAAAGCTGAGCTTTAAGATCGTTTAATATCCATGAATATTCTCGGAATTTGAGTGCGGAGAAAAAAAGAGCAGATGTATCCACAATTATAATGTTGATTAAAATGTACACAATTTTGCGACGCAAATTAAAATAATTGAATGACTTGCCTAATAGCCTAATTGAGGAGCTGGCTACATTTGATGGTATTGAGTAATTAGTTAATTAAACGCTGTAGCCTATTGTTAATCAAGGGAAATGATTGAGACCAATAATCGGTTTAAGGGGAAGTTTTCTACCTCCTCAATTTTCAGGTCAGCAGCCGCCACTGGCCTACACAGCTAACATTTGTCCTCTATTGAAATTTTGATTTCTTCTATATCAGACAAGTAATATATATAGTAATGTTTTCTTTACCTTGACATGTTTCGACGGAAACTTCCGTCTTCCTCAGAAGTGTCACCTGATGGTAGTGTGACGTGTCATTATCAGCTGATGTTACTGAGGCGTGACCGCACTGTCAGTTTTGACAGAGCGGTCACGCCTCCTGCTGTCTGGTCGCTCCTTTAGGACGGTGCTCCAGGTATGAGACAGCATGTACGCCCCCTCGTCCCGGTTCATCGTCCTTTGGGCTCGCTTCCGGATTTCAATCGCTTCCATGATCCAGCGTTGATATCTGTTGTCCTCGGTGCGGATGACTTTGGCCTTGTCCCAGTCCATAATGTGATTTTCCCTTTTGCAATGATCCGTGATGGCTGATTTAAGGTTCTCTTGTTGTGCCTTATCTTTTATTGATCTCGTCTGTCTTTTCTCTGTTTCTTTTTCACATTCCTTTTTGTGTTCTTTTTGCCGTGTGCTGAAGCATCTTCCTGTTTCTCCAATGTAAATTTTATTGCACGAAAGGCATGGTATTTCATATATGACATTGCATTTTTTGTTTTGTTCAATTTTGTCCTTCGGATGTACTAAAAGCTGTCTCAGTTTAGTGTGTGGTTTGACCGGTGTATTGATGTGATATTTTTTCATGACCCTTTGTATGCGTTCGGTGACCCCTCTGATGTAAGGTAGTGTCACTGCGCCTCTGTTTTCTGTTTTGTTTTTGTGTTTCTTTTTGCCTTCCTGTGTGTTTTCTTTCTTTTTGACCTGTCTTATTCCTTTATCTATTGCCCATTTTGGATATTGGCATTTCTTTAGTGCATCCTGTATGTGTTTTTCCTCCTGTTTTCTGTCTTCTTCCTCCGTTATAATACTGGCGCGTTCATATAACGTTCTAATCACTGATAATTTGTGTGTTGTGGGGTGTTCTGATGTCCATAATAAATACTGGTCTGTATGTGTAGGTTTCCTGTGTATTTTTATTTTTATTTGTCCTCTAATTAGGCTACAACTCACAGTATGCCAACTTGCTATAGCCCGCGGTTACTACATACTACGTTACTTCTATAATAACTTTACCTAGCTCGCCACAGTTCAAAGGTATTTCGTTATCCAAGTTCAGCTGTACATATTCAGTGGGTCAGCTACTAAGTTTAGTGCCAAACTCACTTAACATTTGGACATCTCTCGCGGGAGTTAACGACGCTCACGTTCACGTTCATTTGTTGCAAACTGATACGTTCAGCTCACCGTTCACCAAAAACATGAGCATGTTCAATGAACGCACTCTTTTGCGCATTCATGCACAACACTGGATCTTGTTACCTTTTTCTTTGTTGTTTTTGAGCGTGTGGCAGACACCAGAAAGTGGCCTGATACTGATTGGACGTTGTTGCTACAAAGCGTTTTAACTGGCAAAGCTCAGGAGGCATATTCTGCTTTAAGTTCAGTTGACAGTCAAAATTATCTTTTGGTTAAGACTGCTGTGTTAAAAGCTCATGAACTAATCCCGGAAGCATACCGACAGCAATTTAGAATGTTCAAAAAGGGAGATAAGCAGTGTGGCAGGGTGGGCGTGGTTAGCCTCTGCGTGCAGAGAGAGAGAGAGTGAGCTGAGCGGCTCTCGGACCCGGAGCCACAGCTGTCATAAGTTAATCAGCATCACGGGGAAACGTGATTGAATAATGGTTTAATTGTTTCTGATTGCTATGACAGTGAGCCGGGGCTTGAAAAGGGAGAGACGGGCGGACAAACGGGGCTGGCTGGAGACGGAGGAAGTAGAAGCTCCGAGAAGCCAGAGCCGAGAGAACGAAAACAAACAAGAATAAAAATAACCAAACGTGTTTTCGAAAGCGTCTGTGTGGTCTCAAATCCTTCTCGAGCGGTGGCACTCGAACTTGCCACAAGCAGACTCAAGTTAAATATGCGAGAGAGCTATTAATGCATTTTAATCGTTGGTGTACAGCTTCTGATGTCAATACTCTAGTTGATTTGCGTAATTTGGTTGTGCTCAATAAAAAAATGCTGTCACTGATCGTATAGCTACGTATGTTAATGAGCATAAAGTGTGTACTGCTTTCGAGGCTGCTGTCCTAGCGAACGAATATGTTTTGACTCATAAAAGTATTTTTTTTAGGTGTTGGGTTTACCCAAACTTGTAAGTTTGATCGTGGCTTTCAAAATGATTTGCATAATGTCTGTAATTACATTACTATAGGGACATTGGAAAAGCGACTGCCCTGTTCTTAAATCTAAAGGTCAGTCTTCAGGTAGTGGGGCCTGTGTGAGGTCTGCCGCTTTAGCAGTGCCTGTCCATAACCCGTTTAATCTCAGTGAACTGTCTAAAGTCCAGTTAGATCTGTCCATTTCACGTGAAAACGAGTCAGATTACTCACCATTTGTTACAGAGGGTTATGTATCGTTTGTTGATGGCAATGACAAGGTGTCAGTGAAAGTTCTGTGTGATACAGGCACATCAGAGTAATTTGTAATTTTGAAAAGCCAGCGGAATGGCCCGACTGGAAACAGCGGTTTGAAAGGTACAGAATCGCTACTAAACTGAACAAAGATGACGAACCTGTGCAAGTTAGCTGCTTAATATACGCCATGGGAAGCGAAGCAGAGAATGTATTCAGGTCGTTCGTCTTTGCTGCAGAGAAAGAGAAAGGATTATGGTATCGTGCTTAAGAAGTTTGACGAGTACTTCGTTCCGAGGAGGAATATCATTCACGAACGAGCGTGTTTTCATCAGCGTGTTCAGAAGCCGGGAGAGAAAGCAGAGAGCTTCATAAGGGCTTTATATGACATGTCGGAACACTGTGACTTCGGTGCAAGCCGGGAAGAGAATATCCGGGACCGGATTGTCGTTGGGATACTGGACAAAGAAGTCTCACGTAAGCTGCAATTGATGCAAGATTTGAAGTTAGCCCAGACGGTACAGACAGTCCGACAGGCTGAAGAAGTGGCTACGCACGTCAACATGCAGGGAGAAGCAGTGGGGGCAGTGCATGAAGTTACTCAGCAGAGCCACAGGTACCCAAAGTCTAAACCACAGAGTGGGCCAAAATTAATAAAATGGGGAAATGAAAAGAAATGTTTTAAATGTGGCAAAATACAACATAGTAAAGATGAAAGCTGCCCTGCTAAAAAATCCACCTGTCATGTTTGTCACAAATCTGGACATTGGGCCAGAGTGTGCAAGAATAAGAAGCAAGTGAGTGAGGTTACTGAGCAAACAGAGCAGCCAGAGCAGTCAGCTTACTTTCTTGGTGCTGTGACAAATGTAGGCAAGGAAAGTGAACAGTGGTCAGTTGAGCTACTTTTGGACAAGAGGCCAATACTGTTCAAAATAGACACAGGGGCTGATGTGAATGTAGTCAGTGAGGAGACATACCACACATACACCCCAGAGAGTGTACTAGAGCCACCAGACATTCCACTGGACAGCCCAGGTGGAGAGCTAAAATGTCTCGGGCGGTTTCAGACCACTGTAACCTACAAAGGAAAAGCATACCCACTCACAGCATATGTAGTAAGGGGCCACACTGTTAATAACCTACTCAGCTGCTCCATGTCAGTGACAATGAACCTAGTGAGGAGAGTAGATGAAATCAGTCTGAACAGTGAGCAGCAACCGGCCTATGGGACACTGAAAACTGAACCTGTGAAGATACAGCTAAAAGACAATGCCCAGCCGTATGCAGTATATACAGCACGCCGAGTACCCCTCCCAATGCTCCAGAAGGTGAAGGAAGAGCTACAGAGAATGGAGAGTAATGGCATCATTGAGCCTGTGACACAACCTACTGAGTGGTGTGCACCCATGGTGCCTGTCTTGAAGAAGAACACAGGCAAAGCCCGCATCTGTGTTGATCTGAAAAGACTTAATGAGTCAGTCAAAAGAGAGCAGTACATCCTGCCTACTGTAGATGAGATAACAGCCAAGCTAAGTGGTGCTACTGTCTTTTCCTCACTTGATGCTGCTAGTGGATTTTGGCAAATTCCACTGCACCCAGATAGCTGTAGGCTCACCACATTTATTACTCCATTTGGCAGATACAGTTTCAAACGTTTGCCATTTGGAATTACTAGTGCACCAGAGATATTCCAGAGGAAGATGATGGAGACTCTACAGGGGCTGGAAGGTGTCGAGGTCTTCATGGACGACATCTTGGTTTATGGGACCACTATGGAACAACATAACAGCCGCCTCAACAAAGTTATGCACCGCATACAGTCAGCTGGTCTTAAGCTGAATGCGGAGAAGTGTTCTTTCCGGCAGAGTCAACTGCGGTTCCTGGGTCATCTCATCGACCAGTCAGGGGTCCGACCTGATCCAGAAAAGGTCGCAGCCATTCACCAGATGCCACCACCAGGAAATGTCACAGAGTTAAAAATAATTCTGGGCATGGTGAATTTCCTAGGGAGATACATTCCCAACCTATCAACAGTGGGGCAGCCGCTCCATGAGTTGTTGAAGAGTAAGAATGACTGGACATGGTGTCATGCACAACAGACAGCCTTTGAAAACATAAAAGAGCTGCTGACAACTGCACCAGTTTTAGCCTATTATGATGTCACTAGACCCACTGCAGTGTCAGCTGATGCCAGCAGTTATGGACTGGGGGGTGTGTTACTACAACTCCACGGAGAGCAGTGGAAACCCGTGGCATATTGCTCCAGACGACTCTCAGATGCTGAAACACGCTATGCCCAGATAGAAAAGGAGTGTCTGGCCGGGGTGTGGGCATGCGAAAAGTTTGACAGGTACCTAAACGGCCTAGAACAGTTCAGGTTAGTGACAGACCACAAGCCACTAGTGCCTCTCATTAACAGTCAGAGCTTGGAGAAGGTCCCTATCAGATGTCAGCGTCTACTCATGAGGCTCATGAGATTCAGCCCAGTGGCGGAGTATGCACCAGGAAAGACTCTTGTTGTAGCAGATACACTGTCACGCAGCCCACTGACATGCAGTAAAGGTGGGATAGATTCACACAGTGATGTAGCCTGCTACGTAGCCACAGTAGTGGGAGGGATCCCAGCATCACCAAGTAAACTTGACAGCATCAGGAAGGTCACTGAAACTGACAAGGAGTTACAGTTAGTCAGTAAGCTCATCAGGTCAGGTTGGCCCGAACACACTAGTAGCATCCCTATGGATGCCAGGGAGTTCATTAAAGTGAGGTCGGAGCTCTCAGTAGAAAATGGCCTAGTCTTAAGAGGGTGCAGGATTGTAGTGCCAAGGTCAATGAGAGGCGAAATCCTAGAGAAACTACACCAGGGGCATCAAGGCCTGATTAAATGTAGAGAGAGAGCCAAATCATCAGTATGGTGGCCAGGGCTGTCTAAGGAGTTAAAGAACACAGTGATGTCATGCCAGGTGTGTCGTGAACTGAAGAGGACGCAACTAAAGGAACCTCTTATCTCCACACCACTGCCTGACCGCCCTTGGCAGAGAATCGCATTAGACCTGTGCGAACACAAACACCACAACTATCTGATAATATCTGACTACTACTCCAGATTCCTGGAAATACTGCACCTGTCCTCAACCACCAGTGCACACGTTATTCAGAAACTGAGAACCGTGTTTGCCAGATTCGGAATAGTGGAGGAGGCCGTAACTGATAACGGGCCTCAATTCTCAAGTGCAGAGTTCCAGAAACTAGCAAAGGAGCTAGATTTCAAACATATCACATCTAGCCCACATCATCCTCAGGGCAACGGACATGCGGAAAGAGCAGTACAGGCAGCTAAGAAAATCCTTAAGCAGGAAGATCCGCTGCTAGCCCTGATGGTCTACAGATCCACTCCTTGTTCCACCACAGGCTTCAGTCCAGCTGAGCTGTTAATGGGGAGAAAGATCAGGACAACGGTCCCGACCTTGGAGAAAAATCTCCTGCCTAAATGGCCCAGCAGGAAAGCAGTGAGAGAGAACGATGTGAGACAGAAAGCAGTGCAGGCTCACTATTTCAACCGCCGTCATGGAGCCAGATCCCTGCCTGCTCTACACCCAGGAGAAACAGTCTTCGCCAAACTAGATCATGAAAAGAAGTGGTCTACACCAGCGGTGGTCTCAGGAGAGGCTGCCACACAGAGATCCTACATCATCACCACCCAGGAAGGTGCAGTGCTGCGGCGGAACCGTCGTCACCTCCTGGCAACACCAGTTTCCCACCACACTCCACCAACTTCTACTGAGGGAGCGGAGATGGATGTACAGTCTGCAGTGACTGCCCCACCAGAGACTGTCGCTGCAAACCAGACTGTGACCACAACCAGCACACGTCTGCCTAGCCAGACCGTGACCAGGTCTGGAAGGATGTGTAAACCAGTTGACAGGCTTGACCTGTGAATGAGTGAAACTCATTATGGCCTTTGGGGGAGGGTGAATGGAAAATTGACACACACAAGGGACTAATTGTTGTTGCACAATTTGTCACGAACCAAACACGGGCTGAACCCAAATGCACGACCAAGAGACAGGGAAACAGGAATGGGTGTTTATTAGGAGCTTTGGGGTAGTCCCAGGCTCAACACAAACTTAACAAAAATGTCAAAGAGTGTCCAGGAAGTAGCGAACTGCTCCAAACCGGAGCTGGGCTTGTACTGGGCCAGGAGGCCCACACTGGAACCGGATCACGGGAACGAAGGGTTGTTCCGAACCGGAACTGGACTTGATCTGGACCGGAAGATCCAACAGGAACTGGATCACGGGAACGAAGGATTGGTTCCGAACCGGAACTGGACTTGAACTGGACCGGGAGGTCCAACAGGAACTGGATCACGGGAACGAAGGTTTTGTTCCGAACCGGAACTGGGCTTGATCTGGACCGGGAGGTCCGACAGGAACTGGATCACGGGAACGAAGGTTTTGTTCCGAACCGGAACTGGACTTGATCTGGACCGGGAGGTCCAACAGGAACTGGATCACGGGAACAAGGTTTTGTTCCGAACCGGAACTGGACTTGATCTGGACCGAGGGTCCAACGGGAACTGGATCACGGGAACCAGGTTTTGTTCCGAACCGGAACTGGACTTGATCTGGACCGGGAGGTCCAACAGGAACTGGATCACAGGAACGGACTCTGGACCGGAGGGTCCAACAGGAACTGGGCTGGAGGCAGAGCATCCAACTGCGCAGGCAACGTTAGTCTTGGCGGGGGTACCGCAACACATACAGGGAGACTTGACTGCTACAGGCTGGATCCATGTGGAACACTGGTCTAGGAACCAAGGAGGTAGATCGGGGAAAATCACAGCAGAGCTTACAGTTAAACAGCACCAAACTACAGGAGACCATGAAACGCACGAACAACGTTAACGAACTGGTGCCGAATAGCAGCCAGCGAGAGGTATAAGTAGGGGAGTGAAATTGAAACCAATCACCAAAAGCATGAGGAATGTAACCGAGAGTGATTGACTAATTGACTGGTGCGGAATGCATGCAGGAAGGGGGAAAGGAGATAGGTTGAACCTAAAGTGAGGGAACAGAGAGAATCAGACAGAAGGGGCACGCCCAGCCTGTAGCGACAGGGAAAACACGGACACAGGGAATCCACCATGACACGGGAGGAAAGGGAAAAACATGGAGAACGGACAGGAAGGGAGCGGAACGTTACAGTACCCCCCCCTCAAAGAACGCCACCTGGCATATCCGGAGGCCTAGTTTTGTCCGGGAACTGCTTGTGGAAGTCCGAGATGAGAGAGTGGTCCAGAATGAGGCTCTTGTGGAGCCAGGACCGCTCCTCCGGGCCATACCCCTCCCAATCGACCAGGTATTGGAAGCCCCGGCCCTTGCGGCGAATGTCGAGTATCCGACTCACCGTGTAGGCCGGGGCGTGGTCGATGATCCGGGGCGGGGGTGGAGTGACCGCCGGGGCACTGAGGGGGCTGGAGGCGACAGGCTTTATCTGGCTCACGTGGAATACGGGGTGGACCTTAAGGGAAACAGGAAGGGAGAGTTTAACAGAAACGGGGTTGACCAGGCAAACAATGGGGAAGGGACCAATAAACCGGGGTTGAAGTTTCTTAGATGACGTGGGGAGGGGAATATTGGCTGTGGACAGCCAGACCTGCTGACCGGCCTTGTACTGCGGGGCTGCGGTCCTGTGACGGTCCGCCAGACGCTGGGTACGGGAGTTTGAGCGAAGGAGTGCGGTGCGTGTGAGTTTCCACGTCCGCTTGCATCTTAGGAAGTGGGACTTGACGGTGGGAACTGCCACCTCGGCCTCCTGGGCCGGGAGGAGGGGAGGTTGGTACCCCAATGAGCACTCGAAGGGAGACATCCCCGTGGATGCGCACTTCAGGGAGTTGTGCGCATACTCCACCCAAGGGAGGAAACGGCTCCAGGAAGCGGGGTTGCGAGCAGTGATGCACCGCAGGGCGGCCCCCAGGTCCTGGTTCGCCCTCTCCGCCTGGCCGTTAGTCTGGGGATGGAACCCCGACGACAGACTAGCCGACGCACCCAGGGCCACACAGAACGCCCTCCACACCTGGGAGGAGAATTGGGGCCCACGGTCCGATACGATGTCGGATGGGATCCCGTGCAGCCTGACAACGTGCAGCACCAGGAGCTCCGCTGTTTCGAGGGCGGAAGGGAGTTTGGGAAGAGGGATAAAGTGAACCGCCTTGGAGAACCGGTCCACAATAGTCAGGATGGTGGTGTTGCCCTCTGACAATGGTAGCCCGGTGACGAAGTCTACCCCAATGTGACTCCAAGGACGGCCCGGGACAGGGAGGGGGTGGAGAAGCCCGGAGGGAGGCTGGTGGGATGTCTTGCTCCTGGCGCAAACGGGGCAGGCTAGGACAAACGCACGGGTATCCCCCTTGAGGGTGGGCCACCAAAAGCTCCTCCTGACCAGGGCGATGGTTCTGGCAACCCCTGGGTGACAAGCCAGACGGGAGGCGTGAACCCATTCCAGAACCTGGGGACGGACAGAGTCGGGCACAAACAGAGAGGGGTTAGGGTTATTGCGGGGATCCGGTTGGGAGGCCTGGGCGGCCTTCACGACTTCTTCGATCTCCCAGGACACCGCAGCCACAATACAGGAAGTGGGTATAATGGGCTCCGGGTCAGCAGGACTGGAGGGGGGGGGGAAAATGCGGGACAAGGCATCAGCCTTGGTGTTACGAGAGCCAGGGCGGAAGGTTACTGAGAAATTAAAACGGGCAAAAAACAGCGACCACCTAGCCTGACGGGCGTTAAGCCTCTTGGCGGACCTAATATAAATTAAATTGTGATGGTCCGTGAGGACAATAAATGGGTTACCTGCCCCCTCCAGCCAATGACGCCATTCCTCCAGTGCCAGCTTTATCGCTAGAAGTTCCCGGTCCCCGACATCATAATTGCGCTCAGCGGAGGACAGTCTCCGGGAGAAGAAGGCACAGGGATGGAGCTTGCTGTCCAAGGCGGCACGCTGCGACAGAATGGCCCCCACCCCGGTGTCGGAGGCATCAACCTCCACAGTAAACTGACGGGTGGTGTCGGGGTGACAGAGAATGGGGGCAGTGGAAAATCGAGCCTTGAGTTGTTCGAAGGCCCGTTGAGCCTCGGGATTCCAGCAATAGGGAATGGACGTGGAGGTGAGTTTGGTAAGTGGGGCAGCAATGACACTGTAATTGCGGATGAACCGACGATAAAAATTGGCGAACCCGAGGAACTGTTGGAGGTGCTTACGTGAGGATGGTTGGGGCCATTCTGTCACCGCCTTGACTTTGGTAGGGTCCGCCCGGATACTGCCCTTCTCGATGATGAAGCCGAGGAACGGGACAGACGAGACGTGGAACGAGCACTTCTCGGCTTTCACGAAGAGCTGGTTCTCCAGTAGCCACTGGAGAACCTCCCGGACGTGGAGAACGTGTTCCTGGGGGGATTTGGAAAAAATGAGGATGTCATCTATATAGACAAAAACACTTTTGCCCGACAGGTCACGCAGGACATCATTCACCATCCCCTGGAAGACTGCTGGGGCATTAGTGAGGCCGAACGGGACCACCAGGTACTCGTAGTGGCCCAACGGGGTGTTGAATGCAGTCTTCCACTCGTCCCCCTCGCGTATACGCACCAGGTGGTACGCGTTACGGAGGTCGAGTTTGGTGAAGATGACTGCCTGGGAGAGGGGTTCAAAGGCAGTGTTAATGAGGGGAAGAGGGTACTTGTTGCGGACAGTAACCTCATTGAGACCCCGGTAGTCGATGCAGGGCCGCAATGAGCCGTCCTTCTTCCCAACGAAGAAGAACCCTGCACCAACCGGGGATGAGGAGGGACGGATTATGCCTGACGCAAGTGACTCGTGGATGTAGGTTTCCATGGCCAGCTTCTCCGGGCCCGACAGGCTGTAGAGGCGACCAGATGGAAGCTTGGCTCCCGCCAGCAGGTCGATGCAACAGTCGTAGGGTCTGTGAGGAGGCAAAGACAGGGCACGTGACTTAGAAAACACTTGTGACAGGTCATGATAATGGCTGGGAACATTGGCTAGGTCGGGTACAGGAGGGATAGGTCTGTTACTCGTGGCCCCCGGGGGGGGTAGAGCAGAGCGGAGACAGTTGGCTAGACAGTGACCGCTCCATGCCAGGATGCGACCGGCTAGCCAATCGATGTGGGGGTTGTGGAGGCGCAGCCAGGTCTGTCCCAGGACCATGGAGGACTGTTTGGAGTGAATCAGTAGGAGTTGGATCGTCTCCCGATGATTGCCAGAAACAACGAGCTGTAGGGGAACGGTGGAGTGGGTAACTAACCCCAGACTCCTACCGTCCAGGGCGTGAGCAGTGATGGGGTTGGGTAAGGCCTCCGTGGGGATCCCGTACCTCTTGACAAAGGTGATATCAATGAAACTGGAATCGGCCCCGGAGTCGATTAGGGCAAATGTAGAGGCGGTGTTGTCCCTCCACAGGAGAGTGACCTTGAATTCAAGGCGGTTCTGGGCCGCATGGTTTGGGATGATGGGGCTCGTCAGTACACCCAGTCTTACTGGCGAGCCCTTTCTTTTGGGCGGATGGGACAAGAAGCTATTTGGTGGCCTGTCTTGCCACAGTAGAAACAGGACTGGGTGCGGAAACGGCGTTGGCGCTCCTCGGCGTCCACCGTGATCTTGCCCAGTTGCATGGGCTCCTCCTCGGGAGACAAAGCGACGACTTTCGGCCCCTGGACGGGAGAGGGTTGGCGAGCCCGGGAAGGGGCATAGGGCGGAAGACGGGAGGGATTCTTCTCTCGCTCACGGGCCCGGGTTCTGAGACGGTTATCGATGGCGATAGCCAAGCTGATGAGGCCATTGAGCGAGTTAGCTTCCTCCCGAGTCGCTAGCTGGTCCTTCAGCTCTTCACTGAGAGCCTGACGAAAGGCCCCCTGAAGGGAGGTGTCGTTCCATCCCGCCTCCGCAGCGAGGGTGCGGAACTGGATAGCCATCTCCGCTACGCTGCGGCTGCCCTGCCGGACCTGTAGGAGGCGTTGGGTAGTGTCTAGGCCGCAGATCGGGTGGTCAAAGACGCGCCGCATCTCCGCGGTGAAGAGGGCGAAGCTGTTGCACGTAGGAGCCTGACTGTCCCAAATAGCTGTGGCCCACTCCAGGGCACTGCCTCCCAGGCTGCTCATGACAAAGGCGATCTTGCATGGGTCTGAGGCGAAGGAAGTGGGCTGCATGCGAAAAACAATGTCGCACTTCATTAAAAATTTGCGGCACCTCCCCAGCCCCCCGCGGTATAATTCGGGGTGTTGAACTCTGGGCTCTCGGCCAGGAGAGGGGACCGGAACCTCGGGAGGCAGTTCGGGTGTTGGGCCCACAGGGATCCGAGGAAGAGGCAGGTGAAGCGCTAGTTGAGCGACCTGCTCCGTAAGTCCCCCCAGCACTTCCAACACGTCGTCCATCCGGCGGCCCTGTTTGTCGCTGACCGCGGATTGGCAGGAAAAGGCGTGGCGAAGCTGCTCGAGGTCGGCTGGGTCCATGTTTTTAGACCTGTTCGTTCTGTCACGAACCAAACACGGGCTGAACCCAAATGCACGACCAAGAGACAGGGAAACAGGAATGGGTGTTTATTAGGAGCTTTGGGGTAGTCCCAGGCTCAACACAAACTTAACAAAAATGTCAAAGAGTGTCCAGGAAGTAGCGAACTGCTCCAAACCGGAGCTGGGCTTGTACTGGGCCAGGAGGCCCACACTGGAACCGGATCACGGGAACGAAGGGTTGTTCCGAACCGGAACTGGACTTGATCTGGACCGGAAGATCCAACAGGAACTGGATCACGGGAACGAAGGATTGGTTCCGAACCGGAACTGGACTTGAACTGGACCGGGAGGTCCAACAGGAACTGGATCACGGGAACGAAGGTTTTGTTCCGAACCGGAACTGGGCTTGATCTGGACCGGGAGGTCCGACAGGAACTGGATCACGGGAACGAAGGTTTTGTTCCGAACCGGAACTGGACTTGATCTGGACCGGGAGGTCCAACAGGAACTGGATCACGGGAACAAGGTTTTGTTCCGAACCGGAACTGGACTTGATCTGGACCGAGGGTCCAACGGGAACTGGATCACGGGAACCAGGTTTTGTTCCGAACCGGAACTGGACTTGATCTGGACCGGGAGGTCCAACAGGAACTGGATCACAGGAACGGACTCTGGACCGGAGGGTCCAACAGGAACTGGGCTGGAGGCAGAGCATCCAACTGCGCAGGCAACGTTAGTCTTGGCGGGGGTACCGCAACACATACAGGGAGACTTGACTGCTACAGGCTGGATCCATGTGGAACACTGGTCTAGGAACCAAGGAGGTAGATCGGGGAAAATCACAGCAGAGCTTACAGTTAAACAGCACCAAACTACAGGAGACCATGAAACGCACGAACAACGTTAACGAACTGGTGCCGAATAGCAGCCAGCGAGAGGTATAAGTAGGGGAGTGAAATTGAAACCAATCACCAAAAGCATGAGGAATGTAACCGAGAGTGATTGACTAATTGACTGGTGCGGAATGCATGCAGGAAGGGGGAAAGGAGATAGGTTGAACCTAAAGTGAGGGAACAGAGAGAATCAGACAGAAGGGGCACGCCCAGCCTGTAGTGACAGGGAAAACACGGACACAGGGAATTCACCATGACACGGGAGGAAAGGGAAAAACATGGAGAACGGACAGGAAGGGAGCGGAACGTTACACAATTGTTAAAAAAAAATTTTTTTTTAAAAAGAACCCAGAAAATGTGTTGTGACCAAATGTTGAGTGCTTGAGATATGCACATTGTTTGCACTTTTGTGATTGCGCTTTTCTTGACAGCCAAGAGCAGTTTTGAATTGAATTGCGTGTTTTGAGTGATGTTTCTCTGAAATGTTGACAATAGACAGTGTTATTGGGTTTATTGTTATTGCAAATTTTCCTCTGCTAAGGTAATGTCTGATTTGTTTATTGGCTATATTCTAGTACAGCCTGTGTGAGATGCTGTTGTTTTTTGTTCCCTTAAAAAAAAAAAAATGTAAAATTTTTTAAAAAAACATTTAAAAAAGGGGAAGATGTCATATACGGTAGCAAAATGTTCCTGCGGCCCAGACCAGGCATTACGGTAAAAACAAGGCGCGAAGCAGGGACTTCCTGTTGGGAACTTTTTACATGTAGACAGAGACGTAACCAGCTAACTGTATCACCAACCTGTTTGTGAATAAACAACACGTTCGTATTGTTTAAAGAGGACTCCGTCCATCTTTTACACAGTACTTCAATCAGACCTGGTGCAAGGTGAGGTGATGATTGGGGTACAGCCTTCGCTGCCCATTGCTGGTGTTTCTATGATTCTGAGGAATAACCTTGCTGGTGGACGTGTCTGGCGTGATGTTCCTCCACCTTTGATAGTTACCCCAACGCTGTCTTTTCCGAGGGAACCAGATTAATGTGGTTTGAGTTACCCAGAGGTGTTTACCGCTTGTGCTGTGACGCGTGCCCAGAGCCGTGCGACATGTGAAACTACGTCTGATGCTGAACCTGAATTCTATGAGGCTAACCCTGCGTTCACACATCCAGCAACTTCGGTCGCCCAGTCGCCGGAAGTCCATTCATTCTCTATGAAGCTGAGCGACGGTCAGCGACCTGAGCGACTAGGAAACTGAGCGACCAAAATCGGCCGATAAATGTTGCCCGCAACTTAACTTTTGAGCGACCATCGTCCGTAACAGCCAATCAGAGTTCCACACTTCATATTTCCCCAACCGACACGAAACCATTTCGTGAATAATTGTTCCGCCCGATTTCACTCAAATTGCAGCAATGGAGTAGCAGCTAATAATAATGGTCCAAGCCTACCACGTCCTGTTCAATGTATAACATAACCTTAAAGGATATGTGTAGCTGTTCTACCAATATCACATTGAGCCAAAAAATACATGTTGAGTTTTATACATACATCTATCTATGTATCTAGCGTAGATAGTAGATAAAGATCGGTAGCTCGTGACGAAGATAAATATAGGCTAGCCTATCGCTAGCTAGCGAGAACACATAATTATCAGTGTCATGACATAACTATAAAGAATAGGATGCATCGCAAATATGTCTTTGTTCTACGTAGGCTTCTGCCGTTGTTTCTCTTTATCAAATAATTGTAGCTGCATGAACTGACTTGGATGACACAACGGGAAGCTCTTGCCCCGCCCCCAGCCTCGTAGAATTGACCGACTCAGCGACCAGTTGCTCGCTGTGAGAACGCAGCGTAAGGGAAGTGTTATAGAACAGGCTTCCCCACTCTCTTCTTTCTGGCCTGAAATTCCTCTGTCGTTTTCGCGGACTGACTTGAAGGAACAACAGGCAGATTCTACTCTAAAAGAGTTATTCAATCAAGTCCTTCCTTTTGATGTGGATTCGGTATTGCTCGTGGTTATTTCCTTCAGGATGGGTTGTTGGTAAGGAAATGGGTGCCTCACTGCTTTGTTAGTAATGTAATCCTTCAGATTGTGGTTCCTCTTAAATTTTGTGATTTGGTTTTGCAGACATACCATGATGCGATTGGACATTTGGCCATCCGGAAAACCGGATCCGGAAAACATACAATCGCATTTTACGTTTATTTTTTTTGGCCACGTGTTAACAGGGACATTTATGCTTATATTAAAACATGTCATACATGTCAGTTGACTGGGAAGCCAAATCAGATGGTGAAGCCTGCTCCATTGTATCCTAGTCCTCAGTTATGGATCAGCCTTTTGAATATTTGATCATTGATTGTGTCGGTCCTCTGCCTAAATCGAAAGCTGGCAGTAATGATTTATTAACCATTATGTGTCAAGCGACCAGATTATCTGCTGCTTATCCTTTGCGTACAATTACAACAAAATCTGCGGTAAAAGCCTTGTCTCAGTTTATTTCTATTTTTGGTATACCCAAGGTTATTCAGAGCGATCAGGGATCAAATGCACAGATTCTACAGCAGCTTCCCATTAAACATAACCAAGCGAGTGCTTATCATGCACAAAGTCAGGGAGCCTTGGAGCATTTCCATCAAACGTTAAATTCCTTGTTATGGGCTTATTGTACTGAAATGGATCGAGATTGGGAAGAAGGCTTGCCTTGGCTACTTTGGCAGCTAGAGAGGTGTCCCAACGGTATAGACGTTGGGAATGCAGAGCCCATCTGCCAGAGTTTCTTTCACGTTTCCGTTGATAAACGTAAACAGTTCGATTCTGAGATGAAGTATATGCTTGATAACGACATTGTCAAACCTTCGTTTTCCAGTTGGGCTTCTCCATGTATTTTGGTGAATAAGCCCACGTTTAGGTTTTGTACTGACTACAGGAAGGTAAATGCTGTCACCAAGCCTGATTCTTACCCTTCCCTTTCCCCCGCTTTTTAATTACTTCCGTGAGTGGGTTGCTGAAGTGTTGAGTGGGTGGGCCAGTTGGAGTATGTGTGTTTAGTTTTTGAGGAGTTGTCTTGGGGCCCGTGGGTCCCTGTTTTTATGGGGGGAGGTGTTACGGCTCTCTTGCTCCTCTGGTCGTTGGGTGGAGTTGGAGAGCCCATTAATTATGAGACACACCCGTTAAGTCTTTTTGCTCTATTTAACTTGCTGTTTCTCTCCACGTATGTGTTTGGTTGGGTTTTTGCGTCTTACAACACTCACTATGATACTTTTCACTCAAGCATATGCATACACAACTGATAACTTACAGACTTCCACGCCTCATGTTTTACTTTATTTTGTATGTGTTTTGGTTACTTTAAATAAATGTATATTTTGCTCAGTGAATTTCCTATGTGCTCTCTCTATTTTGTCATGGCTCTATGAGCCGGGTCGTGACACAATGCAAAAAGATTCATCCATGTGTCTCTTTGGCTGAATAAACCAGTTAGGGGACATCGGGCCCTTTGGGGCTACTGTCTGGGCCCTGGTACAAGAAAAAGTTACTGTCATTGGTATTTTTGTAAACCCCAGTGTGTAATAGTTCCAATGCAAAAAGATGAATTCATGTGTCTCTTCGGCTGAATAACACCATATGGGCGGGCCCAGTTGTGGCAACTGTCTGGGCCCCGATACAGGCATAAATTGCTGTCATTGCTATTTGTCTGTGTATCTCTTCAGCAGAATAAATGCATTTTTTGGCCCCCTATTTTGTGACCCCCAGGCTGCCTGTACAGGATGTGACCCGGCAGCAATATGGAATATTGAATCCTGGCCTTATACTAACATAACCAGACCATCAAACCTTTTGTATCTTTTCAGCTGAATAAACTCTCTGGGCTCCCAGTCTATTAATTCTAAGGCAAGTACCTGGTGAATGCACAGTAGTTTGGGGCAATATCTCTGCTCTCACAGGTAGAAAGTTGGCTGAGAGCTTATAATCAGGAGGAGAGATACTTTTCTACAAACCAAACATCAATTTTGGGCAGAATTCCCCTTTAAGAAATGCATAGATGAACAAGAGATATTTAAACTTTGGTGATTAATTGCAAATGATTGTTTTATTTTTCCCCATTCCAAGCAGTTTAGGGTTTAAAAGTGTTAAAGAACACAAGACATTCTGACTGCATGAGAAGCTTTATCATTTCAGTTTTTAGGGGAACCGCTGGTGTGCATCAATTGAGGGTGCCCCGGGAGAATAATCAAAATCTCTAATCTGTGGGGGCTTTGCCCGGAGTAAGGCCTCTGCGTGGAGGAGGTTAGCTGATCAGTGGCAGGGTAACTAATAACCTAATTGTATATTCAAAGAAGGGGATCATGGAGGGGGGTCCTGCAGGGTGGGGGTCAGGGGCTCCCAGCGTGCGGGTGTGGGTATGGTTACAGCGGTTTGGCTGCGTAAGGTCCCTCACCAGCAAGAAACCTGCTCCCTGTGGCCTTCCTAAGCCGGCTGTTCTGCTCCAGGTGACATCTGCTCCGGGCCTGTCCCTCCACTACCCCCCACCCCGCCCCCATACAGATGTTTTGCGGTCCCCGGGTCCTGCCCAAGCCGAGCGCAGCGGCCCCGTTTGATGTGTGATGAAACGGAATTGAGAGCAAGCCGCCATGGGACTCGGAGGGGACGTTGTTGGTGTTGGGAGGGGGTGTGGAGGGGAGAGGGAGCCAAGGAAACTGCCTCATTAGAATTTCAATCATGCCACCCACCCAGGCCCTGGGATGGGATGTCCCCGGAATGCAGTTCGGCGTTGTGCAGGGGGGTTGTCCCCATGGAGGGGGAGTGGGAGAGGTGTGAGAGGAACTGCCCGTGAACTTGGTCTCTGTTTATTCTATAGCTTCTCATCTAATCTCTCTCTCTCCTTCTCTTTTTCTCTCTCTTAAATTCAACTGTGTTTTAATGATATGGCCATAAATAGGTACAGCTAAAGCAGTAAATGCCATAAGATTAGAAGCAACAATGACATCAACTATATAATAGATACTTTGACTGATAGTTTTCTGTCTCTGTCTCTGTCTCTCAATTTTGATGTTGTTCTCTCACTTTTTCCCCCCTTTCTCAGTACAGTTAATTTCCTTTTTTATTAGCCAGATAGACCTCAGTAGAGACAGATACCTATAACTGTTACAGCCAAAGTGTGTGTGTGTGTATGTGTGCATGTGTAGCTGTGTGCACGTTTGCGTGTGCATGTGTGTGTTCATTCACATTCAAAAAAAGATGTCTTTGTCTGGCCTGCAGCAACGAGTCGTACCAGCGCTGTAACAGTTCAAACTCCCACCTGTCTACCTGTTCGCCACTTGAACACAACCTGTCTGTAGGCGGCGGAGAGGCAAAGTAAAGTTTAGGAGGAAGTGGCATGGGATGAGGTGTGTGTGAGCAAGATCAGGTAAAGCTGAGGATAGCTTAGCAGTTAGAGATCAAAGCCAAAAACAAAGGCACATTTCAAAAGGGCTCGGTGAGCTCAGTAGCAAGCCCCTGACGCTCCTCTGATAATACTTAGATCTATAAATGTTTGTTTTATTTATTTATTTACTTATTTATTTATTTTTAAGATTATTCATCACAATAATAATTTGGCCCTAACAAGCACTTGAGGGAGATGACTTCTTTCCCCTATTTTTTCTTTCGATCTTTGTTTTTCTTTCTCCATTGCACAGGAAGCTGTGGGATTTTGGGGGGGTCTATTAGAGAGAATGTTTTTTATTTGTGGCTAATGAATGATATGCATGGTATTTTCTTTCTTCTTTCATTCTTTTTATGGAAAATAGTGAGAATTTGAGAGAGGAGGCGGGAGAATTGGATCCATTTTCAAGGTTTTGTTAATTTAACCCTCTTGCCTCTGTGTGAGATTTCACGTTTCGCTTTTTAAAAAATGTTTCCTTGAAGAGCTTTACATAAGGGCAGCATTTTTTATGAATTATCCATGGAGTTTTATACATTTAAAGGACCTACTTATCTACTGTAGAAGGAATTTTAATGAATAAATATTATAGAATGATATACTTTAATCCAGAATTGGCACTGTTCATAATTACTGAATCAGTTATGGGCCTTTGCCATCTTTGATTTGTGATTGTCTGTGTGTAATGTATTCATTTTGAGTCTCTTTTTTTACTTGTGTGGGTTTCCCCCCCCTCTGCATCCAAGTTCTCTGCTTTTCTCTCTTTTATATACAATATTTTTAAACCAGCGTCATTAATACAATCTCTCAACACGTGGTAAAGGTGTTATTTTAAAATTCGTAATCACATTTTTGCAATGCTTTTATGAACCCAAAATAAAATAATGTTTGCAGAAGGCAAGTCTTATTTCGCTCGCGAGTCGCAACTCATCTACCAGAACTTTGTGGGTTCAAAGCCGTAGTGTGACATCATGATGTTGACATTGAGCTATGTAATTGAGGTGTGCACGGGTTCTTTTGCATCTGGATAACTGCAGAGGGCTACTCCACAAGACATTATCTTGATTGTAAATATGGCAATCAAAGTATAATTATAGTTTTCACTACCACAAAGGAGAGTTCTATGTCAATAAGGAAAATGAGCTAATCGAGCAAAGTTATGTGTTGATGGCTACTGTCGCTTGTGACCCTAATAACTACATTAACTTATCAGTTCGTTGTTGCCTAAACCTTTTTGTGTGCTCTTATAGAAGTCGTTCTGGATAAGACTATCCTTTGAATGCCTACATGTGATTTAGAACTGTCAGAAACAGCTTGGAAGCAAAGTTCAGAGCAAACTTTTAACTGCACATACACCCACAGCATAGGCAGGTTTCAGTACACCATTCTCACCACGTGTGCTGCCAGACGTAATACACAAGGTTAACACCTTCTCTAGCACCACCTTTTTGGAGAAAAGTAAGATGGTTACTGAAAATAAAATGGTTACTGAAAATAAAATGGTTACTGTTCTTGAACCTCTTTGACTATATGCATAATCCTGGTCTCATCTCAAAGGTAACCCTTGGGAGTTTGATTTCAGTAATGCAAGAGTCAGAATTACTCTATGTATTAATGAGACAAATTAAATCAATATTTATTTACATAGCGCATTTCACCACCAATTGTCACAATACGCTTCACAGAAAACCCTGGCCTAAACCCCCTCAAGAGCAAGCCAAAGGCAACAGCAGCAAGGGAAAACTCCCTGGTGGTAGATAGGAAGAAACTTTCAGTGAACACACACACACACTGAATCTCTCCCACTCAATAATCACCTGTAAAATAAAGATGCGTCATTGGCATCAATTCGACTTTTTGTACATGCAGCGTACTAACTTAGAGCAAGCGTACTAACTTACACAAGAAAATTCTAGATGTGTTAAGATAGAGTAAGATGCACACACACCTTTACCAACATGCACTCGGACTTGTGCACAGAATGTGTGAATCGGTTTTGAACGCATTTGGAAAATAAATACTCACACTCATTTCTTATTCATGTCCTTAAATGTCCACACTTAATTTTTGTCATTAATTTATTAATAGGAATTTAAAACTTCAAAGTTTTTCTCTTTCCCATGCTGCCTGTGAAAAATATTTATCTTTAATCTTGCAGTGTACGCGTAAACACATGGTGCATTTTTGATGAAGTACTACTATCAAACCTTGTATGCATAAAAAAGTAAATAAATCCAAATTTAACAGGAGCTGCCAATCCATAAAGCTGCACTATTGTTCAACTCATTTGCTATGAATTATTAATTGAATTGATTATACTCACATTGAATTGGCTCATATTCCAATCACATGATAGCTCCACCCATTGTTGAATTCATGATTCTTCATTCTTCAATCACTAATTAAACATCAGGACCTTAAGTCTCAGACTGTTAATGACACTTTTCATTCCACTAAAAGATTAAAAAGCAGCAAAAAAAAAACTTTTCTTCATGCCGAATAATAGATATATCATCCTGCGTGAGCTGAGCTGGCTCTTGAAAACAGACGTATGTCCATAATTAGAGTGCTATGTGTTCTGTGCATGCAATTTGTATAGTTTGGGTAATGATTAACCCCAACTCCCCCAAAGGCCAAGTTTTAGGCCAGAGTTGTTTGTCTTGGAGAATAAAATGTCCTTAGTGCTTAACAGATCGTCACCTGTCCCAGCCATGCCATGTAAATCAGAGTTAAGCGTACTCATTGCCTAAGCAGGTCACCAGCTGTCCCTTCATGGCTCGGTTTAGCGTATTGCGCTTCAGATCACAGCACGCCCTGCTGGCAGGAGGTGAGCATTTTCGGCGGCTCCTGTGGGAGGTCCTGATTTCCACTCCTGTCAGCTCACCTGACTGTGGTGGGGGCCGCCCAAGGCAGAGCCACGGGCGATGGGGATCCCGCGTGGCCCTGAAGCCAGCCTGAGCAGCCGTCACCAAGCCCATTAGAGCCGTCTGAACACAACCTGTCTTGGTATTACACTGCTCTGCTTGACAAAATAATTCTGTCATTTTGTGGTTCTCATTTTCTTTTTGTTATGAGATTGTTGGAGGAGGGGGGTGAGGGGAGGAGAGGGTACAGGAATGGAGGAGTCTTTAGGCCTCCTGGTTTTGCAGTGTGGTGTCACCCATGCTATATTGTTTGTATCTTTTTCACGAATGCAGTTTCCTACCGTAGCCTGGAGTGGATCCCCTCGGTCGACTACAAAGCATGTGACCTTATTTTCTTCATTTCACACACACACTATCTCTCTCTCTCTCTGACCATTTGTGTCTACTGTTTGTCTTTAATTAGAGATTCCACAGCCCCAATGTTCAGAAAGGCAAAAGGTGAAGAAAGAAGCTGTTTGTTAGGCTTGATGTTCTCTGATAGGCTGTGTTATGAGGGGTCTTTCTGATGTGAGTGACATGTATGTCTGTGGATGGCCTTCACATCAAGAACAACCTTAAGAGCATCAGGAATGTGTGTGTGTGTGTGTGTGTGTGTGTGTGTGTGCGTGCGCCGATGGTGTGTGCATATGCCTTACTGAGTGTATGTGCATGTGCACATGTGTTTTGCGTGCAATGTATGAATGTCGGAATTAGTAGTCATGCAGTAAATGCTCTACTTATTTTTAATAATGTCGGATTTGCCCGATTGCCTTAAACTCAGGGATTTAAAATATCGGGAGGAGAGTTTAAGTATTCATGATTCTTGATTGTAATATAAACCACGATAAAGCAGCGCCCTGAATATTGATTATTGTCAATTAAAAATGCAGTTTGATAAGAAAGTTGCCAGCTAGTTCTGATTTAAGCTTCCTTTTTGCTTTCTTGCATTTATTTATTTTTATTTTCTCACCTCCTTTGTGCTTGCTTACCATTCACCACAGCAATTAATTAGCACCTGCGATCTTGGCGAATGAGTCATTAGGACTAATTAGACCATGGTTAATGACGAGGCCTGCAGTGTTGTTGAACGCCGCATTGATTCAGAAAAACACAGCTGGAAACAGCTGCTGACTTTGTTGAGATGGTCACATCCCAACAGTGGAAGAGGGGGCTGTATGTGATTTATCAATGGCAGCTTTTTATTTTCAGATATTCTTGTTGCCCCATTTGCAGGGAAATTGAATACCAATTTCCAAAGATTATACATTTTTGATTGTCTGTCGCAATTATAAAATATAAAATAATGTTGTTTTTTATTGCTATTTATTGGCTTAGACGGCACTTATTCAGAGTGAATTACATTTGACATACTATTCATTTGTATGGCTGGATATTTTACTTAAGTAATTAAGGTTCAGCACTGTTCTCAAGGTACAACAGCAGTACCCCTTTGAGAATTTGAACCCGCAACCTCTACTTGTTCTAAAGTATGTATGCCTTCACTATAATGGAGTGAGCCCAATCTTATTTTATACTTATTCTAAAGTATGTATGCCTTCACTATAATGGAGTGAGCCCAATCTTATTTCATAATTATTCTAAAGTATGTATACCTTCACTATAATGAAGTGAGCCCAATCTTATTTCATAATTATTCTAAAGTATGTATACCTTCAATATAATGGAGTGAGCCCAATCTTATTTCATACTTATTCTAAAGTATGTATGTTTTCACTATAATGGAGTGAACCCAATCTCATTTCATACTTATTCTAAAGTATGTATGCTTTCACTATAATGTAGTGAGCCCAATCTTATTTTATTCTTATTCTAAAGTATGTATGCTTTCACTATAATGGAGTGAACCCAATTTTATTTCATACTCATTCTAAAGTATGTATGCTTTCACTATAATGTAGTGAGCCCAATCTTATTTCATACTTATTCTAAAGTATGTATGCTTTCACTATGATGGAGTGAACCCAATCTTATTTCATACTTATTCTAAAGTATGTATGTTTTCACTATAATGGAGTGAGCCCAATCTTATTTTATTCTTATTCTAAAGTATGTATGCTTTCACTATAATGGAGTGAACCCAATTTTATTTCATACTCATTCTAAAGTATGTATGCTTTCACTATAATGTAGTGAGCCCAATCTTATTTCATACTTATTCTAAAGTATGTATGCTTTCACTATGATGGAGTGAACCCAATTTTATTTCATACTTATTCTAAAGTATGTATGTTTTCACTATAATGGAGTGAGCCCAATCTTATTTAATTGTGGCCAAAGTCTGGACATTTTTTTTTGTGTGACTAACCCCAACAAAATAACTACTTTTACTTGTATATGACCAAGTCCATCCTGATAGCCATACCCAGTTAGCCATAACCCTGTACTATAATCTAATTGTAATCACTGATTTGGCAAGGAAATTCCACATTACGCTATTATTTTTTACCTTAACCACTGACACCAGGCCAGCCAACAGAGAACATGGGCCCCTTCTAAGTTGGGTTCCACCCCCGTTTTTTAATTAAAATTTTGTATTTCCCCCCCTACCTCACTTGGCTTTTTTAGGGTTCAGACAGAATCTATCCTAATTTTCCTGTAAAGTGTTTTTTTTTTAGCATGTTTTTTTTTTTATGGCAACTATAGAATTCCCATTTAATATTTCTCACCTTCCATTTATGTATCCACACACACTCTGTCTCACACAGTCTCGAGTTCAGTGTTTTTAAACACATGTACATTTCCTTATCTCTGTTCACCTATTAACCTTCTCAGGAGCCTGAGTGAACCAAATATTGTCCATACACATTTAATATCAAAGCAACTTTCATCAGCCATCTTTACCAGCCCGTTTGATGCTGTGATTTTACTATTGTGTATACGCACCAGAGGAGAGTCAGTCCTTCCTGTACAAAACCGATATTTTTGTTCTTTTGTGGTCGTTATGCGCATTTTAAATACTCGTTAAGGTTATAAGTGTTTGAGAGCCTCAATAAATGTAATTATTTTTCACTTGAAAGTCAGTTGAACAGCTCACAGATTACAGCAATTAATACAGAAAAAACTCCCATGCTGCAGGCGTACAAGGGCCATCTTGTAACGGGGGAAATGCGCATGTGGCTATTCCACACTCCTGCCCCCTACTTCTAACCAGGTTTTTGGATGGACACACCACTCTCAAACAGCACAACGACACAAAGTAAAAGGCAAATTCAAGTTTTATTCATTTTCACAGTTCATAAAAGCAGGAACACATAGATCGGACAGAGGATCTTGCCAGTCTGCAGTTATTCATTCCTCCCCACAAATTTACCACCCCGCCGGGCAGTTTCGGGCCCTAACCACCATAGGTAGCGTGCCCGTTTCCACACAGCGCACACCAAATCCCCACATGACACTCGTCTGTAGTGCACACAAAGGAAGTAAGAATTATTATTGGGCACACACACACTGGTGACCACCCACACCACAATAGCGCACCTCGAGGGCAGCTGCCTGCCAGACCCAACTACACACTCAAGGGAGTATCACCACAGACTGACACACACACACCAAAACAGAACACCCACGCACTCTACGTCACAATACATACAACACTAAACACAAAAATATAAGGAGCGGTGGCGTCCCTACCACACCGCTCAGCCACGAAATAAGAAAAAAACAAAACCACTCCATTTTACTCCCACAACCAAAACACAGACACACACAGGACGCCCGCTTCTCCACCCTTTAAGGTGGTCGCCAACAGGGTGTTTGGGGCTGACTCCCGATTCAGGCGGACCCTGGTGAGAGTCCTTCCACTGCTCGCCACCGCCCTCGTTGCGCTCGCTGGTCTCACCACAGGTCACCGACTCTAGGCAAAGGGGGGGAAGGACACACCCACTGCCGTTCAGTTCCCCTTCAAAACCCAGGCACACAGTGTTTCTTACGGTCTGGGGGGGAGGGGGAAATTATCTCCCCCAGTAAAAGCGTTGCACCACTCTCTGGCTCTGCTGACTCGGCCACGCCGACCCGCTCTGCAGTTCACCGCCGCTTTCCACTAGTCAGCCTTACTCGCAGCCACAGCCAGCTCCAGATCTTCGCAGTCGCCCGCTCCTTAATTAGGCACTTGTTCCGCCACACACAAAACACTGGACATCGCACTCATACACAAATAAAAATAACCAAACCAAACTGAAATCAAACAAAAGATCACACCGTCCACACACACACATGAGCCTGGCGAAAGCCACCCTCACAGCTCTCCTCTCGTCCAAACAACTCCCAATTTGCCCCAGGTGTGTTCATTTCTACCCCTCGGGAGCCCAGCCCCAACACATTTCCCACGCGGCCCATTATCATTATTCTATTCCCCAATCACGTACCTAATTAGTTCCCATTATTCAATCAATTAACCAATTATTCAATTATGGCCCTTCATTATCCCATTTTCTCATGCAGTCTGCCATTGTTTTCCTACGGGCGACTATGAAAATATGTGACAGTCTCACAACGCATCTCCCTTTTGTTCCTGTGTTGGCCCATTCCCGAGGTGGTTCAGCGCCGACCGAATGTAAACAGCCCCGCAGGAGGCCAGAATCCTGAAACGTCCGCTGGGAGTTTGGGACACAGCCTGCCACCACGCGACGGTTTCCACGCGCTGATAAAATAATAATGCGCCGCTTTGGCACGGCTCAAATTTGCACATGAAAATCGGTGCATCCTCTCCATATAATGTTCCGCCGACAACAATTCCTGCTCTCGGCTTATGCTAATGATTTTTGCAAAGCTCCTCAATAATAATTGACAGCTGAGAGAGACAGGCTTCTTTTTGTCTTGGTTTGTTTTTTCCTTTTATTTTCAATAGGAGTATTGGTTCCTTTTTAAAAGTTGATTATGAATGGTGCTTTTTGTTTTTGTAAAGGAAGAGTAAAGAGAATCCTTTTAAATTATCGCCTATTTTCAGGGCCATAATTTTACTAAACACCATTTCAGTGTATATAAATGTATATAAAATAGCCTCATGTGGCAGCAGCATAGTAGCTACAACAGTTAGGAAACTGCTTGCTATTCAAAGGTTGTGGGTCGATTCCCACCTGAGGTATTACTTGTGAAAAAATATTATCTGTATAAATTGCTCTAGATAAGCGTGTATGTATGTATCATGCATAAAGTTTCTCTGTGCTCTCCGCTGCTTACCCTGCCCTTCTGTCTTTCTCGCACAGCACTTAGCCTTTGCCAGGCCTGTCTGTTTGTCTGTCAAGCTGTTTTTTTTTAACTGAAGAAAAGTCAGTCCTGTTCCCCTGTCCTCTCCTGTCTCCCCCTTCCTCCTCACTGTCTACCTTGCCTCTCTCATCTCAGCTAGCCAAATAATGTTGTGTGCTAGCTGGGCTGTCACCCTCCTCTCATGTCCTCATACATTTTCTTTCCTCCCACCTTGTCTCTGCTCTTATATCCTTCAGTCTTGTCCATGACCACAGCCCCTCAGATTTCTGACAGGCCTTCCTGTTGGCATCTGAGTCCTGCCTCTTTCACAAGATAGGAGGGGGAGAGACGGAGGACAGTAAGAGAGGGGGAAAAGGACAGGGAACGAGAGAGAAATGAACGTCAGCCCCTGCTCTTCAGTTGCTTCCCCTCTCCCTCTTTTTTATTTTAATGTTATGTCTCTCCTCTCATCTTCCCGTCTCCTTCAGTGTCCAGCCCCTCAGACTCTTGACAGGTCTTCCTGCAGAGATCTAAGCTCTGTCTTCTCACAGTAAAAAAAGAAAGGGAGAGAGGAAAAGAGGGAGGGAGAGAGTGTGAGAGAGAGAAGTGGCACGTCAAGTCCCGCTCCTCAAGTCATGGCCAGTTAGTTAAAGCAAACGCGGAGGCCACTGAGGGACCGCAGAGTGACTGGGAGTGCCAATCACGCCGCTCCAGGGGCCTCGCACCACACCGCTTGCCTTGAGCAACTTTTTATTAATTTAATAAACATCCCGCCAAGACCCGCTGTGCCGTGGGCCTGGGTTTTTACGCAGTCCGCGAATGCAGAGATCAAACCTAATGAGAGCTGCGCCCCTGCAGACACGTGAGCAGATAGCGACGGGAAACGCAGTGCTACATAGATATACGTTAACAGGGACGATATTAGGAATGCGCATGAACATGCTAACTGGAGCGATATTAGGAATGTGCATGAACACGCTAACAGGGATGATATTAGGAATGCACATGAACATGCTAACTGGGGCGATATTAGGAATGAGCATGAACACGCTAACAGGGACGATATAAATAATTAGCATGAACACGCTAACAGGGACAATATTAAGAATGTGCATGAACACGCTAACAGGGACGGTATTAGGAATGAGCATGAACACGCTAACAGGGACAATATTAGGAATGCGCATGAACACGGTAACAGGGACAATATTAGGAATGCGCATGAACATGCTAACAGGGACAATATTAGAAATGCGCATGAACACGCTAACACAGACCCTAAAAAGGAAACAATGCAAGGGATGTTGCACAAGCACACTAGGCGTTCCTGAAAACATCTTCTTCGTTATGATGCTACAATTACCCCCATGGTACCACAACATCACCATCCACAGAGCCCACCTGGCTCCTAAAGACCAACTTACTTCAAAGTGCATGTGTGTGTGTCTTTTTTGCTTTCACGTTTATATATTTCAACATTCAGTAAACACTCTTATCCATTACATTTTTAAGTACAATCCATTTATGCAGCTGGATATTTACCTTGCTCAATGATAAAACAGCAGCACTCCCTTTACGTTACAGGCCCAGTTCCCTAACCATTATGGAACACCACCACCTGAGTTTAAAATAAATGGGTAATGATTTAAGGGGAGTCAGAGTCATTAACTGAAGCTGGGCAAAGTGAAGACAAGAGGAAGGTGTACTGTCAAATACTGAAATCAGTATTTGACAGTACACCTTCCTCTTGTCCCTCCTTTTCTTTCTCTCTCTCCATCCCCTGTCTCTCTGTTACCACTGCACATATTCATGAATTCATATTTGTGTGGAAAAACTTTTGCATGAAAAAACAGAAGAAACCCAAATAAAAGTTAATGCTGGAGAGGTCTGTCTCCTCTGGGAGCACAACAGCACTGGAGCATTGGGGGTCCTGTGGGAACTGCTGGAGCTGTTTGTAGACCCCCAAATCTCTCATTCTCTCTTTCACTCCATCTCTGTCTCTCTCTCTCTTTCTCTCTCTCTCACAGTCACTCACTCACCCACTCACACACACTCACTCACACACACACTCACACACATACACTCACACACGTGCATGCACACACACACACACACACACTCACAAAAACACAAACTCGCACATAAACGCAGAAATACACACAGACCTTTCTCAGTAGCTTGCCCCTTCTTTATTCCTCTCCTCTCTCTCCCTCCCCCCCCAATCTCTTTCTCCCCGCTGGCAGAATCAGTGTGATTTAGAGAAGCTCTCCGTCTTAAATAATTTACAGGTTGATTAATAGACTCACTGGGGTATAATTAGACAGGGGAGAGACACTGGCTAGTGTAACCAGTACAGTGCTTAGGGGAATTAGAAATGGGGATTATCAAGGAAAAAAATAAATAAATACTAGTCTTATAAAAAAAAAGGGGGTGGAGGGGCATAGAAGCCCTTTCTGTGGCTACTGTATGTGGTGTTTGAAGCGGTTTCTGCAAGAGTAGGGAGACAGGGCTCGTTTGATGTGGAAATTGGACAGTTTGAATCAGTCAACTTTAATTTTTCACAAGCTGCAGGGACCCCCTGGGTGCTGCTCACTTTTTAAAAATTCACCCCCCCCCCCCCCCCCCCGGCCTTCTTGCTCTCCACCCCCCACCAAATGTTACCTCTGCAAAGACCTGTAGTTTCTGCCAAGCATCTTTGTGATACTTTCATCAGCATAAAAAATATATCTTAACGCTGCCCACGTTGCCACTTCAACGTGACTTTGAAATCCGGTTTAGAAAAAACATTTGTATAAATGTCACCCCAAACATTTTTGTTTTAATTAGCAGTTTTTTTCTATTCGCTCAAGTTTCTTGACTTAAAAAAGCAAAACAAATTAAATGGGGTGGCCCAGGTTATATTCATGTTTACATATTCTGTATACTGTTAATATTCTTGTGATATTTCCAGAAGAATGGAACTGTTATCGTTAACGTAAATTTTTAACACAATTGTACGTAATTCCCCCTTTCCTCTGTTCTTTTTAATTGCATTGTGCATTTCTAAGGCGTGGGCAGTTTTCGGCGCACCCCGGCATCTTGCCGCGAGTAAAGAGTCACGCATCCAGACAAGCCCAATACGTCTATAAGATCTGAAGCAGCTGTTGTGGTGCATGCCTGCCTGTGTGTCGGCTTGTCAGCTTTAATTTATCCCCTCCTGTTCTTTTTATTTTCGCCCGTCTGTCTCCTCCAGATGTTGCGCCCGGTGTCAAAATGTATCCTGACTAAAAAATAAAAAGAAACAATTTTTTCTGTTTGTACAAGCTGATGCACTTTGAAATTCAATTGCATTTTTTTGTATAGTCCCGCAAGGAAAGGGAACCCAGTTCACGGGAATGCCAACACCTTTTTGTGGCAGCCAAATTTAAGAGCTTCTTTAGATCAGGAGAAATTATTTGATGTTTTTTTTTAACTAACTTAAGCATTTTACTCTTTTATTTTTGTGCTTTTTAACATGTTCCTTTTATTAGTCATGTTTTCGTTCGTGTGTGCATATGTGTGTGCAGACCTGAATGTGTGTTTAAAATTGATTGGTGGTTTTGAAATCTCCAGCCAGTCTAACAGCATGCCCCCCCCCCCAAACAAACAAACTCCACCACCAGATGGCGCTGGAAAAGTGAGTAACCCCGGTGTTGATTTATTTATATCCATCTCTGTAATGGGCCATTCGCCTGATAAGGGGGATGCCACTCAGGTCCCGACAGCCCTAACTGCAGGGCATGTAAGGATGTTAAAAAGGGGTGTCTGCAGCAGCTTATAGGCTTTTATAACCAAGCCACAGCCATAGCTCCAACTTTTAAGTAGTGCAATTCAGGACCTTAGCCATGAGTCGTATTTATTTCCTATATATTACGCAAATCATTCCCAGACCATGAGGAAAATATTTAAATCTATCACCTGTAATTAGAAAGTCAAGAAAACAAAAACATATGTTGAAGAAACCAACTAAAAAATGTTGTGGATATACCAGGGTTTGAATCTATTCGTTTTTTTTTTTCATAAGGGAAGGTTTTTTAAAGACCTTTACATCGCTGAAACTTTAAGCTTAGACCTCTCCCTGGCTTCCAACTGGGGGGGGGAGATTAGCTGTCTGGTCTGTCGTATCATCACCAGAGACCCAGAAGGCCTTTGGTTACCCCAAATACCCGAGGCCTGATAAGATCACTGACTCCGATTACAGCTAAATTACCCCGCCCCCATGATGCCAGCCCCCACAGACATCTGATGGCACTGTCAGATAAATGCCACCCAGTGGCAGAGGGTGTGGGGGGTATTATTGAGCTCATCTGTGAACTGGGTATGCCTGAGGTCCACCAGGCCAGGTACCCCAACACATCTTCCCTTTCCGAACCATCGCTCCACGAGGCCAGGTACCCCAACACATCTTCCCTTTCCGAACCAGCGCTCACTCCCCCCGGAGCTGGATAGGTGGGGCAGTGATGTCACTCACAACCTTGGCCCTGCATTTGTGAGCTCCTTAGGGAGCTGTCTTAAAAAGGACATGAGTTAAGTAATTTGAATCCAGGCTGAAATGTAAACCCAAAACAATGCCAGTTCATTTGGGCATTGCATTCTTGGAGTCTTCTGCCTCCCTGATCCTCTTATTCAGAAGAAACTATCATTTATTTATTTATATATATTTACTTTCTTAAATAGATTTTCTGGAACACAACGTATCATGTGGGACAGGTGCTTAGTGTCCCGGCCTGGATTGCAAACCCCCTGGAGTCTGAAGCTGATGCCACCAAAGCACTTCTCTAAACCTGTGTCCTCTCACATCCTCTCGCATTTCAAAACAGCCAAATGTGCGAGCGACCCCATTACCCTTTCACCCCTCCACAGGTACAGTACAGGTGCAGATGCACATAAAGGTGCAGGTAAAAGTACACTTAAAGGTATAGGTGCAGGTACAAGTAAAGGTGCAAGTTCAGGTATAGGTGTTACTCCTGTCACACCTGAGCTCAATCTCACCTCTTTATAAATCCCCTGCTGAGGTTCGGAAGGGTTGTAGTGGGTCCTTCATTCCAGCAGTAGAGATCAGCATAAGAAATGTATAAATCAAACAACAGTGGGAAAAAAAAACACCAGAAAAAATGCCTGATATAGTTGATGCTCCTCAACTGAATGTTACTACCCATGGGGAGAGTTACCCGGTTCCAAATGAGGGATTTTACAAATTCGGGACCAGAAGTAGACACGGACTACTCAAATAAGCATTCTGGCTGGCTGAACTGTGTGGATACTTCTGTTGTTTGCCTATCAGCCACATCTCTGCAAACTGAAAATAAACACACAAAAATAGATTTGCTTATAATGTAATTGGATATTGTGCAATTAAATATGTGTAACTGCAAGTGCACCTGAATTCACACCATAACAAACACACCCACACCAGCATTTACACTGTCTCCAGTGGGAACTGTCAAACTGTCAATAAAAATCCAATTACATTTGAAGGGAAAATGCTTGGTTGTGAGTGATGCTGGGCGCTGGTGTGTGTTGATTCCTTCCCCTTCCCCTCCTGGCTTCTATTTCATAATTGAGGAAAAAAATCTATACATGCAGCTGGATGTGGTCACGACTGGGATGGGAGCATTTCAGAAGTTCAAATCATTGCCAGGGCCCGCTTGGCTTCAGCACCCTAATCGCACCAAGGGGGCCTGCAGTGGGAATAGAATCTCGGACACTCCTGGCCAACCATGAGAAGAGAATACATTTTTTTACTTACTTATTAATCTATTTTTCATTTAAAAGCTGTCTGTTTACAATTCACCATTCCTGACCCAAAAATTGTCACCACCCTGTCTCTCCAGTAGTCAAACCAACCAGTTTACCAATAGGAATTATATTCGAAATTATTTTCTATATTACTTTTTACCCCAGTATGGAGTGACTATTCAGATTTCTAGGCCTGTCCCCACAGTCTGAGATTCTCAGCCAGGAGGCCTTCGGTGGATTTAAAAACATAGGATTTTAGAACACAGATGGAACTGCTAAATCATTGTATTTATGATGTCATCATAGCCAGTAGTTCAATGTTTGGTTTGAATACAACAGAAAAAAAAAAGGCAAACTGTAGTGCTGTTTGCTCATTTACTCTCCAGTTTAGACTTCACTTTTAATTGCCTCACCTGGTCACAGAATTAGCCCCCTTGCTAGCCACCCACCCCACAGCCTCTGTTATTAACAACAATCAGTGATAATTTCAGCTAACACAACCTTAATTGCCCTTTGGTAAAAAGGCCCAATTATTCCATTAACAGCCCCCGGCGCGAGGTAGCAAATGGCTGGAGGCCTCATTTACATAGCATTAGCTTAATTAAGCCGGAGGCTCACGGCGGGGATTGGCGTGAAACAATGGGGAGGTAATCTTACCGATGGGTCCAGTGATGGAGCCGGTCAGGTGGCAACCCATTTACCTGACAGCTTTATTAATTAACAGCTATCCAGTTACTCCCATTTTAAAGCCTTTAAATAAGTAACAAGGGATGTGGAGGCATGCCAGGTGTGTTTGCTTTCAACAGGGGGCGCTGCTCACAAGAGCGACAAGAAACCTTCAGTAAATGGATATCCTGAATTTAAAAACCTTAGTCAGTCAAGGGAGGGGTGTGGTACAATAAGCAAAAGGTGTTTTCACTTGACACTGCAGTATTTGAGAGCAACACAATTATGAAGAAGGGGGGGGAAAAGTCTGCCATCAGTGAACTGCTCAGCTGGGCACTTTAACAATTAACTGTCGGTTTATTCCTAATTCTAGGAACGATTCTTAGAGATGAGGGCAGTTAATGGAATAGATTGCATTTTTTAGACCCAGGTCCACTGACAGATTTCAACAGATGTTAGCAAATGCTAGCCTGATTGCTGGAGTGTTGGAGATGGAGATACAGCTACTCCTGTCAGAAGAGACAAACCAAATAAAAATAAAAGAGGATAATTGCACAAATCAGTGGGATATGTGGATCAGAGGCTTCAAGAGGGAAGCCTGCCTCTTGTTACTGGAGGTAAATACCAAAAAGCCCTTTCAGATGATCTACTATGAACAGGCCTGTATAAAGCGCTTTCAGATGATCTACTCTGAACAGGCCTGTCTAAAGTGCTTTCAGATAATCCACTCTTAACAGGCCTGTCTAAAGCGCTTTTTGATGATCGACTCTGAACAGGCCTGTCTAAAGCGCTTTCAGATGATCTACTCTGAACAGGCTTGTATAATGCGCTTTAAGATGATCTACTCTGAACAGGCCTGTCTAAAGCCCTTTCAGATTATCTACTCTAAAGCCCTTTCAGTTGATCTACTCTGAACATGCCTGTCGAAAGGGCTTTCAGATGATCGACTCTGAAAAGGCCTGTCTAAAGCCTTCTTCTTTCTTTCGTGTGTCATCATCAGATGTCCAGATCAGTAGCGTACAGCCACTCCCTCGTCTCAGGACCCACATCGAAGAGGCCGGCCTCCGAGGGTGGTTTATACAGGGGACAGGTGGTGATTATGTGGTCAGCGGTCTGCTCCGGCTCCCCACACTCACACGCTGCTCCGTCCGCCAGGCCCCACTTTCGCAAGGATGCTTTGAAGCGTCCGACCCCAGTTCGCAGGCGGTTCAGCAGTGTCCATTGCCGGCGTGGCAGTTCCTCTCCTTTGATGCCGCCTCCTGGGTCCTGGATGTAACAGTGGACGCGTGTTGGCCCGGCCGACTCCCACTCCTGCTTCCAGGCTGCCGCCAGCCATGCCTCTGTAGACAGGTCCTCAGGAATGGACCTGAGCAGGTCTTGTGCCGCCTTGCTGTATGGGTGGCGGGACTTGAGTCTATTTGGAGGCAGCACTGTTGAGGTTGTACTGTGCAGGATGTGCCAATGATGTCTCTGGGCTTTCCTTGCTAGGGCGAGGGTAGCAGCCTCTCGCCGGAGGCCGGCCGGGGCAATTCCCGCTAGTACTGGCAGGTGGAAAACGGGGGTGGGCTTCAGGCAGCCAGTTATGGTCCGAAGAGCGTTGTTTATAGCAACGTCGACTTTCCTGGCATGTGGGCTTCTGCACCAGACTGGGGCACAGTATTCAGCTGTGGAGAAGACCAGGGCTTGTGTGGCGATTCGAAGCACATTGGCGGATGCTCCCCAGCTAGTACCGGCGAGACGTCGGATTAGTGAGACCCTTGATGATACTTTGGCCGTCACTTCTTCAAGATGTTGTTTGAAGGAGAGTGTCCTATCCAGACGTACGCCAAGGTACCGTGGGGCTTGCTGGAACTCCAGTCGGTTGTTGTTGATGAGTACATCAAGTTCCCTTCTTGCTTCCCTGTTGTTGAGGTGGTAAGCTGCTGACACCGTCTTGCCAATGCTGAGCTGTAGGCACCACTTGCACAGGTAGGCTCCCAGGATTCCCATATCCTGGTTTAGGCCGGCTTCCATCGCCTCCCATGTTGGTCGTCGCATCATGATGGCCAGGTCATCAGCGTAGCCATATTTCCGGGATGTTGTCTCTGGTGTGTCGTAGATGTATATGTTAAACAACATTGGTGCGAGGACAGATCCCTGTGGGACGCCATTCCTCAGCCTCCTGAGCCTGCTGCATTGTCCATCACTGGTCTTTAAGGTGAAGCTGCGGTTGGTAAGCATCTCCATGATGAACTTCACCATATGCCGATCAGGGATGGTCTTTAGGAGCTTTAGGTGGAGTCCACGGTGCCAGACGGTGTCATAGGCAGCTGTTAGATCAAGCAACACTACTCCAGCCTTCTCTTTTTGCTGAAAGCTGTCCTCAATGTCTTGTGTGAGTAGTGTCACCTGGTCGACCGTTGACCGTCCCCGACGGAAACCGGCCTGTTCCCGTGGGAGTTGTGGGTCCACTACTGGCTCGATGCGGCTATGGATCATTCTCTCCAAGATCTTGAATGGGACGCAGAGCAGTGATATGGGTCTATAGGACTTAGGGTCCTCAGCAGGTTTGTTTGGCTTTGGAAGGGCTATGACAGCAGCACGGCGCCAGATCTTTGGGAGCTTGGATCTCCGGAAGCATGCGGAGTAGAACAGGCAGAGCCATGCAGATGTATTTGCGCTCTGGTGAGTCACAAACTCAGGGTGGATGTAATCATGGCCTGGTGCCTTCCCTTGTTTGACTTTCCTTATGGCTGCCTGGAGCTCAGCTGTTGTGAAGTCTCCTGACAGGTTAGCATCCACACTGGCTGCTCTACACAGGGAGGATACCTTGTGGGATGTTATGCGGGCAAAGTTTTTATCTGCGCCTGGGAAGCAGCCGTTCTTAAGGAGCTGGGACGCGATGGCATTTGCTGTTACTGGGCACTTGGGGGCCGATGGTGTTCTGCCTGTCAGCTGATTGATTGTCCGCCACGCCTTGCGGCTAGAGTGGGTGAAATCGATTGACTCCACGACTTCGGTCCACCTTGACCTTCTGGTGGCGTCCAGCTTTTGCAGGAGTGTGGTTGCAGACTCATCGACTTCTTCCCTGGAGCTTGCCTGCTGGTGGACATGCAGGAGGTGGCTACACTCTTCATCCCAGCCCGGGATGTAGTTTGCGTTAAAGCCACGGGGGATGGTTTTCCTTGCTGCCCCAAGGAGTACTTCGCAGTAGGCTGCATACCCGGCGTCCACATCAGCAGAATCTGGGTCTGGGAGGCAGGCTGATTTTCTTTCTGTCTCCTCTGTGAATGACTGCCAGTTTGCCTTTCGGAAGTTCCATCTCTTGACGGGTTTCCCTGCTACTGGCTGCACCAGAGACGGAACCTTGATGATGGACGGCCGATGGTGGAGCGGAGGAACCTTTCCAGGACTCGTCTTTCCGGCTTTTGGGCTGTGTGGCACACAGCGAAGGCCAGGTCTGGGTTGGTGTGGGTATTCCACCGTGCGGAAAATAAACTTGGGGGTTCTTTCGGGTTAAACAGCAGCAAGGCATTGGCGCTGGAGGCCCATTAGCTTAATGTCTCTCCGTTTGGTGTTGTATGGCTGTAACCCCAATCTGTGTGTTAGCAGTTGAAATCCCCTGCATAGATGGCCGGTGCAGGTGCCAGTGGGAGTGAGGCCATGGTCAGCGTTGATGGTGGGGGCATGTAAACATTGACAACCGATGTGGCCTGCACTTTAGTAGACAGCCACTCGATGCTCGAGCCTGGTGGAGATTGGCCAGTGGCTGTCCAGCTAAGGTCATTCCTGACAAAGGTTGCAAGTCCATGCTGTTTGCTGTGGGTGGATCCAGCAAGTTGGAATCCGGGCAGTTTCAGGATGTTATCACTGTCACAGTGTGTCTCCTGAAGGAGGACGGCTGCTACTTTGTGGGAGTCAGCGAGGTGGTGGGTGACTTCCAGTTTGGCGGTGGTGAGGCCCTCTACATTAATCTGGAGCACTGACAGAACCTGGTGCTCGATAGTCGGGATGGCCGCCCGTCCTGGCGTGGACGTACGGTGTCCCCTCAGCCTCTTGCATCTCGGTCTGCCAGCTGGGTGATGACTGGTTAGCGACATTAGTTTCACAAGCTGGTCTTGCACCATTTCTTGCTACTCACGAAGGAGGCCACGGGAAGGCTGTCGTCTAAAGCCCTTTCAGATGATCTACTCTGAACAGGCCTGTCGAAAGTGCTTTCAGATTATCTACTCTGAACAGGCCTGTCTAAAGCGCTTTCAGATGATCTACTCTGAACAGGCCTGTCTGAAGCGTTTTCGGATGATCTACTCTGAACAGGCCTGTCGAAAGTGCTTTCAGATTATCTACTCTGAACAGGCCTGTCTAAAGCCCTTTCAAATGATCCACTCTGAACAGGCCAGTCTAAAGCACTTTCAGATGATCTACTCTGAACAGGCCTGTCTAAAGCGTTTTCAGATGATCTACTCTGAACAGACCTGTTTAAAGCCCTTTCAGATTATCTACTCTGAATAGGCCTGTTTAAAGCCCTTTCAGGTGTTCTACTCTGAAAAGGCCTGTTTAAAGCACTTTCAGATGATCTACTCTGAACAGGCCTGTCTAAAGCGTGTTCAGATGATCTACTATTAAAAGGCCTGTCTAAAGCGCTTTCAGATGATCTACTCTGAACAGGCCTGTCTAAAGCGCTTTCAGATGATCTACTCTGAACAGGCCTGTCGAAAGTGCTTTCAGATTATCTACTCTGAACAGGCCTGTCTAAAGCCCTTTCAAATGATCTACTCTGAACAGGCCTGTCTAAAGCGTTTTCAGATGATCTACTCTGAACAGACCTGTTTAAAGCCCTTTCAGATTATCTACTCTGAATAGGCCTGTTTAAAGCCCTTTCAGATGATCTACTCTGAATAGGCCTGTTTAAAGCGTTTTCAGATGATCTACTCTGAACAGGCCTGTTTAAAGCACTTTCAGATGATCTACTCTGAAAAGGCCTGTCTAAAGTGCTTTCAGATGATCTACTCTGAACAGGCCTGTCTAAAGCACTTTCAGATTATCTATTCTGAACAGGCCTGTTTTAAGCGCTTTCAGATGATCTACTCTGAACAGGCCTGTCTAAAGTGCTTTCAGATTATCTACTCTGAACAGGTTTGTCTAAAGCCTTTTCAGGTGATCTACTCTGAACAGGCCTGTCTAAAACCCTTTCAGATTATCTACTCTAAAGCCCTTTCAGACGATCTACTCTGAACAGGCCTGTCTAAAGCCTTTTCAGATGATCTACTCTAAAGCGCTTTCAGTTGATCTACTCTGAACAAACCTGTTTAAAGCCCTTTCAGATGATATACTCTGAACAGGCATGTTAAAAGCCCTTTCAGATGATCTACTCTGAATAGGCCTGTTTAAAGCACTTTCAGATGATCTACTCTGAACAGGCCTGTCTAAAGCGTTTTCAGATGATCTACTCTGAACAGGCCTGTCTAAAGCGCTTTCAGATGATCTACTCTGAAAAGGCCTGTCTAAAACGCGTTCAGATGATCTACTTTGAACAGGCCTGTCTAAAGCGCGTTCAGATGATCGACTCTGAAAAGGCCTCTCTAAAGCCTTTTCAGGTGATCGACTCTGAACAGGCCTGTCTCAAGACCTTTCAGATGATCTACTCAAAAGCCCTTTCAGATGATCTACTCTGAACAGGCCTGTCTAACGCTTTTTCAGATTATCTACTCGAAAGCCCTTTCAGTTGATCTACTCTGAACAGGCCTGTCTAAAGTGCTTTCAGATTATCTACTCTGAACAGGCCTGTCGAAAGCCCTTTCAGATGATCTACTCTGAACAGGCCTGTCTAAAGCCCTTTCACATGATCCACTCTGAACAGGCCTGTCTAAAGTGCTTTCAGATGATCTACTCTGAAAAGGCCTGTCTAAAGCGCTTTCAGATGATCTACTCTGAACAGGCCTGTCTAAAGCACTTTCAGATTATCTATTCTGAACAGGCCTGTTTTAAGCGCTTTCAGATGATCTACTCTGAACAGGCCTGTCTAAAGTGCTTTCAGATTATCTACTCTGAACAGGCCTGTTTAAAGCACTTTCAGATTATCTACTCTGAAAAGGCCTGTCTAAAGCGCTTTCAGATGATCTACTCTGAACAGGCCTGTCTAAAGCACTTTCAGATTATCTATTCTGAACAGGCCTGTTTTAAGCGCTTTCAGATAATCTACTCTGAACAGGCCTGTCTAAAGTGCTTTCAGATTATCTACTCTGAACAGGTTTGTCTAAAGCCTTTTCAGGTGATCTACTCTGAACAGGCCTGTCTAAAACCCTTTCAGATTATCTACTCTAAAGCCCTTTCAGACGATCTACTCTGAACAGGCCTGTCTAAAGCCTTTTCAGATGATCTACTCTAAAGCGCTTTCAGTTGATCTACTCTGAACAAACCTGTTTAAAGCCCTTTCAGATGATATACTCTGAAAAGGCATGTTTAAAGCCCTTTCAGATGATCTACTCTGAACAGGCCTGTTTAAAGCACTTTCAGATGATCTACTCTGAACAGGCCTGTCTAAAGCGTTTTCAGATGATCTACTCTGAACAGGCCTGTCTAAAGCCCTTTCAGATTATCTACTCTGAATAGGCCTGTTTAAAGCCCTTTCAGATGATCTACTCTGAATAGGCCTGTTTAAAGCGTTTTCAGATGATCTACTCTGAACAGGCCTGTTTAAAGCACTTTCAGATGATCTACTCTGAAAAGGCCTGTCTAAAGTGCTTTCAGATGATCTACTCTGAACAGGCCTGTCTAAAGCACTTTCAGATTATCTATTCTGAACAGGCCTGTTTTAAGCGCTTTCAGATGATCTACTCTGAACAGGCCTGTCTAAAGTGCTTTCAGATTATCTACTCTGAACAGGTTTGTCTAAAGCCTTTTCAGGTGATCTACTCTGAACAGGCCTGTCTAAAACCCTTTCAGATTATCTACTCTAAAGCCCTTTCAGACGATCTACTCTGAACAGGCCTGTCTAAAGCCTTTTCAGATGATCTACTCTAAAGCGCTTTCAGTTGATCTACTCTGAACAAACCTGTTTAAAGCCCTTTCAGATGATCTACTCTGAACAGGCCTGTCTAAAGCCCTTTCAGATGATCTACTCTGAACAGGCCTGTTTAAAGCACTTTCAGATGATCTACTCTGAACAGGCCTGTCTAAAGCGTTTTCAGATGATCTACTCTGAACAGGCCTGTCTAAAGCGCTTTCAGATGATCTACTCTGAAAAGGCCTGTCTAAAACGCGTTCAGATGATCTACTTTGAACAGGCCTGTCTAAAGCGCGTTCAGATGATCGACTCTGAAAAGGCCTCTCTAAAGCCTTTTCAGGTGATCGACTCTGAACAGGCCTGTCTAAAGCCTTTTCAGATGATCTACTCAAAAGCCCTTTCAGATGATCTACTCTGAACAGGCCTGTCTAACGCTTTTTCAGATTATCTACTCGAAAGCCCTTTCAGTTGATCTACTCTGAACAGGCCTGTCTAAAGTGCTTTCAGATTATCTACTCTGAACAGGCCTGTCTAAAGCCATTTCAGATGATCTACTCTGAACAGGCCTGTCTAAAGCCCTTTCAGATGATCTACTCTGAACAGGCCTGTCTAAAGTGCTTTCAGATGATCTACTCTGAAAAGGCCTGTCTAAAGCGCTTTCAGATGATCTACTCTGAACAGGCCTGTCTAAAGCGCTTTCAGATTATCTACTCTGAACAGCCCTGTCTAAAGCGCTTTCAGATGATCTACTCTGAACAGGCCTGTCTAAAGTGCTTTCAGATTATCTACTCTGAACAGGCCTGTCTAAAGCGCTTTCAGATTATCTACTCTGAAAAGGCCTGTCTAAAGCGCTTTCAGATGATCTACTCTGAACAGGCCTGTCTAAAGCACTTTCAGATTATCTACTCTGAACAGGCCTGTTTTAAGCGCTTTCAGATAATCTACTCTGAACAGGCCTGTCTAAAGTGCTTTCAGATTATCTACTCTGAACAGGCCTGTCTAAAGCCTTTTCAGATGATCTACTCTGAACAGGCCTGTCTAAAACCCTTTCAGATTATCTACTCTAAAGCCCTTTCAGATGATCTACTCTGAACAGGCCTGTCTAAAGCCTTTTCAGATGATCTACTCTAAAGCGCTTTCAGTTGATCTACTCTGAACAAACCTGTTTAAAGCCCTTTCAGATGATCTACTCTGAAAAGGCATGTTTAAAGCCCTTTCAGATGATCTACTCTGAACAGGCCTGTTTAAAGCACTTTCAGATGATCTACTCTGAACAGGCCTGTCTAAAGCGTTTTCAGATGATCTACTCTGAACAGGCCTGTCTAAAGCGCTTTCAGATGATCTACTCTGAAAAGGCCTGTCTAAAACGCGTTCAGATGATCTACTTTGAACAGGCCTGTCTAAAGCGCGTTCAGATGATCGACTCTGAAAAGGCCTCTCTAAAGCCTTTTCAGGTGATCGACTCTGAACAGGCCTGTCTAAAGCCTTTTCAGATGATCTACTCTGAAAAGGCCTGTCTAAAGTGCTTTCAGATTATCTACTCAGAACAGGCCTGTCTAAAGCGCTTTCAGATGATCGACTCTGAAAAGGCCTGTCTAAAACGCTTTCAGATGATCTACTTTGAACAGGCCTGTCTAAAGCGCTTTCAGATGATCGACTCTGAAAAGGCCTGTCTAAAGTGCTTTCTGATTATCTACTCTGAACAGGCCTGTCTAAAGCGCTTTCAAATAATCTACTCTGAACAGGCCTGTCTAAAGCGCTTTCAAATGATCTACTCTGAAAAGGCCTGTCTAAAGCGCTTTCAGATGATCTACTCTGAAAAGGCCTGTCTAAAACGCTTTCAGATGATCTACTTTGAACAGGCCTGTCTAAAGCGCTTTCAGATGATAGACTCTGAAAAGGCCTGTCTAAAGCGCTTTCAGATTATCGACTCTGAACAGCCCTGTCTAAAGTGCTTTCTGATTATCTACTCTGAACAGGCCTGTCTAAAGCGCTTTCAAATAATCTACTCTGAACAGGCCTGTCTAAAGCGCTTTCAAATTATCTACTCTGAACAGGCCTGTCTAAAGCGCCTTCAGATTATCTACTCTGAACAGGCCTGTCTAAAGCCTTTTCAGGTGATCTACTCTGAACAGGCCTGCCTTAAGCCTTTTCAGATGATCTACTCTGAACAGACCTGTCTAAAGTGCTTTCAAATAATCTACTCTGAACAGGCCTGTCTAAAGTGCTTTCAAATAATCTACTCTGAACAGGCCTGTCTAAAGCGCTTTCAAATGATCTACTCTGAAAAGGCCTGTCGAAAGCGCTTTCAGATGATCTACTCTGAACAGGCCTGTCTAAAGCGCTTTCAGATTATCTACTCTGAAGAGGCCTGTCTAAAGCGCTTTCAGATGATCTACTCTGAACAGGCCTGTCTAAAGCGCGTTCAGATGATCTACTCTGAACAGGCCTGTCTAAAGCGCTTTCAGATTATCTACTCTGAACAGGCCTGTCTAAAGCGCTTTCAGATGATCTACTCTGAACAGGCCTGTCTAAAGCCCTTTCAGATGATCTACTCTGAACAGGCCTGTCTTAAGCGCTTTCAGATGATCTTCTTTTAACAGGCCTGTCTAAAGCGCTTTCAGATTATCTACTCTGAAGAGGTCTGTCTAAAGTGCTTTCAGATTATCTACTCTGAACAGGCCTCTCTAAAGCCTTTTCAGGTGATCGACTCTGAACAGGCCTGTCTCAAGCCCTTTCAGATGATCTACTCTAAAGCCCTTTCAGATGATCTTCTCTGAACAGGCCTGTGTAAAGCCTTTTCAGATTATCTACTCTAAAGCCCTTTCAGTTGATCTACTCTGAACAGGCCGGTCTAAAGTGCTTTCAGATGATCTACTCTGAACAGACCTGTTTAAAGCCCTTTCAGATGATCTACTCTGAACAGGCCTGTTTAAAGCACTTTCAGATGATCTACTCTGAACAGGCCTGTCTAAAGCATTTTCAGATGATCTACTCGGAAAAGGCCTTTCTAAAGCGCTTTCAGATGATCTACTGTGAACAGGCTTGTCTAAAGCGCTTTCAGATGATCATCTCTGAACAGGCCTGTCTAAAGCGCTTTCAGATGATCGACTCTGAAAAGGCCTGTCTAAAGCGCCTTCAGATTATCTACTCTGAACAGGCCTGTCTAAAGCATTTTCAGGTGATCTACTCTGAACAGGCCTGTCTAAAGTGCTTTCAAATAATCTACTCTGAACAGGCCTGTCTAAAGCCCTTTCAGATGATCTACTCTGAACAGGCCTGTCTAAAGCCTTTTCAGATGATCTACTCTGAACAGGCCTGTCTAAAGTGCTTTCAAATAATCTACTCTGAACAGGCCTGTCTAAAGCGCTTTCAAATGATCTACTCTGAAAAGGCCTGTCTAAAGCGCTTTCAGATGATCTACTCTGAACAGGCCTGTCTAAAGCGCTTTCAGATGATTTACTCTGAACAGGCCTGTCTAAAGCTTTTTCAGATTATCTACTCGAAAGTCCTTTCAGTTGATCTACTCTGAACAGGCCTGTCGAAAGTGCTTTCAGATGATCTACTCTGAACAGGCCTGTCTAAAGCCCTTTCAGATGATCTACTCTGAACAGGCCTGTCTAAAGCCCTTTCACATGATCCACTCTGAACAGGCCTGTCTAAAGCGCTTTCAGATGATCGAATCTGAAAAGGCCTGTCTAAAGCGCTTTCAGATTATCTACTCTGAACAGGCCTGTCTAAATTGCTTTCAGATTATCTACTCTGAACAGGCCTGTCTAAAGCCCTTTCAGATGATCTACTCTGAACAGGCCTGTCTAAAGCCCTTTCAGATGATCTACTCTGAACAGCCCTGTCTAAAGCGCTTTCAGATGATCTACTTTGAACAGGCCTGTCTCAAGCGCTTTCAGATGATCTACTCTGAATAGACCTGTCTAAAACCCTTTCGGATGATCTACTATGAACAGGCCTGTCTAAAGCCTTTTCATATGATCTACTCTGAAGAAGTCTGTCTAAAACCCTTTCAGATTATTTACTCTGAACAGGCCTGTCTAAAGCCCTTTCAGATGATCTACTCTGAACAGCCCTGTCTCAAGCGCTTTCAGATGATCTACTCTGAACAGGCCTGTCTAATGTGCTTTCAGATTATCTACTCTGAACAGGCCTGTCTAAAGCCTTTTCATATGATCTACTCTGAACAGGCCTGTCTAAAGCGCTTTCAGATCTGAACAGGCCTGTCTAAAGCGCTTTCAGATGATCTACTGTGAACAGGCTTGTCTAAAGTGCTTTCAGATGATTTACTCTGAACAGGACTGTCTAAAGCGCTTTCAGATGATCTACTCTGAAAAGGCCTGTCTAAAACGCTTTCAGATGATCTACTTTGAACAGGCCTGTCTAAAGCGCTTTCAGATGATCGACTCTGAAAAGGCCTGTCTAAAGCGCTTTCAGATTATCGACTCTGAACAGCCCTGTCTAAAGTGCTTTCTGATTATCTACTCTGAACAGGCCTGTCTAAAGCGCTTTCAAATAATCTACTCTGAACAGGCCTGTCTAAAGCGCTTTCAAATTATCTACTCTGAACAGGCCTGTCTAAAGCGCTTTCAGATTATCTACTCTGAAAAGGCCTGTCTAAAGCGCCTTCAGATTATCTACTCTGAACAGGCCTGTCTAAAGCCTTTTCAGGTGATCTACTCTGAACAGGCCTGCCTTAAGCCTTTTCAGATGATCTACTCTGAACAGGCTTGTCTAAATTGCTTTCAAATAATCTACTCTGAACAGGCCTGTCTAAAGCCTTTTCAGGTGATCTACTCCGAACAGGCCTGTCTAAAGCCTTTTCAGATGATCTACTCTGAACAGGCCTGTCTAAAGTGCTTTCAAATAATCTACTCTGAACAGGCCTGTCTAAAGCGCTTTCAAATGATCTACTCTGAAAAGGCCTGTCGAAAGCGCTTTCAGATGATCTACTCTGAATAGGCCTGTCTAAAGCGCTTTCAGATTATCTACTCTGAAGAGGACTGTCTAAAGCGCTTTCAGATGATCTACTCTGAACAGGCCTGTCTAAAGCGCGTTCAGATGATCTACTCTGAACAGGCCTGTCTAAAGCGCTTTCAGATTATCTACTCTGAACAGGCCTGTCTAAAGCGCTTTCAGATGATCTACTCTGAACAGGCCTGTCTAAAACCCTTTCAGATGATCTACTCTGAACAGGCCTGTCTTAAGCGCTTTCAGATGATCTTCTTTTAACAGGCCTGTCTAAAGCGCTTTCAGATTATCTACTCTGAAGAGGTCTGTCTAAAGTGCTTTCAGATTATCTACTCTGAACAGGCCTCTCTAAAGCCTTTTCAGGTGATCGACTCTGAACAGGCCTGTCTCAAGCCCTTTCAGATGATCTACTCTAAAGCCCTTTCAGATGATCTTTTCTGAACAGGCCTGTGTAAAGCCTTTTCAGATTATCTACTCTAAAGCCCTTTCAGTTTATCTACTCTGAACAGGCCGGTCTAAAGTGCTTTCAGATGATATACTCTGAACAGACCTGTTTAAAGCCCTTTCAGATGATCTACTCTGAACAGGCCTGTTGAAAGCACTTTCAGATGATCTACTCTGAACAGGCCTGTCTAAAGCATTTTCAGATGATCTACTCGGAAAAGGCCTGTCTAAAGCGCTTTCAGATGATCTACTGTGAACAGGCTTGTCTAAAGCGCTTTCAGATGATCTTCTCTGAACAGGCCTGTCTAAAACGCTTTCAGATTATCTACTTTGAACAGGCCTGTCTAAAGCGCTTTCAGATGATCTACTCTGAAAAGGCCTGTCTAAAACGCTTTCAGATTATCTACTTTGAACAGGCCTGTCTAAAACGCTTTCAGATTATCTACTTTGAACAGGCCTGTCTAAAACGCTTTCAGATGATCGACTCTGAAAAGGCCTGTCTAAAGCGCCTTCAGATTATCTACTCTGAACAGGCCTGTCTAAAGCCTTTTCAGGTGATCTACTCTGAACAGGCCTGTCTAAAGTGCTTTCAAATAATCTACTCTGAACAGGCCTGTCTAAAGCCCTTTCAGATATCTACTCTGAACAGGCCTGTCTAAAGCCTTTTCAGATGATCTACTCTGAACAGGCCTGTCTAAAGTGCTTTCAAATAATCTACTCTGAACAGGCCTGTCTAAAGCGCTTTCAAATGATCTACTCTGAAAAGGCCTGTCTAAAGCGCTTTCAGATGATCTACTCTGAACAGGCCTGTCTAAAGCGCTTTCAGATGATTTACTCTGAACAGGCCTGTCTAAAGCTTTTTCAGATTATCTACTCGAAAGTCCTTTCAGTTGATCTACTCTGAACAGGCCTGTCGAAAGTGCTTTCAGATGATCTACTCTGAACAGGCCTGTCTAAAGCCCTTTCAGATGATCTACTCTGAACAGGCCTGTCTAAAGCCCTTTCCCATGATCCACTCTGAACAGGCCTGTCTAAAGCGCTTTCAGATGATCGACTCTGAAAAGGCCTGTCTAAAGCGGTTTCTGATTATCTACTCTGAACAGGCCTGTCTAAAGCGCTTTCAAATAATCTACTCTGAACAGGCCTGTCTAAAGCGCTTTCAAATTATCTACTCTGAAAAGGCCTGTCTAAAGCGCTTTCAGATGATCTACTCTGAACAGGCCTGTCTAAAGCGCTTTCAGATTATCTACTCTGAAAAGGCCTGTCTAAAGCGCCTTCAGATTATCTACTCTGAACAGGCCTGTCTAAAGCCTTTTCAGGTGATCTACTCTGAACAGGCCTGCCTTAAGCCTTTTCAGATGATCTACTCTGAACAGGCCTGTCTAAATTGCTTTCAAATAATCTACTCTGAACAGGCCTGTCTAAAGCCTTTTCAGGTGATCTACTCCGAACAGGCCTGTCTAAAGCCTTTTCAGATGATCTACTCTGAACAGGCCTGTCTAAAGTGCTTTCAAATAATCTACTCTGAACAGGCCTGTCTAAAGCGCTTTCAAATGATCTACTCTGAAAAGGCCTGTCGAAAGCGCTTTCAGATGATCTACTCTGAATAGGCCTGTCTAAAGCGCTTTCAGATTATCTACTCTGAAGAGGACTGTCTAAAGCGCTTTCAGATGATCTACTCTGAACAGGCCTGTCTAAAGCGCGTTCAGATGATCTTCTCTGAACAGGCCTGTCTAAAGCGCTTTCAGATTATCTACTCTGAACAGGCCTGTCTAAAGCGCTTTCAGATGATCTACTCTGAACAGGCCTGTCTAAAACCCTTTCAGATGATCTACTCTGAACAGGCCTGTCTTAAGCGCTTTCAGATGATCTTCTTTTAACAGGCCTGTCTAAAGCGCTTTCAGATGATCTACTCTGAACAGGCCTGTCTAAATTGCTTTCAAATAATCTACTCTGAACAGGCCTGTCTAAAGCCTTTTCAGGTGATCTACTCCGAACAGGCCTCTCTAAAGCCTTTTCAGGTGATCGACTCTGAACAGGCCTGTCTCAAGCCCTTTCAGATGATCTACTCTAAAGCCCTTTCAGTTGATCTACTCTGAACAGGCCGGTCTAAAGTGCTTTCAGATGATCTACTCTGAACAGACCTGTTTAAAGCCCTTTCAGATGATCTACTCTGAACAGGCCTGTTGAAAGCACTTTCAGATGATCTACTCTGAACAGGCCTGTCTAAAGCATTTTCAGATGATCTACTCGGAAAAGGCCTGTCTAAAGCGCTTTCAGATGATCTACTGTGAACAGGCTTGTCTAAAGCGCTTTCAGATGATCTTCTCTGAACAGGCCTGTCTAAAACGCTTTCAGATTATCTACTTTGAACAGGCCTGTCTAAAGCGCTTTCAGATGATCTACTCTGAAAAGGCCTGTCTAAAACGCTTTCAGATGATCTACTTTGAACAGGCCTGTCTAAAACGCTTTCAGATTATCTACTTTGAACGGGCCTGTCTAAAACGCTTTCAGATGATCGACTCTGAAAAGGCCTGTCTAAAGCGCCTTCAGATTATCTACTCTGAACAGGCCTGTCTAAAGCCTTTTCAGGTGATCTACTCTGAACAGGCCTGTCTAAAGTGCTTTCAAATAATCTACTCTGAACAGGCCTGTCTAAAGCCCTTTCAGATATCTACTCTGAACAGGCCTGTCTAAAGCCTTTTCAGATGATCTACTCTGAACAGGCCTGTCTAAAGTGCTTTCAAATAATCTACTCTGAACAGGCCTGTCTAAAGCGCTTTCAAATTATCTACTCTGAAAAGGCCTGTCTAAAGCGCTTTCAGATGATCTACTCTGAACAGGCCTGTCTAAAGCGCTTTCAGATGATTTACTCTGAACAGGCCTGTCTAAAGCTTTTTCAGATTATCTACTCGAAAGTCCTTTCAGTTGATCTACTCTGAACAGGCCTGTCGAAAGTGCTTTCAGATGATCTACTCTGAACAGGCCTGTCTAAAGCCCTTTCAGATGATCTTCTCTGAACAGGCCTGTCTAAAGCCCTTTCACATGATCCACTCTGAACAGTCCTGTCTAAAGCGGTTTCAGATTATCTACTCTGAACAGGCCTGTCTAAATTGCTTTCAGATTATCTACTCTGAACAGGCCTGTCTAAAGCCCTTTCAGATGATCTACTCTGAACAGGCCTGTCTAAAGCGCTTTCAGATGATCTACTCTGAACAGCCCTGTCTAAAGCGCTTTCAGATGATCTACTCTGAACAGGCCTGTCTCAAGCGCTTTCAGATGATCTACTTTGAACAGGCCTGTCTCAAGCGCTTTCAGATGATCTACTCTGAATAGACCTGTCTAAAACCCTTTCGGATGATCTACTATGAACAGGCCTGTCTAAAGCCTTTTCATATGATCTACTCTGAAGAAGTCTGTCTAAAACCCTTTCAGATTATTTACTCTGAACAGGCCTGTCTAAAGCCCTTTCAGATGATCTACTCTGAACAGCCCTGTCTCAAGCGCTTTCAGATGATCTACTCTGAACAGGCCTGTCTAATGTGCTTTCAGATTATCTACTCTGAACAGGCCTGTCTAAAGCCTTTTGATATGATCTACTCTGAACAGGCCTGTCTAAAGCGCTTTCAGATTATCTACTCTGAACAGGCCTGTCTAAAGCGCTTTCAGATGACCTACTGTGAACAGGCTTGTCTAAAGTGCTTTCAGATGATTTACTCTGAACAGGACTGTCGAAAGCGCTTTCAGATGATCTACTCTGAAAAGGCCTGTCTAAAACGCTTTCAGATGATCTACTTTGAACAGGCCTGTCTAAAGCGCTTTCAGATGATCGACTCTGAAAAGGCCTGTCTAAAGCGCTTTCAGATTATCGACTCTGAACAGCCCTGTCTAAAGTGCTTTCTGATTATCTACTCTGAACAGCCCTGTCTAAAGCGCTTTCAAATAATCTACTCTGAACAGGCCTGTCTAAAGCGCTTTCAAATGATCTACTCTGAAAAGGCCTGTCTAAAGCACTTTCAGATGATCTACTCTGAACAGGCCTGTCTAAAGCGCTTTCAGATTATCTACTCTGAAAAGGCCTGTCTAAAGCGCCTTCAGATTATCTACTCCGAACAGGCCTGTGTAAAGCCTTTTCAGGTGATCTACTCTGAACAGGCCTGCCTTAAGCCTTTTCAGATGATCTACTCTGAACAGGCCTGTCTAAATTGCTTTCAAATAATCTACTCTGAACAGGCCTGTCTAAAGCCTTTTCAGGTGATCTACTCCGAACAGGCCTGTCTAAAGCCTTTTCAGATGATCTACTCTGAACAGGCCTGTCTAAAGTGCTTTCAAATAATCTACTCTGAACAGGCCTGTCTAAAGCGCTTTCAAATGATCTACTCTGAAAAGGCCTGTCGAAAGCGCTTTCAGATGATCTACTCTGAATAGGCCTGTCTAAAGCGCTTTCAGATTATCTACTCTGAAGAGGACTGTCTAAAGCGCTTTCAGATGATCTACACTGAACAGGCCTGTCTAAAGCGCGTTCAGATGATCTACTCTGAACAGGCCTGTCTAAAGCGCTTTCAGATTATCTACTCTGAACAGGCCTGTCTAAAGCGCTTTCAGATGATCTACTGTGAACAGGCCTGTCTAAAACCCTTTCAGATGATCTACTCTGAACAGGCCTGTCTTAAGCGCTTTCAGATGATCTTCTTTTAACAGGCCTGTCTAAAGCGCTTTCAGATGATCTACTCTAAAGCCCTTTCAGTTGATCTTCTCTGAACAGGCCTGTGTAAAGCCTTTTCAGATTATCTACTCTAAAGCCCTTTCAGATGATCTTCTCTGAACAGGCCTGTGTAAAGCCTTTTCAGATTATCTACTCTAAAGCCCTTTCAGTTGATCTACTCTGAACAGGCCGGTCTAAAGTGCTTTCAGATGATCTACTCTGAACAGACCTGTTTAAAGCCCTTTCAGATGATCTACTCTGAACAGGCCTGTTGAAAGCACTTTCAGATAATCTACTCTGAACAGGCCTGTCTAAAGCATTTTCAGATGATCTACTCGGAAAAGGCCTGTCTAAAACGCTTTCAGATTATCTACTTTGAACAGGCCTGTCTAAAGCGCTTTCAGATGATCTACTGTGAACAGGCTTGTCTAAAGCGCTTTCAGATGATCTTCTCTGAACAGGCCTGTCTAAAACGCTTTCAGATTATCTACTTTGAACAGGCCTGTCTAAAGCGCTTTCAGATGATCTACTCTGAAAAGGCCTGTCTAAAACGCTTTCAGATCATCTACTTTGAACAGGCCTGTCTAAAACGCTTTCAGATGATCGACTCTGAAAAGACCTGTCGAAAGCGCCTTCAGATTATCTACTCTGAACAGGCCTGTCTAAAGCCTTTTCAGGTGATCTACTCTGAACAGGCCTGTCTAAAGCCTTTTCAGATTATCTACTCTGAACAGGCCTGTCTAAAGCCCTTTCAGATGATCTACTCTGAACAGGCCTGTCTAAAGCCTTTTCAGATGATCTACTCTGAACAGGCCTGTCTAAAGTGCTTTCAAATAATCTACTCTGAACAGGCCTGTCTAAAGCCCTTTCACATGATCCACTCTGAACAGGCCTGTCTAAAGCGCTTTCAGATGATCGACTCTGAAAAGGCCTGTCTAAAGCGCTTTCAGATTATCTACTCTGAACAGGCCTGTCTAAATTGCTTTCAGATGATCTACTCTGAACAGGCTTGTCTAAAGCCCTTTCACATGATCCACTCTGAACAGGCCTGTCTAAAGCGCTTTCAGATGATCGACTCTGAAAAGGCCTGTCTAAAGCGCTTTCAGATTATCTACTCTGAACAGGCCTGTCTAAATTGCTTTCAGATTATCTACTCTGAACAGGCCTGTCTAAAGCCCTTTCAGATTATCTACTCTAAAGCCCTTTCAGACGATCTACTCTGAACAGGCCTGTCTAAAGCCTTTTCAGATTATCTACTCTAAAGCCCTTTCAGTTGATCTACTCTGAACAGGCCTGTCTAAAGCCCTTTCAGACGATCTACTCTGAACAGGCCTGTCTAAAGCCTTTTCAGATTATCTACTCTAAAGCCCTTTCAGTTGATCTACTCTGAACAGGCCTATCTAAAGTGCTTTCAGATGATCTACTCTGAACAGACCTGTTTAAAGCCCTTTCAGATGATCTACTCTGAACAGGCCTGTCTAAAGCGTTTTCAGATGATCTACTCTGAACAGGCCTGTCTAAAGCCCTTTCAGATGATCTACTCTGAACAGGCCTGTCTAAAGCCCTTTCACATGATCCACTCTGAACAGGCCTGTCTAAAGCGCTTTCAGATGATCGAATCTGAACAGACCTGTCTAAAGCCTTTTCAGATGATCTACTCTGAATAGGCCTGTCTAAAGCGCTTTCAGATAATCTACTCTGAAAAGGCCTGTCTAAAACGCTTTCAGATGATCTACTTTGAAAAGGCCTGTCTAAAGCGCTTTCAGATGATCGACTCTGAACAGGCCTGTCTAAAGCGCGTTCAGATGATCTTCTCTGAACAGGCCTGTCTAAAGCGCTTTCAGATTATCTACTCTGAACAGGCCTGTCTAAAGCGCTTTCAGATGATCTACTCTGAACAGGCCTGTCTAAAACCCTTTCAGATGATCTACTCTGAACAGGCCTGTCTTAAGCGCTTTCAGATGATCTTCTTTTAACAGGCCTGTCTAAAGCGCTTTCAGATGATCTACTCTGAACAGGCCTGTCTAAATTGCTTTCAAATAATCTACTCTGAACAGGCCTGTCTAAAGCCTTTTCAGGTGATCTACTCCGAACAGGCCTCTCTAAAGCCTTTTCAGGTGATCGACTCTGAACAGGCCTGTCTCAAGCCCTTTCAGATGATCTACTCTAAAGCCCTTTCAGTTGATCTACTCTGAACAGGCCGGTCTAAAGTGCTTTCAGATGATCTACTCTGAACAGACCTGTTTAAAGCCCTTTCAGATGATCTACTCTGAACAGGCCTGTTGAAAGCACTTTCAGATGATCTACTCTGAACAGGCCTGTCTAAAGCATTTTCAGATGATCTACTCGGAAAAGGCCTGTCTAAAGCGCTTTCAGATGATCTACTGTGAACAGGCTTGTCTAAAGCGCTTTCAGATGATCTTCTCTGAACAGGCCTGTCTAAAACGCTTTCAGATTATCTACTTTGAACAGGCCTGTCTAAAGCGCTTTCAGATGATCTACTCTGAAAAGGCCTGTCTAAAACGCTTTCAGATTATCTACTTTGAACAGGCCTGTCTAAAACGCTTTCAGATTATCTACTTTGAACAGGCCTGTCTAAAACGCTTTCAGATGATCGACTCTGAAAAGGCCTGTCTAAAGCGCCTTCAGATTATCTACTCTGAACAGGCCTGTCTAAAGCCTTTTCAGGTGATCTACTCTGAACAGGCCTGTCTAAAGTGCTTTCAAATAATCTACTCTGAACAGGCCTGTCTAAAGCCCTTTCAGATATCTACTCTGAACAGGCCTGTCTAAAGCCTTTTCAGATGATCTACTCTGAACAGGCCTGTCTAAAGTGCTTTCAAATAATCTACTCTGAACAGGCCTGTCTAAAGCGCTTTCAAATGATCTACTCTGAAAAGGCCTGTCTAAAGCGCTTTCAGATGATCTACTCTGAACAGGCCTGTCTAAAGCGCTTTCAGATGATTTACTCTGAACAGGCCTGTCTAAAGCTTTTTCAGATTATCTACTCGAAAGTCCTTTCAGTTGATCTACTCTGAACAGGCCTGTCGAAAGTGCTTTCAGATGATCTACTCTGAACAGGCCTGTCTAAAGCCCTTTCAGATGATCTTCTCTGAACAGGCCTGTCTAAAGCCCTTTCACATGATCCACTCTGAACAGTCCTGTCTAAAGCGGTTTCAGATTATCTACTCTGAACAGGCCTGTCTAAATTGCTTTCAGATTATCTACTCTGAACAGGCCTGTCTAAAGCCCTTTCAGATGATCTACTCTGAACAGGCCTGTCTAAAGCGCTTTCAGATGATCTACTCTGAACAGCCCTGTCTAAAGCGCTTTCAGATGATCTACTCTGAACAGGCCTGTCTCAAGCGCTTTCAGATGATCTACTTTGAACAGGCCTGTCTCAAGCGCTTTCAGATGATCTACTCTGAATAGACCTGTCTAAAACCCTTTCGGATGATCTACTATGAACAGGCCTGTCTAAAGCCTTTTCATATGATCTACTCTGAAGAAGTCTGTCTAAAACCCTTTCAGATTATTTACTCTGAACAGGCCTGTCTAAAGCCCTTTCAGATGATCTACTCTGAACAGCCCTGTCTCAAGCGCTTTCAGATGATCTACTCTGAACAGGCCTGTCTAATGTGCTTTCAGATTATCTACTCTGAACAGGCCTGTCTAAAGCCTTTTGATATGATCTACTCTGAACAGGCCTGTCTAAAGCGCTTTCAGATTATCTACTCTGAACAGGCCTGTCTAAAGCGCTTTCAGATGACCTACTGTGAACAGGCTTGTCTAAAGTGCTTTCAGATGATTTACTCTGAACAGGACTGTCTAAAGCGCTTTCAGATGATCTACTCTGAAAAGGCCTGTCTAAAACGCTTTCAGATGATCTACTTTGAACAGGCCTGTCTAAAGCGCTTTCAGATGATCGACTCTGAAAAGGCCTGTCTAAAGCGCTTTCAGATTATCGACTCTGAACAGCCCTGTCTAAAGTGCTTTCTGATTATCTACTCTGAACAGGCCTGTCTAAAGCGCTTTCAAATAATCTACTCTGAACAGGCCTGTCTAAAGCGCTTTCAAATGATCTACTCTGAAAAGGCCTGTCTAAAGCACTTTCAGATGATCTACTCTGAACAGGCCTGTCTAAAGCGCTTTCAGATTATCTACTCTGAAAAGGCCTGTCTAAAGCGCCTTCAGATTATCTACTCCGAACAGGCCTGTGTAAAGCCTTTTCAGGTGATCTACTCTGAACAGGCCTGCCTTAAGCCTTTTCAGATGATCTACTCTGAACAGGCCTGTCTAAATTGCTTTCAAATAATCTACTCTGAACAGGCCTGTCTAAAGCCTTTTCAGGTGATCTACTCCGAACAGGCCTGTCTAAAGCCTTTTCAGATGATCTACTCTGAACAGGCCTGTCTAAAGTGCTTTCAAATAATCTACTCTGAACAGGCCTGTCTAAAGCGCTTTCAAATGATCTACTCTGAAAAGGCCTGTCGAAAGCGCTTTCAGATGATCTACTCTGAATAGGCCTGTCTAAAGCGCTTTCAGATTATCTACTCTGAAGAGGACTGTCTAAAGCGCTTTCAGATGATCTACACTGAACAGGCCTGTCTAAAGCGCGTTCAGATGATCTACTCTGAACAGGCCTGTCTAAAGCGCTTTCAGATTATCTACTCTGAACAGGCCTGTCTAAAGCGCTTTCAGATGATCTACTGTGAACAGGCCTGTCTAAAACCCTTTCAGATGATCTACTCTGAACAGGCCTGTCTTAAGCGCTTTCAGATGATCTTCTTTTAACAGGCCTGTCTAAAGCGCTTTCAGATGATCTACTCTAAAGCCCTTTCAGTTGATCTTCTCTGAACAGGCCTGTGTAAAGCCTTTTCAGATTATCTACTCTAAAGCCCTTTCAGATGATCTTCTCTGAACAGGCCTGTGTAAAGCCTTTTCAGATTATCTACTCTAAAGCCCTTTCAGTTGATCTACTCTGAACAGGCCGGTCTAAAGTGCTTTCAGATGATCTACTCTGAACAGACCTGTTTAAAGCCCTTTCAGATGATCTACTCTGAACAGGCCTGTTGAAAGCACTTTCAGATAATCTACTCTGAACAGGCCTGTCTAAAGCATTTTCAGATGATCTACTCGGAAAAGGCCTGTCTAAAACGCTTTCAGATTATCTACTTTGAACAGGCCTGTCTAAAGCGCTTTCAGATGATCTACTGTGAACAGGCTTGTCTAAAGCGCTTTCAGATGATCTTCTCTGAACAGGCCTGTCTAAAACGCTTTCAGATTATCTACTTTGAACAGGCCTGTCTAAAGCGCTTTCAGATGATCTACTCTGAAAAGGCCTGTCTAAAACGCTTTCAGATCATCTACTTTGAACAGGCCTGTCTAAAACGCTTTCAGATGATCGACTCTGAAAAGACCTGTCTAAAGCGCCTTCAGATTATCTACTCTGAACAGGCCTGTCTAAAGCCTTTTCAGGTGATCTACTCTGAACAGGCCTGTCTAAAGCCTTTTCAGATTATCTACTCTGAACAGGCCTGTCTAAAGCCCTTTCAGATGATCTACTCTGAACAGGCCTGTCTAAAGCCTTTTCAGATGATCTACTCTGAACAGGCCTGTCTAAAGTGCTTTCAAATAATCTACTCTGAACAGGCCTGTCTAAAGCCCTTTCACATGATCCACTCTGAACAGGCCTGTCTAAAGCGCTTTCAGATGATCTACTGTGAACAGGCCTGTCTAAAACCCTTTCAGATGATCTACTCTGAACAGGCCTGTCTTAAGCGCTTTCAGATGATCTTCTTTTAACAGGCCTGTCTAAAGCGCTTTCAGATGATCTACTCTAAAGCCCTTTCAGTTGATCTTCTCTGAACAGGCCTGTGTAAAGCCTTTTCAGATTATCTACTCTAAAGCCCTTTCAGATGATCTTCTCTGAACAGGCCTGTGTAAAGCCTTTTCAGATTATCTACTCTAAAGCCCTTTCAGTTGATCTACTCTGAACAGGCCGGTCTAAAGTGCTTTCAGATGATCTACTCTGAACAGACCTGTTTAAAGCCCTTTCAGATGATCTACTCTGAACAGGCCTGTTGAAAGCACTTTCAGATAATCTACTCTGAACAGGCCTGTCTAAAGCATTTTCAGATGATCTACTCGGAAAAGGCCTGTCTAAAACGCTTTCAGATTATCTACTTTGAACAGGCCTGTCTAAAGCGCTTTCAGATGATCTACTGTGAACAGGCTTGTCTAAAGCGCTTTCAGATGATCTTCTCTGAACAGGCCTGTCTAAAACGCTTTCAGATTATCTACTTTGAACAGGCCTGTCTAAAGCGCTTTCAGATGATCTACTCTGAAAAGGCCTGTCTAAAACGCTTTCAGATCATCTACTTTGAACAGGCCTGTCTAAAACGCTTTCAGATGATCGACTCTGAAAAGACCTGTCTAAAGCGCCTTCAGATTATCTACTCTGAACAGGCCTGTCTAAAGCCTTTTCAGGTGATCTACTCTGAACAGGCCTGTCTAAAGCCTTTTCAGATTATCTACTCTGAACAGGCCTGTCTAAAGCCCTTTCAGATGATCTACTCTGAACAGGCCTGTCTAAAGCCTTTTCAGATGATCTACTCTGAACAGGCCTGTCTAAAGTGCTTTCAAATAATCTACTCTGAACAGGCCTGTCTAAAGCCCTTTCACATGATCCACTCTGAACAGGCCTGTCTAAAGCGCTTTCAGATGATCGACTCTGAAAAGGCCTGTCTAAAGCGCTTTCAGATTATCTACTCTGAACAGGCCTGTCTAAATTGCTTTCAGATGATCTACTCTGAACAGGCTTGTCTAAAGCCCTTTCACATGATCCACTCTGAACAGGCCTGTCTAAAGCGCTTTCAGATGATCGACTCTGAAAAGGCCTGTCTAAAGCGCTTTCAGATTATCTACTCTGAACAGGCCTGTCTAAATTGCTTTCAGATTATCTACTCTGAACAGGCCTGTCTAAAACCCTTTCAGATTATCTACTCTAAAGCCCTTTCAGACGATCTACTCTGAACAGGCCTGTCTAAAGCCTTTTCAGATTATCTACTCTAAAGCCCTTTCAGTTGATCTACTCTGAACAGGCCTGTCTAAAGCCCTTTCAGACGATCTACTCTGAACAGGCCTGTCTAAAGCCTTTTCAGATTATCTACTCTAAAGCCCTTTCAGTTGATCTACTCTGAACAGGCCTATCTAAAGTGCTTTCAGATGATCTACTCTGAACAGACCTGTTTAAAGCCCTTTCAGATGATCTACTCTGAACAGGCCTGTCTAAAGCGTTTTCAGATGATCTACTCTGAACAGGCCTGTCTAAAGCCCTTTCAGATGATCTACTCTGAACAGGCCTGTCTAAAGCCCTTTCACATGATCCACTCTGAACAGGCCTGTCTAAAGCGCTTTCAGATGATCGAATCTGAACAGACCTGTCTAAAGCCTTTTCAGGTGATCTACTCTGAATAGGCCTGTCTAAAGCGCTTTCAGATAATCTACTCTGAAAAGGCCTGTCTAAAACGCTTTCAGATGATCTACTTTGAAAAGGCCTGTCTAAAGCGCTTTCAGATGATCGACTCTGAAAAGGCCTGTCTAAAGCGCTTTCAGATTATCTACTCTGAACAGGCCTGTCTAATGCCCTTTCAGGTTATCTACTCTGAACAGGCTTGTCTAAAACCCTTTCAGATTATCTACTCTGAACAGGCCTGTCTGAAGCCCTTTCAGATGATCTTCTCTGAACAGCCCTGTCTAAAGCGCTTTCAGATGATCTACTCAGAACAGGCCTGTGTCAAGCGCTTTCAGATGATCTACTCTGAACAGGCTTGTCTAAAACCCTTTCAGATGATCTACTATGAACAGGCCTGTCTAATGCCTTTTCATATGATCTACTCTGAACAGGCCTGTCTAAAACCCTTTCAGATGATCTACTCTGAACAAGCCTGTCAAAAGCGCTTTCTGATGATTTACTCTGAACAGCCCTGTCTAAAGTGCTTTCAGATGATCTACTCTGAATAGGCCTGTCTAAAACCCTTTCAGATGATCTACTATGAACAGGCCTGTCTAAAGCCCTTTCAGATTATCTACTCTGAACAGATCTGTCTAAAGCCTTTTCAGATGATCTACTCTGAACAGCCCTGTCTCAAGCGCTTTCAGATGATCTACTCTGAACAGGCCTGTCTAAAGCGCTTTCAGATTATCTACTCTGAACAGGCCTGTCTAAAACCCTTTCAGATGATCTACTCTGAACAGCCCTGTCTAAAGCGCTTTCAGATTATCTACTCTGAACAGGCCTGTCTAAAGCCCTTTCAGATGATCTACTCTGAACAGGCCTGTGTCAAGCGCTTTCAGATGATCTACTCTGAACAGGCCTGTCTAAAACCCTTTCAGATGATCTACTATGAACAGGCCTGTCTAAAGCGCTTTCAGATTATCTACTCTGAACAGGCCTGTCTAAAGCGCTTTCAGATGATCTAATCTGAACAGGTCTGTCTAATGTGCTTTCAGATTATCGACTCTGAACAGGCCTGTCTAAAGCCCTTTCAGATGATCTACTCTGAACAGGCCTGTCTAAAGCGCTTTCAGATTATCTACTCTGAACAGCCCTGTCTAAAGCGCTTTCAGATGATCTACTCTGAACAGGCCTGTCTCAAGCGCTTTCAGATGATCTACTCTGAATAGACCTGTCTAAAACCCTTTCGGATGATCTACTATGAACAGGCCTGTCTAAAGCCTTTTCATATGATCTACTCTGAACAAGTCTGTCTAAAACCCTTTCAGATTATTTACTCTGAACAGGCCTGTCTAAAGCCCTTTCAGATGATCTACTTTGAACAGCCCTGTCTCAAGCGCTTTCAGATGATCTACTCTGAACAGGCCTGTCTAATGTGCTTTCAGATTATCTACTCTGAACAGGCCTGTCTAAAGCCTTTTCATATGATCTACTCTGAACAGGCCTGTCTAAAGCGCTTTCAGATTATCTACTCTGAACAGGCCTGTCTAAAGCGCCTTCAGATTATCTACTCTGAACAGGCCTGTCTAAAGCCTTTTCAGATTATCTACTCTGAACAGGCCTGTCTAAAGTGCTTTCAAATAATCTACTCTGAACAGGCCTGTCTAAAGCCCTTTCAGATGATCTACTCTGAACAGGCCTGTCTAAAGCCTTTTCAGATGATCTACTCTGAACAGGCCTGTCTAAAGCTTTTTCAGATTATCTACTCGAAAGTCCTTTCAGTTGATCTACTCTGAACAGGCCTGTCGAAAGTGCTTTCAGATGATCTACTCTGAACAGGCCTGTCTAAAGCCCTTTCAGATGATCTACTCTGAACAGGCCTGTCTAAAGCCCTTTCACATGATCCACTCTGAACAGGCCTGTCTAAAGCGCTTTCAGATGATCGACTCTGAAAAGGCCTGTCTAAAGCGCTTTCAGATTATCTACTCTGAACAGGCCTGTCTAAATTGCTTTCAGATTATCTACTCTGAATAGGCCTGTCTAAAACCCTTTCAGATTATCTACTGTAAAGCCCTTTCAGACGATCTACTCTGAACAGGCCTGTCTAAAGCCTTTTCAGATTATCTACTCTAAAGCCCTTTCAGTTGATCTACTCTGAACAGGCCTATCTAAAGCCCTTTCAGACGATCTACTCTGAACAGGCCTGTCTAAAGCCTTTTCAGATTATCTACTCTAAAGCCCTTTCAGTTGATCTACTCTGAACAGGCCTATCTAAAGTGCTTTCAGATGATCTACTCTGAACAGACCTGTTTAAAGCCCTATCAGATGATCTACTCTGAACAGGCCTGTCTAAAGCGTTTTCAGATGATCTACTCTGAACAGGCCTGTTTTAAGCCCTTTCAGATGATCTACTCTGAACAGGCCTGTTACGTTCTCCGTAGCGGGAGGGGTAAGGACCCAGACGCAGACCACAGGATTAGGCAAAAGGAGTTCTTTATTCCGTTCAGGGGTCAAGCCAGGAGATCAGAGGTAGGTAGGTACAAAACAAACGATAGGCGATAGGGCAATGAGGGACAATCCAGAGAGTCGAAAACCAGGGAATCAGAGTTCAGGCAGTACAAAGGGATCAGGCAGGAGAATGGTCGATATACAAACGAGGTCAAAAACGAACAGGCAGACTGGACAGATAAGGGCAAGGCAAAAGAATAGTAGTTCAAACAGGTGTCGCGGAATAATTCTACAGATCTCAGGCTTTCGAAAATAGTAGGCACTGGAAAAGGTAATCACAACAATCCGACACAGACTGGGAGTAACAAAGGGCTTAAATGCACAAGTAACTAATGACACAAGAGGAATCAGGTGTGTGAGGGGCGGGGTTCCAAACGAGAGACAATGAAATACATCTGGGAAACAATTAAACAACCACAGAGACAACTAGGGAAAACGCGGACTGGATTCCAAACATACACAATGACAGATGACCTGGAGTTTCAGGAAATCGTGCATAGAGTAAGATGACAGGAAGAAGAGATCAGATGCAGCTGAGAATGATTAGCAAGGACAGAACAGCATGAAAATGTGCGCTCTAATATGTTAGTGAGATTAGTAACTATACACACCCCTGCCGTTAGTATGATTAGTAAGTATATACAAATTAGTTTGTTAATGGAGTTAGTAGATCTTAACTATCATTAGTATGTTAGTGGTAATTAGTAAATCTAAGTGCACAGAGATAGGTGTGAAGCAAGAGGGAACCCGAACACCAATGAGATCACCCGAATGGTACAGAGACGTAAACGGGGAGTGACAGATCAGGTGTAAACAAGTAGACACGGGACAACTAGGCAAAACCGGAAAATAAACAAGTCAGGTGAAAACTAAGAATAAACAATACATACAAAATAAAGATACAAATAACCAGTAGAAGACAGATCCTTACAAGGCCTGTCTAAAGCCCTTTCACATGATCCACTCTGAACAGGCCTGTCTAAAGCGCTTTCAGATGATCGACTCTGAACAGACCTGTCTAAAGCCATTTCAGGTGATCTACTCTGAACAGGCCTGTCTAAAGCCCTTTCAGATTATCTACTCTGAAGCCCTTTACGACGATCTACTCTGAATAGGCCTGTCTAAAGCGCTTTCAGATAATCTACTCTGAAAAGGCCTGTCTAAAACGCTTTCTGATGATTTACTCTGAACAGCCCTGTCTAAAGTGCTTTCAGATGATCTACTCTGAATAGGCCTGTCTAAAACCCTTTCAGATGATCTACTATGAACAGGCCTGTCTAAAGCCTTTTCAGATGATCTACTCTGAACAGCCCTGTCTCAAGCGCTTTCAGATGATCTACTCTGAACAGGCCTGTCTAAAGCGCTTTCAGATTATCTACTCTGAACAGGCCTGTCTAAAGCCCTTTCAGATGATCTACTCTGAACAGGCCTGTCTAAAGCGCTTTCAGATGATCTACTCTGAACAGCCCTGTCTAAAGCGCTTTCAGATGATCTACTCTGAACAGGCCTGTCTAAAGCGCTTTCAGATTATCTACTCTGAACAGGCCTGTCTAAAGCCCTTTCAGATGATCTACTCTGAACAGGCCTGTCTAAAGCGCTTTCAGATGATCTACTCTGAACAGGCCTGTCTCAAGCGCTTTCAGATGATCTACTCTGAACAGGCCTGTCTCAAGCGCTTTCAGATGATCTACTCTGAATAGACCTGTCTAAAACCCTTTCGGATGATCTACTATGAACAGGCCTGTCTAAAGCCTTTTCATATGATCTACTCTGAACAAGTCTGTCTAAAACCCTTTCAGATTATTTACTCTGAACAGGCCTGTCTAAAGCCCTTTCAGATGATCTACTCTGAAGAGCCCTGTCTCAAGCGCTTTCAGATGATCTACTCTGAACAGGCCTGTCTAATGTGCTTTCAGATTATCTACTCTGAACAGGCCTGTCTAAAGCGCTTTCAGATTATCTACTCTGAACAGGCCTGTCTAAAACCCTTTCAGATGATCTACTCTGAACAAGCCTGTCAAAAGCGCTTTCTCATGATTTACTCTGAACAGCCCTGTCTAAAGTGCTTTCAGATGATCTACTCTGAATAGGCCTGTCTAAAACCCTTTCAGATGATCTACTATGAACAGGCCTGTCTAAAGCCCTTTCAGATTATCTACTCTGAACAGATCTGTCTAAAGCCTTTTCAGATGATCTACTCTGAACAGCCCTGTCTCAAGCGCTTTCAGATGATCTACTCTGAACAGGCCTGTCTAAAGCGCTTTCAGATTATCTACTCTGAACAGGCCTGTCTAAAGACCTTTCAGATAATCTACTCTGAACAGGCCTGTCTAAAGCGCTTTCAGATGATCTACTCTGAACAGCCCTGTCTAAAGCGCTTTCAGATGATCTACTATGAACAGGCCTGTCAAAAGCCTTTTCATATGATCTACTCTGAACAGGCCTGTCTAAAGCGCTTTCAGATTATCTACTCTGAACAGGCCTGTCTAAAGCGCTTTCAGATGATCTAATCTGAACAAGTCTGTCTAAAACCCTTTCAGATTATTTACTCTGAACAGGCCTGTCTAAAGCCTTTTCATATGATCTACTCTGAACAGGCCTGTCTAAAGCGCTTTCAGATTATCTACTCTGAACAGACCTGTCTAAAGCGCTTTCAGATGATCTAATCTGAACAGGTCTGTCTAATGTGCTTTCAGATTATCTACTCTGAACAGGCCTGTCTAAAGCCCTTTCAGATGATCTACTCTGAACTGGCCTGTCTAAAGCGCTTTCAGATGATCTACTCTGAACAGCCCTGTCTAAAGCGCTTTCAGATGATCTACTCTGAACAGGCCTGTCTCAAGCGCTTTCAGATGATCTACTCTGAACAGGCCTGTCTCAAGCGCTTTCAGATGATCTACTCTGAATAGACCTGTCTAAAACCCTTTCGGATGATCTACTATGAACAGGCCTGTCTAAAGCCTTTTCATATGATCTACTCTGAACAAGTCTGTCTAAAACCCTTTCAGATTATTTACTCTGAACAGGCCTGTCTAAAGCCCTTTCAGATGATCTACTCTGAACAGCCCTGTCTCAAGCGCTTTCAGATGATCTACTCTGAACAGGCCTGTCTAATGTGCTTTCAGATTATCTACTCTGAACAGGCCTGTCTAAAGCCCTTTCAGATGATCTACTCTGAACAGGCCTGTCTAAAGCCCTTTCACATGATCCACTCTGAACAGGCCTGTCTAAAGCGCTTTCAGATGATCGACTCTGAAAAGGCCTGTCTAAAGCGCTTTCAGATTATCTACTCTGAACAGGCCTGTCTAAAGTGCTTTCAGATGATCTACTCTGAACAGACCTGTCGAAAGCCTTTTCAGGTGATCTACTCTGAACAGGCCTGTCTAAAGCCATTTCAGATTATCTACTCTGAAGCCCTTTCAGACGATCTACTCTGAATAGGCCTGTCTAAAGCCTTTTCAGATTATCTACTCTAAAGCCCTTTCAGTTGATCTACTCTGAACAGGCCTATCTAAAGTGCTTTCAGATGATCTACTCTGAACAGACCTGTTTAAAGCCCTTTCAGATGATCTACTCTGAACAGGCCTGTCTAAAGCGTTTTCAGATGATCTACTATTAAAAGGCCTGTCTAAAGTGCTTTCAGATTATTTACTCTGAACAGGCCTGTCTAAAGCGCTTTCAGATGATCTACTCTGAAAAGGCCTGTCTAAAACGCTTTCAGATGATCTACTTTGAACAGGCCTGTCTAAAGCACTTTCAGATGATCGACTCTGAAAAGGCCTGTCTAAAGCGCTTTCAGATAATCTACTCTGAACAGGCCTGTCTAAAGCCTTTTCAGGTGATCTACTCCGAACAGGCCTGTCTAAAGCCTTTTCAGATGATCTACTCTGAACAGGCCTGTCTAAAGTGCTTTCAAATAATCTACTCTGAACAGGCCTGTCTAAAGCGCTTTCAAATGATCTACTCTGAAAAGGCCTGTCGAAAGCGCTTTCAGATGATCTACTCTGAATAGGCCTGTCTAAAGCGCTTTCAGATTATCTACTCTGAAGAGGACTGTCTAAAGCGCTTTCAGATGATCTACACTGAACAGGCCTGTCTAAAGCGCGTTCAGATGATCTACTCTGAACAGGCCTGTCTAAAGCGCTTTCAGATTATCTACTCTGAACAGGCCTGTCTAAAGCGCTTTCAGATGATCTACTGTGAACAGGCCTGTCTAAAACCCTTTCAGATGATCTACTCTGAACAGGCCTGTCTTAAGCGCTTTCAGATGATCTTCTTTTAACAGGCCTGTCTAAAGCGCTTTCAGATGATCTACTCTAAAGCCCTTTCAGTTGATCTTCTCTGAACAGGCCTGTGTAAAGCCTTTTCAGATTATCTACTCTAAAGCCCTTTCAGATGATCTTCTCTGAACAGGCCTGTGTAAAGCCTTTTCAGATTATCTACTCTAAAGCCCTTTCAGTTGATCTACTCTGAACAGGCCGGTCTAAAGTGCTTTCAGATGATCTACTCTGAACAGACCTGTTTAAAGCCCTTTCAGATGATCTACTCTGAACAGGCCTGTTGAAAGCACTTTCAGATAATCTACTCTGAACAGGCCTGTCTAAAGCATTTTCAGATGATCTACTCGGAAAAGGCCTGTCTAAAGCGCTTTCAGATGATCTACTGTGAACAGGCTTGTCTAAAGCGCTTTCAGATGATCTTCTCTGAACAGGCCTGTCTAAAACGCTTTCAGATTATCTACTTTGAACAGGCCTGTCTAAAGCGCTTTCAGATGATCTACTCTGAACAGGCCTGTCTAAAGCGCTTTCAGATGATCTAATCTGAACAAGTCTGTCTAAAACCCTTTCAGATTATTTACTCTGAACAGGCCTGTCTAAAGCCTTTTCATATGATCTACTCTGAACAGGCCTGTCTAAAGCGCTTTCAGATTATCTACTCTGAACAGACCTGTCTAAAGCGCTTTCAGATGATCTAATCTGAACAGGTCTGTCTAATGTGCTTTCAGATTATCTACTCTGAACAGGCCTGTCTAAAGCGCTTTCAGATGATCTAATCTGAACAGGTCTGTCTAATGTGCTTTCAGATTATCTACTCTGAACAGGCCTGTCTAAAGCCCTTTCAGATGATCTACTCTGAACTGGCCTGTCTAAAGCGCTTTCAGATGATCTACTCTGAACAGCCCTGTCTAAAGCGCTTTCAGATGATCTACTCTGAACAGGCCTGTCTCAAGCGCTTTCAGATGATCTACTCTGAACAGGCCTGTCTCAAGCGCTTTCAGATGATCTACTCTGAATAGACCTGTCTAAAACCCTTTCGGATGATCTACTATGAACAGGCCTGTCTAAAGCCTTTTCATATGATCTACTCTGAACAAGTCTGTCTAAAACCCTTTCAGATTATTTACTCTGAACAGGCCTGTCTAAAGCCCTTTCAGATGATCTACTCTGAACAGCCCTGTCTCAAGCGCTTTCAGATGATCTACTCTGAACAGGCCTGTCTAATGTGCTTTCAGATTATCTACTCTGAACAGGCCTGTCTAAAGCCCTTTCAGATGATCTACTCTGAACAGGCCTGTCTAAAGCCCTTTCACATGATCCACTCTGAACAGGCCTGTCTAAAGCGCTTTCAGATGATCGACTCTGAAAAGGCCTGTCTAAAGCGCTTTCAGATTATCTACTCTGAACAGGCCTGTCTAAAGTGCTTTCAGATTATCTACTCTGAACAGACCTGTCGAAAGCCTTTTCAGGTGATCTACTCTGAACAGGCCTGTCTAAAGCCATTTCAGATTATCTACTCTGAAGCCCTTTCAGACGATCTACTCTGAATAGGCCTGTCTAAAGCCTTTTCAGATTATCTACTCTAAAGCCCTTTCAGTTGATCTACTCTGAACAGGCCTATCTAAAGTGCTTTCAGATGATCTACTCTGAACAGACCTGTTTAAAGCCCTTTCAGATGATCTACTCTGAACAGGCCTGTCTAAAGCGTTTTCAGATGATCTACTATTAAAAGGCCTGTCTAAAGTGCTTTCAGATTATTTACTCTGAACAGGCCTGTCTAAAGCGCTTTCAGATGATCTACTCTGAAAAGGCCTGTCTAAAACGCTTTCAGATGATCTACTTTGAACAGGCCTGTCTAAAGCACTTTCAGATGATCGACTCTGAAAAGGCCTGTCTAAAGCGCTTTCAGATAATCTACTCTGAACAGGCCTGTCTAAAGCCTTTTCAGGTGATCTACTCCGAACAGGCCTGTCTAAAGCCTTTTCAGATGATCTACTCTGAACAGGCCTGTCTAAAGTGCTTTCAAATAATCTACTCTGAACAGGCCTGTCTAAAGCGCTTTCAAATGATCTACTCTGAAAAGGCCTGTCGAAAGCGCTTTCAGATGATCTACTCTGAATAGGCCTGTCTAAAGCGCTTTCAGATTATCTACTCTGAAGAGGACTGTCTAAAGCGCTTTCAGATGATCTACACTGAACAGGCCTGTCTAAAGCGCGTTCAGATGATCTACTCTGAACAGGCCTGTCTAAAGCGCTTTCAGATTATCTACTCTGAACAGGCCTGTCTAAAGCGCTTTCAGATGATCTACTGTGAACAGGCCTGTCTAAAACCCTTTCAGATGATCTACTCTGAACAGGCCTGTCTTAAGCGCTTTCAGATGATCTTCTTTTAACAGGCCTGTCTAAAGCGCTTTCAGATGATCTACTCTAAAGCCCTTTCAGTTGATCTTCTCTGAACAGGCCTGTGTAAAGCCTTTTCAGATTATCTACTCTAAAGCCCTTTCAGATGATCTTCTCTGAACAGGCCTGTGTAAAGCCTTTTCAGATTATCTACTCTAAAGCCCTTTCAGTTGATCTACTCTGAACAGGCCGGTCTAAAGTGCTTTCAGATGATCTACTCTGAACAGACCTGTTTAAAGCCCTTTCAGATGATCTACTCTGAACAGGCCTGTTGAAAGCACTTTCAGATAATCTACTCTGAACAGGCCTGTCTAAAGCATTTTCAGATGATCTACTCGGAAAAGGCCTGTCTAAAGCGCTTTCAGATGATCTACTGTGAACAGGCTTGTCTAAAGCGCTTTCAGATGATCTTCTCTGAACAGGCCTGTCTAAAACGCTTTCAGATTATCTACTTTGAACAGGCCTGTCTAAAGCGCTTTCAGATGATCTACTCTGAACAGGCCTGTCTAAAGCGCTTTCAGATGATCTAATCTGAACAAGTCTGTCTAAAACCCTTTCAGATTATTTACTCTGAACAGGCCTGTCTAAAGCCTTTTCATATGATCTACTCTGAACAGGCCTGTCTAAAGCGCTTTCAGATTATCTACTCTGAACAGACCTGTCTAAAGCGCTTTCAGATGATCTAATCTGAACAGGTCTGTCTAATGTGCTTTCAGATTATCTACTCTGAACAGGCCTGTCTAAAGCCCTTTCAGATGATCTACTCTGAACTGGCCTGTCTAAAGCGCTTTCAGATGATCTACTCTGAACAGCCCTGTCTAAAGCGCTTTCAGATGATCTACTCTGAACAGGCCTGTCTCAAGCGCTTTCAGATGATCTACTCTGAACAGGCCTGTCTCAAGCGCTTTCAGATGATCTACTCTGAATAGACCTGTCTAAAACCCTTTCGGATGATCTACTATGAACAGGCCTGTCTAAAGCCTTTTCATATGATCTACTCTGAACAAGTCTGTCTAAAACCCTTTCAGATTATTTACTCTGAACAGGCCTGTCTAAAGCCCTTTCAGATGATCTACTCTGAACAGCCCTGTCTCAAGCGCTTTCAGATGATCTACTCTGAACAGGCCTGTCTAATGTGCTTTCAGATTATCTACTCTGAACAGGCCTGTCTAAAGCCCTTTCAGATGATCTACTCTGAACAGGCCTGTCTAAAGCCCTTTCACATGATCCACTCTGAACAGGCCTGTCTAAAGCGCTTTCAGATGATCGACTCTGAAAAGGCCTGTCTAAAGCGCTTTCAGATTATCTACTCTGAACAGGCCTGTCTAAAGTGCTTTCAGATTATCTACTCTGAACAGACCTGTCGAAAGCCTTTTCAGGTGATCTACTCTGAACAGGCCTGTCTAAAGCCCTTTCAGATTATCTACTCTGAAGCCCTTTCAGACGATCTACTCTGAATAGGCCTGTCTAAAGCCTTTTCAGATTATCTACTCTAAAGCCCTTTCAGTTGATCTACTCTGAACAGGCCTATCTAAAGTGCTTTCAGATGATCTACTCTGAACAGACCTGTTTAAAGCCCTTTCAGATGATCTACTCTGAACAGGCCTGTCTAAAGCGTTTTCAGATGATCTACTATTAAAAGGCCTGTCTAAAGTGCTTTCAGATTATTTACTCTGAACAGGCCTGTCTAAAGCGCTTTCAGATGATCTACTCTGAAAAGGCCTGTCTAAAACGCTTTCAGATGATCTACTTTGAACAGGCCTGTCTAAAGCACTTTCAGATGATCGACTCTGAAAAGGCCTGTCTAAAGCGCTTTCAGATAATCTACTCTGAACAGGCCTGTCTAAAGCCTTTTCAGGTGATCTACTCCGAACAGGCCTGTCTAAAGCCTTTTCAGATGATCTACTCTGAACAGGCCTGTCTAAAGTGCTTTCAAATAATCTACTCTGAACAGGCCTGTCTAAAGCGCTTTCAAATGATCTACTCTGAAAAGGCCTGTCGAAAGCGCTTTCAGATGATCTACTCTGAATAGGCCTGTCTAAAGCGCTTTCAGATTATCTACTCTGAAGAGGACTGTCTAAAGCGCTTTCAGATGATCTACACTGAACAGGCCTGTCTAAAGCGCGTTCAGATGATCTACTCTGAACAGGCCTGTCTAAAGCGCTTTCAGATTATCTACTCTGAACAGGCCTGTCTAAAGCGCTTTCAGATGATCTACTGTAAACAGGCCTGTCTAAAACCCTTTCAGATGATCTACTCTGAACAGGCCTGTCTTAAGCGCTTTCAGATGATCTTCTTTTAACAGGCCTGTCTAAAGCGCTTTCAGATGATCTACTCTAAAGCCCTTTCAGTTGATCTTCTCTGAACAGGCCTGTGTAAAGCCTTTTCAGATTATCTACTCTAAAGCCCTTTCAGATGATCTTCTCTGAACAGGCCTGTGTAAAGCCTTTTCAGATTATCTACTCTAAAGCCCTTTCAGTTGATCTACTCTGAACAGGCCGGTCTAAAGTGCTTTCAGATGATCTACTCTGAACAGACCTGTTTAAAGCCCTTTCAGATGATCTACTCTGAACAGGCCTGTTGAAAGCACTTTCAGATAATCTACTCTGAACAGGCCTGTCTAAAGCATTTTCAGATGATCTACTCGGAAAAGGCCTGTCTAAAGCGCTTTCAGATGATCTACTGTGAACAGGCTTGTCTAAAGCGCTTTCAGATGATCTTCTCTGAACAGGCCTGTCTAAAACGCTTTCAGATTATCTACTTTGAACAGGCCTGTCTAAAGCGCTTTCAGATGATCTACTCTGAAAAGGCCTGTCTAAAACGCTTTCAGATCATCTACTTTGAACAGGCCTGTCTAAAACGCTTTCAGATGATCGACTCTGAAAAGACCTGTCTAAAGCGCCTTCAGATTATCTACTCTGAACAGGCCTGTCTAAAGCCTTTTCAGGTGATCTACTCTGAACAGGCCTGTCTAAAGCCTTTTCAGATTATCTACTCTGAACAGGCCTGTCTAAAGCCCTTTCAGATGATCTACTCTGAACAGGCCTGTCTAAAGCCTTTTCAGATGATCTACTCTGAACAGGCCTGTCTAAAGTGCTTTCAAATAATCTACTCTGAACAGGCCTGTCTAAAGCGCTTTCAGATGATTTACTCTGAACAGGCCTGTCTAAAGCTTTTTCAGATTATCTACTCGAAAGTCCTTTCAGTTGATCTACTCTGAACAGGCCTTTCGAAAGTGCTTTCAGATGATCTAATCTGAACAGGCCTGTCTAAAGCCCTTTCAGATGATCTACTCTGAACAGGCTTGTCTAAAGCCCTTTCACATGATCCACTCTGAACAGGCCTGTCTAAAGCGCTTTCAGATGATCGACTCTGAAAAGGCCTGTCTAAAGCGCTTTCAGATTATCTACTCTGAACAGGCCTGTCTAAAGCCCTTTCAGATTATCTACTCTAAAGCCCTTTCAGACGATCTACTCTGAACAGGCCTGTCTAAAGCCTTTTCAGATTATCTACTCTAAAGCCCTTTCAGTTGATCTACTCTGAACAGGCCTGTCTAAAGCCCTTTCAGACGATCTACTCTGAACAGGCCTGTCTAAAGCCTTTTCAGATTATCTACTCTAAAGCCCTTTCAGTTGATCTACTCTGAACAGGCCTATCTAAAGTGCTTTCAGATGATCTACTCTGAACAGACCTGTTTAAAGCCCTTTCAGATGATCTACTCTGAACAGGCCTGTCTAAAGCGTTTTCAGATGATCTACTCTGAACAGGCCTGTCTAAAGCCCTTTCAGATGATCTACTCTGAACAGGCCTGTCTAAAGCCCTTTCACATGATCCACTCTGAACAGGCCTGTCTAAAGCGCTTTCAGATGATCGAATCTGAACAGACCTGTCTAAAGCCTTTTCAGGTGATCTACTCTGAATAGGCCTGTCTAAAGCGCTTTCAGATAATCTACTCTGAAAAGGCCTGTCTAAAACGCTTTCAGATGATCTACTTTGAAAAGGCCTGTCTAAAGCGCTTTCAGATGATCGACTCTGAAAAGGCCTGTCTAAAGCGCTTTCAGATTATCTACTCTGAACAGGCCTGTCTAATGCCCTTTCAGGTTATCTACTCTGAACAGGCTTGTCTAAAACCCTTTCAGATTATCTACTCTGAACAGGCCTGTCTGAAGCCCTTTCAGATGATCTTCTCTGAACAGCCCTGTCTAAAGCGCTTTCAGATGATCTACTCTGAACAGGCCTGTGTCAAGCGCTTTCAGATGATCTACTCTGAACAGGCTTGTCTAAAACCCTTTCAGATGATCTACTATGAACAGGCCTGTCTAATGCCTTTTCATATGATCTACTCTGAACAGGCCTGTCTAAAACCCTTTCAGATGATCTACTCTGAACAAGCCTGTCAAAAGCGCTTTCTGATTATTTACTCTGAACAGCCCTGTCTAAAGTGCTTTCAGATGATCTACTCTGAATAGGCCTGTCTAAAACCCTTTCAGATGATCTACTATGAACAGGCCTGTCTAAAGCCCTTTCAGATTATCTACTCTGAACAGATCTGTCTAAAGCCTTTTCAGATGATCTACTCTGAACAGCCCTGTCTCAAGCGCTTTCAGATGATCTACTCTGAACAGGCCTGTCTAAAGCGCTTTCAGATTATCTACTCTGAACAGGCCTGTCTAAAACCCTTTCAGATGATCTACTCTGAACAGCCCTGTCTAAAGCGCTTTCAGATTATCTACTCTGAACAGGCCTGTCTAAAGCCCTTTCAGATGATCTACTCTGAACAGGCCTGTGTCAAGCGCTTTCAGATGATCTACTCTGAACAGGCCTGTCTAAAACCCTTTCAGATGATCTACTATGAACAGGCCTGTCTAAAGCGCTTTCAGATTATCTACTCTGAACAGGCCTGTCTAAAGCGCTTTCAGATGATCTAATCTGAACAGGTCTGTCTAATGTGCTTTCAGATTATCGACTCTGAACAGGCCTGTCTAAAGCCCTTTCAGATGATCTACTCTGAACAGGCCTGTCTAAAGCGCTTTCAGATTATCTACTCTGAACAGCCCTGTCTAAAGCGCTTTCAGATGATCTACTCTGAACAGGCCTGTCTCAAGCGCTTTCAGATGATCTACTCTGAATAGACCTGTCTAAAACCCTTTCGGATGATCTACTATGAACAGGCCTGTCTAAAGCCTTTTCATATGATCTACTCTGAACAAGTCTGTCTAAAACCCTTTCAGATTATTTACTCTGAACAGGCCTGTCTAAAGCCCTTTCAGATGATCTACTCTGAACAGCCCTGTCTCAAGCGCTTTCAGATGATCTACTCTGAACAGGCCTGTCTAATGTGCTTTCAGATTATCTACTCTGAACAGGCCTGTCTAAAGCCTTTTCATATGATCTACTCTGAACAGGCCTGTCTAAAGCGCTTTCAGATTATCTACTCTGAACAGGCCTGTCTAAAGCGCCTTCAGATTATCTACTCTGAACAGGCCTGTCTAAAGCCTTTTCAGATTATCTACTCTGAACAGGCCTGTCTAAAGTGCTTTCAAATAATCTACTCTGAACAGGCCTGTCTAAAGCCCTTTCAGATGATCTACTCTGAACAGGCCTGTCTAAAGCCTTTTCAGATGATCTACTCTGAACAGGCCTGTCTAAAGCTTTTTCAGATTATCTACTCGAAAGTCCTTTCAGTTGATCTACTCTGAACAGGCCTGTCGAAAGTGCTTTCAGATGATCTACTCTGAACAGGCCTGTCTAAAGCCCTTTCAGATGATCTACTCTGAACAGGCCTGTCTAAAGCCCTTTCACATGATCCACTCTGAACAGGCCTGTCTAAAGCGCTTTCAGATGATCGACTCTGAAAAGGCCTGTCTAAAGCGCTTTCAGATTATCTACTCTGAACAGGCCTGTCTAAATTGCTTTCAGATTATCTACTCTGAATAGGCCTGTCTAAAACCCTTTCAGATTATCTACTGTAAAGCCCTTTCAGACGATCTACTCTGAACAGGCCTGTCTAAAGCCTTTTCAGATTATCTACTCTAAAGCCCTTTCAGTTGATCTACTCTGAACAGGCCTATCTAAAGTGCTTTCAGATGATCTACTCTGAACAGACCTGTTTAAAGCCCTATCAGATGATCTACTCTGAACAGGCCTGTCTAAAGCGTTTTCAGATGATCTACTCTGAACAGGCCTGTTTTAAGCCCTTTCAGATGATCTACTCTGAACAGGCCTGTTACGTTCTCCGTAGCGGGAGGGGTAAGGACCCAGACGCAGACCACAGGATTAGGCAAAAGGAGTTCTTTATTCCGTTCAGGGGTCAAGCCAGGAGATCAGAGGTAGGTAGGTACAAAACAAACGATAGGCGATAGGGCAATGAGGGACAATCCAGAGAGTCGAAAACCAGGGAATCAGAGTTCAGGCAGTACAAAGGGATCAGGCAGGAGAATGGTCGATATACAAACGAGGTCAAAAACGAACAGGCAGACTGGACAGATAAGGGCAAGGCAAAAGAATAGTAGTTCAAACAGGTGTCGCGGAATAATTCTACAGATCTCAGGCTTTCGAAAATAGTAGGCACTGGAAAAGGTAATCACAACAATCCGACACAGACTGGGAGTAACAAAGGGCTTAAATGCACAAGTAACTAATGACACAAGAGGAATCAGGTGTGTGAGGGGCGGGGTTCCAAACGAGAGACAATGAAATACATCTGGGAAACAATTAAACAACCACAGAGACAACTAGGGAAAACGCGGACTGGATTCCAAACATACACAATGACAGATGACCTGGAGTTTCAGGAAATCGTGCATAGAGTAAGATGACAGGAAGAAGAGATCAGATGCAGCTGAGAATGATTAGCAAGGACAGAACAGCATGAAAATGTGCGCTCTAATATGTTAGTGAGATTAGTAACTATACACACCCCTGCCGTTAGTATGATTAGTAAGTATATACAAATTAGTTTGTTAATGGAGTTAGTAGATCTTAACTATCATTAGTATGTTAGTGGTAATTAGTAAATCTAAGTGCACAGAGATAGGTGTGAAGCAAGAGGGAACCCGAACACCAATGAGATCACCCGAATGGTACAGAGACGTAAACGGGGAGTGACAGATCAGGTGTAAACAAGTAGACACGGGACAACTAGGCAAAACCGGAAAATAAACAAGTCAGGTGAAAACTAAGAATAAACAATACATACAAAATAAAGATACAAATAACCAGTAGAAGACAGATCCTTACAAGGCCTGTCTAAAGCCCTTTCACATGATCCACTCTGAACAGGCCTGTCTAAAGCGCTTTCAGATGATCGACTCTGAACAGACCTGTCTAAAGCCATTTCAGGTGATCTACTCTGAACAGGCCTGTCTAAAGCCCTTTCAGATTATCTACTCTGAAGCCCTTTACGACGATCTACTCTGAATAGGCCTGTCTAAAGCGCTTTCAGATAATCTACTCTGAAAAGGCCTGTCTAAAACGCTTTCTGATGATTTACTCTGAACAGCCCTGTCTAAAGTGCTTTCAGATGATCTACTCTGAATAGGCCTGTCTAAAACCCTTTCAGATGATCTACTATGAACAGGCCTGTCTAAAGCCTTTTCAGATGATCTACTCTGAACAGCCCTGTCTCAAGCGCTTTCAGATGATCTACTCTGAACAGGCCTGTCTAAAGCGCTTTCAGATTATCTACTCTGAACAGGCCTGTCTAAAGCCCTTTCAGATGATCTACTCTGAACAGGCCTGTCTAAAGCGCTTTCAGATGATCTACTCTGAACAGCCCTGTCTAAAGCGCTTTCAGATGATCTACTCTGAACAGGCCTGTCTAAAGCGCTTTCAGATTATCTACTCTGAACAGGCCTGTCTAAAGCCCTTTCAGATGATCTACTCTGAACAGGCCTGTCTAAAGCGCTTTCAGATGATCTACTCTGAACAGGCCTGTCTCAAGCGCTTTCAGATGATCTACTCTGAACAGGCCTGTCTCAAGCGCTTTCAGATGATCTACTCTGAATAGACCTGTCTAAAACCCTTTCGGATGATCTACTATGAACAGGCCTGTCTAAAGCCTTTTCATATGATCTACTCTGAACAAGTCTGTCTAAAACCGTTTCAGATTATTTACTCTGAACAGGCCTGTCTAAAGCCTATTCATATGATCTACTCTGAACAGGCCTGTCTAAAGCGCTTTCAGATTATCTACTCTGAACAGACCTGTCTAAAGCGCTTTCAGATGATCTAATCTGAACAGGTCTGTCTAATGTGCTTTCAGATTATCTACTCTGAACAGGCCTGTCTAAAGCCCTTTCAGATGATCTACTCTGAACTGGCCTGTCTAAAGCGCTTTCAGATGATCTACTCTGAACAGCCCTGTCTAAAGCGCTTTCAGATGATCTACTCTGAACAGGCCTGTCTCAAGCGCTTTCAGATGATCTTCTCTGAATAGACCTGTCTAAAACCCTTTCGGATGATCTACTATGAACAGGCCTGTCTAAAGCCTTTTCATATGATCTACTCTGAACAAGTCTGTCTAAAACCCTTTCAGATTATTTACTCTGAACAGGCCTGTCTAAAGCCCTTTCAGATGATCTACTCTGAAGAGCCCTGTCTCAAGCGCTTTCAGATGATCTACTCTGAACAGGCCTGTCTAATGTGCTTTCAGATTATCTACTCTGAACAGGCCTGTCTAAAGCGCTTTCAGATTATCTACTCTGAACAGGCCTGTCTAAAACCCTTTCAGATGATCTACTCTGAACAAGCCTGTCAAAAGCGCTTTCTCATGATTTACTCTGAACAGCCCTGTCTAAAGTGCTTTCAGATGATCTACTCTGAATAGGCCTGTCTAAAACCCTTTCAGATGATCTACTATGAACAGGCCTGTCTAAAGCCCTTTCAGATTATCTACTCTGAACAGATCTGTCTAAAGCCTTTTCAGATGATCTACTCTGAACAGCCCTGTCTCAAGCGCTTTCAGATGATCTACTCTGAACAGGCCTGTCTAAAGCGCTTTCAGATTATCTACTCTGAACAGGCCTGTCTAAAGACCTTTCAGATAATCTACTCTGAACAGGCCTGTCTAAAGCGCTTTCAGATGATCTACTCTGAACAGCCCTGTCTAAAGCGCTTTCAGATGATCTACTATGAACAGGCCTGTCAAAAGCCTTTTCATATGATCTACTCTGAACAGGCCTGTCTAAAGCGCTTTCAGATTATCTACTCTGAACAGGCCTGTCTAAAGCGCTTTCAGATGATCTAATCTGAACAAGTCTGTCTAAAACCCTTTCAGATTATTTACTCTGAACAGGCCTGTCTAAAGCCTTTTCATATGATCTACTCTGAACAGGCCTGTCTAAAGCGCTTTCAGATTATCTACTCTGAACAGACCTGTCTAAAGCGCTTTCAGATGATCTAATCTGAACAGGTCTGTCTAATGTGCTTTCAGATTATCTACTCTGAACAGGCCTGTCTAAAGCCCTTTCAGATGATCTACTCTGAACTGGCCTGTCTAAAGCGCTTTCAGATGATCTACTCTGAACAGCCCTGTCTAAAGCGCTTTCAGATGATCTACTTTGAACAGGCCTGTCTCAAGCGCTTTCAGATGATCTACTCTGAACAGGCCTGTCTCAAGTGCTTTCAGATGATCTACTCTGAATAGACCTGTCTAAAACCCTTTCGGATGATCTACTATGAACAGGCCTGTCTAAAGCCTTTTCATATGATCTACTCTGAACAAGTCTGTCTAAAACCCTTTCAGATTATTTACTCTGAACAGGCCTGTCTAAAGCCCTTTCAGATGATCTACTCTGAACAGCCCTGTCTCAAGCGCTTTCAGATGATCTACTCTGAACAGGCCTGTCTAATGTGCTTTCAGATTATCTACTCTGAACAGGCCTGTCTAAAGCCCTTTCAGATGATCTACTCTGAACAGGCCTGTCTAAAGCCCTTTCACATGATCCACTCTGAACAGGCCTGTCTAAAGCGCTTTCAGATGATCGACTCTGAAAAGGCCTGTCTAAAGCGCTTTCAGATTATCTACTCTGAACAGGCCTGTCTAAAGTGCTTTCAGATTATCTACTCTGAACAGACCTGTCGAAAGCCTTTTCAGGTGATCTACTCTGAACAGGCCTGTCTAAAGCCCTTTCAGATTATCTACTCTGAAGCCCTTTCAGACGATCTACTCTGAATAGGCCTGTCTAAAGCCTTTTCAGATTATCTACTCTAAAGCCCTTTCAGTTGATCTACTCTGAACAGGCCTATCTAAAGTGCTTTCAGATGATCTACTCTGAACAGACCTGTTTAAAGCCCTTTCAGATGATCTACTCTGAACAGGCCTGTCTAAAGCGTTTTCAGATGATCTACTATTAAAAGGCCTGTCTAAAGTGCTTTCAGATTATTTACTCTGAACAGGCCTGTCTAAAGCGCTTTCAGATGATCTACTCTGAAAAGGCCTGTCTAAAACGCTTTCAGATGATCTACTTTGAACAGGCCTGTCTAAAGCACTTTCAGATGATCGACTCTGAAAAGGCCTGTCTAAAGCGCTTTCAGATTATCTACTCTGAACAGGCCTGTCTAATGCCCTTTCAGGTTATGTACTCTGAACAGGCTTGTCTAAAACCCTTTCAGATTATCTACTCTGAACAGGCCTGTCTAAAGCCCTTTCAGATGATCTTCTCTGAACAGGCCTGTCTAAAGCGCTTTCAGATGATCTACTCTGAACAGCCCTGTCTAAAGCGCTTTCAGATGATCTACTCTGAACAGGCCTGTGTCAAGCGCTTTCAGATGATCTACTCTGAACAGGCTTGTCTAAAACCCTTTCAGATGATCTACTATGAACAGGCCTGTCTAAAGCCTTTTCATATGATCTACTCTGAACAGGCCTGTCTAAAGCGCTTTCAGATTATCTACTCTGAACAGGCCTGTCTAAAACCCTTTCAGATGATCTACTCTGAACAAGCCTGTCTAAAGCGCTTTCTGATGATTTACTCTGAACAGGACTGTCTGAAGCGCTTTCAGATGATCTACTCTGAATAGACCTGTCTAAAACCCTTTCAGATGATCTACAATGAACAGGCCTGTCTAAAGCCTTTTCATATGATCTACTCTGAACAAGTCTGTCTAAAGCCCTTTCAGATTATTTACTCTGAACAGGCCTGTCTAAAGCCCTTTCAGATGATCTACTCTTAACAGGCCTGTCTAAAGCGCCTTCAGATTATCTACTCTGAAAAGGCCTGTCTAAAGCGCTTTCAGATTATCTACTCTGAACAGGCCTGTCTAAAGCTCTTTCAGATGATCTACTCTAAAGCCCTTTTAGTTGATCTACTCTGAAAATGCCTGTCTAAAGTGCTTTCAGAGGGTTTACTCTGAACAGGCCTGTCTAAAGCGCTTTCAGATTATCTACTCTGAACAGGCCTTTCTAAAGCCTTTTCAGGTGATCTACTGTTAACATGCCTGTCTAAAGCCCTTTCAGATGATCTACTCTAAAGCGCTTTCAGATGATCTACTCTGAATAGACCTGTCTAAAACCCTTTCGGATGATCTACTATGAACAGGCCTGTCTAAAGCCTTTTCATATATCTACTCTGAACAAGTCTGTCTAAAACCCTTTCAGATTATTTACTCTGAACAGGCCTGTCTAAAGCCCTTTCAGATGATCTACTCTGAACAGGCCTGTCTAAAGCCCTTTCAGATGATCTACTCTGAACAGGCCTGTCTAAAGCCCTTTCACATGATCCACTCTGAACAGGCCTGTCTAAAGCGCTTTCAGATGATCGACTCTGAAAAGGCCTGTCTAAAGCGCTTTCAGATTATCTACTCTGAACAGGCCTGTCTAAAGTGCTTTCAGATTATCTACTCTGAACAGACCTGTCGAAAGCCTTTTCAGGTGATCTACTCTGAACAGGCCTGTCTAAAGCCCTTTCAGATTATCTACTCTGAAGCCCTTTCAGACGATCTACTCTGAATAGGCCTGTCTAAAGCCTTTTCAGATTATCTACTCTAATGCCCTTTCAGTTGATCTACTCTGAACAGGCCTATCTAAAGTGCTTTCAGATGATCTACTCTGAACAGACCTGTTTAAAGCCCTTTCAGATGATCTACTCTGAACAGGCCTGTCTAAAGCGTTTTCAGATGATCTACTATTAAAAGGCCTGTCTAAAGTGCTTTCAGATTATTTATTCTGAACAGGCCTGTCTAAAGCGCTTTCAGATGATCTACTTTGAAAAGGCCTGTCTAAAACGCTTTCAGATGATCTACTTTGAACAGGCCTGTCTAAAGCACTTTCAGATGATCGACTCTGAAAAGGCCTGTCTAAAGCGCTTTCAGATTATCTACTCTGAACAGATCTGTCTAATGCCCTTTCAGGTTATGTACTCTGAACAGGCTTGTCTAAAACCCTTTCAGATTATCTACTCTGAACAGGCCTGTCTAAAGCCCTTTCAGATGATCTTCTCTGAACAGGCCTGTCTAAAGCGCTTTCAGATGATCTACTCTGAACAGCCCTGTCTAAAGCGCTTTCAGATGATCTACTCTGAACAAGCCTGTCTAAAGCGCTTTCTGATGATTTACTCTGAACAGGACTGTCTGAAGCGCTTTCAGATGATCTACTCTGAATAGACCTGTCTAAAACCCTTTCAGATGATCTACTATGAACAGGCTTGTCTAAAACCCTTTCAGATGATCTACTATGAACAGGCCTGTCTAAAGCCTTTTAATATGATCTACTCTGAACAGGCCTGTCTAAAGCGCTTTCAGATTATCTACTCTGAACAGGCCTGTCTAAAACCCTTTCAGATGATCTACTCTGAACAAGCCCGTCTAAAGCGCTTTCTGATGATTTACTCTGAACAGGACTGTCTGAAGCGCTTTCAGATGATCTACTCTGAATAGACCTGTCTAAAACCCTTTCAGATGATCTACTATGAACAGGCCTATCTAAAGCCTTTTCATATGATCTACTCTGAACAAGTCTGTCTAAAGCCCTTTCAGATTATTTACTCTGAACAGGCCTGTCTAAAGCCCTTTCAGATGATCTACTCTTAACAGGCCTGTCTAAAGCGCCTTCAGATTATCTACTCTGAAAAGGCCTGTCTAAAGCACTTTCAGATTATCTACTCTGAATAGGCCTGTCTAAAGCTCTTTCAGATTATCTACTCTAAAGCCCTTTTAGTTGATCTACTCTGAAAATGCCTGTCTAAAGTGCTTTCAGATGGTTTACCCTGAACAGGCCTGTCTAAAGCGCTTTCAGATTATCTACTCTGAACAGGCCTTTCTAAAGCCTTTTCAGGTGATCTACTGTTAACATGCCTGTCTAAAGCCCTTTCAGATTATCTACTCTAAAGCCATTTCAGATTATCTACTCAGAAGAGGCCTGTCTTAAGCGCTTTCCGATGATCTACTCTGAATAGACCTGTCTAAAACCCTTTCAGATGATCTACAATGAACAGGCCTGTCTAAAGCCTTTTCATATGATCTACTCTGAACAAGTCTGTCTAAAGCCCTTTCAGATTATTTACTCTGAACAGGCCTGTCTAAAGCCCTTTCAGATGATCTACTCTTAACAGGCCTGTCTAAAGCGCCTTCAGATTATCTACTCTGAAAAGGCCTGTCTAAAGCGCTTTCAGATTATCTACTCTGAACAGGCCTGTCTAAAGCTCTTTCAGATGATCTACTCTAAAGCCCTTTTAGTTGATCTACTCTGAAAATGCCTGTCTAAAGTGCTTTCAGAGGGTTTACTCTGAACAGGCCTGTCTAAAGCGCTTTCAGATTATCTACTCTGAACAGGCCTTTCTAAAGCCTTTTCAGGTGATCTACTGTTAACATGCCTGTCTAAAGCCCTTTCAGATTATCTACTCTAAAGCGCTTTCAGATGATCTACTCTGAATAGACCTGTCTAAAACCCTTTCGGATGATCTACTATGAACAGGCCTGTCTAAAGCCTTTTCATATATCTACTCTGAACAAGTCTGTCTAAAACCCTTTCAGATTATTTACTCTGAACAGGCCTGTCTAAAGCCCTTTCAGATGATCTACTCTGAACAGGCCTGTCTAAAGCCCTTTCAGATGATCTACTCTGAACAGGCCTGTCTAAAGCCCTTTCACATGATCCACTCTGAACAGGCCTGTCTAAAGCGCTTTCAGATGATCGACTCTGAAAAGGCCTGTCTAAAGCGCTTTCAGATTATCTACTCTGAACAGGCCTGTCTAAAGTGCTTTCAGATTATCTACTCTGAACAGACCTGTCGAAAGCCTTTTCAGGTGATCTACTCTGAACAGGCCTGTCTAAAGCCCTTTCAGATTATCTACTCTGAAGCCCTTTCAGACGATCTACTCTGAATAGGCCTGTCTAAAGCCTTTTCAGATTATCTACTCTAATGCCCTTTCAGTTGATCTACTCTGAACAGGCCTATCTAAAGTGCTTTCAGATGATCTACTCTGAACAGACCTGTTTAAAGCCCTTTCAGATGATCTACTCTGAACAGGCCTGTCTAAAGCGTTTTCAGATGATCTACTATTAAAAGGCCTGTCTAAAGTGCTTTCAGATTATTTATTCTGAACAGGCCTGTCTAAAGCGCTTTCAGATGATCTACTTTGAAAAGGCCTGTCTAAAACGCTTTCAGATGATCTACTTTGAACAGGCCTGTCTAAAGCACTTTCAGATGATCGACTCTGAAAAGGCCTGTCTAAAGCGCTTTCAGATTATCTACTCTGAACAGATCTGTCTAATGCCCTTTCAGGTTATGTACTCTGAACAGGCTTGTCTAAAACCCTTTCAGATTATCTACTCTGAACAGGCCTGTCTAAAGCCCTTTCAGATGATCTTCTCTGAACAGGCCTGTCTAAAGCGCTTTCAGATGATCTACTCTGAACAGCCCTGTCTAAAGCGCTTTCAGATGATCTACTCTGAACAAGCCTGTCTAAAGCGCTTTCTGATGATTTACTCTGAACAGGACTGTCTGAAGCGCTTTCAGATGATCTACTCTGAATAGACCTGTCTAAAACCCTTTCAGATGATCTACTATGAACAGGCTTGTCTAAAACCCTTTCAGATGATCTACTATGAACAGGCCTGTCTAAAGCCTTTTAATATGATCTACTCTGAACAGGCCTGTCTAAAGCGCTTTCAGATTATCTACTCTGAACAGGCCTGTCTAAAACCCTTTCAGATGATCTACTCTGAACAAGCCCGTCTAAAGCGCTTTCTGATGATTTACTCTGAACAGGACTGTCTGAAGCGCTTTCAGATGATCTACTCTGAATAGACCTGTCTAAAACCCTTTCAGATGATCTACTATGAACAGGCCTATCTAAAGCCTTTTCATATGATCTACTCTGAACAAGTCTGTCTAAAGCCCTTTCAGATTATTTACTCTGAACAGGCCTGTCTAAAGCCCTTTCAGATGATCTACTCTTAACAGGCCTGTCTAAAGCGCCTTCAGATTATCTACTCTGAAAAGGCCTGTCTAAAGCACTTTCAGATTATCTACTCTGAATAGGCCTGTCTAAAGCTCTTTCAGATTATCTACTCTAAAGCCCTTTTAGTTGATCTACTCTGAAAATGCCTGTCTAAAGTGCTTTCAGATGGTTTACCCTGAACAGGCCTGTCTAAAGCGCTTTCAGATTATCTACTCTGAACAGGCCTTTCTAAAGCCTTTTCAGGTGATCTACTGTTAACATGCCTGTCTAAAGCCCTTTCAGATTATCTACTCTAAAGCCATTTCAGATTATCTACTCAGAAGAGGCCTGTCTTAAGCGCTTTCCGATGATCTACTCTTAACAGGCCTGTCTAAAGCGCTTTCAGATGATCAATTCTGAACAGGCCTTTCTAAGGCGCTTTCAGATGATCTACTCTGAACAGGCCTGTCTAAAGCGCTTTCAGATGATCTACTCTGAACAGGCCTGTCTAAAGCGTTTTCAGATGATCTACTATTAAAAGGCCCGTCTAAAGTGCTTTCAGATTATTTACTCTGAACAGGCCTGTCTAAAGCGTTTTCAGATTATCTACTCTGAAAAATCCTGTCTAAAGCGCTTTCAGATTATCTACTCTGAACAGGCCTGTCTAAAACCCTTTCAGATGATCTACTCTGAACAAGCCTGTCTAAAGCGCTTTCAGATGATTTACTCTGAATAGCCCTGTCTAAAGCGCTTTCAGATGATCTACTCTGAATAGGCCTGTCTAAAACCCTTTCAGATGATCTACTATGAACAGGCTTGTCTAAAGCCTTTTCATATGATCTACTCTGAACAAGTCTGTCTAAAGCCCTTTCAGATTATCTACTCTGAACAGATCTGTCTAAAGCCTTTTCAGATGATCTACTCTGAACAGCCCTGTCTCAAGCGCTTTCAGATGATCTACTCTGAACAGGCCTGTCTAAAGCCCTTTCAGATGATCTACTCTGAACAGGCCTGTCTAAAGCGCTTTCAGATGATCTACTCTGAACAGCCCTGTCTAAAGCACTTTCAGATGATCTACTCTGAACAGGCCTGTGTCAAGCGCTTTCAGATGATCTACTCTGAACAGGCCTGTCTAAAACCCTTTCAGATGATCTACGATGAACAGGCCTGTCTAAAGCCTTTTCATATGATCTACTCTGAACAGGCCTGTCTAAAGCGCTTTCAGATCATCTACTCTGAACAGGCCTGTCTAAAACCCTTTCAGATGATCTACTCTGAACAAGCCTGAGTAGTATAATACGATTCGGTATCTGTCAAAATTTGATTGATGGGCATTTTTTGAATATTAATGAGTTTATGAAAAATTATGATTATGCATAAATTAATTTTTTTATGATTTTTTTATTTTTATGATTATGATGATGCATCATCATTCGGGGCGGGGGTTTGTGGGTTTTTCGTTTCAGGGGTTTGGCGATGTCATTTTATTGGTAATTGTTGTAAGCGTTGTGGTTTTGTGACGAATTGTTTTTAGGGTTGGGGATAGGGGTGCTTAGGGAGACATATTGGCAATGTAATGTGCGGTACATTGTTTTGAAAAACATCGTGAAAAAGTATGGTTGTATAAATGTATATGTTGTTAGTTGTAGAAGTAGTAGCAGCGGCAATTAAGTTTTATTTTTAAAAAGCCGTTTGTGCTAGCGGCAGCAGCAGCCGCTTGTTAAAAAGAATAATTCAAGAATGCTGTTAAAACGTGAAAAATCGCTATAACGGCTATAATGAAAAAACATTATACAGAATCATTGTAAAGACTTGTTAGATGCCATGAAGGAGGAAAAATAAACTCCGTGGTTTAAAGGCGTTCGCAAAGCATAGACGCAGTAGGCAAAGCACTTAGAAACATTTCCGGAGTCCGTGAAATCACGATATTGTACAAAATAGACAAAAGATAGGTACAAAAGGCGAGATAGCGCGTTTAAAAGTCTAGAATGGTCCGCATGAAAGACTATGAAGAAAATAATTTAAATAAAAGAATATGTTACGTTTTAAAAGAATTAAAACGAAAAACGCAAAAATAACTTGGAAAAGTATTCGCTCGTTCGCTGCGGAGGTCCGTGGTGATACGCTAGAAGATAGAGTGCTAAAGCCACAGCACGTCGGCAGCTAGTGGCTACAATGCAGGACTAAAATTGTCCAGAGAACGAACACGGGGTGTGTATCAGAAGCCGAAATGACGTACCAACGTTCTGTCACGTGGATTTGACGCAAGTTTACGTTGGTGTTTTTGATGGACGTTTGCGCGAACCAATGGTTGTGACGGTGTCGGAGGGTTGGTCCAAAGAGGTTTTGACCGAAACGGTAAATGACAAAATCTTGCAAAGACGTCTCTAAACAGGTGTGGAGGGGGTTGTGTGGGGTGGGGGTGATTGTTGGGTGACGGGGGTGGGGTGTAGCACAGCACACAGGAGCGGCCCACAGGCTCTGCAGTCGAAAAGACGTGTATAAAAGACCGGCTTTTCGACACAGATATTTAGCAGAAGCAGGTATCGAAACACTAACTTGTCAAAGCAACCAGAAAATGGCGAACGCACAACTGATGACACCCGAATCACCAGACGCTATGAGGACTGACAGCATGGTGTTGCAGACACCAAGAAAGCCCTTTGCGGCGATATCACGGCTACGTGTAGACCTTGTGTATAGGGATTGGGCCTGTACTGGTCGCGACGATATCCAATGTGGATATCAACTTAACACAGATGTTGCTGGCGTGCCAAGAGTCACACTTTTCAACATGCGTGCCGGAGCGTTGTTTGATGAGAACACAGACTGTGTGAGTTTCGAGCCTAAGGAATGGGGTCTATTTCAAAACTGTTACAGGGCTGTTGTCAACAAGATACCCGGCGAAAGAGACTTTGTGAGCTGGCAAGAACCCATCTGCTCGGTGGTGTTTGTTAGAAGACGCAGAAAACCTGAGCGACTAATTATTAGCGAGCAATTCGCAACAGACATAACCCCAGATGTACAGATTTGTTTTCATTTTGACGACCTGCCGTTGTTGGAACTTTGTATCGAACAAGCCAATACAAGGATTGAGGACTATCGGCTAATGCGTTCAATGGGTATTGTGAAAACTAACCTGCTGGCAAGATTTGACGCCGCTGCCAACATGTCGGATGCTTTGGAAAGCACGGCAACATCAACGCAGTGTGTCTCTGATGATGAAGATTGTTAGACACGCTTTACAGACGTGTATAGCGTGACTTTGATTTTTTAAAAAGTGTTCTAGTTTGTTTTGTGCGGGGGTTGTATATTGCCAATATCAATGTATACATATTGTGGCGCTGTTGTTTTTTATTGTTTTGTGAACTTTAAAATAAAAAAGTATTTCTTTTACATACTAAAGACCGGTGTCATCATTGTTATATCAACCATTCAGGCATGTTAAAATTCAAAGCACGCCCCGCAAACACGAAAACCCAATCAAAGAGCCCTTTCAGAACTCTAGGGGTTTTCAAGGCGTGGTTATAAGTTTGAGTTGGCCTTTAAAAAGACAAGCGGTACAAACCTGATACCATACACCGATACAAACCTCTTGACAAACATGTCTCAGAATTTTGACAAAGTGTACGCGCCCCTACAGGCGGCAGAGTGTTCAGAATCTTGGGAGACTGAGTACCCAGGTCACAATGACGTTCCGGCTACAGGGCCTTGGCTCGTTAACGAGACGAGCGCGGTGGACGATGTTTTATACGCTGGTTCGTTCGAAAGACAAGGCTGTGAAACAGACGGTTGTCTAACAACACCGATGATTAAACTTTTGAAAATCATCATCGCGAGACTTCTGGACTGCGCTATTGAACAGCATCTGAAGAGTCAATGTCTGGGGTGTGAAGTTGACCATCCAAGCCAGCTTCGACACAGTTGTTTAAACGAGACGGACGCACACTATTTCACATACCACTTTGACAATTTCGTTGCAAGCGTGAAGAAACCATGGTTAAGTCCTCTGCTTGTCAAAGCCATGGAGCTGTTTGTGGCTAAACCCGAGCCTATGAGGATCATGGGGTCTGTTGATACGATTATTGCTGAAATTAGCGAGGAAACAAACATTCGTGACAAACTTCGTGAAATCCTACAAACGGACCTTGACCAGGACAGCGAGAAGGCCTTTTGGGTGGTCGATACAGACTTCAGGGAAATCGAGGGCGCCATGAAGGAAGACCTGTGGCCCATATGTTCTGAAGGCGAAACATTGCCACATACACACTTGTAAAATGAAATCTGTGTTTTTTATAAAAAGAAATAATAAATACTGTGTTTTTTTATATTGTGCATCATTACTTCTATAAACGTAAGGATGGATGTTGATAAACACCTGAAAGATGTGTATTATTCTCCAGAAAACCCCGGTTCTTACGGCGGCAAAAAGCGTCTACAGCGGGGTGTTTGTGATACAAAAGATTTGAGAGTCTCGGACAAGAAAGTTGCTGCTTGGTTATCTGGTGAAGATGCGTACACTTTACACAAACCCATCAGAGTCAATTTCAAGAGAAACAGGGTTTTTGTGAGTAACATTGATTCACAATGGCAGGTCGATTTAGTTGACATGTCAAATGTCTCTGAACATAATGATAATATGAAGTTTATGCTAACATGTATAGATATATTGTCAAAACATGCATGGGTGTGTGTTCTTAAAAACAAAACAGCTGTCGAAGTGCACAGGGCTTTTCAAAGCATTCTCGCAAAAGGTCGAAAACCTAAAAAAATACAAACAGATAAAGGTAAAGAGTTTTTCAATAAAATGTTCCAAAGTCTGATGAAACGCAACAAAATAATACACTTTGCCACAGATAACGAAGATGTTAAAGCATCTGTGGTTGAACGTTTCAATAGAACGTTGAAAACGAGAATGTGGCGTTATTTTACAGCCCACAATACAAGACGCTATATAGATGTTGTGCAGGCCTTGGTGCTGGGGTACAATAATAGCTATCACAGCGCTATTAAAATGAAACCCCTTGAAGTAAACAAAGATAATGTTTTTAAAGTTTTTAAAAACATGTATGGTCTCTTTCCAAAAAAATCTAAAAAACCAAAGTTTAAGTTTGGGGAGGGTGACACCGTCAGGGTCTCCAAAGTACGTGGAAAGTTTGCAAAAGGATATGAGCAAACATATACAGAGGAATATTTCACGGTTGTTGAAAGGGTTCACAGAAGACCGCCTGTATACAGATTGAAGGATTATGATGGTACGAACATTGACGGGGTGTTTTATGAGGCTGAATTACAAAAAGTTATAGTTGGGAAAGACAAAACTTATAAGGTCGAAAAAATTGTTGCGGAGAAAACACACAATAGAAGCAAGTTTGTTTTAGTAAAATGGGTGGGGTGGCCCGAAAAATTTAACAGCTGGATACCCGAAAGTCGTGTTGTCGATCTCTAAAAGAGCTGAAAAGTTTACAGACCCGAACAAATCATCAGGGGTCACCATGGAAGACGACGGTTTTTATGTCACTCTCCCGAGCAATGCTTGTCGAGATATTTATCCGGGGAATAAAATTTCAAGCTACACAACAAAGTTTGCACGAGCCCTCGAATTACGAGGACAATGGGAGGTTGCTTTGGCGGAGATTCAATACCCCTATACTTGGTGCACGCTAAATACTGATGAAAACTATTTTATCGTGCGCGATGCGAAAAAAGCCACAGACCATGTTGTCGCAGTAAGCTGGGGTTATTACAAGAGCCTGAAAGCGCTCGTGGATGAGATTAACAGAAGTTTAAAGATGAAAAAATGGGATATTGAGGTGGGCTACGCCGTAATGAAAAACAGAATTTATATTAGCGCAGACGCAAATCTATCCATATCGGCTCGCGGAAAGCTCGCCAGAATGCTGGGGTTGGAGTCAAATGTTGCATTAACGGTTGCAAAGCCTGCGGCGCCACACCCTCGGATATTCGGGCGGGGTTCTACACAATGTATGTATACACAGACATTATTGACTACCAGAGAGTCGGTGATAGTTTTGTGCCACTGCTACGATGTGTACATATAACAGGATCTAGCAACGATGTAATCACAATATCTTACGAGAAGCCACACTACGTACATGTCAGCAAGAAACACATTGACGATATAACAATTGAGCTGAAATCAGATCAGAACGAGAACATAGCCTTTACTTACGGCAAAGCCAACATAAAACTACATTTCAGGCCTGTGAAATATCGGTATCACGAATAAAAATGGCGAGGACACCCCTCTACATAGATCCAAATAGGTATATAGCCTATTATACGGAACAGGCTGGTAATGGATTGCCGGGGTATAAGGGTGCTAGTGTTATGTATGGTAGTGGACTTGGTGGACTATTTCGCGGTTTATTCCGAATGGCCTTGCCCCTACTAAAGAAAGGTTTCAACATAGCCAAGCCACATTTGAAAGCAGCAGCCAAGAACATCGCCAAAGATGTGGTCAACAAAGCGGTGATGAGTCGTTTGAACACCGGTGACCAGGACGGTTCGGGGCTTATGGTTATGACAAGACGGGCACGTAAGAGGCCTCCAGGGGGGCGTGTCACGAGCAGGTCTAAAGCTAAAAAGCGTCGCACCGTGAGCAGTCGAGCCACAGTGACGAAAAGCACGCGGAGGGTGAAAAAGCGCTCCAAGAAGGTTAAGAGAAAAAGTAGATACATTTTTTAAAAATGGCCTTCATACACAACATGTCAGAGGAATGTATGAAGTCAGAACTGGACCTTTTCGCTGTACCGTATACACAAACAAGCATTGATAAGAACGTCTATGTTGAAGTATCCCCCCTGTCAGCCCTTTCGGACACGGGCCCCCTAGAGTTCTATATAGCCGGCAATGGTGAAGATTACCTTGACTTAAACAACACTCTATTATACCTACAGTGTAAGATAACCCGTGCAGATGGTACCAATATCACCAACGCAGACACGGTTGGGATTATTAATTACCCCATAGCGACCCTTTTTTCACAGGTGGATGTTTCGTTGGGTGACAGGCTGGTGAGCCAGTCTAGCAACACATACCCCTACAGAGCAATTATGGAATGTCTACTTAATTATTCGGAAGCCACGTTGTCTAATCAATTTACGAGTGGCTTATTCTATAAGGATACCGGTGGCCATATGGACGAAACAGACCCGGCGGGGGACAACGACGGTTTGAAAAGCAGAGCCATATATACCGCGGAGAGCAACACTTTTGAATTGCTCGGACCCATCCACGCCGACATGTTTTTTCAGGAGAGACTACTTATAAACGGTGTCGATATTAAAATCAAGATGGTGCGTTGTAAGGATGCTTTCTGTCTAATGACAGCCGTGGGTGCACAACAACATCCGTACAAGCTTAAAATAGTCGCGGCAACAATGTTTGTTAAAAAAATCGGGGTATCACCCCCTGTTAAACTAGGCCATGCACAGGCGCTGCTAACAGCGAATGTTAAATATCCTATTGACCGTGTTAGCCTTAAAACTTTCAGCATGGCGGCTGGTCTTAGAGTATGCAACCAAGAAAATTTGTTTTTGGGACAATTACCGAAATCGGTCATCATAGGTTTAGTAGATAACGACGCTTTTACAGGAGTTTACAACAAGAACCCTTTCAATTTCAAACATTATGACGCCGAACATATATCACTCAATATGGACGGTCTTCAGATTCCGGCAAAGGCTTTTACCCCAGATTACACAACCGGCTCGGCGGTTCGTGAATTTTATGGTTTAGCACTTGCAACGGGGCGACATCTGAAAGATTCACCATTGTGTATAGATCGCCAAGAATACATAAAAGGCTACACACTTTATGCATTCAATCTGACCCCCGATGAAGGCTGTAGCCAACACCTCTCCCTGATCAAAACTGGTAATATTCGTCTGGAGATGAGATTCAGAACCCCGCTACCCAGAACCGTTAATCTAATTGTTTACGCATGCTTCGACAATATTATTGAAGTGAACCAGCGGAGGAACGTTTTGTATGATTATTATTAAACATGAACACCCGAGAACTAGATGCTATTTTGTGCAACAACCCATACACCACAAAATACTTTTATGGAACGGTTGCCTGCGATGAGCTACCGGTTGATAAACTAGATAATTTACCCTCCATGTACATTGTGAATACACACCCTCGAAATAAGCCCGGGGAACACTGGTTGGCTTTGTATGTGTGTGCGGATAAGACGGGGGAATTTTTCGACTCCTACGGCAACCCACCTGACTACATTTACTTCCCGGATAGCATCAACACTTTTCTGCAAAAGAACTGCACAAGGATTACTTACAACACAGTACAGATGCAAGACCCGCTCAGCACAAAGTGTGGCCAGCATTGTATATTTTATCTACACAACAGGGCCAAAGGGGTTCCGTTTAGCAACATTATAGACCTATACTCTGATAATTTGAAAAAGAACGATGTTATGGTGTCAAGATATGTTGACAAAATATATTTGAATAAAGGCCTTAAAAACATGTTAAACTGTGTACAGACGGTTGGCTGTGGTGAAATGTTTAATATCTGTCACGGTTGTTGAAAATAAAAAATAAAAATAAACAAGCGTGTTTCGTCTGGTTTTTACTTTATGTATTTTATTGTAAAATAAAATCACGTTAAACATGACATTTGACATTTTCAGCATTAGGAATACACACACACACACACACATTCTGCTTCAGAAATCTAACCACGCTGAGTGATCTAAAACCGGGGATGAGAAAACCGGCCTATTACCAGGCTCTGGCGTAAATACGCCCGCACTTGGTGTTTTTTTATTTGTTTTTTTGTGCCGATTTATCATGTCGCGAACATTCTGATTAGGTATAACAGAAAGAGGCATGTTAAGCATGGCCATAGCCTCTATAAATTCACCCCAACCACAGGGTCTTCTATTCTCAGAAATCTTTTGATGTGCAAACTCCCCATCAGCGTTCCACGTTACCACATCTCCTGATTTTGAAATTTTATCCAACACGTACGTGGCATTTTCCCGGCTTCTAGGTGGTACACTTTGTAAGACATCATCAAATCGGGAGGTCTCGGGTCTTACAGTATCGTGAGTCTCGACTGGCAAGGATAGGGTCAATTGTTGTGTTTCCGCAGCACCTTGTTTAACCAGCGCCATAAAACGTTGCAGAGCAATCGTATACATTTTTGCCTTCTCGTGTGGAACAACATCATTCCTCGACAAGATGTTACGGATGGTTTGATCCAAATCATTTTCAACAGTTTGTCGGATGGGTTCCGGTGTAAAAGTAAGATTCTTTAATTTGTCCATCTGACTTTGAGGTACCAGAAACATCTTTTGTGCATGCTCCATATTTTTAGCCGCCCCCGCGACCAGCTATCAAACTGGTTAGAAAAGGTATCGCAACACTCAGTAGAGGCAGAAGGAAACCGCCCCTTTGATTTATAACTTTAAATTTTTTTTTAATTGATGTTTTCTTGTTAGCCAACAGTTTAATACCAGCCTTTTGTTTTCTTATTTTTTTCAATTGTGTGTTCGTTAGGGGTATATTACCACGCAAAACATTGAGAGCTAGTTCACAAATTGTATTTATGAGTTCATCAGAAGCAGACTGTAATATACCCCGTCTTTGCCGGGCATCACCTTCAAATAGAGCTTTTAGAAGACTCCAGTTCCGTTTAATACGTGTCGACATATTACTTTTTCTTTAGCACGTAAGCAACCGGCCACTCTGGAGCGTACAAACCAGTTCTGATGCGGTATTCCTCAGGCGTCTGTGCTTTTAAGTCCACCAACAGGTATCCATAAGGTTTTCGGGTAGCATCATCAAAACATTCTAGGAAAAACTTTGAATTTCTGGGGTACATTTGTCGGGCCAAAACATTAACTTGCATTTTATCTCTAGGGTTTTTGAACAGAACAATATAGTTTGCGTTAAGATTTATTGTGCGGCTGTTTCGACCCTGGAAGAAAAGATTCTGCACAAGATATATGATGCTTAGGTTTCTATGGTGTGTATACTTGGTAAAAGCTCTCTCAATTTCAGAGCTCTGACTGGCGGCTTGCATAAGATCATCAACAATGACCATGTTGGTTTTGTGCAGAGGTAGCAAAACTTCATCGGTCAAAGATTCAGGAAGCCCTTCTACAAATTGTACATTCTTTATTTTAAGAAGCACCTCATCATACATTGGTTGCCAGCAGGAATAAAACCATACAATGTTCTGAGGTACTTGTGACAAAACATGTTGTGCATTTTGGAGCAGTGTTTTCACAAAAACACTTTTACCACTGCTTGAGGGGCCGGAGATTATGCATGAAAAAGGATGCTGAAGACGATTGTCAAATCCTTCACACCCAGGCACTTGTTTAGAATCCATATGGTAAGGTTTTGAAATCCGGGAGCAGTACTCGTTTGTTGTAAACCACTCTGAATATTTTGGAAACTGTTCGTGTGCTGAGAGAGAAACCTCTCTTATCCCTAACAATTTGCTTTGTGCTGGTCATAATTTCACGGGCTGTTGCCTCGGGATTCTGTACATAGTGCTGTACCAAGGCGGTGAGTGATGAAAGATTGACAACTTGTGTGTTAGTATTGTGCAGGGTTATACCTTTCACCTTCATGCAGGTTTTACCGAGCAGTGTTTTATAGCCGTATGTTTTGGGTCCTCCTGAAACAAATTCAACAATGTGGTCACCAGGGTCTAGCTCGCTAGTCAATTCCCCCAAAAAATCGCCGAGAGAAGGCATCCAGTCGCCCGGCCGGCTCACAAAGATTACAGAATCTGTGTCGTGGTACAGAACTCTGTCGGGCATTTTATCCATGAGCTCATAAAGCTCGAGCCGGGCATAAGCGGTGGTGAAGGCCGCGATGAACACATTGCTGTATTTGGGCGGTTTTGGGAAACCCTTTGCAAGTCTCCACTGGACCATGGCTACTGTCTCGGTAAGAAATGAAAAGTGTGAGATGTCATACTCCTCCGAAAACATGAATTGCAGAAACTGCTCGGGATCACGGATCAAGGTTGTGTTTGACTGATTGCTTCTCTGGCCAAATTTGCCCCAAAGACTATTTAAAAACAGTTTAGAAATTTGTCTTTTGGCTTTGTTTACACAGATATTGTTTGGTTCCAATCGGACGCCCTCCTTCTCCCAGTAACTCTGCACATATGCCGCCTTGTCAGAATCATCAGAAACCCAAGAGGGGTATCCTGACGCTTCTTGTTTACCCTTTAGGTGTGTCTTAATGTAGTCACTGAAAAGAGACTCGGAGCTGTCTTGGAAGTGCCAGATTTCAAAAATTTTGTCAATGGTGTAACCTTTTTCAATAGCTTTAAGCATTTCAACGGTACACCATACACCTGTTAGAGAGCGCATATCAGCAGAATGCTGACAGCAACCTTGATGCTCGGATTCCGCACATGTACGGCAGAGTGGAAACATTAATTTACCAGAGACTCTGTATGGTAACACTGGTATTTTAAGGTTTCTTGGCGTGTTGACCCTGGCTTTGATCAGACCGAAATAGTTTTCGAGCGGTTCAAAGTCACGGAAGATGATGATGGGGTGGTTTGTTGGGTAAACTTTGGTTTTGTTCACAAACGGGTATAGACTGGTGAAATCAAAATAGTGCATTTGCTCACCTTCTTGAACTTTGTGGTAAAGTTGCAAAGCATTCGTTCGACCACCAAACAGAGCCGCCCGAGGCTCCATACGTTCGGGATAGTCCTGATGTCTCAGGAATTCCTGAACATCGGGGTTCTCACGCTTAAGTCTTACCCATTCATGCTCCCACATCACGACAACATTCAGGTTGTACACGCGGCGTAAAGTGTCAATTTTTTCCTGAAATTTGTGGTAGATTGAGCCAAAATCTGTTTTTGTGATAGGGCTAATCGTGTTTGGCTGAAAGCAATTCGGGCAAGCATGCCATAGGCAACCAGCGTATTCAAAAGCCGTACGTACACCGTCCGACTCTGAATACCCGTCGAGATGGTAGTTACCCATCTTAACCTCACCATGGTTCAAGGCATGTTGAATGAAAAACTTTTCCTTGTGGCTCACATATTCTAACCATTGGATTGATGCGGTGGAAAAGGCTTTCTGCTGTCGGACATAATTATCGGGCGCTGTGACTGCAATGGTGTTTTTGGGTAAAAAGTTTGTGCAGAACTGCTTCATACACACAGAGGCTATTGTAACGCATTGGAACGGGTCTAAACCCGTGCTCCCAAGCACCTCTGTCCTAAAACGTAAACAGGCCTCCCGCAAAATAACAACATCGTTCTGGCAGTACTCTGACATTTCTTTACGAAAGTCAAACACACCCCCAGACACGTTATCATACCATGCATTAAAGGCAACCCTATCCTTCTCCATCATTGTGTCAACGCCATAGTACAAGGGTGGCGGGTACGGGCCGATGTAATTCTGGTTCTCAATTTTATTCCAGAAATGGGGAAAATGCCCCTTTTTCACATTGTCAAAGCCTAGCGCGTTGGGCATGTCACTAAGCTTCATAGTCAGGAAACAGAGTGAATCAACATACCTCTGCCCAAAAGCATCGTCTGTAACACACAGGAGTTTGCTACCTTGTGCTATGATGCTTGGTGTCACACCCTGCTTAACCAAATACTGCATCAGCAGGTACCCGTCATAACCCTTCGAATTATGTGCAATGAATGTATACCCCTTGTACTTTGGTGTTCGGTATCGCTTAAAAAAAGCCTTTACACAATCATCACCAGCTGCCGTCCAACGCTTGCCATTAAAATCAATGCAACATATGAAATTTGCAATGTGCTCACCATGGTCCTGCCGACACTCAAAATCATAAAACACATAACGTACGCTTGGGGGCTCAGTTTTCACAGGCTGTATGTAGCACACATGTTCAACATCCGGGGTCAATAAAGCCTTACAGGCGGTGCATGTCTTTAGACCACATGTGTGTGGTTTAGGCGGACTACCGACCTCATATGTGCGGGCACATTTGCTGCAGAACTTGTATGTGTCGCAGATACTGCGCATCTTGCCGCTCGACTTATGTTGTTTCAAAACTTTATGCTCAGCATGGCAAAAGCGTGATCGACAGATACGCATACAGTCATCACACCTTATCGTTGCAGACCGATGCTTAAAACAATCTGCGTGTACACAGACGTTGCAAGTATGTTTGCATTTGTGATTATGTTTCGATGTGTATGGTGTGTAGCAAAAGTTGCAAACATATTGGCTGCCTAAGAAACCTTTCAACGATTTGATGCCATAATAGTGCATGCCATCGAGGTATAGGAACAGTGTTTTTTCATGTATAGCCTCGGATGTTTGAAACTTTGTTAAGACCCCGTTATTTGCACTGTGTGACAACACGACAATCTTGATGTTTAAAAACTTTTCAAACATATGAATTTCTGAAAAACAAACCTTGTGCTGAACACCCAAGCCTACGGAACGTTGCAGTTGCTCAGCCTCTCTTTCAGCTTCACACGTGTTTAATGTCGGATGTAAAAGGTGGGTCAAGCACATTGCAAAGCATAGGTTGTTACCGCGGTTGTAGCTAACAATTAGGTGCTTTAGTTTTTTGCGAATGATTTCGCTCTTGAGACATGACGATAATTTCCGCCGGTCCCCCACACCACCATTAGGGTTCTGAATAATGTGGGCCACAAGCATCAGCGTTTCATCAGCCAGAATCTCAAAATTGCTCTGTATCAACTTTTCAACCATGTCCAAAAAAATATCCAATTCAACGTTGTCGCCGTTTAGTTGTACGGTTACGCCCTCAGACAACGAATCACCCCTTAATTCTAGCTGTACAACATCATTGGGGCGCGACAACTCTCGAACTTTAACCAGTATCTGTTCTAAAGTGTTTAAGACATACACATAAAACTCTGCGTAGTTGTCAATGTCGTACAGTGCTGCAAAGTTAAAGCGGTGCCGAATTTCTGTACTGTTGAATTTGGGCCTGCGTATCACCTGAATGTCTGTGTCATCACCAGCACCACCATCTTGGTTGACTTCTGGAAGTCCATGCACGTTATCATCTACAGGGCTTTGGGGTCTCTCTAACACAGTAATGCCATGCGTGTTATTTTCTGTGTTTGGGTTAATATCCGTTTCAGCACGTGCGCGTTCACGGTTTACCGCGGCCAGCGCATTTAACAGCCCGGAAAAAAAACAATCATGCACTACAGTTTCACTACTTGTTTCATGCGTGTCAATAGAGCCTTGATTAACATCCTCAACAAGTGCTAAGAGATGTGGGTTAACATTTTCAGGCATTAACTCTAAACTGTTAGTGTTTTCAGCATCATCCACAGCAGGTCTTTTGCCGTTCGACCCCTCGGAACAAGAAGCAGTACGTGGTCTTTTCGGGGCCATATTTATTACAAATGTCTGTTCACAAGTGTTTGGAAACGATTGTAGAGTTCTGCTCGCTCTCTATCATTTGCAACAATTCTATTTACAATATATAGAAGTTGAGCATTTACACTCGCCGGGTGGCCCCTTCGGTTCACGGTTTGTGTGGCTTCTGTTCCCCTTGCTTGCACGATAGCTTGCTCGGCTGCACCACGATTGCCCGGACGCCTTTCTGTTTCGAGTATCGAAACCAGCTCCTCATCCGTTACTTCACCGTCTGTAAGAATTAAAAATACTTTACATATTTAGTTTAAAACACACTAAAATTTAAAGAAAAAAAATAAAAATTTGAAAATTAATTATACTTTAAAATTCTAAATTAAAATAAAATTAAAAATAAAATTTAAAAAAATTTAAAAAATAAAAATTTAAAAAATTAATTATACTTTAAAATTCTAAATTAAAATAAAATTAAAAAAAATTTAAAATAAAAATTTAAAAATTAATTATACTTTAAAATTCTAAATTAAAAAGACTAATATTCATATTTAATTTAAAGCAAACAGTTATTTAAAAAACATTATACAAGCGTATTCAAGACTTGTACAACTCACAGCCAGACGTTTCCCACGCCGAACTTTCAGGTCGGGGGCTTGACTCCTCTGTACACACTTCTAGATGTGCTTCTGGGGCTTTTTAAAAATAAAATGTGTTAGAAGCCGCCAAAACGATAACTACAAATGCTAAATATCCCTAAAACAGAAAAGTTTAAACGTTTCCTACTTTGGATAGCCGTGTGTCGTGGGTCCTCCAACGACTCCAGAACCTGCGCCTCGATGCGGATTGTCGGCCTTGTAACCAACGTGTCTAAAACAATTAAACATTAAACAATCATATATAAATATAAAACAGCTTTAAAAGGATCATTTAAACAACCGTAAAAATAATATATATTTAAAAACAGGCTGTTTAATGGTTCCGTCTTTGTGAAATAAAAACCTTAAAATAAACCATAACGATGTTCAACAGTCCAAAAACTTTAAGTTCCACTCTGGATATATATATATATATATAAAAATATATACGCGTGTTGCGAATCTGTATATAAGCCTTTGTCGAACGAGCGTAGCGTCACGAACAGCCATTTTGTCTGCCATGTGCCGACCACATGGCCACACGTTTAAACAAGAGGCCTTGTTTCGAGAACACGTGTAATACATTGCAACAGTCGCCAATAAATATATACACATATATACACACACACCCCGTCTCTTTCAAAGTAAATTTTAAACAAATGTATAATACAAATTACAAACACCAAGTTCTATAGAACTGCTTAATCACTTTTCATTGGGGTAACAAACATCATGGCCTACAGACTGTTAGGCCATATATCAACGTAGTCTAACACATTTACAACAACAGAAGCCAGATCTGTTTACTGTCTTTGTCTTTGTGAAATAAAAACCTTAAAATAGACCCTAACGATGTTAAACAATCCAAAAACCGTTTTTTTACATCGGTCTTTAAAATATTCAGAACCCCAGGCCTTGCGTAGAGGGCTGGCTTATATGGCTTTTGTTAGACACGCTGTCTCGACACAAGGCCAACACCTTTAAACATTCGCCGTTAAATATATACACGCGCCATACACACACAACCTCTTTTAAAAGTACATTTTAATCAAATGTATAAGACAACTCACCCGCACCAATTTCTACAACGCTGTGTAATTCGTTTTCCAAAGGTAGCATATGGATCAACTCGTCCAGGCCGGCTAGATGTTCCGATCCCAAGTCGATAACGTCTGCTGTTTCCGCAAATATTGTGGAGTAGTCTAAAATACAGTAACAAAGCCATGTTAAGAAATAGAACAAACCGCATGATTAATTAACTTGTAAATCTCATACTTGTACGATAATGAAATATATGGAACACCTACCTTCCGTTGAAAAGTACCCCTCCGACATTACTTCTTCTTCTTCTATCGTCGAGTCTTTGTTACCTGTGGCTTCTTCAAATATCATCGGATGTAATCGTAGAGACAGAAGAGTTCCTAAGTGTCTGTTCTTATATGGATTCAGGCCGGCTCCATCATCTTTGATTGGTTGTATCATGTTTTACAATTACGCCCCCCCTCCCCCCCGTTGTTTGGCCATTTTTTAAACGTAAACCCCCCCCCCCCCCCCCCCCCAAACATTTAGATACACTTTTAAAAGTAAATATTCTTACGCGTTATATGCTACATATAATAACGCTACTGTTTAAACTGCATAATCTTTTACAAACCGTTCGATACCAGACAGGCCTATTACAAGCCCCTGCAGAAAAAACTAATTATAAAAAGTTGTACCGTGAAATTCGCGTTGATAGGCTTTGTACGTTTGGCGACTTTTGTTTTGGGGGGGAAAAAAGTCCCCAAAAAGATCTTTATATATTTTTTGTTTTCTGGCAGTTTGTTTCTAGTTTTATATATTTAAAAACCCTGTATTTAATAACCCCTCAATAAAATCGCTTGGTTGAGGCCTGCAAACTCACATCAACCCCACCCCCATCTCCCCCCACCCCCACCCCCGTCCCCCAACAATCACCCCCACCCCACACAACCCCCTCCACACCTGTTTAGAGACGTCTTTGCAAGATTTTGTCATTTACCGTTTCGGTCAAAACCTCTTTGGACCAACCCTCCGACACCGTCACAACCATTGGTTCGCGCAAACGTCCATCAAAAACACCAACGTAAACTTGCGTCAAATCCACGTGACAGAACGTTGGTACGTCATTTCGGCTTCTGATACACACCCCGTGTTCGTTCTCTGGACAATTTTAGTCCTGCATTGTAGCCACTAGCTGCCGACGTGCTGTGGCTTTAGCACTCTATCTTCTAGCGTATCACCACGGACCTCCGCAGCGAACGAGCGAATACTTTTCCAAGTTATTTTTGCGTTTTTCGTTTTAATTCTTTTAAAACGTCACATATTCTTTTATTTAAATTATTTTCTTCATAGTCTTTCATGCGGACCATTCTAGACTTTTAAACGCGCTATCTCGCCTTTTGTACCTATCTTTTGTCTATTTTGTACAATATCGTGATTTCACGGACTCCGGAAATGTTTCTAAGTGCTTTGCCTACTGCGTCTATGCTTTGCGAACGCCTTTAAACCACGGAGTTTATTTTTCCTCCTTCATGGCATCTAACAAGTCTTTACAATGATTCTGTATAATGTTTTTTCATTATAGCCGTTATAGCGATTTTTCACGTTTTAACAGCATTCTTGAATTATTCTTTTTAACAAGCGGCTGCTGCTGCCGCTAGCACAAACGGCTTTTTAAAAATAAAACTTAATTGCCGCTGCTACTACTTCTACAACTAACAACATATACATTTATACAACCATACTTTTTCACGATGTTTTTCAAAACAATGTACCGCACATTACATTGCCAATATGTCTCCCTAAGCACCCCTATCCCCAACCCTAAAAACAATTCGTCACAAAACCACAACGCTTACAACAATTACCAATAAAATGACATCGCCAAACCCCTGAAACGAAAAACCCACAAACCCCCGCCCCGAATGATGATGCATCATCATAATCATAAAAATAAAAAAATCATAAAAAAATTAATTTATGCATAATCATAATTTTTCATAAACTCATTAATATTCAAAAAATGCCCATCAATCAAATTTTGACAGATACCGAATCGTATTATACTACTAGCCTGTCTAAAGCGCTTTCTGATGATTTACTCTGAACAGGACTGTCTCAAGCGCTTTCAGATGATCTACTCTGAATAGACCTGTCTAAAACCCTTTCAGATGATCTACTTTGAACAGGCCTGTGTAAAGCCTTTTCATATGATCTACTCTGAACAAGTCTGTCTAAAGCCCTTTCATATGATCTACTCTGAACAAGTCTGTCTAAAGCCCTTTCAGATTATTTACTCTGAACAGGCCTGTCTAAAGCCCTTTCAGATGATCTACTCTTAACAGGCCTGTCTAAAGCGCCTTCAGATGATCTACTCTGAAAATGCCTGTCTAAAGTGCTTTCAGATGGTCTACTCTGAACATGCCTGTCTAAAGTGCTTTCAGATGATCGACTCTGAACAGGCCTGTCTAAAGCCCTTTCAGATGATCTACTCTAAAGCGCTTTCAGATGATCTACTCTGAATAGACCTGTCTAAAACCCTTTCGGATGATCTACTATGAACAGGCCTGTCTAAAGCCTTTTCATATGATCTACTCTGAACAAGTCTGTCTAAAACCCTTTCAGATTATTTACTCTGAACAGGCCTGTCTAAAGCCCTTTCAGATGATCTACTCTGAACAGCCCTGTCTCAAGCGCTTTCAGATGATCTACTGTGAACAGGCCTGTCTAATGTGCTTTCAGATTATCTACTCTGAACAGGCCTGTGTAAAGCCCTTTCAGATGATCTACTCTGAACAGGCCTGTCTAAAGCCCTTTCACATGATCCACTCTGAACAGGCCTGTCTAAAGTGCTTTCAGATGATCGACTCTGAAAAGGCCTGTCTAAAGCGCTTTCAGATTATCTACTCTGAACAGGCCTGTCTAAAGTGCTTTCAGATTATCTACTCTGAACAGACCTGTCGAAAGCCTTTTCAGGTGATCTACTCTGAACAGGCCTGTATAAAGCCCTTTCAGATTATCTACTCTGAAGCCCTTTCAGACGATCTACTCTGAATAGGCCTGTCTAAAGCCTTTTCAGATTATCTACTCTAAAGCCCTTTCAGTTGATCTACTCTGAACAGGCCTATCTAAAGTGCTTTCAGATGATCTACTCTGAACAGACCTGTTTAAAGCCCTTTCAGATGATCTACTCTGAACAGGCCTGTCTAAAGCGTTTTCAGATGATCTACTATTAAAAGGCCTGTCTAAAGTGCTTTCAGATTATTTACTCTGAACAGGCCTGTCTAAAGCGCTTTCAGATGATCTACTCTGAAAAGGCCTGTCTAAAACGCTTTCAGATGATCTACTTTGAACAGGCCTGTCTAAAGCGCTTTCAGATGATCGACTCTGAAAAGGCCTGTCGAAAGCGCTTTCAGATTATCTACTCTGAACAGGCCTGTCTAATGCCCTTTCAGGTTATGTACTCTGAACAGGCTTGTCTAAAACCCTTTCAGATTATCTGCTCTGAACAGGCCTGTCTAAAGCCCTTTCAGATGATCTTCTCTGAACAGGCCTGTCTAAAGCGTTTTCAGATGATCTACTCTGAACAGCCCTGTCTAACGCGCTTTCAGATGATCTACTCTGAACAGGCCTGTGTCAAGCGCTTTCAGATGATCTACTCTGAACAGGCTTGTCTAAAACCCTTTCATATGATCTACTCTGAACAGGCCTGTCTAAAGCGCTTTCAGATTATCTACTCTGAACAGGCCTGTCTAAAACCCTTTCAGATGATCTACTCTGAACAAGCCTGTCTAAAGCGCTTTCTGATGAGTTACTCTGAACAGGACTGTCTCAAGCGCTTTCAGATGATCTACTCTGAATAGACCTGTCTAAAACCCTTTCAGATGATCTACAATGAACAGGCCTGTCTAAAGCCTTTTCATATGATCTACTCTGAACAAGTCTGTCTAAAGCCCTTTCAGATTATTTACTCTGAACAGGCCTGTCTAAAGCCCTTTCACATGATCTACTCTTAACAGGCCTGTCTAAAGCGCCTTCAGATTATCTACTCTGAAAAGGCCTGTCTAAAGCGCTTTCAGATTATCTACTCTGAACAGGCCTGTCTAAAGCTCTTTCAGATGATCTACTCTAAAGCCCTTTTAGTTGATCTACTCTGAAAATGCCTGTCTAAAGTGCTTTCTGATGGTTTACTCTGAACAGGCCTGTCTAAAGCGCTTTCAGATTATCTACTCTGAACAGGCCTTTCTAAAGCCTTTTCAGGTGATCTACTGTTAACATGCCTGTCTAAAGCCCTTTCAGATGATCTACTCTAAAGCGCTTTCAGATGATCTACTCTGAATAGACCTGTCTAAAACCCTTTCGGATGATCTACTATGAACAGGCCTGTCTAAAGCCTTTTCATATATCTACTCTGAACAAGTCTGTCTAAAACCCTTTCAGATTATTTACTCTGAACAGGCCTGTCTAAAGCCCTTTCAGATGATCTACTCTGAACAGGCCTGTCTAAAGCCCTTTCAGATGATCTACTCTGAACAGGCCTGTCTAAAGCCCTTTCACATGATCCACTCTGAACAGGCCTGTCTAAAGCGCTTTCAGATGATCGACTCTGAAAAGGCCTGTCTAAAGCGCTTTCAGATTATCTACTCTGAACAGGCCTGTCTAAAGTGCTTTCAGATTATCTACTCTGAACAGACCTGTCGAAAGCCTTTTCAGGTGATCTACTCTGAACAGGCCTGTCTAAAGCCCTTTCAGATTATCTACTCTGAAGCCCTTTCAGACGATCTACTCTGAATAGGCCTGTCTAAAGCCTTTTCAGATTATCTACTCTAATGCCCTTTCAGTTGATCTACTCTGAACAGGCCTATCTAAAGTGCTTTCAGATGATCTACTCTGAACAGACCTGTTTAAAGCCCTTTCAGATGATCTACTCTGAACAGGCCTGTCTAAAGCGTTTTCAGATGATCTACTATTAAAAGGCCTGTCTAAAGTGCTTTCAGATTATTTATTCTGAACAGGCCTGTCTAAGGCGCTTTCAGATGATCTACTTTGAAAAGGCCTGTCTAAAACGCTTTCAGATGATCTACTTTGAACAGGCCTGTCTAAAGCACTTTCAGATGATCTACTCTGAATAGGCCTGTCTAAAACCCTTTCAGATGATCTACTATGAACAGGCTTGTCTAAAGCCTTTTCATATGATCTACTCTGAACAAGTCTGTCTAAAGCCCTTTCAGATTATCTACTCTGAACAGATCTGTCTAAAGCCTTTTCAGATGATCTACTCTGAACAGCCCTGTCTCAAGCGCTTTCAGATGATCTACTCTGAACAGGCCTGTCTAAAGCCCTTTCAGATGATCTACTCTGAACAGGCCTGTCTAAAGCGCTTTCAGATGATCTACTCTGAACAGCCCTGTCTAAAGCACTTTCAGATGATCTACTCTGAACAGGCCTGTGTCAAGCGCTTTCAGATGATCTACTTTGAACAGGCCTGTCTAAAGCCTTTTCATATGATCTACTCTGAACAGGCCTGTCTAAAGCGCTTTCAGATCATCTACTCTGAACAGGCCTGTCTAAAACCCTTTCAGATGATCTACTCTGAACAAGCCTGTCTAAAGCGCTTTCTGATGATTTACTCTGAACAGGACTGTCTCAAGCGCTTTCAGATGATCTACTCTGAATAGACCTGTCTAAAACCCTTTCAGATGATCTACTTTGAACAGGCCTGTGTAAAGCCTTTTCATATGATCTACTCTGAACAAGTCTGTCTAAAGCCCTTTCAGATTATTTACTCTGAACAGGCCTGTCTAAAGCCCTTTCAGATGATCTACTCTTAACAGGCCTGTCTAAAGCGCCTTCAGATGATCTACTCTGAAAATGCCTGTCTAAAGTGCTTTCAGATGGTCTACTCTGAACAGGCCTGTCTAAAGCGCTTTCAGATTATCTACTCTGAACAGGCCTTTCTAAAGTCTTTTCAGGTGATCTACTGTGAACATGCCTGTCTAAAGTGCTTTCAGATGATCGACTCTGAACAGGCCTGTCTAAAGCCCTTTCAGATGATCTACTCTCAAGCCATTTCAGATTATCTACTCAGAAGAGGCCTGTCTCAAGCCCGTTCAGATGATCTACTCTGAACAGGCCTGTCTAAAGCGCTTTCCGATGATCTACTCTTAACAGGCCTGTCTAAAGCGCTTTCAGATGATCTATTCTGAACAGGCCTTTCTAAAGCGTTTTCAGATGATCTACTATTAAAAGGCCTGTCTAAAGCGCTTTCAGATTATCTACTCTGAACAGGCCTGTGTCAAGCGCTTTCAGATGATCTACTCTGAACAGGCCTGTCTAAAACCCTTTCAGATGATCTACTATGAACAGGCCTGTCTAAAGCCTTTTCATATGATCTACTCTGAACAGGCCTGTCTAAAGCGCTTTCAGATTATCTACTCTGAACAGGCCTGTCTAAAACCCTTTCAGATGATCTACTCTGAACAAGCCTGTCTAAAGCGCTTTCTGATGATTTACTCTGAACAGGACTGTCTCAAGCGCTTTCAGTTGATCTACTCTGAATAGACCTGTCTAAAACCCTTTCAGATGATCTACTATGAACAGGCCTGTCTAAAGCCTTTTCATATGATCTACTCTGAACAAGTCTGTCTAAAGCCCTTTCAGATTATTTACTCTGAACAGGCCTGTCTAAAGCCCTTTCAGATGATCTACTCTTAACAGGCTTGTCTAAAGCGCCTTCAGATGATCTACTCTGAAAATGCCTGTCTAAAGTGCTTTCAGATGGTCTACTCTGAACAGGCCTGTCTAAAGCGCTTTCAGATTATCTACTCTGAACAGGCCTTTCTAAAGCCTTTTCAGGTGATCTACTGTGAACATGCCTGTCTAAAGTGCTTTCAGATGATCGACTCTGAACAGGCCTGTCTAAAGCCCTTTCAGATGATCTACTCTCAAGCCATTTCAGATTATCTACTCAGAAGAGGCCTGTCTCAAGCCCGTTCAGATGATCTACTCTGAACAGGCCTGTCTAAAGCGCTTTCCGATGATCTACTCTTAACAGGCCTGTCTAAAGCGCTTTCAGATGATCTAATCTGAACAGGCCTGTCTAAAGCCTTTTCAGATGATCTACTCTGAACAGGCCTGTCTAAAGCCCTTTCAGATGATCTACTCTGAACAGGCCTGTCTAAAGCGCTTTCAGATGATCTAATCTGAACAGGCCTGTCTAAAGCCCTTTCAGATGATCTACTCTTAACAGGCCTGTCCAAAGCGCTTTCAGATGATCTACTCTGAACAGGCCTGTCAAAAGCGCTTTCAGATTATCTACTCTTAACAGGCCTGTCTAATGCGCTTTCAGATGATCTATTCTGAACAGGCCTTTCTAAAGCGCTTTCAGATTATCTCATCTGAACAGGCCTTTCTAAAGCCCTTTCAGATGATCTACTCTGACCAGGCCTGTCTAAAGCGCTTTCAGATGATCTACTCTGAACAGGTCTGTCTAAAGCCCTTTCAGATGATCTACTCTGAACAGGTCTGTCTAAAGCCTTTTCAGATTATCTAGTCTGAACAGGCCTGTCTAAAGCGCTTTCAGATGATCTACTCTGAACAGGTCTGTCTAAAGCTCTTTCTGATGATCTACTCTTAACAGGTCTGTCTAAACCTTTTCAGATGATCTACTCTGAACAGGCCTGCCGAAAACGCTTTCAGATGATCTTCTCTGAACAGGCCTTTCTAAAGTGCTTTCAGATTATCTACTCTGAACAGGTCTGTCTAAAACGCTTTCTGATTATTTACTCTGAAAAGGCCTGTCTAAAGCGCTTTCAGATGATCTACTCTGAACAGGCCGGTCTAAAGCACTTTAGATTGATGATCTACTCTGAACAGGTCTGTCTAAAGCCTTTTCAGATGATCTACTCTGAACAGGCCTGTCTAAAGCGCTTTCAGATTATCTACACTCAACAGGCCTATGTAAAACCCTTTCAGATGATCTACTCTGAACAGGCCTGTCTAAAGCGCTTTCAGATGATCTACTCTGAACAGGCCGGTCTAAAGCACTTTAGATTGATGATCTACTCTGAACAGGTCTGTCTAAAGCCTTTTCAGATGATCTACTTTGAACACGTCTGTCTAAAGCCTTTTCAGATGATCTACTCTGAACAGGCCTGTCTAAAGCCCTTTCAGATGATCTACTCTGAACAGGCCTGTCTAAAGCGCTTTCAGATGATCTACTCTGAACAGGCCTGTCTAAAGCGCTTTCAGATGATCTACTCTTAACAGGCCTGTCTAATGCGCTTTCAGGTGATCTACTGTGAACATGCCTGTCTAAAGTGCTTTCAGATGATCTACTCTGAACAGGCCTGTCTAAAGCCCTTTCAGATGATCTACTCTAAAGCCATTTCAGATTATCTACTCAGAAGAGGCCTGTCTCAAGCCCGTTCAGATGATCTACTCTGAACAGGCCTGTCTAAAGCTCTTTCAGATGATCTATTCTGAACAGGCCTTTCTAAGGCGCTTTCAGAGGATCTAATCTGAACAGGCCTGTCTAAAGCACTTTCAGATGATCTACTCTGAACAGGCCTGTCTAAAGCGCTTTCAGATGATCTACTCTGAACAGGCCTGTCTAAAGCGCTTTCAGATGATCTACTCTTAACAGGCCTGTCTAATGCGCTTTCAGATTATCTACTCTTAACAGGCCTGTCTAATGCGCTTTCAGATGATATATTCTGAACAGGCCTTTCTAAAGCGCTTTCAGATGATCTAATCTGAACAGGCCTGTCTAAAGCCCTTTCAGATGATCTACTCTTAACAGGCTTGTCTAAAGCGCCTTCAGATGATCTACTCTGAAAATGCCTGTCTAAAGTGCTTTCAGATGGTCTACTCTGAACAGGCCTGTCTAAAGCGCTTTCAGATTATCTACTCTGAACAGGCCTTTCTAAAGCCTTTTCAGGTGATCTACTGTGAACATGCCTGTCTAAAGTGCTTTCAGATGATCGACTCTGAACAGGCGTGTCTAAAGCCCTTTCAGATGATCTACTCTCAAGCCATTTCAGATTATCTACTCAGAAGAGGCCTGTCTCAAGCCCGTTCAGATGATCTACTCTGAACAGGCCTGTCTAAAGCGCTTTCCGATGATCTACTCTTAACAGGCCTGTCTAAAGCGCTTTCAGATGATCTATTCTGAACAGGCCTTTCTAAAGCGTTTTCAGATGATCTACTATTAAAAGGCCTGTCTAAAGCGCTTTCAGATTATCTACTCTGAACAGGCCTGTGTCAAGCGCTTTCAGATGATCTACTCTGAACAGGCCTGTCTAAAACCCTTTCAGATGATCTACTATGAAGAGGCCTGTCTAAAGCCTTTTCATATGATCTACTCTGAACAAGCCTGTCTAAAGCGCTTTCTGATGATTTACTCTGAACAGGACTGTCTCAAGCGCTTTCAGATGATCTACTCTGAATAGACCTGTCTAAAACCCTTTCAGATGATCTACTATGAACAGGCCTGTCTAAAGCGCTTTCAGATGATCTACTCTTAACAGGCCTGTCTAATGCGCTTTCAGGTGATCTACTGTGAACATGCCTGTCTAAAGTGCTTTCAGATGATCTACTCTGAACAGGCCTGTCTAAAGCCCTTTCAGATGATCTACTCTAAAGCCATTTCAGATTATCTACTCAGAAGAGGCCTGTCTCAAGCCCGTTCAGATGATCTACTCTGAACAGGCCTGTCTAAAGCGCTTTCCGATGATCTACTCTTAACAGGCCTGTCTAAAGCTCTTTCAGATGATCTATTCTGAACAGGCCTTTCTAAGGCGCTTTCAGAGGATCTAATCTGAACAGGCCTGTCTAAAGCACTTTCAGATGATCTACTCTGAACAGGCCTGTCTAAAGCGCTTTCACATGATCTACTCTGAACAGGCCTGTCTAAAGCGCTTTCAGATGATCTACTCTTAACAGGCCTGTCTAATGCGCTTTCAAATTATCTACTCTTAACAGGCCTGTCTAATGCGCTTTCAGATGATCTATTCTGAACAGGCCTTTCTAAAGCGCTTTCAGATGATCTAATCTGAACAGGCCTGTCTAAAGCGCTTTCAGATTTTCTACTCTGAACAGGCCTGTCTAAAGCACTTTCAGATGATCTACTCTGAACAGGCCTGTCTAAAGCTCTTTCAGATGATCTACTCTGAACAGGCCTGTCTAAAGCGCTTTCAGATGATCTACTCTTAACAGGCCTGTCTAATGCGCTTTCAGATGATCTACTCTTAACAGGCCTGTCTAATGCGCTTTCAGATGATCTACTCTGAACAGGCCTCTCTAAAGCGCTTTCAGATGATCTACTCTTAACAGGCCTTTCTAATGCGCTTTCAGGTGATCTACTGTGAACATGCCTGTCTAAAGTGCTTTCAGATTATCTACTCTGAACAGGCCTGTCTAAAGCCCTTTCAGATGATCTACTCTTAACAGGCCTGTCTAATGCGCTTTCAGATGATCTACTCTTAACAGGCCTGTCTAATGCGCTTTCAGATGATCTACTCTGAACAGGCCTCTCTAAAGCGCTTTCAGATGATCTACTCTTAACAGGCCTGTCTAATGCGCTTTCAGGTGATCTACTGTGAACATGCCTGTCTAAAGTGCTTTCAGATGATCTACTCTGAACAGGCCTGTCTAAAGTGCTTTCAGATGATCTACTCTGAACAGGCCTGTCCCTCCCCCTTCACCTTCTGCAGCTCTACACTCCACATTGGCCAGCCTTCTTACTATTACAGACCTGACACAAGCACAAACAATCAAAATCTTTGAGAACAATGAAATATGCATGGCTATCTGTGACAGGCAGATAAAGCAGGGCAATTAGCCACGTAATCCTAGAGAGCTGCCGTCATCCACCCCCCCCCCCCCCCCCCACTCTCATTCCCTCCCTCCTTCTTTCCCATTTCCCATTCAGCACTCTTGCTCTCTCTTAGTTAAATGTCTTTGGTGTGTCTGCTCCTCATCAAATCAAGCAACACTTCCTCTAATTGGCTTATAAATAATGCATTGGAGCCTGCATTATAATTTCATCTGTGGTAAACATTGCGGAGGCCGTCTGTAAAGAATCTGTCCCACATTCATTTCTTAATTTGGGTAGATGGAAGGACAGAGAGAAGCGATAGATGGAGAAGAGAGGGGGGGATCAGATGAATGGGGCCACTCGGATCACCCCGGCCTGAGGAGGAGGGATAGTTTAAATGAGGAGAAATAGGAAAAAGGAAGGCACTGCTGCAACTACTAGGCTTGTTAATAGGTGTCAGAAATCTGATCCAAGGAGTTTGTCGGAGGCTTTGGATCTATTGAGTTTTTGCCCCCTTTTCATACATGCGCACGCACGCACGCACGCACGCACGAACGCACGCACGCACGCACGCACGCACGCACGCACACACACTCCCCAATCCCACTATCAACACTATATTTTCCTTGCAACTTTATGAATATTTTATAATGAGACATAAATATACATCCTAATAGCTCTGTGTAGGTATTACCAGTTTTTCTTTTTGAAAGTAAAAAAATTCTTAACAAATTCTGCTTCATTTTAATCCCTGAAATAATCTCACACACACTCATACACTTACCCAGAAGCACTGATGACAAGCCTGTGTTTCTGAGAATGTGATGTCCGCAGTGAGGATGACCATGGCTGAAGGCAGCTGTTCCCTCCACTAAGGCCAGCGGCCCTGGAAGGGACACTCAGGGCTGCCATTGGCCCCCCCATCCGAGCTGCACCAAACAAGGGCCAAGATTTGCACAACGGTTTTAGCAGGGAGATTTGAATCGCTTAAGATCAACTGTTTGGTGACACTGGACATCTCAAGGCAACAGAAGCAGATAAGGAGCTGTTATTGCTTTTGATGCTTGATTCTTCATTATGACGCTTGGCTGTATTCCACTCGACTCATACCTTCACTTTAGCTCGCTTAATTAATTTGATTGATTCAATGATTCTATTGAATGTCTTTGTTTGATATGGGTTAGGGTTTGTGTGTTGTGGGTTTGCCCCACTGTCTTTTTTGTTGTTGCTGGTGGCTACAACTGAAGTTCTCTCACAAGACAATTAAAAATTCAAAAGTTATTCTATTCTATTATGGGGGGAAAAGCATGTTTCTAATGAGGGCTTTAGTCATTTTTGCAAATTTGAAATCTCTGTAAGGCAACAGTGATGTTTTGGATCTCTAAAGCAGGGGTTCCCAAACTTTTCCATGCCAAGGACCCCCAAATAGTCGTAGCCTCTGGCTGGGCCCCCCCTATTGCGAAATGGCCTTAAAAAAACTTTTAAATTACACTGGCAAATATAAAAAATCTAACATACAGCTTCTTAATACAAAACACAATACTTTTGACCCTATTTTGATTCCATAATCGGGCCGTTAGCAGCTCAACGTAATGCTTTGACTGACAGGCAGATGGTTAGTTATTGGCTGCAATTGAAAGAAGGGCATGGCAAAGACCTAATTTCAATATGAAAGGATTTATAACAATTTATATCTTATTGTAAACCGGCACAGTAATCTTATGAATTTAATTGAATTTTTTTTTTTTTGCATTTTCCATTTTCCTCTCCCTTCCAATTGGCCCCCCTGGCTCCCCCTGGCGGCCCCCCGTTGGGCCGCGGCCCCCACTTTGAAAACCCCTGCTCTAAAGCACCACCTTGTGGTTTTATTGGGCTAAACCTTTCCAACTGGGGTCTTGATCTAACTCAGGGGTAGGCAACCCTGGTCCTAGAGAGGGTCTGCTGGTTTTTGTTGTTACTCACCACTTAATTGATCAATTAAAGCAGTTGATTACACAGTTAACTCACCTCACCTGGTTTCTTTGGTCTAATTAGTTGCTGTGTTTAAGGTGAAAACAAAAACCAGCAGACTCTGCGGCTCTCTAGGACCAGGGTTGCCTACCCCTGATCTAACTCCTTGATCTACTACTTGATCAATCACCCCACCAAGTTTAATAATTTTATGTCAAACAGTTTTAGTATTATTAGCATTTATGTGATAAACAACACCTACTTCAAATTCATTGGATCGCCATTCGGCCATTTTTTAACATAGGAACATAGTAACTTTAGGCCTTTTTCCATTAGAATTAGAATTCGCTAGAAATTGATGCGCATCAGAAAGTTATTGCGAGAAGGCTGGTGGAAAACGAGTTAAATGGATGTAGAATTAAATGTAACGCGTTAAATGAATACGCTCGCTAGAGGTGGATTAAGCGGTAAACTGATTCGACTGATGGTGATGGAAAAACGTAGAAGCGACATAAGGATGTTGCGCATGCTCAGAACCCACGCCACAGAGCTCGAGTGCACCACGGGAATATCGACTTTTCTTATGGAACACCAAATGAGTCAAGCTCGCATGACGCTACTTTTTAAAGTTATTTTCACCCAATGTATTTTATGTGTTATTGGTCTGTGTAACGCTTATCAGTTTGATTTCTTTATGCATATACCTCAAGTTGAAAAATTTTAAATAGGATTCAATATTTCAATTTATATTTTTTTATCCTTGAAATAATAGAAAAATTGAGAATTTCGTTTTTATAATTTTCTGATTTACCGTTTGTCTTTTGAAAGGTGAAAATTGTATTGTTGGTGTTGGTGGGAAAACCAGGGTAATTTCTAATATCAACGATCAATGGACGGACTCGACCATGACCGTAGAGGAGCGATGTAGCCTACAAAGCCTACAAGTTGCCTGTACAGTATACAATGTACCTGACTTTGAGTCGAGATATTAATGAATATGTAACCATTAATATGTAATCCGCAACATTAGATTAAAACACAAAGATCGGTTTCCAGGGCACGGAGGAGAGGAGGTGGTAGTGGAGGAAAGGAGGATGCATTTTTTGAGTATCGGGACGCACCCCACATATCTTACTCCAAGCTGGCAAATGATCTAGCGACTGATAAGCCGGCGCTGGCAAGAAGCAGTCTATTGATTCGCTGATGGTGGTAACTCATGTGACTGGCTTAGCAACCCACTCGATTTGCAATTGACTTGACTGGTCACTTGCATTCCTAGGCTGGTCGTAGCCTATGTACAAACACAATAAATAAATTAAAAAACTGAAAAACTAACACCAACCAACTCACAAAACATTTGTCTAAAAATGCAAAATCATAGTAAATATACCATATAGGCTATGCGAGTAATTGTGCTGATGTCAGTCAACAGTAACACTAACAGCATTAGTGTTTAGCCCAAATGTATAGACTACAGCAGTAGAATAATTGGATAAATCAAACATAAATCTGAAAGCTCATCCAATGACACAATGTCTAATAGGCTACTGTGGCTTACATTCCCAGCAATGTTGAATAGTAGGATTGTTCCTGTCCAAAAGTGAAATAGTTCTGCCGCATGTGGGATTCCGACCGGGATCGCTGGATAAAACAAAATCCAATTTAAAATTTTTTAATTTGAGATATATGCATCAGGAAATCAAATTGAACTTATTGTATTGTATTTCTGAAAAGTATACTGAAATGTGTATTTTAGTATACGTACTATTGTATGTATTTTTATTATGTTGTAGGGACAACAGAATACATTTGCATTCATTCCACAGAAAACCCCAAAATAATTTACAACACAGCCACAGCGCAACGTCCGTTTTAGTGATCCAATCGTGTCACTTGAAAATACGAGACACTAAGGTCATAAAACTAAAACAGATAAAACTGAAGACATTCCATCCAGTCTGTCAAACCCCATTCTTTTCCTTCTCCCTCCATCGTGCAGCAGCACAAATGCACAAAAGGCAGCACTCCATTTTGTCTTCCCCTTTTACTAGCTACACAGCTACAAATGTGGATCTCCATTGCACCAGCGGCATTCAGAAAGGCCGCGGGGAGAGATACAAGGAACGAGTTAGCTTGCCTACGGCATCTAACCAGAGGACTGAATTAACGCAACTCCAACCGTGGTGTGTTCCAGCCACGGACAAAGACGCAAACCAGGTGGTAACAAAGACGTCAGACCGGGCCAACCAGCAGAACTCCCTACCAGGATAAGAAAGGCCAAAGGAGAAGCCCTGGCCACCCATCACGTACAAAGCCAGCTGTAATCAACTCACCGTGGACTTCAGTAAGATTGATCAAACATCCCAGGCATAGTTTAGGATTTTAGTCAGAATTTTTTATCGGTAATTTGATTGTATCTCGACTTTGCGCGACAATAATAGCTGTATAAACTTGTTGTGCTGGTTAGCAAGCTAGCCGGCTGGCCTATCGTTTTATAGCTAATGTGGTAGTACTGTTAACTAACCAAAGCAGGCCTCATGGTTTGCTGCTCTTCTTTAACATTTACTAATATTTGTGTGATATGATCTCATTTTATAGCTTACTGTAGATGGTTAACAGTATTTCCTGACCGAAGTGCGTGAACTTATTTATAGTAACGTTAGATTTGAGATCAATAACCACCATAATGCTGCGACACAGCCAGTTTACTCCACACTCCTTTGTTCTCTGAGCACACGTGGCATGCACACACACACACACACACACACACCTACACATGCACGCACACACATGTGCATACCCACACAAATATTCCAATACGCACACAACACGATATGTCTATTTAGTAGAATGTGATATCCCTGTTTTTCCTTGTTTAATAAATCTATTTTTGTTAAACCTGGTGTCTGTTTTCATATCATATGAACATGAGGGCTGAGTCAACCTAATCATTAGAACGTAATACCTTCAACCCTTATGAGCTATTAGTTATTAGTGCTTTGATGGTAAATTGAAGTAGTAGTAATTATAATCCATAATAATCATAATGAGACTGATTTAATTTTAACCTAATTTAAGAATAATAAGGGTAATATTCCATAGTTATTACCTATATTTCTGGCATCCCATGTAAGAGTTTATATACTGTATATACAGAGGCATATTCCTTACATTTATTGGCGCCCCGTCCGAGGATATTCCCTACATAATTGGTGCCGCGTGAGGACTCTGATGATTCAGTAATAATAATAATAATAATAATAATAATACTTAATTACTAATCATCTTGCTCACTGCTACCAGATTCATATGTATTCTCTACATTAGTTGGTGTCCGGGTGAAGACTGGTAAGGCGGACATGTTTTATCTGTCTATCACCTCTATTGCTAAATGTATATGTAAACGGCTTGCATGAGTAATACTCCACAGGTAAGAATATAGAGGCGTATTACTTACAATGTGTATTTTAGTATACTTTACTTCAGTTTGATTCTGTCATTAGCCTATTTAAATTAAATTTAGAAACCACTAATAGTTGTAAATGTATATACTAGAAGTACAGGTATAAATGTATACTGTACAAATAGTGTACTATTTTGGTAGCCAAAAGTAATCAAAAATGCCTTTAAAGTATCATTTCAATGTATTTAAGCATATTTTAAGTATAACTTTTAATACACTAAGTATAAAATTAGCGGTTTCAGGTTAACACAATTTTAGTGTATTATTTCAGAATACATAAAATGTATGTTAAAATATGTACTTTAATAATCCATAGAATACACTCAAAGTAAAATATTAATATACAAACAGTACAGGTACAAAAGTACACTTATCATATTTAAAGTATACTAGGAATGGACATTAGGCATGTTTCCTAGTTCACAAGTTTCCCTGAATTTCAGCAAAAAAACTTGAAGAAATAAAAAAATTATAAATAAAGGAGCCAACTCAGAAGTGATTAGCTGGCCTATCAGCTGTGTTGTCTTAGCCAGTACTTATGAGATCGTCAGTTAAATTAAATCAGTGCTTACTATATTCAGCATAGGAATAATATCTGTGTGTTTCTGTTGTGTTTTTAGGCATTTAAAATATTTGATACACTGAGACAAAAGAGCACTTTAATATTGTGCTAATTGTTAATGTTATTTCTATGGATTTCATATTTTAAATAAGAAAATATGTTGTGGATATGTTGTGAATTGGTTTATTCATAAAGAAGAGAAATACATAGCATACACTACCACTGATATGTGTCTGAATGCCACATAGTGGACATGTGTTGAAACACAATTAGCATTAATTATGTTCAGCCAGCCAGAGGGACTCGTTAATGAAAGTAGTGGAAAAAAACACACAATCCAGAACGTATTTAAAATGCAATAAAACAATCTATTGTGAATTGAAAACTTATTATGAGCAGAATCAGTCCTGACGCATAGAGCTAAGCACTGCGCCACTGAAATGGAGCAATTGTAAAAGAGGTTGCAGTAATTTGCCAATGGTAGGCCTAGCTATAATTCTGCTGGAGGAAAAGTTTGGTATTATAGTCCAAATTGCATGCAATAGGCTACGGTCAAAGCCTTGAGTAGAAGATCTGCTTTAAAGTGTTTTACATTAATGCAAAACTGTAAAAATGAAATCAAGCACACTGTAGTCAGTGTTAAGTTCCAAAACGCGCACTTGTTCTTTGCGAGGAGAGGAATGTAAAGGCAGGCGACTTATTTCAGTTGTATGCTCAGGAGTTATGGCAGTTTAAACATTGCAAATTGAATGCATTGTTATAGCACCACCAATTGGCCAATTCAGCGCTAAACCTACGCCCACACTACTCCTCGTAAACCTCTACCACTGTGCCAAGTAGCCTATATCATTACGTTTGAAAAGCTTAAAATCCCCAAAATTGGCAAAACATCAGAAAGCAGCAACATATTTTGACATCATAATTAATATGCATGGCTTTCTAGGTTTATGCAATAAGAAGGCATTCAATCGCTTCATCGAGACGGCAAACATTCAATCACATTTGGTGCTAGTAGTGCTAGATAGTAGGCTAGTCAGAAGATTGATCTTACATCGGTGCCACTCCTCATAGAGAAAGCACTCAGCAATCTGAATATCAATAAATTAGCTTTTACATTACCTACACTATAAAAAAAACTATTATTCCTAATTATATGAAAAAAAACGGTATATTTTCGACAGTATTTTCATGTTTTTTTTAAATTACATACAAATATATGTAAACATGCAATAATTATCTCAGATTTAACAAATCTCCTGTTATATAACGGTTTGTGTCAATATTGACACATTACAGACATATATTTAAATTTTAAGGTAAATAACAATAATTCTACATAAGCAAGTGTACGTTTATATTCAAATTATGTCATTAAACATGGAGTATTAAATAAATGTTATTACTTAAATAAATTACTTCTGTTGTTTTAAAGACCAGGCAATAATGAACAGGAATTACAACAATCAATCTGTCATGGATCTGACCTTTCTTCCCTTATCTCCACGTCGCTTTGTTCGTTTTTATCGTTTACCGGTAATCTATCGGATTTTCCTGTGTTCCGTCACGGGTTTTGCTTTCACCTTGTCATTAGTGAGTTCACCTGGCAGGTATTTCCGCTCACTATTTATACCCCGCTTCCGGCCTCTCTCGTTGCTTCCATGTTATTTCACATGACATTCGAGCCGGTAAAAAAGGGTATAGGAAGTTGTATTGCTATCGACCGCTTTGATTAGCAACGCGGGACTTGTTAGCAGTACAACCTTAGAGAGAAAGCTGTTCTAATTATACGCTCTTATTTCAGAACAGAGGTTTCGTTTTCTTTTGTTCTCTACTCTACCTACGAGTGTCTCACCCAAAGTTTTTGGGGTCTTTTCAGTTCGCTGTTTTTTGTTGTTTCACTCCACATACGGGAGTTAGATAAGCGTTATTGCTTATTCCTTTGTTTTGCTCGTTTAGCGAGCTCCTCGTTTAGATTGCGAGGTTTGTTGTTCTTTCATTTTTAGTTGTTTCTCCACTACGGATTATTGTCCGTTTCTAGTGGTGTTCTTACGAACACTTTAGGATTGCCCAACTACTTGCACTTGGATCTCCAATATTCCCATCTCTGTTTCTGACAGAGATCCCTCATACAATCTCAAACCAAAGTTCCTGAGTGTTCTGGAAAAGTATTGCCCACTATTGCCATTTTACAACATAAAGTGAGGCTCAGCAGACTGAAAGATAAAGAGCATTATTGCATGTCTACTGCAGGTTAGTAAATAAAACTTAACCTATGCTCTTCTTTATGATTTACCTGGTGACTAATTCACCTATATTTGATGGGATTTATGAGTATGGTTATTTAACCATTTAATTTTGTTAAAGTTATTGCTTTGCCAGTTGTAAAATCATTAGAAGTGCTAATGATAACACTGGGATAACTGAGTTGAAAACTGAGCAAGGATAGATTCAATTTAAATTCCTACTCTAAAATATATTAACATTTTTAGCAATATGCCACTCATCAAATGCTCTTCTGTCATGTGTTCCTCGTGGGCTTGAAAAGAGGAGGTTGCAATACAGTGCCTGATCTTATACATGGGCGAAGGATGCTCTCATTAAATAATTCCTGGTAAACCCTGTTTGCCTTGTTTTATGTGTCAGATAAATATTTTGATGAAGTTCTTCTCATAGTGGGATAAGTTTTAGATCTCCTGACTGAGTGTTTTCTATAATGCCCATAGTTATTTTTTGGAAAACTGTACAAAGCCTGCATTTAGTGTTTCCCATTGGTTTAAAAGTTGCATACCTTGGATTAAACATACATTTTTAACGTAATTTAACATCACACTCCTCTATGCACACCAGTTCTATCAAGACGTATTAGTGGTAAGCAGTTTTATACTTAATCAAAGGCCAATATTAGACTCTCTCTCACACACATATTTTTAAAACACCAAGTGTGCCACAATTATTGGCACCCCTGCATTTATATATAAATAAAGTCATCTTTAATATTTGGTCGCATATCCTTTGCATGCCATGACTTCCTGATGTCAGTGACCCAACAACTTCAAAAGACTCTTGATATCTTATTTTCTGGTACACTTACAAGCGATACTATAACATCTCTGCATTTGAATGGATAACTTGACTTATTTTTCCATAGAGTTCAATAGGAAGATTTGGAGGAGAAACAACCCTTAAAGTGATCCATATCTGCATACTGCATATCTGGCAGCAGTGATGGTTTGAGGCTTGTTTGATACCTCAGACCCTTGATTACTTACAGCCATTTTACCAACCATGTATTCCATACTGTTCCAGCATAATTTACAGCTAAATCTAGTCCCACCCCCAAATTCCCATAGAGATCCATTCAAATGCGGAGACGTTATAGTATCGCTTGTAAGAGTACCAGAAAGATATCAAGAGTCTTTTGATGTTGTTGGGTCACAGACATCAGGAAGTCATGGCATGCAAAGCATATGCAACCAAATATTAAAAATGATTACTTTATTCTATATATAAATGCAGGGGTGCCAATAATTGTGGGACACGTGGTTTTGTTAAAAATAATAATTTCTTGATGAGGGAATTTACTTAAATTAAAGGTTGGATTTTTCTTTTTCAGTGTGAGATTAAGCTAATTCACCAAACGGTGAATTTTTTATAACCCTTTTTACTAATCTTTACCAAGGGTGCCAATAATAGTGGAGGGCACTGTATATCAGTCTGTAATGCTGCAATCGTATCTATCACTGAATGAGTATCTTATGGTCAATGGTATCAAATGCTGCACTAAAATCTAGGAGATTGAGAATTGCAATCATTGAGATCATTAACTGCTTTCACTAAAGCAGTCTCAGTGCTATGATTAGACTGAAAGCCCGACTGAAATTGTTTTTTATTGGGAAAGGCATTCAATTGATTACAAATATTTCCAATATCCAATACCCAATACCAATATTTCCTTAATTGAGAAGGGTAAGTTTAATATAGGTCTAAAATGACCAGATAACATTGTTATCCACGCCGCCGTGGTGGTGTAGCAGTAAAAGTGCAGTCTGTGCAGTTGCACTCCGAGGATCGGGGGTTTGTGCCCCCGGTCCTGCCCGATCCGAGCATGGCCGGTGCCTTGAGGGAGTGGCAATTGTCGGCTCCTCCTGTGGTAGGGGGAGGAACTTGGTGAGAATTGTCATGCACAATACAGCCTTGGGTGAAGATCACGGTCAGGAGCTCAAGGAGTCGCGCCCTGAAGAGGATGTGACACCCTCCTTCCTACTACCGGCTGACAGAGTTGTGTAGCGGTGATTTTCTAGCAGTTGCTACACAGGGGGAATTGAATTACATAGGGTACAATTGGCTACCAAATTGGGAGAAAAAGGAAAAAATCAGAATTTTTTTGCTGTCCAGGTTCTTTTTCTTTAAGCTGGAGCAACTTTGTTTTGGAAAAATATCAGGGAACAGTCATGCTTAGTTGGTAGCAATCATAGAAAGAACTGTTGTGAGAGAAATCCAGCACAATACCCCATGTTTACCCCCTAAAATTCTACATTCTAAAATCAGCAATTCGGCCCAAATTTTTCTGTTCTAAACAAAGTGGCTAATGACGTAAACCAATCGTATCTAGAAAACTTGGATGGGCATTCACAACAAGGTGTGTGGAATCAGTGGGGTGGGGGTGTGTCTCTTTCTCTGAGGGATAATTCCATCTCTAAGGTGAACGAGCATGACCCCCACGATCACAGATCGTCTTGAGAAGTGCTTTAGGAGTAAGAAAGGAATAAGTTTAGCATCCCTGAGGCATTATTTTGTTGAAAGATTATTTGGTTTCAGGGAAATGTTGCTAATTGATTACATCTAGATAGAACCTTTTCATGCCGTAGGAATCATATAATATTGATTTAATAGTTCTGATGATCTTAGAAATGTGCTTTGAAAAGGTGACACTTACAGCCTTATTATAAACAATAAGCCCTTTAAAATATCATTATATATCATCAATATTTTTTTATTTTATTCTATTACATTCAGCTTTGCTGCACTCTCTTTTAAGTTGGCGGATCATATGATTTTTCCATGGGATAGTTAGCTTAGTAGATTTCTTTTTTAGTTTATCTGGGGCCACAATGTGCTGTTTTCTATGGAAGCATATCAGTGCCAAAATTCTAATGAAAATGCAAATCAGTCATTGCATTTCGTTTTCATTCAATGTGTGCAAAAATTGAAAACATAAAACTGAAATGTTAATGGCCCACTCAGTAATTTTGGTTGCAAAAAAATGCTAATCACTTACAACGAGCAAAAACATACGGGTTACGAATGTAACCCTGGTTTTATGAATACCGTCAACACGCCATGGTATGGATTGGGTCATCCTCACCTCTTTTGCAGACTTGAAGGCACTTGCCATCCTGAGGGCGCAAGGTTCCCCGCCTGACAACGCAGCGTGGTGTGTTGACCCTATTCATAGAACCAGGGTTACATCCGTCAGCATGCCACAGTATGGGTCACAGAGTACCAAATAAAGTCTGGCGGGAGATTTAGTGGGGTACCAGGACTGCAGCTCATAGCATGAGTGCGAATTCCGTAAAAAATTTTTTTACTATTGGCTGCTGTTCTACCAGAAATAGTGAAAGTGAAAATAACCACCGGTGATAGAAACCCTAAATCATCACAAAATTACATTGATGGTTGCTTTGCTGCCCGGAGGACAGAGGAGGCAACTGATGCCGATGCCAATGTCCAGGTGATAAAACCTGGCAAAAGTGAGTGATGAGGCCCAGCCCGCCACTGCGCAAATGTCAGCGAGTGGGGCGCCGCGTAGTAAGGCCCAGGAGGTAGCTACGCCCCAAATGGAGTGAGCTACCACGCCTGTGGGAGGGGGCACGTCAGAGCTTCTGTAAGACGTGGAAATAGGACCAAGTGGGCTAAGCGCTTGTGGTAGGGGGGCGTGGTTTTAGGCGCAGCTAGTAAGAGAGAGAGTGAACGCGGGTGGTTTATGGAGCCGGCACAGCTGTCGGCAATCGGGCAATTGGTGACGATTGATTATAGGATTGTTATTGTCAATTAGCCAATTGCCTTGATTGTTCAACAGTGAGCCTGAGGTCTTCAAAAGGCGCTGGGACAGAGGAGGAGACAGATTTGGCTAGGAAGTGCGTGTGTGTGTTTTAATGAAATAAAACACACAGTTCACTAAATCTCTGACTCGGACTGGTTATTCAACAAGAGCACTATAGCTCACTTCGCCACAGCGCTGTTTAGACAGGGAAAGACCCTGCGTAGCCCCTCCATAACCAACAAACATATTGGTTCTCCTAATCGCACTTGTGCGGGAGATGTAAAACTGCAGGGCCCGGACAGGGCACAGTGAGTGCAGTCTGGCCTCCTCAGGGGTCTCATGGGGAGAAATATGAAAAGCCGAGAGACGTATGACTGCAAAGGGACCTTAGGCCGAAACGCGGGGACCTGATTGAACACTGATCAAAGCAATTGCATTACTAGGTTGTGTTTGTTCTGCGATTGGCTTTTTCAGCTCGTTAGATCGGATAAACTGATAGTTCCGGAGTATTGTGCTTTTTGATAGGAAATAATAATTGATCCTGCTCGCGAAGTGTCTCTCAGCTGTTAGTCTTCTGCAATCAGCTGTGTGCACTTCAAAAAGACTTGTGTCTGAGCGACACAAGTGTCGCTCCGTCCCAGTTTGTGTGTGTGTTCCATGTGTGTTCTCCCCATCCCCGTCTGCTCTCTTCCATTCAGAACCCGCTTCCAACGACGTGGCTCTTCACGGCGACGCAACCCTTCCAACCTCCGCTACCCCTCACTGACTCCCTGCGAGAACTTCACCGTCGCAGGGGGGCTCTGGAACTGCCAGTCTGCCACACGGAAAGCAGACTTCATCTCCGGCTATGCCTCCTTCCTGTCTCTCCAGTTTCTCGCCCTCACTGAAACCTGGATCACGCCAGACAACACGGCAACTCCCGCTGCCCTCTGCTCCTCCTTCTCCTTCTCTCACACCCCCCGGCCGTCTGGTCGCGGAGGTGGTACTGGTTTGCTACTCTCCCCCTCATGGTCTTTCTCTGTTTTCCCCCTCTCTGATCTATCCATTACAAGCTTTGAATACCACTCTGTGTTTATCAACCACCCTATTAACCTGTACATTATAGTTGTTTACCGCCCTCCAGGTCCCCTGGGGTGCTTCCTCGACGAGCTTGCCACCCTGATCGGTTTTTTCCCAGAGGACGGCATCCCGCTGATCCTCCTGGGAGACTTCAACATCCATCTAGACGCCTCCCAGTCTGCAGCCTTCCTACCACTTCTCCGCTCCTTTGACCTCACCCTCCAACCCTCCCCCCCCACCCACAAGGCTGGCAACCTCCTAGACCTGGTCTTCCAGAGGAACAGCCCCTGCTCTGATCTCACTGTTACCCCTCTGCATACCTCTGATCATCACTTCATTTCCTTCTCTCTTCCACTTGTTCCACACCGTCCCTCTCCTCCCCACACCCCCACTGTCTCTGTCCGCCGTAACCTCTGCTCCCTCTCGCCCTCCTCTCTTGCTCCCTGTGTCACTTCTTCCCTCCCCCCTCTCAAACCCTTCTCTCAACTCTCTATCGACTCTGCATCTGACACCCTGCTCACAGCTCTCTCCACATCACTTAACACTCTCTGCCCTCTTGTCTCTAGGCCCACACGCCCATCTCCTCCCTGCCCATGGATGTCCGATGCCCTGCGCACCTCAAGGGCCGGTCTCCGCGCAGCTGAGAGGATGTGGAGAAAATCCAGAGACGCATCAGACCTCTCTTCCTACCAGACTCTCCTAGCGGCGTTCTCTACAGCAGTCACCGCCGCCAAGGTATCCTACTATCACACAAAAATTTGCAAACACAGTTCTAACCCCCGTCAACTGTTCTCTATCTTCTCCTCCCTCCTCAGCAAACCCCCTCCTGCTCCTCACTCCTCGTTCACTGCAGACGACTTTGCAGATTCCTTCGATGAGAAGATCGCAGACATCCGCAGCTCCTTCAGCCCCACTCCCCCTCCCCTCACAGACACTGTTTCCCACTCTCTTTCTCTCTCTACCCCTTCTGTGTCCCCCCCCTGCCTCTCCACCTTTTCTCCCCTTTCTCAGACTGATGTGTCCCATCTCCTACTCTCCCATCGCCCCACTACTTGTGCCCTCGACCCTATCCCTTCATCTCTCCTCCAGGCAATCACCCCAGATATCCTCCCGTTTGTGACCTCCCTGGTGAACTCCTCCCTGACCTCTGGCTGTTTCCCCTCATCCTTCAAAAGAGCCCACATCACCCCGATCCTGAAAAAACCTACGCTGGACCCCTCCAACATCCAAAACTACAGACCGGTATCCCTTCTTTCTTTTCTTTCCAAAACTATCGAACGCGTTGTTTCTAACCAACTGTCGTCTTTCCTCACCCAGAACAACCTGCTAGACCCCCTCCAGTCCGGCTTCAAACCCGGCCACTCAACGGAGACCGCACTCCTCTCCGTCAGCGAGATGCTTCATGCAGCTCGGGCAGCCTCCCTCTCCTCTGTGCTAATACTTCTAGACCTCTCTGCCGCCTTCGACACCGTAGATCACTCCATCCTCCTGTCGTCCCTGTCTGCAGCGGGGATCCGCGGCTCGGCCCTGGCCTGGATTGAGTCCTACCTCTCGGAACGCTCCTCCCAGGTTGCCTGGGCTGGTAAAGTATCGGCACCCCGTCCCCTTACCACAGGAGTCCCCCAGGGCTCAGTCCTTGGTCCCCTCCTTTTCTCCATCTACACCAAATCCCTTGGCCCTGTTATCACTGCTCATGGTCTTTCTTACCACTGCTATGCTGACGATACTCAACTCTTTCTCTCCTTCTCACCCTCTGACACTCAGGTATCAGCCCGCGTCTCCGCTTGCCTGAGCGACATCCAGAGCTGGATGGACAACCGCCATCTCAAGCTCAATCCTGGCAAGACTGAGCTCATCTACATTCCTGCTTTAACCTCTCCTCCTCTCAATCTCTCTATTTCCCTAGGGGACACTCCACTGACCCCAACGCCCTGTGCCAGGAACCTCGGAGTCGTGATGGACAACAGGCTGTCCCTCTCCGAGAACATCGCAGCGGTAACCCGGGCATGCAGGTTCTTCCTGTACAACATCAGGAGAATCCGCCCCTTCCTCACCACCCACTCAACCCAGCTCCTGGTCCAAGCAATGGTGCTGTCTCGCCTGGACTATTGCAACTCTCTCCTGGCTGGCCTGCCAGCATCGGCCATTAGACCCCTTCAGCTTATCCAGAACGCAGCAGCGCGCCTGGTCTTTAACCTCCCCCGACACTCCCATGTCACCCCCCTGCTCATTGACCTCCACTGGCTACCGGTGATGGCTCGCATCAAATTCAAAACATTGGTGCTCGCCTTCCAGGCAGTCCGAGGTTCTGCCCCCCCATACCTCCAAAAACTAATCAGACCCTACACACCTGCCAGATCCCTGCGCTCCGCCTCCTCAGGACGACTGGTACCCCCCCCCTCTTCATGCTAGCACCCGGTCTCGACGTCTGTCTGTCCTGGCCCCACGGTGGTGGAATGAGCTCCCCGTGGAGGTCAGAACAGCAGAAAGTCTGACTGCCTTCAAGCGCAGATTGAAGACTCACCTCTTCAAGCTGCACCTCTCTCCACCCCTCCCTACCTCCCTGTGACTATTGTTATTAATGTTGTGTAATTCCCCCCCCCAAAAAAAAAAAAATAAATAAATAAAAAAAAAACCAATCAACGCCTAGTACTTAGATTCATATTTGCCTTTTTAGGGTTGTTTTTAAACGTTCTTGTTCCTAGTTTGAAAATGCACTATGTACGTCGCTCTGGATAAATGTCTATAATGTAATGTAATGTACTGACAGTGCGGTGCAGATCGCTCACACGCCTCGTGGAGGCGATAGTGAGCAGGAAGGCCATCTTCAAGGAGAGGAGCTTTAGACAGAGCCCAGCCAGGGGCTCGAAGGGCAGCTCATTGTGGGCATTCAAGACCAGCTGCAGGACCCATGAAGAGATCTAGGCAGCCGAAGCTGCCTGGCTCCTCTGAGAATTTAGCTGGTGAGAGGGTGAGATCCCACCGTCAGGCCCTTAATACGCTCATGGCAGTCTGATATGGCTGCCAGATAACCCTTTAGTGTGGACTCTTCGAAGAGAGACTGGAGGAATGCCAAAATGACTGAAACATCACACCAGGTCGGGCTAGACTCATTCGTGTGGCACCAGCGGCTGAATCTGCCCTACTTCTCGGCGTACAGCGCCCAAGTGGAGGGGGCCTTAGATGCCTGAAGTGTTTCCAGCACTGCTGACTCTACGCCCTGCGGGCACCTCCGCCTAAGGGCCAAACGTGCAGGCTGTAAACTCTCTTAGGTCTGCCATCCATCTCTGCTGGGGCCAGTTAGGGGCAATCAGCAGAACTTGTGCCCCTGAGCTCTTGATTCTTGCTAGAACTGAGGGTAGGAGAGGGAGGGGGGGGAAAGCATAGAGCAGGGCTGGAGGCCACTGGTGGGCCAGGGCGTCCACGCCCAATGTCCCCACTGTGTCCACTATGGAGTAACATAGTGCGTATTCTCCCTGGATGCGAAAAGGTTCATCTGTGCCTTCCAGAATCAGGGCCAAATGGGATGTACAATATCTGGGTGCAGGCGCCAATGCCCCGGTCTCAGGCCTCTCCTGGACAACATATCGGCTGCCACATTGGTTGTGCCTGGCACGTGCACTGCCCTCATGCCTTCGGCATGTGCCCATTACAGGATTTGACATGCTTTTGCATGCAGGGTTAGGAATCAAACCCCACCCTGTCGGTTGATGTATGAGACTACAGTGGAGCTGTCTGTCCAGACTAGAATGTGTCTGCGCCAGACTACTGGGAGGAAAAAGTTCAATGCCTGAAGCACTGCCTCCATTTATAGCAGGTTGATGAGTTTCCCTGCCTATAGGGGGCTCCACGACCCTTGTACGGACTGACTTTCTCAGAGGTGATTGTCACTCTTGAGTATACTGGCCCCAGGGGAACGCACTCCTTGAGGCTAGGGGTGGTGAGCCACTAATCCACTAATTTCAGGCACCTCTGGGTAATAGGGAGTCGCCGCCGCCCGTATTCGTGCGGGCTCACTCCTTGTGCCGTTGCTCATATGTAGCAGCCCAAGTGGCACAACCTGGGCTGCTGAGGCCATTAGGCCGAGCAGCCTCCACTAATGCTTTACTGTCACATGCCGCTCTGCAGCAAAATGGGACAAACTCTTCATCAGAACATGTCGCCTCTCTGGGGTTAGAGAGGCCCACATGGACACAGGTCCAGGAAGACCCTCTTTCTGGAAGGGGCGAGGTGGCTCTTTTTTCTGTTCAGGGTCAAGCCCAAGCTGGCCCAAGCTGAAGGAGCGCATATTAACCAGTCGTCCAGGTAGTTTGCCATTTGAACCCCTTAGCGATGGAGTGGGATCAACGCGGCGTGGATCAACAATAGTAATATATATATATATATTACTAACATATTAATCGTACCTAACTGTTAGATTAGAATTAATACTAACCTACTAACAAACTAATATGTACATAATACTAAACCACTAACTTACTAACATTAGGGATTTTGAATTTTCTACTAACATTACTAATTACTAATTTATCTTGAGTTTCTACCTGCAGCTGTCATTCTCCCTCGTTATCCTATCCCTGTATCTATCTGTGATTTCGCATTCTCTGCACGTGTCCACTTCCGCGTTCCTTCCCTTCGAGCTGTGCACTTGTTACCTGTTGTACTCCAAGTCTGTTGTTATCATTGTTTATGTGAAGATCCAGTCCGTGTTTTACGTCTGCCCTCGATATTGTTTTATTGGTCCTTGTTACCCTCATTGTTCTCACCTGTGAGCCATCTCCCCTCCCTGCTTCCTCACACCTGATCCTCATTGTTTCTTGTCTCCCTCTGTGTATTTAACCCAGTCATCCTACTCACTCTTTGCAAGTTCCTCACCTTTGATAGTGCCATTGTTTTTGCATCTGTGTTTTCGAGTATTCTCTGAGTATGTTTTTTTCTCCCCGAGTCTTTGTTTTTTTCCGAGTTTCTGTTAGTTTATGGGTGTGTTTTCTTTGTCCGTCCTTTTTGTTTTATTTTTTTCTGCTTCCTGATTTCCCGGTTTAGACTTCTGCCTGTGTTCTCGTGACCCTGTGTTTGTACCTTGCTGCGCCTTCCCGGTTCTGACCTCTGCCAGTTTTTCGACCATTCTTTGGATTCCGTTTTTTTTTACCGCTGCCTGTCATTAAACTTCGGTTTTTTGTACTCCTGCCTGCTACTGGGTCCCTTTTTCCACCCGCCATTACAAGGACGTCGTGACGATGTCGCAGAAATGTGGTATTTTGGTCACCCGTGACATTACCTTGTGACGACGTTCTGACAACGTCATGGGAAGGTTGCAATATCTCTGGACCATACGCGATGTTGTGAGGATGTTGTGGTTACGTTATTTAATAACAACGTAGCCGAAATGTAATTTCCCAGCTAATATTGGACGTCGCAAGAACGGTGTATTTTAGTAACCCGTAACTGGGAAGGTTTTGATGATCTGGACCACACGTGACGTTGTGGTGACGTTGTGGTTACGTTATGTAGTAACGTTGCCTAAAGGACATTTGATAATTCGCGTAGGATTTTGAGCAACGGGGTGTGGTCGCTGCATGGTGGGCACCACTAGCCTATGTATCCACTGTTCTTATGTATTGTTAGCTCATGTAGCCTAGTTATTGTGGCGTGTAGCTATAATTTCAGAAATGCTTTTCTGGAAAATAACGATTCACAGCCTGTTTTCCTTTGTCGGTAGGCGAGATAGTTGATGCTATTATCTAGAGAATTAACCTAACATTAAATGTAGGCTACCTTTTTGGTAGCCTCTCAATTAGTCTTGATAGCCTACGTCGATTTATCAGTAGGCTAAATAATAAAATTGGCTATTAAGGCAAGTTTATGATTATCTGTTTTCAGAAATGTTTAGAAATGTCTATTCAATTTATCATGAGGTCCACGTCTTTAGGTTTTATAATCATAAAAGCTTCCGTATTAATAAGGAATAGGCCCATTTTGATATGCTCCTGCTCTACATTTTACATGAAATCAGAATGGTTTATATTGAGGACATGAATAAAGTGATAGACCCTCCACTAGATGGCACTACCAAACACAACATTAGCAAATTCAGAAAATCCTGTGACAACAGTCCACGTGCGATTTTGCCGATTCATAGTGACGGTGTAATTTTTTTTTTTTTTTGCCATTTACCACAAGTACACACTAAAAAATGCTGGGTTATAGTATATACGTAACCCAATTGTTGGGTCACATGCACTGGGTTACATGATCTTTGCATCTATTTGGCACTCCAGGTAGCTCGAGACAAAAGATAGTGACAGAAATCTTTTATCTGAGGTAACATTAATTTCCCGTTTTCTATCTGACAAGGGGCAGAGATATTGAACAAAACATCTTAGGTAACGTAACATAGCCTAACTGTTGTTATCACCAGAAATACTTAAAATTGTATTACGTTACTGACATATTCTAAATAATTAACCAGCTACCAAAATCACTGGATTATCGCAATGTTGTGGAAAGAACTGTTGCTATAGAGCTCCGTAGTCCCGTCCACTTGGTGACGAATGTCTGGTGCCACTTTTCTGAAAAAATACAATGGGAGTCAATGGACTGAATGTTTTTTAAAAATATATATTCAGGCAGCTACCTGATCAAAAACACTCAAGAGAAGGGTTGTCACATTTTAAAATAATTTATAAAATTGGTAATTTGAAATGATGTCCAACAAATAAACAACAAACACGTTTTTAAAAAAAACAACAAAAACGACAACATCTGGGCTACTCACTTGCTCACTTTCTGAAGTGAAGGCACTGAAACTTTCGACATGGCCAGACTGATAGAGTATCACCAAGGGCGAGAATCACTAAGTTTCACTTCCATTATAAGACCGAGTGATAGCCATTTTCGCTAGCACTCCGTTTAGCTAGCAAAAGCGGGAGCCGGCGATGTACGACCGGGGATTCTGGGTAGTGTAGTTATGTTTCTCAAACTCCGTTCATTATACAATTTAATTTAAACGCATGGTGGGTATATAATGGACTTTGTATCACATACAGTATATGTCAAAGTTTGGTCCACACAATGCCATAATATCATCATAAGGTTGACTGAAAGCTCCCAAAGTGGGGCAGGTAATGGCTTCCAGCAGTCTTCCGGGAGCAGCCAGGGATAGGAGGGGGCGGGACTACGGAGCTCTATAGACGGTTTCATTGTAATGCGCAAGCTGTTGTTCTAAATGTACTGGACCAAAGTGACCTTCCGTTTTGAGAATTATATTTAGCTACTCTTCGCCTGGTAACATTAGCTATCAACTAACTAGATGACTGTGTGTTAACAGTTAGCTAAATATGGCAACCACAGGCAATACAATTTTAAAGCTAGCAATGAGGCAATGTGCCTGTGATTACTGGCCAGTTTAGTCCCAAAATTATCATAGCCATAGGCTACGTGTGGCCTAAGATTTTTTACGTAATTTTTTAAAAGCCTTTCCGCGCTGTTATGGTTTTGAAAGCTCCGCGCTATGATGTCTATGATGCAGGTTTGGCAAAAGTTCACACCGTGGTAACAGACTTCCCTAACATCTGTCCGAGAATGTAAACAAGTTAGGGATTTAATAAAAATTTTTACAGTTGTCATAAACTTTCTTCTTACCGTGAAAAATCCCAGACTTGTTTAGTCTACATTCCTGGACAGATTTTATGTCTGTTACCATGGCAGCACTTTCGCCACAAGTATATCGGGAAATACTAAAAATAATTAATAGAACGGCTATGTTGTTACCATAAGCCTATGTTCAACTTCAACAAAACTAACAACGCCTAACGTTAGACAGCTAGCTAGACATCTTTTATTTGGGCTTACATTTCTGTCAAAACCTTTCTATTATTAGGTTAGTTTCACCAACAAATAAGGACATAACTTCCTGAAATCTTCTGTAGCCTATTCCATCTATACAAGCTGTATGTTAAAGGGCTTGCAGTCTGTGCTTCTGGATCACTATAGAGATGTCATGATATATGAAATTGCATCGATGTATTAAAATTATAGTAGTAATCATAGTAACTTTTTTTTTGGTTTTCTGTTTATCTATTAATTTTCTCTTGTAATTTAGATTAATACAACTGGCAACCACACAGAGGTGAGGAAGCTACACTCTGCCGCCAGAGTGATAAATAGGCCTACAACTCCGTAGTCTGATAGGCCTAGGCTATAAATCTTCTTTCTTGACTTACACAGTTGTAGCCTATAATAGGAAGTGGGTATAACGAAAGTTGTATTTAGAAATCAAATTGATCCTAGTGCTTCTTGCTCCGATGATATTTATTTGAGAAAATGCGTGGCTGAAACAAACGGAGACGCTATGTTCGTTCTTTTCTATACTATTTTGTATGGAGTCCCTAAGGCACCCCATAGGTGGAAAAAATCTTAATGTGGAAAGGCTCCGAATCCAGCATTTCCACGTTATCCACATTGCTAGTAACCTGATAAATTCAGCAAAGACACACCGCACAATCTATTAAAAATACATTACAATTATTTGGCAGACACTTTTATCCAAAGCGATGTACAATAAATGCATATTGAAGGTCAAAGCAGATCCGGGAGTTTACCACTGGGGAGCTAGGGTGGAAAAGCTCCGCAGTCGGGATGAGCAAGAGCAGTTAACACCGAGAGAGGGAAGTGCAAGTCGCCCTGCAGAAGCAGAGCGAAGTGGTCGAGCAGGAGCGTAGTACTGGATTATGTCCTGTAGGCAGGAGGGGCCTGACCTTTTGGCTGCATCATAGGCCAGGGTCAGAACTTTGAACCAGATCCTGGCTGCAACCGGCAGCCAGTGGAGTGACCTCAGCAGGGAGGTGACGTGTGAGAACTTCGGGAGGTTGAACACAAGCAGAGCAGCCATGTTCTGGACCAGTGGTAGGGGCACAATGGTGTAGGCTGGTAGGCTTGCGAGAAGGGAGTTGCAGTAGTCCAGACGTGACATGATCATAGTCTGGACAAGAAGCTGGGTGGAGTAGGTGGTCAGGTACGGCAGAATCCTCCTGATGTTGTACAGAAGGAACCTGCAGGATCGTGCCATTGCCCTGATGTGTTATTTGAAGTCCAGTTAGTCATCCAGGACCACCCCCAGGTTCCTTGCAGAGTGGGAGGCGGTTCCGTCGACAGTGATGGACAGGTTTAGAAGCGGGGAGGTCTTGTATGGCATGAAGAGCAGCTCAGTCTTGTCCAAATTGAACTTCAGGTGATGGCTAAACATCCACACAGAGATGTCAGCCAGGCAAGCAATTATCCTCTCCTTAACCTGTGGGGTAGAGGGAGGGAAAGATAGGAAGAGTTGAGTGTCATCAACATAACTATGGTAAGAGAAGCCATGTGAATTAATAACCAAACCGAGAGACTTAGTGTAAATGGAGAACAGCAGAGGACCCAGTACAGATCCCTGCGGGACTGTAAAAAGTGGATTAGGTGCAGAGACAGAGCCCTTCCAGGAGACTTGGTAGTATCTATTTGTGAGAAAGGATGTAAACCAAGAGAAAGCATTTCCAGAGATGCCCATCTCAGCCAGTGTAGAGATCAGGAGTTTGTGGTTGACCATGTCGAACGCTGCAGAAAGGTCAAGTAAAATCAGGACAGGGGGAGGAGGCTCTAGCAGTGGTGAGTGCCTCAGTCACAGCCAGGAGTGCAGTTTCGGTAGAGTGCCCGGTTCTGAAGCCGGACTGATGAGGGTTGAGCAAGTTGTTCTGGTGGAGAAAAACAGACAGTTACTTAAGGGCAGCTCGGACAGAGCTTTGGACAGAAAGGGCAGGAGAGACACAGGACAATAGTTTCTGACATCAGAGGGGTCCAAGCTAGATGGGGTAACACGGGTAGTTTTAAAAACAGGAACATAACCACAGGTTAAGGAGGTGTTGATAATGGAGGACAGAGATGAAAAGACCTCACCGGATATAGACTGGAGGACTGCCGAAGGGATGGGGTCCGGTGCGCAGGTGGTTGCATGCTGGTGTGTTACAAGTTGGAGTACATCTGTGTCCTTCAGAGTCTTAAAGACAAACGTGTAGCGGTGGGTTCATTATGGGAAATATGGGGAGTCACCGGATGCGTGAAGGAGTTTCGGATCATGGCTACCTTCTCCTCAAAGTGGATCAGGAAGTCATCTGTAGAGAGGGAAGAGGCTGAGGGGGGTGGAGGAGAAATCAGCAGGGAAGAGAAGGTGGAAAATATTTTATGTGGGTTAGACACACATGCATTAATTTTTGACTGAAAAAATTAAGTCTTAGCAGATGTAGTTGCTGATGTGAAGGCTGCCAGCAGAGTGTGATACGAGGCCAGATCATCTGGGGATCTGGATTTCCTCCACTTTCTCTCAGCGGCTCGCAGTGTGGTTCTGCTGGATCGGAGAAAATCCGTCAGCCATGAGCAGGGGGTGATGATTGGGCTGGATTGGAGAAAAGAGAACATAGTGAGTCAAGAAACTGAGAGAGGCAGGAGTTAAAGATGGAGGTGGCAACATAAATAGGCAAATTAACAAAAGATGTAGGAGGAGGAAGTGCAGAGAGAGCAGAGGTAGAGAGAGAGCAGTGTGAGAAAGTGTGGAGATTTCTCCTGAAAGTTACAGAGGGTAGGTTGTTAGAGGAGTTGAGGGAGAGTGGGTAGAAGAGAGAGAATGAAATAAAAAAATGGTCCGATACATGGATCAGAGTCACCATGAGTTCAGACATGGCACAGCTCCTGGTGAATACAAGGTCTAGTTAGTTACCAGCCTTGTGGGTGGCAGGCAACGGGGTCTGGGTGAGGGTGAGGGACTGGATGAGTGAGACATGAGAGCATGGAGAATTTTCAGGACTGAGAAATAAGCAAACCAGTACCCCCCGCCTCAGCCAGAGGCCCTGGGGGTGTGGGAAAAGGAGTAGCTAGCTGGACAGAGCAGCTGGAGTGGCTATGCTATTTGAAGTGATCCAGGTCTCAGAGAGCCAGGAAGGGGAGGGACCTCATTTTGGCGTAGGCATTGATGAAGTCAGCTTTCTGGACAGCTGACTGGCAGTTCCATAGTCCACCCACCACTGAGAGTTCCTTATAAGAGGACAGGAGTGGGCAGACCAGGTTAGCCGGGCTGCGCCTGCAGTGGTTGGACCTCCTGGGGCGAGGCATAGAGCACAGAGGAATGGGGGTTAGACACATGATAGGTGGTGAAAAAAAAGGTTAGAGTCCTAGTGAAGATCAGAAAACAAACAAGTCAGTTAAATTGATTATGAGGCTGCCATAATTACTAACTAAACTACAGAGTGACTCCAATCTGTTCAATTAACTAATAACAGCTGAAAGCGATGAAAAAAGATACACTTATCTGAATCCAAGTGTAGCCTAGACGATCCACTACGCAGCAAGATGTACTCTGGAGCGTTGCCTTTCTTTGGTGGATTATTATTATAAAGAGTCAGGTTTGGAGGACCAGACGTGACAGAGGGGGAATCTTAAAGTTATCTACGTAGTGGAATAACCACAAGAGCAAAAATGAGTCCACGAAAGGAACAGGAAAAAATTAAGAATAGGGAATAAAACTCCCGGCGTTGAGTCAAAAGAAAATCAACCCAGAGAAGGTGGGCAAAGGCTCGAGGCTCGAGCAGAGCAAAGGAAGTGAGAGAATTACCTCTCATTCTCAATACGAGAGAGCACTAAATGGAGATAAGAGAAACAGAGGATAAATAATAGCGACCCAAAATATTGGATGAAAAACTTGCAGACTCAAGTAGCAGAACGGAAACAAGAACAGAAATTCTCTAGCTTGAAATAAACAGCAAGCTAATAGAGAGGCAATGAAAAGAGGAGAAAACAAAGTAAGGTAAATAAGGAAGAACTGAGAAAAGAGTGAATAAAGGGAAATTAAAAGATCTAACCCTAACTGTAAACGGAGATTACTGCGTTGCTTGGAAAACACAAGTAAAGCAGTCTCCAGTCCTATACCTTACCGTCCGTGTGCACAAAACAATGATAAGACGGAAGTGCAGAGACCGGAAGACGCAGGGCTTAAATAGCCAGCAGAACACTTGAACAGGTGGCAGAAAAAACCCGGCGCGGACGTCGGACCAAAGCTGCGAAACCAACCTCCGCCAAGAAGGAACGGCAACCTGCGAAACCATGACAATTATGAGAAATATAGGCCCAAACCATTTTATAAAAGGGATATAGCACTCTAACCTGTGGTATTTCATGAATATTGACACAGCTGTGGGGTTTGCCAGCACCCCACTTCAAGTCTTGCCACAACATCCCCTAGCTATGCCAATATAGACTACCAACAGGTTGTTGTTATATTGCTTTAATATTTATCCCGTTTCCTCAAGTGTGAATTGTAGCCATGATACTTTCGTGTCTGACTTTCCTACAATGAACCCTTTATTTACAAATGGATTTAACATTGGTAAAACAATTGATTTCATCAAAAAACCGTAGGCTATGCCCGAATTGCAAAACTGGGTAACCTGTAAACTGTAGGTAACCTACAAATCGCAAAACCGAGAGTACGGATTTCCATTATTCTTTTTTTTACCTATGCTTTGGGGGGAAAATAAAATCAAATTTTTTCTAAGCCTAAATCAGAAAGTAAAATAAAAACAAACGCTGCAATTGTGGGGCAATCAAACATTTGCATTACATGAGCTTTTGTTGCCATTCTTATTAGTGAGTATTATTATTATCATAATTATAGGCTATAATCAACAAGTCTACAGCCAGTATTTTCATTTGAAATGTGCAGATATATATCGATAATCATCAAGATATTTCCCCAATTATTGCTGCTTGAAAGAAGCATCGAGGCCAGGCCTAATAAACATAGGGCCAGATTCAGAGTTGAGATAAGCACGCGCAAATGGGACTTACTCCCGAAATGCTTAAGCTATTTGTGATTCAGACATTTGATTTATCCGCTGTTTTAAGCATCTCTCCAGTAGATACATGGCATTACTCGCGCGGGGTGGAGATTTGATGAAAATGAGGCGGACATGATCGTAGACAAGTCGTGCAAGATACGTGTATTCAGAGTTTTCACTTAATAATAATAACTTTGTTCGGAAAAAAAGGTGGTGTATGTCTAGCGCCGCCAATAGATGATTATAAAAAATACAGCATCTTTCGCAAAAATGGATATGAGAATGAGTGCATGTTCTTTGAAAAAAATATTGGTTTTATTTTCTTTTGCCTTGCCTACTTACAATTATCGAAGAACTGTCATAAAAATATGTAAAAGTAGGCTATGATTGACTGTCTGGTATGTAATACCAGACGAATATTAGATGGATTCATTAATAGGCAGTGTTTGGATCATAATCGCTTTGACAGAGAAACGATTTTATAGCACAGCTGCTCCAATATGATTAGGAAGCGCAAAGTAACTCCCCACAGTGTAGATCTACCAGTGCTCCAGGATAAAATCTCTTTTCTTCCTGGACACATCCTTCCAGCATGTGACAGATGCACTCAAAAAATAAATCTTTGGACAGTGGTTGCAAGAAATGGGCTATTATTAAGTATAAGTGACTTCAACTGGTTCATCTAGGCTATTATTGTTACGACTCCGGATATGGACTGGACTCAAACGCACGACTCAGACACAGGAATGCCAATACTCAGATATTTATTGCTTGACCAGGGAGAATTCCTGAAGCAGGGAAGAAGGCATGTAGTTATAGTTCCAGGCCGGAACTGGACTTTACACCCAGGCAACAACTGTTCCAGGCCGGAACTGGACTTTACAGACAAGGCAGTTATTGTTCCAAGCCGAAACTGGACTTTGACAGACAGACTGGCAGAGTGGGAGAGCTAGGCATCCAATAAATTATGCTTTGACAACAACTCCTGAAGCATAGGGAGAACATACAAGACAGACAGTTCGGTTACAGGGTTCAGCCGTAGGGCTGCAGGGACAGTGGAGCGGAGCCCAGGCAGGACACAGGTGCGACAGCAGGGTAGCAGCAGTTGACAGCACCTCAGCAGCAGCAACCGCGACACAGGCAGGAATAGCAACGACTGCAGGTAGGCAGATTGAAGCAGACAAGGTTAGCACAGCGAGACAGGCAATGAACAGCTGGAAGTGCCGTTCCTGAACAGAGCAGACATGGATTTAGACAGAGTAGCAGGGCGAGTAAACGCCGGTACAAAACCAGACTTTAGTTTCAACAATTGAAACTGGATACTAAGACATAAGACACGACCAGCAGTTTCAGACAACGAACATTAACGAACTGGCACAGGACAGAGAACACCGGGTGACTAAATACAAACTTTAATTGATATCAATTAGGTGCTGCGTGCGAATGTATGCGAGGGTGATTAACAGAACGGAATGCATGCAAAATGGGGGAATGGGATAGGCTAAAAGAAGAGTAGTGAAACACGAAAGGAAAAACCACGCTCAACCTGCAGCTAGGGAAAACGGACAATGGAGAGACGAACACGAGACAGGGGGAGAAGGAAAACATGGGAAACAACAGGACGGGAGTGAGATCATCACAATTATTTTATTAGGTTGGCTAAATCGTAAATTAAATATTTTATATGTAAATCCAACTATTTATTTTGTGACGCACACAAATATGTATGGTCACATTTTGTGTTTGAATTTGTTTATGCATGTTTGAGATAAACGAGCCAGATGTCATTAAATGCCACTGCTAGCTGTACAACTGTAGTTCAGGGTTTTCGCTATATGCCACAAGGGGGAGCTATGGTTATATGGGAGTGCTAGTTTGCGTTGATATATTAAATGTTAAATATTTGGTGTATAAAAATACACATAATATGCAATTCTAGATTTTGCAGCATGCTTTGGTTAAAACAACCCAATTTAATGCGAATTCAGTTGAATTTCAACACTGCACTGTGCATTCTTTCATTACATGAGCAGTGCATTCTTTTATCACATGCACAGATAATTCCTAGCATCCTGCACACTACTGCAGGGCCATCTGCCATGCACTGTGCATTCTTCCATCACATGCATGTTTAATAAAGACAGAGAATAGCCTGCTGAAGATAACTAATGTCTCCTGTCTCCACATTTTTCCTGTTTTAAACAGGCACACTTACTGTTCACAGGTATCCCAGGATTGGGACCTGTAACAATTTGTTTACTTAGTAATATTGCATGCAACCACTGTCCAGCGATTATTTTTTTGATTGTGTGATGGGTATATCCCAGTCATCAATAGAAGCTATGTAATTTTATCAATGCGATGTATTAACACGTTCACTGCATGCCTATACCCTGTCACGCAAAAGGCAGGTTTTTCCAAAAGGCAAATGCCGTTATTAAAGGCACTGTCACTGACACGTTGAAAACGCATAGCCCCACACACATTCTTTAGTAGATACCTGGCAACCCGGGGGGCAGGTACAAGAAACAGATAATTAAAATATCATGCCCTGTACCACCCACATTTTGAGAAAAGCACCTGCGCAACACAAGTTAGAATACGGCATAAGTCCGCTCGCATTAAATCCGCGCAGGAGAGGCACTTAAGCGCATGACTTAAGTTGGCCATCTCTGAATCCGGCCCATAGAAAGCAGCCTTTCACTCATTCAGCTATATTGAAAATCTTCCTGCTTATAGTATGTTGCCCTGTCTGTCATTGCCTCTTTTTTTTCTTTTTTTTTTACACAGAATTACAATGTAACAGGTATAAACTATTCAGTTGTTTTAGGTTATTTACACTAGCTAACGTTATGTTTTTTATGCATTAGACCTACAGAAGACTTTACGTGATTCAGAGCCATTTGTACTGGTTAGCAATGCTCCGTGCGCAGTCAGAATTGGACCAATGTCACACTTTTTGAACTTAAACACAACAAATGGACAAATATTTAAAATGACGGACAAGGAAAATTTGTAATATGCTTATAACCACGTTGTTTATGGCTATTAAGGTATGCATTGAGTACCAACAAAGCGCGAGGAATAAATTCCATTGCAATCTCGTTAAATTTAAGTCTATATCTCTTTATTCCACTATGCTGAAAAAAAGGTGGAATCGAAAATGGGTCCATGGTGACGTAGACGTGAAACCTCAACCAATACATAACTCCTTCCATAGTTTGAGGCAAATAAAACTGTCCTGTCCCACGAAGAAATTCTCTTTTAGTCTGAGCCAAACACTCGTTTTGTTTGCGCTTGAGAATAGTTGTCCGTGTTATCAGCATTTGGATTTGGAATAGTTAGTTAGCTAAAATGTTTATTTTTTCCCCACTCTCCTTATCCCGATACCAATTGTATCCCTCTACCAATCTCTTTTGCCTTTTTATCCATCCCTCCTTGGTGCTAGCTAGAAACGATTAGCTTGCTCCTTGCACAGCTCAATATCATGGGATATGTCGTTTTTACTCGGTGCACTGCTCATTCGTCAGATAATATATTGAAAAGAATAGATAAGATGGCTAAGATTTTTTCAAATAAACCATGCCTTGGAAATGGTTTTGTCCTATTGTTCAGTGGCTGGTTACAGCAACAAAAATAACTATGAGAACCATGATCCACCGAAGCACTTATTTGCCATGCATGTAATTTTTGTTCGATTAGCAAGCGAAATGAATGAATGGGCCTTTAAATAAATTTTAAAAACTCGATAAAACCAACCATTGTGTAATGATTTGTGTGGAACGTGCATTTGGTGTAATGTCGCCCTGCAATTTAGCTTGCTTTAAATAGACTAATATTAGATCAAATGGTTGCAATAGTCTGCTTAGCGTTTAAGTTAACTTAACTTTGATTGCGAGCTTGCATGTGATATTTATCTCCTGATAGCAGCCGCACTGTATTTTACTTTGAATTGGTTGCATTAATTCCTCACCGGGTTCAAACCTATCAGTCATGCTTTCCTCTCCCTGCATCACTCACACATGCTTCTCTCCCTGCATCACTCACGCATGCCTCTCTCCCTTGATCACTCACGCAAGTCTCTCTCTCTGCATCAGTCATGCTTTCCTCTCTCCCTTCATCAGTCATGCTTTCCTCTCACTGCATCACTCACACATGCCTCTCTCCCTTCATCAGTCATGCTTTCCTCTCTCTGCATCACTCACGCATGCCTCTCTTCCTGCATCACTCACGCATGCCTCTCTTCCTGCATCACTCACGCATGCATCTCTCCCTTAATCAGTCACGCATGCCTCTCTCCCTGAATCAGTCATGCTTTCCTCTCTCTGCATCACTCAGGCATGCTTCTCTCTCTGCATCACTCACGCATGCCTCTCTCCCGTCATCAGTCATGCATGGCTCTCTCCCTGCATCACTCACACATGCCTCTCTCCCTGCATCACTCACGCATGCCTCTCTCCCTGCATCAGTCATGCTTTCCTCTCCCTGCATCACTCACGCATGCCTCTCTCCCGTCATCAGTCACGCATGCCTCTCTCCCTGCATCACTCACGCATGCCTCTCTCCCTTCATCAGTCATGCTTTCTTCTCCCTGCATAACTCATACATGCCTCTTTCCCTGCATCACTCAGGCATGCCTCTCTCCCTGCATCAGTCATGCTTTCCTCTCCCTGCATCAGTCATGCTTTCCTCTCCCTGCATCACTCAGGCATGCCTCTCTCCCTGCATCAGTCATGCTTTCCTCTCTCTGCATCACTCACGCATGCCTCTCTCCCTTCATCAGTCATGCTTTCCTCTCACTGCATCACTCACGCATGCCTCTCTCCCTGCATCACTCAAACATGCCTCTCACCCTGCATCACTCACACATGCCACTCTCCCTGCATCACTCACGCATGCCCCTCTCCCTTCATCAGTCATACTTTCCTCTCCCTGCATCACGCACGCATGCCTCTCTCCCTTCATCAGTCAGGCATGCCTCTCTCCCTTCATCAGTCACGCATGCCTCTCTCCCTGCATCACTCACGCATGCCTTTCTCCTTTCATCAGTCACGCATGCCTCTCTCCCTACATCACTCACGCATGCCCCTCTTCCTTCATCAGTCATGCTTTCCTCTCCCTGCATAACTCATACATGCCTCTTTCCCTGCATCACTCAGGCATGCCTCTCTCCCTTCATCAGTCAAACATGCCTCTCTCGGGGCCGCTGCGGTAGTACAACGGTAAAAGTTGTACTCCGAGGATCGGGGTTCGCGCCCCGGACCTGCCATTTTCCGAGCATGGCCGGCGCCCTGTGGGAGCAGCAATTGGCGGCTGCTTCCGGGTGGTGGGAGGGGCTCGGAGAGAATCGCTGAGCATATAGCAGCCACGGACGGGTTGGAAACACGGTCAGGCTCGGAGGGAGTCGCGCTCTGGTAGCGTGGCTACCTTCGCTCTACTGACGGCGGACGGAGGCTGCGCAGCAGTGATTCTCTAGCGGTTGCTACACGGGGGGAATTGAATTAGAATAGGGGTTCAATTGGCTACTAAATTGGGAGAAAAATGGGAAAAAATCAGAAACAAATTTTAGAAAAACAACAAAAAAAACATGCCTCTCTCCCTTCATCAGTCATGCTTTCCTCTCCCTGCATCACTCACGCAAGTCTCTCTCTCTGCATAAGTCATGCTTTCCTCTCTCTGCATCACTCACGCATGCATCTCTCCCTTAATCAGTCACGCATGCCTCTCTCCCTTCATCAGTCATGCTTTCCTCTCCCTGCATCACTCACACAGGCCTCTCTTCCTGCATCACTCACGCATGCCTCTCTCCCTGCATCAGTCATGCTTTCCTCTCTCTGCATCACTCAGGCATGCTTCTCTCTCTGCATCACTCACGCATGCCTCTCTCCCTTCATCAGTCATGCTTTCCTCTCCCTGCATCACTCACACACGCCTCTCTTCCTGCATCACTCACACATGTCTCTCTTCCTGCATCACTCACACATGTCTCTCTCCCTGCATCACTCACACATGCCTCTCTCCCTGCATCACTCACGCATGCCTCTCTCCCGTCATCAGTCACGCATGCCTCTCTCCCTGCATCACTCACGCATGCCCCTCTTCCTTCATCAGTCATGCTTTCTTCTCCCTGCATAACTCATACATGCCTCTTTCCCTGCATCAGTCATGCTTTCCTCTCCCTGCATCACTCACGCATGCCTCTCTCCCTTCATCAGTCATGCTTTCCTCTCTCTGCATCACTCACGCATGCCTCTCTCCCTTCATCAGTCATGCTTTCCTCTCCCTGCATCACTCAAACATGCCTCTCACCCTGCATCACTCACGCATGCCACTCTCCCTGCATCACTCACGCATGCCCCTCTCCCTTCATCAGTCATACTTTCCTCTCCCTTCATCACTCACGCATGCCTCTCTCCCTTCATCAGTCACGCATGCCTCTCTCCCTTCATCACTTACGCATGCCTCTCTTCCTTCATCAGTCACGCATGCCCCTCTCCATGCATCACTCACGCATGCCTTTCTCCCTTCATCAGTCATGCATGCCTCTCTCCCTGCATCACTTACGCATGCCTCTCTCCCTTCATCAGTCACGAATTTCTCTCTCCCTTCAACAGTCATGCTTTCCTCTCCCTGCATCAGTCACACATGCCTCTCTCCCTGCATCGCTCATACATGCCTCTCTCCCTTCATCACTCATGCACTGCCTCTCTACCTTCATCAGTCATGCATTCCACTCCCTGCATCATTTACGCATGCCTCTCTCCCTGCATCACTCACAAATGCCTCTCTCCCTTCATCAGTCAAGCATGCCTCTCTCTTTTCATCAGTCATGCTTTCCTCTCCCTGCATCACTCACACATGCTTCTCTCCCTGCATCACTCACGCGTGCCTCTCTCCCTTCATGATTCATGCACTGCCTCTATCCCTTCATCAGTCATGCTTTCCTCTCCCTTCATCAGTCGTGCTTTCCTCTCCCTGCATCACTCACACATGCTTCTCTCCCTGCATTACTCACGCATGCCACTCTCCCTGCATCACTCACACATGTCTCTCTCCCTTCATCACACACACATGCCTCTCTCCCTTCATCAGTCAAGCATGCCTCTCTCCCTTCATCATTCATGGTTTCCTCTCCCTGCATCACTCCCGCATGTCTCTCTCCATTCATCAGTCACGCATGCCTCTCTCCCTGCATCACTCACGCATGCCTCTCTCCCTTCATCAGTCATGCTGTACTCTCCCTGCATCACTCACCCATGCCTCTCTCCCTTCATCAGTCATGCATGCCTCTCTCCCTGCCTCACTTACGCATGCCTCTCTCCCTTCATCAGTCATGCTTTCCTCTCCCTGCATCACTCAAGCAAGCCTCTCTCCCTTCATGAGTCACGCATGCCTCTCTTCCTGCATCAGTCACGCATGCCTCTCTCCCTGCATCACTCACGCATGACTCTCTCCCTTCATCACTCATGCACTGCCTCTCTCCATTCATCACTCAAACATGCCTCTCTCTCTGCATCATTCACACATGCCTCTCTCCCTGCATAACTCACACATGTCTCTCTCCCTGCATCACTCACACGCCTCTCTCCCTCATCATTCACACATGCCTCTCTCCCTTTATCACTCATGCCCTGCCTCTCTCCCTTCATCTCTCAAACATGCCTCTCTCCCTGCATCATTCACACATGCCTCTCTCCCTGCATAACTCACACGTCTCTCTCCCTGCATCACTCACACATGCCTCTCTCCTTGCATCCTTCAGACACGCCTCTTTCCCTTTATCACTCATGCACTGCCTCTCTCCCTTCATCACTCAAACATGCCTCTCTCACTGCATCCTTCAGACACGCCTCTTTCCCTTTATCACTCATGCACTGCCTCTCTCCCTTCATCAGTCAAGCATGCCTCTCTCCCTTCATCAGTCATGGTTTCCTCTCCCTGCATCACTCCCGCATGTCTCTCTCCCTGCATCCTTCAGACACGCCTCTTTCCCTTTATCACTCATGCACTGCCTCTCTCCCTGCATCACTCACGCATGCCTCTCTCCCTTCATCACTCATGCACTGCCTCTCTCCCTTCATCACTCATGCACTGCCTCTCTCCCTTCATCAGTCAAGCATGCCTCTCTCCCTTCATCAGTCATGCTTTCCTCTCCCTGCATCACTCACACATGCCTCTCTCCCTTCATCAGTCACGCATGCCTCTCTTCCTGCATCAGTCACGCATGCCTCTCTCCCTTCATCAGTAATGCTTTCCTCTCCCTGCATCACTCACACATGCCTCTCTCCCTGCATTACTCACGCATGTCTTTCTCCCTGCATCACTCACACATGCCTTTCTCCCTGCATAACTCACACATGTCTCTCTCCCTGCATCACTCACACATGCCTCTCTCCCTTCATCAGTCACGCATGCCTCTCTCCCTTCATCAGTCACGCATGCCTCTTTTCCTGCATCACTCACGCATGCCTCTCTCCCTTCATCAGTCATGGTTTCCTCTCCTTGCATCACTCATGCATGCCCCTCTCCCTTCATCAGTCATGCTTTCCTCTCCCTTCATCACTCACACATGCCTCTCTCCCTTCATCCCTCACGCACTGCCTCTCTCCCTGCACCACTCACGCATGCCTCTCTCCCTTCATCAGTCATGCATGCCTCTCTCCCTGCATCACTCACACATGCCTCTCTCCCTTCATCAGTCAAGCATGCCTCTCTCCCTTCATCAGTCATGCTTTCCTCTCCCTGCATCACTCACGCATGTCTCTCCATTCATCAGTCACGCATGCCTCTCTCCCTTCATTAGTCACGCATACCTCTCTCCCTTCAACAGTCATGCAAGTCTGTCTCTCTGCATCACTCACACATGCCTCTCTTTTCATCAGTCATGATTTCCTCTCCCTGCATCACTCATGCATGCCTATCTCCCTGCATCACTCATGCAAGTCTCTCTCTCTGCATCACTCACACATGCCTCTCTTTTCATCAGTCATGCTTTCCTCTCCATGCATCACTCACGCATGCCTCTCTCCCTTCATCAGTCATGCTTTCCTCTCCCTGCATCACTCATGCATGCCCCTCTCCCTTCATCAGTCATGCTTTCCTCTCCCTGCATCACTCATGCATGCCTCTCTCCCTTCATCAGTCACGCATGCCTCTCTCCCTTCATCAGTCACGCATGCCTCTCTTCCTTCATCAGTCACGCATGCCTCTCTCCCTGCATCACTCACGCATGCCTTTCTCCCTTCATCAGTCACGCATGCCTCTCTCCCTGCATCACTTACGCATGCCTCTCTCCCTTCATCAGTCACGAATTTCTCTCTCCCTTCAACAGTCATGCTTTCCTCTCCCTGCATCAGTCACACATGCCTCTCTCCCTGCATCGCTCATACATGCCTCTCTCCCTTCATCACTCATGCACTGCCTCTCTACCTTCATCAGTCATGCATTCCACTCATACTTGCCAACCCTCCCGATTTTCCCGGGAGACTCCCGATTTTCAATGTCCTCTCCCGATAATCTCCCGGAGTCAACAATCCCCCGCAGTTCTCCCGATTTCGGACAATATCGTGTTTTAAATATTTTATTTTATTTTATTTTTTTTTAAAATCTGACGCGTGTATCTACGTGGATGGTTAACGGGGAACGGGGATTTACTTTTAACGCAGACACACACCCGCGGTACATACGTTAAATAAACCGTTAAATAGAGTGTCTTATTTCATCACTCAAACATGCCTCTCTCCCTGCATAACTCACACATGTCTCTCTCCCTGCATCACTCACATGCCTCTCTCCCTGCATCATTCACATATGCCTCTCTCCCTTTATCACTCATGCACTGCCTCTCTCCCTTCATCTCTCAAACATGCCTCTCTCCCTGCATCATTCACATATGCCTCTCTCCCTGCATAACTCACACATGTCTCTCTCCCTGCATCACTCACACATGCCTCTCTCCTTGCATCCTTCAGACACGCCTCTTTCCCTTTATCACTCATGCACTGCCTCTCTCCCTTCATCAGTCAAGCATGCCTCTCTCCCTTCATCAGTCATGGTTTCCTCTCCCTGCATCACTCCCGCATGTCTCTCTCCATTCATCAGTCACGCATGCCTCTCTCCCTGCATCACTCACGCATGCCTCTCTCCCTTCATCACTCATGCACTGCCTCTCTCCCTTCATCACTCATGCACTGCCTCTCTCCCTTCATCACTCAAACATGCCTCTCTCACTGCATCCTTCAGACACGCCTCTTTCCCTTTATCACTCATGCACTGCCTCTCTCCCTTCATCAGTCAAGCATGCCTCTCTCCCTTCATCAGTCATGGTTTCCTCTCCCTTCATCACTCAAACATGCCTCTCTCCCTGCATCCTTCAGACACGCCTCTTTCCCTTTATCACTCATGCACTGCCTCTCTCCCTTCATCAGTCAAGCATGCCTCTCTCCCTTCATCAGTCATGGTTTCCTCTCCCTGCATCACTCCCGCATGTCTCTCTCCCTGCATCCTTCAGACACGCCTCTTTCCCTTTATCACTCATGCACTGCCTCTCTCCCTGCATCACTCACGCATGCCTCTCTCCCTTCATCACTCATGCACTGCCTCTCTCCCTTCATCACTCAAACATGCCTCTCTCCCTGCATCATTCACACATGCCTCTCTCCCTGTATAACTCACACATGTCTCTCTCCCTGCATAACTCACACATGTCTCTCTCCCTGCATCACTCACACATGCCTCACTCCCTGCATCCTTCAGACACGCCTCTTTCCCTTTATCACTCATGCACTGCCTCTCTCCCTTCATCAGTCAAGCATGCCTCTCTCCCTTCATCAGTCATGCTTTCCTCTCCCTGCATCACTCACACATGCCTCTCCCTTCATCAGTCACGCATGCCTCTCTTCCTGCATCAGTCACGCATGCCTCTCTCCCTTCATCAGTAATGCTTTCCTCTCCCTGCATCACTCACACATGCCTCTCTCCCTGCATTACTCACGCATGTCTTTCTCCCTGCATCACTAACACATGCCTTTCTCCCTGCATAACTCACACATGTCTCTCTCCCTGCATCACTCACACATGCCTCTCTCCCTTCATCAGTCACGCATGCCTCTCTCCCTTCATCAGTCACGCATGCCTCTTTTCCTGCATCACTCACGCATGCCTCTCTCCCTTCATCAGTCATGGTTTCCTCTCCTTGCATCACTCATGCATGCCCCTCTCCCTTCATCAGTCATGCTTTCCTCTCCCTTCATCACTCACACATGCCTCTCTCCCCTTCATCCCTCACGCACTGCCTCTCTCCCTGCACCACTCACGCATGCCTCTCTCCCTTCATCAGTCACGCATGCCTCTCTCCCTGCATCACTCACACATGCCTCTCTCCCTTCATCAGTCAAGCATGCCTCTCTCCCTTCATCAGTCATGCTTTCCTCTCCCTGCATCACTCACGCATGTCTCTCCATTCATCAGTCACGCATGCCTCTCTCCCTTCATTAGTCACGCATAACTCTCTCCCTTCAACAGTCATGCAAGTCTGTCTCTCTGCATCACTCACACATGCCTCTCTTTTCATCAGTCATGATTTCCTCTCCCTGCATCACTCATGCATGCCTATCTCCCTGCATCACTCATGCAAGTCTCTCTCTCTGCATCACTCACACATGCCTCTCTTTTCATCAGTCATGCTTTCCTCTCCATGCATCACTCACGCATGCCTCTCTCCCTTCATCAGTCATGCTTTCCTCTCCCTGCATCACTCATGCATGCCCCTCTCCCTTCATCAGTCATGCTTTCCTCTCCCTGCATCACTCATGCATGCCTCTCTCCCTTCATCACTCACACATGCCTCTCTCCCTTCATCCCTCACGCACTGCCTCTCTCCCTGCACAACTCACGCATGCCTCTCTCCCTGCATCACTCACGCATGCCTCTCTCCCTTCATCAGTCACGCATTTCTCTCTACCTTCAACAGTCATGCTTTCCTCTCCCTGCATCACTCATGCATGCCTCTCTCCCTTCATCAGTCACGCATACCTCTCTTCCTGCATCGGTCACGCATGCCTCTCTCCCTTCATCAGTAATGCTTTCCTCTCCCTGCATCACTCACACATGCCTCTCTCCCTGCATCACTCACGCATGTCTTTCTCCCTGCATCACTCACACATGCCTTTTTCCCTGCATAACTCACACATGTATCTCTCCCTGCTTCACTCACACATACCTCTCTCCCTTCATCAGTCACGCATGCCTCTCTCCCTTCATCAGTCACGCATGCCTCTTTTCCTGCATCACTCAGGCATGCCTCTCTCCCTTCATCAGTCATGGTTTCCTCTCCATGCATCACTCATATATGCCCCTCTCCCTTCATCAGTCATGCTTTCCTCTCCCTGCATCCCTCACGCATGCCTCTTTTCCTGCATCACTTACGCATGCCTCTCTCCCTTCATCAGTCACGCATGCCTCTCTCCCTTCATCAGTCACGCATGCCTCTTTTCCTGCATCACTCACGCATGACTCTCTCCCTTCATCAGTCATGGTTTCCTCTTCCTGCATCACTCATGCATGCCCCTCTACCTTCATCAGTCATGCTTTCCTCTTCCTGCATCACTCATGCATGCCTCTCTCCCTTCATCACTCACACATGCCTCTCTTCCTGCATCACTCATGCATGCCTCTCTCCCTGCATCACTCACGCATGTCTCTCCATTCATCAGTCACGCATGCCTCTCTCCTTTTATTAGTCACGCATACCTCTCTCCCTTCATCAGTCATGCAAGTCTCTCTCTCTGCATCACTCACACATGCCTCTCTTTTCATCAGTCATGATTTCCTCTCCCTGCATCACTCATGCATGTCTATCTCCCTGCATCACTCATGCAAGTCTCTCTCTCTGCATCACTCACACATGCCTATCTTTTCATCAGTCAAGCTTTCCTCTCCATGCATCACTCACGCATGCCTCTCTTCCTTCATCAGTCATGCTTTCCTCTCCCTGCATCACTCATGCATGCCCCTCTCCCTTCATCAGTCATGCTTTCCTCTCCCTGCATCACTCACGCATGTCTCTCCATTTATCAGTCACGCATGCCTCTCTCCCTTCATTACTCACGCATACCTCTCTCCCTTCATCAGTCATGCAAGTCTCTCTCTCTACATCACTCACACATGCCTCTCTTTTCATCAGTCATGATTTCCTCTCCCTGCATCACTCATGCATGCCTCTCTCCCTGCATCACTCACGCAAGTCTCTCTCTCTGCGTCACTCACACATGCCTCTCTTTTCATCAGTCATGCTTTCCTCTCCATGCATCACTCACACATGCCTCTCTCCCTTCATCAGTCATGCTTTCCTCTCCCTGCATCACTCATGCATGCCCCTCTCCCTGCATCACTCACACATGCCTCTCTCCCTTCATCAGTCACGCATGCCTCTCTTTTCATCAATCATGCTTTCCTCTCCATGCATCACTCACGCATGCCTTTCTCCCTTCATCAGTCATGCTTTCCTCTCCCTGCATCACTCATGCATGTCTTTCTCCCTTCATCAGTCACGCATGCCTCTCTCCCTACATCATTCACGCATACCTCTTTCCTTTCATCAGTCATGTTTTACATTCCCTGCATCACTCACGCAGGCCTCTGTCCCATCATTAGTCATGCATGCCTCTCTCCCTTCATGAGTCACGCATGCATCTCTTCCTGCATCACTCACGTACTGCCTCTCTCACTGCATAACACACACATGCCTCTCTGCCTGCGTCACTCACACATGCCTCTCTCCCTGCATCACTCACGCATGCCTCTCTCCCATCATCACTCATGGACTGCCTCTCTAACTTCATCAGTCACGCATGCCTCTCTCCCTTCATCAGTCATGCTTTCCTGTCCCTGCATCACTCACGCATGCCTCTCTCCCTGCATCACTCTTGCATGTCTCTCTCCCTGCATCAGTCACACATGCCTCTCTCCCTGCATCACTCACGCATGCCTCTCTCCCTTCATCAGTCACGCATTTCTCTCTACCTTCAACAGTCATGCTTTCCTCTCCCTGCATCACTAACACATGCCTCTCTCCCTTCATCAGTCACGCATGCCTCTCTCCTTTCATCAGTCACGCATGCCTCTTTTCCTGCATAACTCACGCATGCCTCTCTCCCTTCATCAGTCATGCTTTCCTCTCCGTGCATAACTCGCGCAAGTCTCTCTCTCTGCATCACTACACATGCCTCTCTCTTTTAATCAGTCATGCTTTCCTCTCCCTGCATCACTCACGCATGCCGCTCTCCTTTCATCAGTCACGCATGCCTCTCTCCCTGCATCACTCACACATGCCTCTCTCCCTGCATTACTCACACATGTCTCTCTCCCTGCATCACTCACACATGCCTCTCTCCCTGCATCACTCACACATGCCTCTCTCCCTTCATCAGTCAAGCATGCCTCTCTCCCTTCATCAGTCATGCTTTCCTCTCCCTGCATCACTCACGCATGTCTCTCCATTCATCAGTCACGCATGCCTCTCTCCCTTCATTAGTCACGCATACCTCTCTCCCTGGATCACTGATACATGCCTCTTTCCATGCATCACTCACACATGCCTCTCTCCCTTCATCAGTCAAGCATGCCTCTCTCCGTTCATCAGTCGTGCTGTCCTCTCCCTGCATCAGTCGTGCTTTCCTCTCCCTGCATCACTCACGCATGTCTCTCCATTCATCAGTCACGCATGCCTCTCTCCCTTCATTAGTCACGCATACCTCTCTCCCTGGATCACTGATACATGCCTCTTTCCATGCATCACTCACACATGCCTCTCTCCCTTCATCAGTCAAGCATGCCTCTCTCCGTTCCTCAGTCATGCTGTCCTCTCCCTGCATCAGTCGTGCTTTCCTCTCCCTGCATCACTCACGCATGTCTCTCCATGCATCACTCACACATGCCTCTATCCCTTCATCAGTCAAGCATGCCTGTCTCCCTTCATCAGTCATGCTGTCCTCTCCCTGCATCACTCACACATGCCTCTCTCCCTTCATCAGTCAAGCATGCCTCTCTCCCTTCATCAGTCATGCTTTCCTCTCCTGCATCACTCACGCATGCCTCTCACCCTTCAGTAGTCACGCATGCCTCTCCCCTTTCATCAGTCATGCTTTCCTCTCCCTGCATCACTCACACATGCCTCTCTCCCTGCATCACTCACGCATGCCTCTCTCCCTGCATCAGTCATTCGTTCCTCTCCCTGCATCACTCACGCATGCCTCTCTCCCTTTATCAGTCACGCATGCCTCTCTCCCTGCATCACTCACACATGCCTCTCTCCCGGCATTGCTCACACATGTCTCTCTCCCTGCATCACTCACACATGCCTCTCTCCCTGCATCACTCACACATGCCTCTCTCCCTTCATCAGTCAAGCAAGCCTCTCTCCCTTCATCAGTCATGCTTTCCTCTCCCTGCATCACTCACGCATGTCTCTCCATTCATCAGTCACGCATGCCTTTCTCCCTTCATGAGTCACGCATACCTCTCTCCCTGGATCACTCATACATGCCTCTTTCCATGCATCACTCACACATGCCTCTCTCCCTTCATCAGTCACGCATACCTCTCTCCCTGGATCACTCATACATGCCTCTTTCCATGCATCACTCACACATGCCTCTCTCCCTTCATCACTCACGCATACCTCTCTCCCTGGATCAATCTTACATGCCTCTTTCCATGCATCACTCACACATGCCTCTCTCCCTTCATCAGTCAAGCATGCCGCTCTCCCTTCATCAGTCATGCTTTCCTCTCCCTGCTTCACTCACGCATGCCTCTCACCCTTCATTAGTCACGCATGCCTCTCCCCTTTCATCTGTCATGCTTTCCTCTCCCTGCATCACTCGCGCAAGTCTCTCTCTCTGCATCACTACACATGCCGCTCTCCTTTCATCAGTCACGCATGCCTCTCTCCATGCATCACTCACGCATGCCTCTCTCCCTTCATCAGTCACGCATGCCTCTCTCCCTGCATCACTCACACATGCCTCTCTCCCTTCATCAGTCATGCTTTCCTCTTCCTGCATCACTCACGCATGTCTCTCTCCCTTCAGTAGTCATGCATGCCTCTCTCCCTGCATCACTCTCATGTCTCTCTGCCTACATCACTTTCACATGCCTCTCTCCCGTCATCAGTCATGCTTTCCTCTCCCTGCATCACTCACACATGCCTCTCTCCCTGCATAACTCACACATGTATCTCTCCCTTCATCAGTCATGCTTTCCTCTCCCTGCATCACTCACACATGCCTCTCTCCCTTCAACAGTCATGCTTTCCTCTCCCTGCATCACTCACGCATGTCTTTCTCCCTGCATCACGCACACATGCCTTTCTCCCTGCATAACTCACACATGTCTCTCTCCCTGCATCAGTCACACATGCCTCTCTCCCTGCATCACTCACACATGCCTCTCTCCCTTCATCAGTCATGCATGCCTCTCTCCCTGCATCACTTACGCATGCCTCTCTCCCTTCATCAGTCATGCTTTCCTCTCCCTGCATCACTCCCACATTCCTCTCTCCCTTCAACAGTCATGCTTTCCTCTCCCTGTTTCACTCATGCATGCCTCTCTCTCTTCATCAGTCACGCATGCCTCTCTTCCTGCATCAGTCACGCATGCCTCTCTCCATTCATCAGTCATGCCTTCCTCTCCCTGCATCACTCACACATGCCTTTCTCCCTGCATCACTCACACATGTCTCTCTCCCTTCATCAGTCACGCATGCCTCTCTCCCTGCATCACTTACGCATGCCTATCTCCCTTCATCTGTCATGCTTTCCTCTCCCTGCATAACTCACACATGCGTCTCTCCCTTCATCAGTCACGCATGCCTCTCCCTGCATCACTCACGCATGCCTCTCTCCCTTCATTAGTCACGCATGCCTCTCTCCCTGCATCACTCCCGCATGTCTCTCTCCCTGCATCACTCTCGCATGTCTCTCTCCCTGCATCACTCACACATACCTCTCTCCCTGCATCTCTCACGCATGCCTCTTTCCCTTCATCAGTCTCGCATGCCTCTCTCCCTTCATCAGTCATGCTTTCCTGTCCCTGCATCACTCATGCATGCCTCTCTACCTTCATCACTCACACATGCCTCTCTCCTTTCATCCCTCATGCACTGCCGCTCTCCCTGCATCACTCATGCATGCCTCTCTCCCTTCATCAGTCACGCATGCTTCTCTCCTTTCATCAGTCATGCTTTCCTCTCCCTGCATAATTCCCACATGCCTCTCTCCCTGCAGCACTCACGCATGCCTCTCTCCCTGCATCAGTCATGCTTTCCTCTCCCTGCATCACTCACGCATGCCTCTCTCCCTGCATCACTCACGCATGCCCCTCTCCCTTCATCAGTCATGCTTTCCTCTCCCTGCATCACTAAGGCATGCCTCTCTCCCTTCATGAGTCACGCAAGCCTCTCTTCCTGCATCAATCTGCATGCCTCTCTCCCTTCATCAGTAATGCTTTCCTCTCCCTGCCTCACTCACACATGCCTCTCTCGCTGCATCACTCACGCATGTCTTTCTCCCTTCATCAGTCATGGTTTCCTCTCCCTGCATAACTCACGCATGTCTCTCTCCCTTCATCAGTCATGCATGCCTCTCTCCCTACAAAACTTACGCATGCCTCTCTCCCTTCAACAGTCATGCTTTCCTCTCCCTGCATCACTCACACATGCCTCTCTCCCTTCATAACTCATGCACTGCCTCTCTCCCTTCATCAATCAAGCATGCCTCTCTCCCTTCAACAGTCATGCTTTCCTCTCCCTGCATCACTCCCGCATGTCTCTCTCCCTGCATCACTCTCGCATGTCTCTCTCCCTTCATCAGTCACGCATGCCTCTCTCCCTTCATCAGTCACGCATGCCTCTCTCCCTGCATCACTTACGCATGCCTCTCTCTCTTCATCAGTCATGCATGCCTCTCTTCCTGCATCAGTCACGCATGCCTCTCTCCCTTCATCAGTCATGCTTTCCTCTCCCTGCATCACTCACAAATGCCTCTCTCCCTGCATCACTCACGCATGTCTTTCTCCCTGCATCACTCACACATGCCTCTCTCCCTTCATCATTCACGCATGCCTCTCTCACTTCATCAGTCACGCATGCATCTCCCTGCATCACTCATGCATGCCTCTCTCCTTTCATTAGTCACGCATGCCTCTCTCCTTTCATTAGTCACGCATGCCTCTCTCCATGCATCACTCCCGCATGTCTCTCTCCCTGCATCACTCTTGCATGTCTCTCTCCCTGCATAACTCACACATGTCTCTCTCCCTGCATCTCTCACGCATGCCTCTCTCCCTTCATCAGTCATGCTTTCCTCTCCCTGCATCACTCACGAATGCCTCTCTCCCATCATCAGTCACGCATGCCTCATTTCCTGCATCACTCACGCATGCCTCTCTCCCTTCATCAGTCTCGCATTTCTCTCTACCTTCATCAGTCATGCTTTCCTCTCCCTGCATCACTCACACATGCCTCTCTCCCTTCATTCACGCATGCCTCTCTCCCTTCATCAGTCATGCTTTCCTCTCCCTGCATCACTCACGAATGCCTCTCTCCGTTCATCAGTCACGCATGCCTCATTTCCTGCATCACTTACGCATGCCTCATTTCCTGCATCACTTACGCATGCCTCTCTCCCTTCATCAGTCATGCTTTCCTGTCCCTGCATCACTGATGCATGCCTCTCTCCCTTCATCAGTCATGCTTTCCTCTCCCTGCATAACTCACGCATGTCTCTCTCCCTTCATCAGTCACGCATGCCTCTCTCCCTGCATCACTTACGCATGCCTCTCTCCCTTCAACAGTCATGCTTTCCTCTCCCTGCATCAATCACACATGCCACTCTCCCTTCAACAGTCATGTTTTCCTCTCCCTGCATCACTGATGCATGCCTCTCTCTCTTCATCAGTCACGCATGCCTCTCTTCCTGCATCAGTCACGCATGCCACTCTCCCTTCATCAGTCATGCTTTCCTCTCCCTGCATCACTCACACATGCCTCTCTCCCTGCATCACTCACGCATTTCTTTCTCCCTGCATCACTCACACATGCCTTTCTCCCTGCATAACTCACACATGTCTCTCTCCCTGCATCACTCACACATGCCTCTCTCCCGGCATTGCTCACACATGTCTCTCTCCCTGCATCACTCACACATGCCTCTCTCCCTGCATCACTCACACATGCCTCTCTCCCTTCATCAGTCAAGCAAGCCTCTCTCCCTTCATCAGTCATGCTTTCCTCTCCCTGCATCACTCACGCATGTCTCTCCATTCATCAGTCACGCATGCCTTTCTCCCTTCATGAGTCACGCATACCTCTCTCCCTGGATCACTCATACATGCCTCTTTCCATGCATCACTCACACATGCCTCTCTCCCTTCATCAGTCACGCATACCTCTCTCCCTGGATCACTCATACATGCCTCTTTCCATGCATCACTCACACATGCCTCTCTCCCTTCATCACTCACGCATACCTCTCTCCCTGGATCAATCTTACATGCCTCTTTCCATGCATCACTCACACATGCCTCTCTCCCTTCATCAGTCAAGCATGCCTCTCTCCCTTCATCAGTCATGCTGTCCTCTCCCTGCATCAGTCGTGCTTTTCTCTCCCTGCATCACTCACGCATGTCTCTCTCCCTTCATTAGTCACGCATGCCTCTCTCCCTGGATCACACATACATGCCTCTTTCCCTGCATCACTCACACATGCCTCTCTCCCTTCATCAGTCAAGCATGCCGCTCTCCCTTCATCAGTCATGCTTTCCTCTCCCTGCTTCACTCACGCATGCCTCTCACCCTTCATTAGTCACGCATGCCTCTCCCCTTTCATCTGTCATGCTTTCCTCTCCCTGCATCACTCGCGCAAGTCTCTCTCTCTGCATCACTACACATGCCGCTCTCCTTTCATCAGTCACGCATGCCTCTCTCCATGCATCACTCACGCATGCCTCTCTCCCTTCATCAGTCACGCATGCCTCTCTCCCTGCATCACTCACACATGCCTCTCTCCCTTCATCAGTCATGCTTTCCTCTTCCTGCATCACTCACGCATGTCTGTCTCCCTTCATTAGTCATGCATGCCTCTCTCCCTGCATCACTCTCATGTCTCTCTGCCTACATCACTTTCACATGCCTCTCTCCCGTCATCAGTCATGCTTTCCTCTCCCTGCATCACTCACACATGCCTCTCTCCCTGCATAACTCACACATGTATCTCTCCCTTCATCAGTCATGCTTTCCTCTCCCTGCATCACTCACACATGCCTCTCTCCCTTCAACAGTCATGCTTTCCTCTCCCTGCATCACTCACGCATGTCTTTCTCCCTGCATCACGCACACATGCCTTTCTCCCTGCATAACTCACACATGTCTCTCTCCCTGCATCAGTCACACATGCCTCTCTCCCTGCATCACTCACACATGCCTCTCTCCCTTCATCAGTCATGCATGCCTCTCTCCCTGCATCACTTACGCATGCCTCTCTCCCTTCATCAGTCATGCTTTCCTCTCCCTGCATCACTCACACATTCCTCTCTCCCTTCAACAGTCATGCTTTCCTCTCCCTGTTTCACTCATGCATGCCTCTCTCTCTTCATCAGTCACGCATGCCTCTCTTCCTGCATCAGTCACGCATGCCTCTCTCCATTCATCAGTCATGCCTTCCTCTCCCTGCATCACTCACACATGCCTTTCTCCCTGCATCACTCACACATGTCTCTCTCCCTTCATCAGTCACGCATGCCTCTCTCCCTGCATCACTTACGCATGCCTATCTCCCTTCATCTGTCATGCTTTCCTCTCCCTGCATAACTCACACATGCGTCTCTCCCTTCATCAGTCACGCATGCCTCTCCCTGCATCACTCACGCATGCCTCTCTCCCTTCATTAGTCACGCATGCCTCTCTCCCTGCATCACTCCCGCATGTCTCTCTCCCTGCATCACTCTCGCATGTCTCTCTCCCTGCATCACTCACACATACCTCTCTCCCTGCATCTCTCACGCATGCCTCTTTCCCTTCATCAGTCTCGCATGCCTCTCTCCCTTCATCAGTCATGCTTTCCTGTCCCTGCATCACTCATGCATGCCTCTCTACCTTCATCACTCACACATGCCTCTCTCCTTTCATCCCTCATGCACTGCCGCTCTCCCTGCATCATTCATGCATGCCTCTCTCCCTTCATCAGTCACGCATGCTTCTCTCCTTTCATCAGTCATGCTTTCCTCTCCCTGCATAATTCCCACATGCCTCTCTCCCTGCAGCACTCACGCATGCCTCTCTCCCTGCATCAGACATGCTTTCCTCTCCCTGCATCACTCACGCATGCCTCTCTCCCTGCATCACTCACGCATGCCCCTCTCCCTTCATCAGTCATGCTTTCCTCTCCCTGCATCACTCAGGCATGCCTCTCTCCCTTCATGAGTCACGCATGCCTCTCTTCCTGCATCAATCTGCATGCCTCTCTCCCTTCATCAGTAATGCTTTCCTCTCCCTGCCTCACTCACACATGCCTCTCTCGCTGCATCACTCACGCATGTCTTTCTCCCTTCATCAGTCATGGTTTCCTCTCCCTGCATAACTCACGCATGTCTCTCTCCCTTCATCAGTCATGCATGCCTCTCTCCCTGCAAAACTTACGCATGCCTCTCTCCCTTCAACAGTCATGCTTTCCTCTCCCTGCATCACTCACACATGCCTCTCTCCCTTCATAACTCATGCACTGCCTCTCTCCCTTCATCAATCAAGCATGCCTCTCTCCCTTCAACAGTCATGCTTTCCTCTCCCTGCATCACTCCCGCATGTCTCTCTCCCTGCATCACTCTCGCATGTCTCTCTCCCTTCATCAGTCACGCATGCCTCTCTCCCTTCATCAGTCACGCATGCCTCTCTCCCTGCATCACTTACGCATGCCTCTCTCTCTTCATCAGTCATGCATGCCTCTCTTCCTGCATCAGTCACGCATGCCTCTCTCCCTTCATCAGTCATGCTTTCCTCTCCCTGCATCACTCACACATGCCTCTCTCCCTGCATCACTCACGCATGTCTTTCTCCCTGCATCACTCACACATGCCTCTCTCCCTTCATCATTCACGCATGCCTCTCTCACTTCATCAGTCACGCATGCATCTCCCTGCATCACTCATGCATGCCTCTCTCCTTTCATTAGTCACGCATGCCTCTCTCCTTTCATTAGTCACGCATGCCTCTCTCCATGCATCACTCCCGCATGTCTCTCTCCCTGCATCACTCTTGCATGTCTCTCTCCCTGCATAACTCACACATGTCTCTCTCCCTGCATCTCTCACGCATGCCTCTCTCCCTTCATCAGTCATGCTTTCCTCTCCCTGCATCACTCACGAATGCCTCTCTCCCATCATCAGTCACGCATGCCTCATTTCCTGCATCACTCACGCATGCCTCTCTCCCTTCATCAGTCTCGCATTTCTCTCTACCTTCATCAGTCATGCTTTCCTCTCCCTGCATCACTCACACATGCCTCTCTCCCTTCATTCACGCATTCCTCTCTCCCTTCATCAGTCATGCTTTCCTCTCCCTGCATCACTCACGAATGCCTCTCTCCGTTCATCAGTCACGCATGCCTCATTTCCTGCATCACTTACGCATGCCTCATTTCCTGCATCACTTACGCATGCCTCTCTCCCTTCATCAGTCATGCTTTCCTGTCCCTGCATCACTGATGCATGCCTCTCTCCCTTCATCAGTCATGCTTTCCTCTCCCTGCATAACTCACGCATGTCTCTCTCCCTTCATCAGTCACGCATGCCTCTCTCCCTGCATCACTTACGCATGCCTCTCTCCCTTCAACAGTCATGCTTTCCTCTCCCTGCATCAATCACACATGCCACTCTCCCTTCAACAGTCATGTTTTCCTCTCCCTGCATCACTGATGCATGCCTCTCTCTCTTCATCAGTCACGCATGCCTCTCTTCCTGCATCAGTCACGCATGCCACTCTCCCTTCATCAGTCATGCTTTCCTCTCCCTGCATCACTCACACATGCCTCTCTCCCTGCATCACTCACGCATTTCTTTCTCCCTGCATCACTCACACATGCCTTTCTCCCTGCATAACTCACACATGTCTCTCTCCCTGCATCACTCACACATGCCTCTCTCCCTGCATCACTCACACATGCCTCTCTCCCTTCATAACTCATGCATTGCCTCTCTCCCTTCATCAATCAAGCATGCCTCTCTCCCTTCAACAGTCATGCTTTCCTCTCCCTGCATCACTCCTGCATGTCTCTCTCCCTGCATCACTCTCGCATGTCTCTCTCCCTTCATCAGTCACGCATGCCTCTCTCCCTTCATCAGTCACGCATGCCTCTCTCCCTTCATCAGTCACGCATGCCTCTCTCCCTGCATCACTTACGCAGGCCTCTCTCTCTTCATCAGTCATGCATGCCTCTCTTCCTGCATCAGTCACGCATGCCTCTCTCCCTTCAGCAGTCATGCTTTCCTCTCCCTGCATCACTCACACATGCCTCTCTCCCTGCATCACTCACGCATGTCTTTCTCCCTGCATCACTCACACATGCCTCTCTCCCTTCATCATTCACGCATGCCTCTCCCTGCATCACTCATGCATGTCTCTCTCCCTGCATCACTCCCGCATGTCTCTCTCCCTGCATCACTCTCGCATGTCTCTCTCCCTGCATAACTCACACATGTCTCTCTCCCTGCATCTCTCACGCATGCCTCTCTCCCTTCATCAGTCATGCTTTCCTCTCCCTGCATCACTCACGAATGCCTCTCTCCCTTCATCAGTCACGCATGCCTCATTTCCTGCATCACTCACGCATGCCTCTCTCCCTTCATCAGTCATGCATTTCTCTCTACCTTCATCAGTCATGCTTTCCTCTCCCTGCATCACTCACACATGCCTCTCTCCCTTCATTCACGCATGCCTCTCTCCCTTCATCAGTCATGCTTTCCTCTCCCTGCATCACTCACGAATGCCTCTCTCCGTTCATCAGTCACGCATGCCTCATTTCCTGCATCACTCACGCATGCCTCTCTCCCTTCATCAGTCATGGTTTCCTCTCCCTGCATTACTCATGCATGCCCCTCTCCCTTCATCAGTGATGCTTTCATCTCCCTGCATCACTAACGAATGCCTCTCTCCCTTCATCAGTCACGCATGCCTCATTTCCTACATCACTTACGCATGCCTCATTTCCTGCATCACTTACGCATGCCTCTCTCCCTTCATCAGTCATGCTTTCCTGTCCCTGCATCACTGATGCATGCCTCTCTCCCTTCATCAGTCATGCTTTCCTCTCCCTGCATAACTCACGCATGTCTCTCTCCCTTCAGCAGTCACGCATGCCTCTCTCCCTGCATCACTTACGCATGCCTCTCTCCCTTCAACAGTCATGCTTTCCTCTCCCTGCATCAATCACACATGCCACTCTCCCATCAACAGTCATGTTTTCCTCTCCCTGCATCACTGATGCATGCCTCTCTCTCTTCATCAGTCACGCATGCCTCTCTTCCTGCATCAGTCACGCATGCCTCTCTCCCTTCATCAGTCATGCTTTCCTCTCCCTGCATCACTCACACATGCCTCTCTCCCTGCATCACTCATGCATGTCTTTCTCCCTGCATCACTCACACATGCCTTTCTCCCTGCATAACTCACACATGTCTCTCTTCCTGCATCACTCACGCATGCCTCTCTCCCTGCATCACTCACACATGCCTTTCTCCCTGCATCACTTACGCATGCCTCTCTCTCTTCATCAGTCATGCATGCCTCTCTTCCTGCATCAGTCACGCATGCCTCTCTCCCTTTATCAGTCATGCTTTCCTCTCCCTGCATCACTCACACATGCCTCTCTCCCTGCATCACTCACGCATGTCTTTCTCCCTGCATCACTCACACATGCCTCTCTCCCTTCATCATTCACGCATGCCTCTCTCCCGTCATCAGTCACGCATGACTCTCCCTGCATCACTCATGCATGCCTCTCTCCTTTCATTAGTCACGCATGCCTCTCTCCCTGCATCACTCCCGCATGTCTCTCTCCCTGCATCACTCTCGCATGTCTCTCTCCCTGCATCACTCACACATGTCTCTCTCCCTGCATCTCTCACGCATGCCCCTCTCCCTTCATAAGTCATGCTTTCCTCTCCCTGCATCACTCACGAATGCCTCTCTCCCTTCATCAGTCACGCATGCCTCATTTCCTGCATCACTCACGCATGCCTCTCTCCCTTCATCAGTCTCGCATTTCTCTCTACCTTCATCAGTCATGCTTTCCTCTCCCTGCATCACTCACACATGCCTCTCTCCCTTCATTCACGCATGCCTCTCTCCCTTCATCAGTCATGCTTTCCTCTCCCTGCATCACTCACGAATGCCTCTCTCCGTTCATCAGTCACGCATGCCTCATTTCCTGCATCACTCACGCATGCCTCTCTCCCTTCATCAGTCATGGTTTCCTCTCGCTGCATCACTCATGCATGCCCCTCTCCCTTCATCAGTGATGGTTTCATCTCCCTGCATCACTAACGAATGCCTCTCTCCCTTCATCAGTCACGCATGCCTCATTTCGTGCATCACTTACGCATGCCTCATTTCGTGCATCACTTACGCATGCCTCTCTCCCTTCATCAGTCATGCTTTCCTGTCCCTGCATCACTGATGCATGCCTCTCTCCCTTCATCAGTCATGCTTTCCTCTCCCTGCATCACTCACACATGCCTCTCTCCCTGCATCACTCACGCATGTCTTTCTCCCTGCATCACTCACACATGCCTTTCTCCCTGCATAACTCACATATGTCTCTCTCCCTGCATGACTCACACATGCCTCTCTCCCTGCATCACTCACACATGCCTCTCTCCCTGCATCACTCACACATGCCTCTCTCCCTTCATCACTCATGCACTGCCTCTCTCCCTTCATCAATCAAGCATGTCTCTCTCCCTTCAACAGTCATGCTTTCCTCTCCCTGCATCACTCACGCATGTCTTTCTCCCTGCATCACTCACACATGCCTTTCTCCCTGCATCACTCACACATACCTCTCTCCCTTCATCAGTCATGCTTTCCTCTCCCTGCATAACTCACGCATGTCTCTCTCCCTTCATCACTCACGCATGCCTCTCTCCCTTCATCAGTCACGCATGCCTCTCTCCCTTCATCAGTCACGCATGCCTCTCTCCCTGCATCACTTACGCATGCCTCTCTCCCTTCATCAGTCATGCTTTCCTCTCCCTGCATCACTCACACATGCCTCTCTCCCTTCAACAGTCATGCTTTCCTCTCCCTGCATCACTCATGCATGCCTCTCTCCCTTCATCAGTCATGCTTTCCTCTCCCTGCATCACTCACACATGCCTCTCTCCCTGCATCACTCACGCATGTCTTTCTCCCTGCATCACTCACACATGCCTTTCTCCCTGCAAACTCACACATGTCTCTCTCCCTGCATCACTCACACATGCCTCTCTCCCTGCATCACTCACACATGCCTCTCTCCCTTCATCACTAATGCACTGCCTCTCTCCCTTCATCAATCAAGCATGCCTCTCTCCCTTCATCAGTCATGCTTTCCTCTCCCTGCATCACTTACGCATGCCTCTCTCCCTTCATCAGTCACGCATGCCTCTCTCCCTTCATCAGTCATGCTTTCCTCTCCCTGCATCACTCACACATGCCTCTCTCCCTTCATCAGTCATGCATGCCTCTCCCTGCATCACTCATGCATGCCTCTCTCCCTTCATTAGTCATGCATGCCTCTCTCCATGCATCACTCCCGCATGTCTCTCTCCCTGCATCACTCTCGCATGTCTCTCTCCCTGCATCACTCACACATGCCTCTCTCCCTGCATCTCTCACGCATGCCTCTTTCCCTTCATCAGTCTCGCATTTCTCTCTAACTTCATCAGTCATGCTTTCCTCTCCCTGCATCACTCACACATGCCTCTCTCCCTTCATCATTCACGCATGCCTCTCTCCCTTCATCAGTCATGCTTTCCTCTCCCTGCATCACTCACGAATGCCTCTCTCCCTTCATCAGTCACACATGCCTCATTTCCTGCATCACTGACGCATGCCTCTCTCCCTTCATCAGTCACGCATGCCTCTCCCTGCATCACTCATGCATGCCTCTCTCCCTGCATCACTCCCGCATGTCTCTCTCCCTGCATCACTCTCGCATGTCTCTCTCCCTGCATCACTCACACATGCCTCTCTCCCTGCATCTCTCATGCATGCCTCTTTCCCTTCATCAGTCTCGCATTTCTCTCTAACTTCATCAGTCATGCTTTCCTCTCCCTGCATCACTGACACATGCCTCTCTCCCTTCATCCCTCATGCACTGCCTCTCTCCTTTCATCAGTCATGCTTTCCTCTCCCTGCATCATTACCACATGCCTCTCTCCCTGCAGCACTCACGCATGCCTCTCTCCCTGCATCAGTCATGCTTTCCTCTCCCTGCATCACTCACGCATGCCTCTCTCCCTGCATCACTCACGCATGCCACTCTCCTTTCTTCAGTCACGCATGCCTCTCTCCCTGCATCACTCCCGCATGTCTCTCTCCCTGCATCACTCTCGCATGTCTCTCTCCCTGCATCACTCACACATGCCTCTCTCCCTGCATCTCTCACGCATGCCTCTTTCCCTTCATCAGTCTCGCATTTCTCTCTAACTTCATCAGTCATGCTTTCCTCTCCCTGCATCACTGACGCATGCCTCTCTCCCTTCATCAGTCACGCATGCCTCTCCCTGCATCACTCATGCATGCCTCTCTCCCTTCATCATTCACGCATGCCTCTCTCCCTTCATCAGTCATGCTTTCCTCTCCCTGCATCACTCACGAATGCCTCTCTCCCTTCATCAGTCACGTATGCCTCATTTCCTGCATCACTCACGCATGCCTCTCTCCCTTCATCAGTGATGCTTTCATCTCCCTGCATCACTCACTAATGCCTCTCTCCTTTCATCAGTCACGCATGCCTCATTTCCTGCATCACTTACGCATGCCTCTCTCCCTTCATCAGTCATGCTTTCCTGTCCCTGGATCACTGATGCATGCCTCTCTCCCTTCATCACTCACACATGCCTCTCTCCCTTCATCCCTCATGCCCTGCCTCTCTCCTTTCATCAGTCATGCTTTCCTCTCCCTGCATCATTCCCACATGCCTCTCTCCCTGCAGCACTCACGCATGCCTCTCTCCCTGCATCAGTCATGCTTTCCTCTCCCTGCATCACTCACGCATGCCTCTCTCCCTGCATCACTCACGCATGCCACTCTCCTTTCTTCAGTCATGCATGCCTCTCTCCCTGCATCACTTACGCATGCCCCTCTCCCTTCATCAGTCATGCTTTCCTCTCCCTGCATCACTCGCACATGCCTCTTTCCCTGCATCATTCGCGCATGCCTCTCTCCCTTCATCAGTCATGCTTTCCTCTCCCTGCATCACTCACGCATGCCTCTCTCCCTTCATCAGTCATGCATGCCTCTTTTCCTGCATCACTCACGCATGCCTCTCTCCCTTCATCACTCACGCATGTCTTTCTCCCTTCATCAGTCATGGTTTCCTCTCCCTGCAACACTCACGCATGCCTCTCTCCCTTCATCAGTCACGCATTTCTCTCTACCTTCAACAGTCATGCTTTCCTCTCCCTGCATCACTCATGCATGCCTCATTCCCTTCATCAGTCACGCATGCCTCTTTTCCTGCATCACTCACACATGCCTCTCTCCCTTCATCAATCATGGTTTCCTCTCCCTGCATCACTCAAGTATGCCTCTCTCCCTTCATCAGTCACGCATTGCCTCTCTCCCTGCATCACTCACGCATGCCCCTCTCCCTTAATCAGTCATGCTTTCCTCTCCCTGCATCACTCGCACATGCCTCTTTCCCTGCATCACTCGCGCATGCCTCTCTCCCTTCATCAGTCATGCTTTCCTCTCCCTGCATCACTCAGGCATGCCTCGCTCCCTTCATCAGTCACGCATGCCTCTTTTCCTGCATCACTCACGCATGCCTCTCTCCCTTTATCAGTCATGGTTTCCTCTCCCTGCATCACTCACGCATGCCTCTCTCCCTTAATCAGTCACGCATTTCTCTCTACCTTCAACAGTCATGCTTCCCTCTCCCTGCATCACTCATGCATGCCTCTCTCCGTTCATCAGTCACGCATGCCTCTCTTCCTGCATCAGTCATGCATGCCTCTCTCCCTTCATCAGTAATGCTTTCCTCTCCCTGCCTCACTCACACATGCCTCTCTCCCTGCATAACTCAGGCATGTCTTTCTCCCTTCATCAGTCATGGTTTGCTCTCCCTGCATCACTCACGCATGCCTCTCTCCCTTCATCAGTCACGCATTTCTCTCTACCTTCAACAGTCATGCTTTCCTCTCCCTGCATCACTCACGCATGCCTCTCTCCCTTCATCAGTCTCGCATGCCTCTTTTCCTGCATCACTCACGCATGCCTCTCTCCCTTCATCAGTCATGGTTTCCTCTCCCTGCATCACTCACGCATGCCTCTCTCCCTTCATCAGTCACGCATTTCTCTCTACCTTCAACAGTGATGGTTTCCTCTCCCTGCATCACTCATGCATGCCTCTCTCCCTTCATCAGTCACGCATGCCTCTCCCTTCATCAGTCACGCATGCCTCTCCCTTCATCAGTCATGCTTTCCTCTCCCTGCATCACTCACACATGCCTCTCTCCCTGCATCACTCACGAATGCCACTCTCCTTTCTTCAGTCAGGCATGCCTCTCTCCCTGCATCACTCATGCATGCCCCTCTCCCTTCATCAGTCATGCTTTCCTCTCCCTGCATCACTCGCACATGCTTCTCTCCCTTCATCAGTCATGCTTTCCTCTCCCTGCATCACTCAGGCATGCCTCGCTCCCTTCATCAGTCACGCATGCCTCTTTTCCTGCATCACTCACGCATGCCTGTCTCCCTTTATCAGTCATGGTTTCCTCTCCCTGCATCACTCACGCATGCCTCTCTCCCTTAATCAGTCACGCATTTCTCTCTACCTTCAACAGTCATGCTTTCCTCTCCCTGCATCACTCATGCATGCCTCTCTCCCTTCATCAGTCACACATGCCTCTCTTCCTGCATCAGTCATGCATGCCTCTCTCCCTTCATCAGTAATGCTTTCCTCTCCCTGCATCACTCACGCATGTCTTTCTCCCTTCATCAGTCATGGTTTCCTCTCCCTGCATCACTCACGCATGCCTCTCTCCCTTCATCAGTCACGCATTTCTCTCTACCTTCAACAGTCATGCTTTCCTCTCCCTGCATCACTCATGCATGCCTCTCTCCCTTCATCAGTCACGCATGCCTCTTTTCCTGCATCACTCACGCATGCCTCTCTCCCTTCATCAGTCATGGTTTCCTCTCCCTGCATCACTCACACATGCCTCTCTCCCTTCAACAGTCATGCTTTCCTCTCCCTGCATCACTCACGCATGTCTCTCGCCCTTCATCAGTCACGCATGCCTCTCTCCCTTCATCAGTCACGCATGCCTCTCCCTTCATCAGACACGCATGCCTCTCCCTTCATCAGTCATGCTTTCCTCTCCCTGCATCACTCACGCATGCCTCTCTCCCTTCATTAGTCACGCATGCCTCTCTCCCTGGATCACTCATACATGCCTCTTTCCATGCATTACTCACACATGCCTCTTTCCCTGCATCACTCACACATGCCTCTCTCCCTTCATCAGTCACGCATTTCTCTCTAACTTCAACAGTCATGCTTTCCTCTGCCTGCATCACTCATGCATGCCTCTCTCCCTTCATCAGTCACGCATGCCTCTCTCCCTTCATCACTCACGCATGCCTCTCCCTTCATCAGACACGCATGCCTCTCCCTTCATCAGTCATGCTTTCCTCTCCCTGCATCACTCACGCATGCCTCGCTCCCTTCATTAGTCACGCATGCCTCTCTACCTGGATCACTCATACATGCCTCTTTCCCTGCATCACTCACACATGCCTCTCTCCCTTCATCAGTCACGCATGCCTCTCTTCCTGCATAACTCACGCATGCCTCTCTCTCTTCATCAGTCACGCATTGCCTCTCTCCCTGCATCACTCACGTACTGCCTCTCTCCCTGCATAACTCACACATGCCTCTCTCCCTGCATCACTCACACATGCCTCTCTCCCTGGATCACTCACGCATTCCTCTCTCCCTTCATCACTCATGGCCTGCCTTTCTTCCTTCATAAGTCACGCATGCCTCTCTCCCTTCATCAGTCATGTTTTCCTCTCCCTGCATCATTTACGCATGCCTCTCTCCCTGCATCACTCACTCATGCCTCTCTCCCTTCATCAGTCACACATGCCTCTCTCCCTTCATCAGTCATGCATGCCTTTCCCTTCATCAGTCATGCTTTCCTCTCCCTGCATCACTCACGCATGCCTCTCTCCCTTCATCAGTCACGCATGCCTCTTTTCCTGCATCACTCACGCATGCCTCTCTCCCTTCATTAGACATGCATGGCTCTCTCCCTGCATCACTCTCGCATGTCTGTCTCCCTGCATCAGTCACACATGCCTCTCTCCCTGCATCACTCACGCATGCCTCTCTCCCTTCATCAGTCACGCATGCCTCTTTTCCTGCATAACTCATGCATGCCCCTCTCCCTTCATCAGTCATGCTTTCCTCTCCCTGCATCACTCATGCATGCCTCTCTCCCCGCATTACTCGCGCAAGTCTCTCTCTCTGCATCACTCACTCATGCCTCTCTCTTTTAATCAATCATGCTTTCCTCTCCCTGCATCACTCACGCATGCAGCTCTCCTTTCATCAGTCACGCATGCCTCTCTCCATGCATCACTCACGCATGTGTCTCTCCCTGCATTATTCACACATGCCTCTCTCCCTTCATCACTCATGCACTGCCTCTCGAACTTCATCAGTCACGCATGCCTCTCTCCCTTCATCAGTAATGCTTTCCTCTCCCTGCATCACTCACACATGCTTCTCTCCATGCATCACTCACGCATGCCTCTCTCCCTGCATTATTCACACATGCCTCTCTCCCTTCATCACTCATGCACTTACTCTCTCCCTTCATCAGTCAAGCATGCCTCTCTCCCTTCATCAGTCATGCTTTCCTCTCCCTGCATCACTCACGCATGTCTCTCCATTCATCAGTCATGTATGCCTCTCCCTGCAGCACTCACGCATGCCTCTCTCCCTGCATCAGTCATGCTTTCCACTCCCTGCATCACTCACGCATGCCTCTCTCCCTGCGTCACTCACGCATGCCTCTCTCCCTTCATCAGTCATGCTTTCCTCTCCCTGCATCACTCACGCATGTCTCTCTCCCTTCATTAGTCACACATGCCTCTCTCCCTGCATCAGTCATGCTTTCCTCTCTCACTGGATCACTCAGCATGCCTGTCTCCCTGCATCAGTCATTCTTTCCTCTCCCTGCATCACTCACACATGCCTCTCTCCCTGCATCACTCACGCATGTCTTTCTGCCTGCATCACTCACACATGCCTTTCTCCCTGCATAAATCACACATGCCTCTCTCCCTGCATCACTCACACATGCCTCTCTCCCTTCATCACTCATGCACTGCCTCTCTCCCTTCATCAATCAAGCATGCCTCTCTCCCTTCATCAGTCACGCATGCCTCTCTCCCTTCATCAGTCACGCATGCCTCTCTCCCTGCATCACTTACGCATGCCTCTCTCCCTTCATCAGTCATGCTTTCCTCTCCCTGCATCACTCACACATGATTCTCTCCCGTCATCAGTCACGCATTTCTCTCGACCTTCAAAAGTCATGCTTTCCTCTCCCTGCATCACTCACACATGCCTCTCTCCCTTCATCAGTCACGCATGCCTCTCTCCCTTCATCAGTCACGCATGCCTCTCCCTTCATCAGTCATGCTTTCTTCTCCCTGCATCACTCACGCATGCCTCTTTTCCTGCATCACTCACGCTTGCCTCTCTCCCTTCATCAGTCATGGTTTCCTCTCCCTGCATCACTCACGCATGCCTCTCTCCCTTCATTAGTCATGTATGGCTCTCTCCCTGCATCACTCTCGCATGACTCTCTCCCTTCATTAATCACGCATACCTCTCTCCCTGGATCACTCATACATGCCTCTTTCCATGCATTACTCACACATGCCTCTCTCCCTTCATCAGTCAAGCATGCCTCTCTCCCTGCATCAGTCGTGCTTTCCTCTCCCTGCATCACTCACGCATGCCTCTCTCCCTTCATCAGTCATGCTTTCCTCTCCCTGCATCACTCTCACATGCCTCTGTCCCTTCATCAGTCACGCATGCCTCTTTTCCTGCATCACTCACGCATGCCTCTCTCCCTTCATCAGTCATGGTTTCCTCTCCCTGCATCACTCATGCATGCCTCTCTCCCTTCATTAGTCACGCATACCTCTCTCCCTGGATCTGTCATACATGCCTCTTTCCATGCATTACTCACACATGCCTCTCTCCCTTCATCAGTCAAGCATGCCTCTCTCCCTTCATCAGTCATGCTGTCCTCTCCCTGCATCAGTCATGCTTTCCTCTCCCTGCGTCACTCACGCATGCCTCTCTCCCTTCATCAGTCATGCTTTCCTCTCCCTGCATCACTCACGCATGTCTCTCTCCCTTCATTAGTCACGCATGCCACTCTCCCTGGATCACACATACATGCCTCTTTCCCTGCATCACTCACACATGCCTCTCTCCCTTCATCAATCAAGCATGCCTCTCTCCCTTCATCAGTCATGCTTTCCTCTCCCTGCATCACTCACGCATGCCTCTCACCCTTCATTAGTCACGCATGCCTCTCCCCTTTAATCAGTCATGCTTTCCTCTCCCTGCATCACTCACACATGCCTCTCTGCTTGCATCAGTCATTCTTTCCTCTCTCCCTGGATCACTCACGCATGCCTGTCTCCCTGCATCAGTCATTCTTTCCTCTCCCTGCATCACTCACGCATGCCTCTCTCCCTTCATCAGTCACGCATGCCTCTCTTCCTGCATCAGTAATGCTTTCCTCTCCCTGCATCACTCACACATGCCTCTCTCCCTGCATCACTCACGCATGTCTTTTTGCCTGCATCACTCACACATACCTTTCTCCCTGCATAACTCACACATGTCTCTCTCGCTGCATGACTCACACATGCCTCTCTCCCTGCATCACTCACACATGCCTCTCTCCCTTCATCACTCATGTACTGCCTCTCTCCCTTCATCAATCAAGCATGCCTCTCTCCCTTCATCAGTCATGCTTTCCACTCCCTGCATAACTCACGCAAGACACTCTCCCTTCATCAGTCACGCATGCCTCTCTCCCTGCATAACAAACGCATGCCTCTCTCCCTTCATCAGTCATTCTTTCCTCTCCCTGCATCACTCACACATGCCTCTCTCCCTTCATCAGTCACGCATGCCTCTCTCCCTTCATCAGTCATGGTTTCCTCTCCCTGCATCACTCATGCATGCCCCTCTCCCTTCATCAGTCATGCTTTCCTCTCCCTGCATCACTCATGCATGCCTCTCTCCCTTCATCACTCACACATGCCTCTCTCCCTGCACCACTCACGCATGCCTCTCTCCCTTCATCAGTCACGCATGCCTCTCTCCCTGCATCACTCACACATGCCTCTCTCCCTTCATCAGTCAAGCATGCCTCTCTCCCTTCATCAGTCATGCTTTCCTCTCCCTGCATCACTCATGCATGCCTCTCTCCCTGCATCACTCACACAAGCCTCTCTTTTCATCAGTCATGCTTTCCTCTCCATGCATCACTCATGCATGTCTTTCTCCCTTCATCAGTCACGCATGCCTCTCTCCCTACATCATTCACGCATACCGCTTTCCTTTCATGAGTCAGGCATTGCCTCGCTCCCTGCATCATTCACGTACTGCCTCTCTCCCTGCATAACTCACACATGCCTCTCTCCCTGCATCACTCACACATGCCTCTCTCCCTGCATCACTCACGCATGCCTCTATCCCTTCATGAGTCACGCATGGCTCTCTTCCAGCATCACTCACGCATGCCTCTCTCCCTTCATTAGTCACGCATTGCCTCTCTCCCTGCATCACTCACGTACTGCCTCTCTCCCTGCATAACTCACACATGCCTCTCTCCCTGCATCACTCACGCATGCCTCTCTCCCTTCATTAGTCACGCATGCCTCTCTCCCTGCATCACTCACACATGCCTCTCTCCCTGCATCACTCACGCATGCCTCTCTCCCTTCCTCACTCATGGACTGCCTCTCTCCCTTCATCAGTCATGCTTTCCTCTCCCTGCATCATTTACGCATGCCTCTGTCCCTGCATCACTCACACATGCCTCTCTCCCTTCATCAGTCACACATGCCTCTCTCCCTTCATAAGTCACGCATGCCTCTCTTCCAGCATCACTCACGCATGCCTCTCTCCCTTCATCAGTCACGCATTGCCTCTCTCCCTGCATCAGTCATGCTTTCCTCTCCCTGCATCACTCATGCATGCCTCTCTCCCTGCATCACTCACACATGCCTCTCTTTTCATCAGTCATGCTTTCCTCTCCATGCATCACTCATGCATGTCTTTCTCCCTTCATCAGTCACGCATGCCTCTCTCCCTACATCATTCACGCATACCGCTTTCCTTTCATGAGTCATGCTTTACATTCCCTGCATCACTCACGCAGGCCTCTCTCCCTTCATCAGTCATACATGCCTCTCTCCCTTCATCACTCGTGGACTGCCTCTCTCCCTTCATCAGTCACGCATGCCTCTCTCCCTGCATTACTCACACATGCCTCTCTCCCTGCATCACTCACGCATGCCTCTCTCCCTTCATCACTCGTGGACTGCCTCTCTCCCTTCATCAGTCACGCATGCCTCTCTCCCTTCATCAGTCACACATGCCTCTCTCCCTTTATCAGTCACGCATGCCTCTCCCTTCATCAGTCATGCTTTCCTCTCCCTGCATCACTCACGCTTGCCTCTCTCCCTTCATCAGTCACGCATGCCTCTTTTCCTGCATCACTCACGCATGCCTCTCTCCCTTCATCAGTCATGGTTTCCTCTCCCTGCATCACTCACGCATGCCTCTCTCCCTTCATTAGTCATGCATGGCTCTCTCCCTGCATCACTCTCGCATGTCTCTCTCCCTGCATCAGTCACACATGCCTCTCTCCCTTCATCAGTCACGCACGCCTCTCTCCCTTCATCAGTCACGCATGCCTCTTTTCCTGCATAACTCACGCATGCCTCTCTCCCTTCATCAGTCACGCATGCCACTCTCCCTGCATCACTCACACACTGCCTCTCTCCCTTCATCATTTACGCATGTCATTCTCTCTTCATCACTCACGCATGCCTCTCTCCCTGCATCACTCACACATGCCTCTCTCCCTTCATCAATCAAGCATGCCTCTCTCCCTTCATCAGTCACGCATGCCTCTCTCCCTGCATCACTTACGCATGCCTCTCTCCCTTCATCAGTCATGCATGCCTCTCTCCCTTTATCACTCACACATGCCTCTCTCCCTTCATCCCTCATGCACTGCCTCTCTCCCTTCATGACTCACGCATGCCTCTCTCCCTTCATCAGTCAAGCATGCCTCTCTCCCTTCATCAGTCACGCATGCCACTCTCCCTTCATCAGTAATGCTTTTCTCTCCCTGCATCACTCACACATGCCTCTCTCCCTGCATCACTCACGCATGTCTCTCTCCCTGCATCACTCACGCATGCCTCTCTCCCTGCATCACTCATGCACTGCCTCTCTCCCTTCATCACTCATGCACTGCCTGTCTCCCTTCATCAGTCAAGCATGCCTCTCTGCCTTCAACAGTCACGCATGCCTCTTTTCCTGCATCATTCACGCATGCCTCTCTCCCTTCATCACTAATGGTTTCCTCTCCCTGCATCACTCACACATGCCTCTCTCTCTGCATCACTCACGCATGCCTCTCTCCCTGCATCACTCATGCACTGCCTCTCTCCCTTCATCACTCATGCACTGCCTCTCTCCCTTCATCAGTCATGCACTGCCTCTCTCCCTTCATCACTCATGCACTGCCTGTCTCCCTTCATCAGTCAAGCATGCCTCTCTCCCTTCAACAGTCACGCATGCCTCTTTTCCTGCATCACTCATGCACTGCCTCTCTCCCTTCATCAGTCAAGCATGCCTCTCTCCCTTCATCACTCATGCATGCCTCTCTCCCTTCATCACTCATGCACTGCCTCTCTCCCTTCATCATTTACGCATGTCATTCTCTCTTCATCACTCACGCATGCCTCTCTCCCTGCATCACTCACACATGCCTCTCTCCCTTCATCAATCAAGCATGCCTCTCTCCCTTCATCAGTCACGCATGCCTCTCTCCCTGCATCACTTACGCATGCCTCTCTCCCTTCATCAGTCATGCTTTCCTCTCCCTGCATCACTCACACATGCCTCTCTCCCTTCATCAGTCACGCATGCCTCTCCCTGCATCACTCACGCATGCCTCTCTCCCTTCATTAGTCACGCATGCCTCTCTCCCTGCATCACTCACACATGCCTCTCTCCCTTCATCAGTCACGCAAACCTCTCTCCCTTCATCAGTCATGCTTTCCTCTCCCTGCATCACTCACGCATGCCTCTCTCCCTTCATCAGTCACGCATGCCTCTTTTCCTGCATCACTCACGCATGCCTCTCTCCCTTCATCAGTCATGGTTTCCTCTCCCTGCATCACTCATGCATGCCCCTCTCCCTTCATCAGTCATGCTTTCCTCTCCCTGCATCACTCATGCATGCCCCTCTCCCTTCATCAGTCATTCTTTCCTCTCCCTGCATCACTCATGCATGCCTCTCTCCCTTTATCACTCACACATGCCTCTCTCCCTTCATCCCTCATGCACTGCCTCTCTCCCTTCATCACTCATGCACTGCCTCTCTCCCTTCATCAGTCACGCATGCCACTCTCCCTTCATCTGTAATGCTTTCCTCTCCCTGCATCACTCACACATGCCTCTCTCCCTGCATCACTCACGCATGTCTCTCTCCCTGCATCACTCACGCATGCCTCTCTCCCTGCATCACTCATGCACTGCCTCTCTCCCTTCATCACTCATGCACTGCCTCTCTCCCTTCATCAGTCATGCACTGCCTCTCTCCCTTCATCACTCATGCACTACCTGTCTCCCTTCATCAGTCAAGCATGCCTCTCTCCCTTCAACAGTCACGCATGCCTCTTTTCCTGCATCATTCACGCATGCCTCTCTCCCTTCATCACTCATGGTTTCCTCTCCCTGCATCACTCACACATGCCTCTCTCTCTGCATCACTCACGCATGACTCTCTCCCTGCATCACTCAAGCATGCCTCTCTCCCTGCATCACTCATGCACAGCCTCTCTCCCTTCTTCACTCATGCACTGCCTCTCTCCCTTCATCAGTCATGCACTGCCTCTCTCCCTTCATCACTCATGCACTGCCTCTCTCCCTTCAACAGTCACACATGCCTCTTTTCCTGCATCACTCATGCACTGCCTCTCTCACTTCATCACTCATGCACTGCCTCTCTCCCTTCATCAGTCAAGCATGCCTCTCTCCCTTCATCACTCATGCATGCCTCTCTCCCTTCATCACTCACACATGCCTCTCTCCCTTCAACCCTCATGCACTGCCTCTCTCCCTTCATCACTCATGCACTGCCTCTCTCCCTTCATCAGTCAAGCATGCCTCTCTCCCTTCATCAGTCACGCATGCCTCTCTCCCTTCATCAGTCATGCATGCCTCTCTCCCTTCATCAGTCATGCATGCCTCTCTCCCTTCATCAGTAATGCTTTCCTCTCCCTGCATCACTCACACATGCCTCTCTCCCTTCATCACTCACACATGCCTCTCTCCCTTCATCCCTCATGCACTGCCTCTCTCCCTTCATCAGTCATGCTTTCCTCTCCCTGCATCACTCATGCATGCCTCTCTCCCTGCATCACTCACATGCCTCTCTCCCTGCATCACTCATGCACTGCCTCTCTACCTTCATCAGTCATGCACTGCCTCTCTACCTTCATCAGTCAAGCATGACTCTCTCCCTTCATCAGTCACGCATGCCTCTCTCCCTTCATCAGTCATGCTTTCCTCTCCCTGCATCACTCACACATGCCTCTCTCCCTGCATCACTCACATGCCTCTCTCCCTGCATCACTCATGCACTGCCTCTCTACCTTCATCAGTCATGCACTGCCTCTCTACCTTCATCAGTCATGCACTGCCTCTCTCCCTTCATCAGTCAAGCATGACTCTCTCCCTTCATCAGTCACGCATGCCTCTTTTCCAGCATCACTCACGCATGCCTCTCTCCCTTCATCAGTCATGCATGCCTCTCTCCCTGCATCCCTCACACATGCCTCTCTCCCATCATCAGTCATGCTTTCCTCTCCCTGCATCACTCATGCATGTCTCTTTCTCTGCATCACTCACACATGCCTCTCTTTTCATCAGTCATGCTTTCCTCTCCATGCATCACTCACGCATGCCTCTCTCCTTTCATCAGTCAAGCATGCCTCTCTCCCTTCATCACTCATGCATGTCTTTCTCCCTTCGTCAGTCACGCATGCCTCTCTCCCTACATCATTCACGCATACCTCTTTCCTTTCATCAGTCATGCTTTACATTCCCCGCATCACTCACGCAGGCCTCTCTCCCTTCATCCGTCAAGCTTTTCTCTACCTGCATCACTCAAGCATGCCTCTCTCCCTTCATGAGTCACGCATGCCTCTCTTCTAGCATCACTCACGTACTGCCTCTCTCCCTGCATAACTCACACATGCCTCTCTCCCTGCATCACTCACACATGCCTCTCTCCCTTCATCACTCATGGGCTGCCTCTCTCCCTTCATCAGTCACGAATGCCTCTCTCCCTTCATCAGTCATGCTTTCCTCTCCCTGCATCACTCTCGCATGTCTCTCTCCCTGCATCAGTCACACATGCCTCTCTCTCTGCATCACTCACGCATGCCTCTCTCCCTTCATCAGTCACGCATTTCTCTCCCTTCATCACTCATGCATGCCTTTCTCCCTTCGTCAGTCATGCATGCCTCTCTCCCTTCATCTGTCATGCTTTTCTCTACCTGCATCACTCAAGCATGCCTCTCCCTTCATGAGTCACGCATGCCTCTCTCCCTTCATCAGTCACGCATTGCCTCTCTCCCTGCATCACTCACGTACTGCCTCTCTCCCTGCATCACTCACACATGCCTCTCTCCCTGCATCACTCACGCATGCCTCTCTCCCTTCATCAGTCACGAATGCCTCTCTCCCTTCATCAGTCATGCATTCCTCTCCCTGCATCATTTACGCATGCCTCTCTCCCTGCATCACTCACACATGCCTCTCTCCCTTCATCAGTCACACATGCCTCTCTCCCTTCATCAGTAACGCATGCCTCTCCCTTCATCAGTCATGCTTTCCTTTCCCTGCATCACTCACGCATGCCTCTCTCCCTTCATCAGTCACGCATGCCTCTTTTCCTGCATCACTCACGCATGCCTCTCTCCCTTCAACAGTCATGCTTTCCTCTCCCTGCATCACTCACACATGCCTCTCTCCCTTCATCAGTCACGCATGCCTCTCTCCCTTCATCAGTCACGCATTTCTCTCCCTTCATCACTCATGCATGCCTTTCTCCCTTCGCAGTCATGCATGGCTCTCTCCCTTCATCTGTCATGCTTTTCTCTACCTGCATCACTCAAGCATGCCTCTCTCCCTTCATGAGTCACGCATGCCTCTCTTCCTGCTTCACTCACGCATGCGTCTCTCCCTTCATCAGCCACGCATTGCCTCTCTCCCTGCATCACTCACGTACTGCCTCTCTCCCTGCATCACTCACACATGCCTCTCTCCCTGCATCACTCACGCATGCCTCTCTCCCTTCATCACTCATGGACTGCCTCTCTCCCTTCATCAGTCACGAATGCCTCTCTCCCTTCATCAGTCATGCTTTCCTCTCCCTGCATCATTTACGCATGCCTCTCTCCCTGCATCACTCACACATGCCTCTCTCCCTTCATCAGTCACACATGCCTCTCTCCCTTCATCAGTAACGCATGCCTCTCCCTTCATCAGTCATGCTTTCCTTTCCCTGCATCACTCACGCATGCCTCTCTCCCTTCATCAGTCACGCATGCCTCTTTTCCTGCATCACTCACGCATGCCTCTCTCCCTTCAACAGTCATGCTTTCCTCTCCCTGCATCACTCACACATGCCTCTCTCCCTTCATCAGTCACACATGCCTCTCCCTTCATCAGTCATGCTTTCCTCTCCCTGCATCACTCACGTATGCCTCTCTCCCTTCATCAGTCACGCATGCCTCTTTTCCTGCATAACTCACGCATGCCTCTCTCCCTTCATCAGTCATGGTTTCCTCTCCCGGCATCACTCATGCATGCCCCTCTCCCTTCATCAGTCATGCTTTTCTCTACCTGCATCACTCAAGCATGCCTCTCTCCCTTCATGAGTCACGCATGCCTCTCTTCCTGCATCACTCACGCATGCGTCTCTCCCTTCATCAGTCACGCATTGCCTCTCTCCCTGCATCACTCACGTACTGCCTCTCTCCCTGCATCACTCACGTACTGCCTCTCTCCCTGCATCACTCACACATGCCTCTCTCCCTGCATCACTCACGCATGCCTCTCTCCCTTCATCACTCATGGACTGCCTCTCTCCCTTCATCAGTCACGAATGCCTCTCTCCCTTCATCAGTCATGCTTTCCTCTCCCTGCATCATTTACTCATGCCTCTCTCCCTGCATCACTCACACATGCCTCTCTCCCTTCATCAGTCACACATGCCTCTCTCCCTTCATCAGTCATGCTTTCCTTTCCCTGCATCACTCACGCATGCCTCTCTCCCTTCATCAGTCACGCATGCCTCTTTTCCTGCATCACTCACGCATGCCTCTCTCCCTTCAACAGTCATGCTTTCCTCTCCCTGCATCACTCACACATGCCTCTCTCCCTTCATCAGTCACACATGCCTCTCCCTTCATCAGTCATGCTTTCCTCTCCCTGCATCACTCACGTATGCCTCTCTCCCTTCATCAGTCACGCATGCCTCTCTCCCTTCATCAGTCATGGTTTCCTCTCCCGGCATCACTCATGCATGCCCCTCTCCCTTCATCAGTCATGCTTTCCTCTCCCTGCATCACTCATGCATGCCTCTCTCCCTTCATCACTCACGCATGCCTCTCTCCCTGCATCACTCACGCACTGCCTCTCTCCCTTCCTCAGTCACGCATGCCTCTCTTCACACATTACTGACACTCTGGGACACAGGAGCACTCTCTCAAAACCACGAACCAGTGCCACATTACCGAATACTTCATGTCGCCTTTAATAGCCTGCTTTGCCCCCGGTTCACGCAGGCTCTAAATCGAACGCAGCCAAGCCACACAGGCAATGCATCCAACAGATGCGAGTGCATCGAGGACGTTTTTTTCCTTCCATAGTCTAAACACAAAATAGCATAATTTTTCATACATTCTTTATTTAATATCACGCATTTTGATATCGCTATTTCGATATTTTTTTTATTTATCGTGCAGCCCTACCTCTCATCTTTCACTTATTTATTTAATCTTTGATTCACTAGGAAGTCCCATTGAAATTAAACTCAGGAGAGAACTGGCACAAGCGGATCACGCTCTGACCATCCATAACCGTTCCACTCCTCTGGTTCCCACGACAACTCTCCCGTCCCATCCATGACCGTTCCACCCCCATGGTTCCCACGACAACTCCCCCATCCCATCCATGACCGTTCCCACGACAACTCCCCCATCCCATCCATGACCGTTCCACTCCTGTGGTTCCCACGACAACTCCCCCGTCGCAGCAGCGGGCAGAATGGAGCCCGTTGTTAATTATAACTTTAATTAATGTGGTAGTAAAACATGGCCTGCTGGAGTCCCCCGTGCACACAGCAGACATTATTTCTGCCCCAGAGAGTGTGCGCATGCATGGGGGCATGCTCCCCTCCCGTTACCCCAATCCACGCGCTCTCCTCCAAGATAATGGGTCAGTGACCTGCTCCATCCCCGGAAAAGGGGAGGGGGGCTGGGAGGAACAGTTAAAGACAGGTCAATGACCGCCCCCCCTAGTCCCACTTAATTACTGCAGAGGAGCTCCAGACATGCGCATCTTATTTGAATTCTTCAACACTTGGGAGAAATTATATTCCTTCAGGGCGGGTGCAAACGTGGATTGCGGATGCGGCAGAATGAAGCAAATCCAGTCCCCCCCCCCCCCCCTCTAAATATTCAAATATTCCCTGCGCTCTCTTTATTTTCAGGCCATCTCTCTACTCCTATCCCAATGATCCATTTCATTCCGAGATTCGTTGATTTATTTATCGGACAACTCTGTGTTTTAAGTAACGCAGGGGAACTGGTTGTTTAATATTTAAGACTGAAAACGCACCGATGGGCAACAACACAGAGCGGTGGGTTGTTTCAGTTGCAGAATTCGGAAGTAAACAATATACAGTAGGTCGCCACCAATCCACTTTTTAAAAATATTTTAACTAAAAAGTTGCATAAAAGTATTTTTGAAAATGTATCCAGAAATGAAGAACCTGATAAATATTTATACACAGGCAAATTTAAATAGATACTGTAATAAATGTATTACAGTTTGCGAGTCGTCATTTTACTAACCATGCAGTTATTCTCTGTGCTATATAATATTCTTTTACTTTTATTGCTATATTTGTAACGTTCCGTTCCCATCCTGTTCCTTCTCCGTGTTTTTCCCTCTCCCTCCGTGTCATGTTTGACTCCCTTATCCGTGTCTTCCCCCGTGCTGCAGGCTGGACGTGTCCTGTCTGTTTGTCCCACTCGTTTCACCACTCCTGTCTCTACCTATCCCCTTCTCTCCCCTCTACTCACATTCCTCACACTTCACTCTGGTCAATCACCCACTTAGACATTCACACGCTTTTCTAATTGTTACCAATCACTCACTTAGACATTCGCACACTTTTCCCATTGTTACCAATCACTCCCTGTATTTAAACCGCTCCCTGTCTTTGGTTCGTTGCCAGTTCGTTAACGTAGTTTGTTAACGTAGTTTGTCAGTCACTCTGGTCTGCGCTATCTGCATGTCTAGTTTGCATTCGCTCAGTGTTTGTTTGTTCCTAGTCAATTCTGTGTCCAGTTAACCTCTCCCCTGTTTTCAAGTCTGTCCACCTGCAGTGTTCACACCCCTACCTGTGTTGCGGCCTCCCCCGCTCTCCTCCAGACGAGTACCCAAGCTGGGTCCCCGTGAGATTACCCTGCAGCTATTCTGTCCTGCTCTACCGCTCCTGCTCCTGATAATCGCCAGTCAGTCCGTTCCAGTCAGTCCAGCTCCGGTGTGGAACACTCAGTCCGATCCTGTAAATCCAGTTCCGGCCTGGAACATTTCCAGTCCGACCTGCCAAGTCCAGTTCCTGTCAGGAACAACGCCCGTGGGTCCAGTCAAGTCCGGCTCCGGCTTGGAGCAAGTTGAGGCGTGGACAAAGCTCCTGTGACGCCCTATATATATTGTGTTATCCTGTACTTGTTTGTGTACAGCTTGGGACTGCCCCAAGCTAAATAAATAACCACCTAATATTGTACCTCTGCCTCCTGGTCGTGCGTTTGGGTTCAGTTCTCGTTCTGGGTCATGACAGAACGAACTGGCCAAAGTATGGACTCAGCCGACCTGGAGCAGATCCGTCACGCCTTCTCCTGCCAAGCCACGGTCAACGACCAACAGAGCCGCCGCCTGGATGATGTTCTGGAAGCCCTGAGGGGCCTAGGAGAGCAGGTGACACAAATGTTACTCCACCAGCCCCTTTCTCGGATCCAGGAGGCTCCCGTCGCACCCGCGCTTGAACAACTGCCCGAGGTTCCCGTCCCCACGTCTGTTCGAGAACCCCGTGTCCAACTCCCCGAGCATTACCGGGGAAGTCTGGGAAGATGTCGCGAATTCCTGATGCAGTGCGACATCGTCTTCCGCATCCAGCCCACCTCTTATGCCTCCGACGCCAGCAAGATCGCATTGGTCATGAGTTGCTTGGCTGGCAGTGCCCAGGAGTGGGCCCTAACTCTGTGGGATAGCCAGACACCAGCCTGTCTTCACTTCCCCACCTTCACCGCTGAAATGCGGCGTGTTTTTGACCACCCAGTCTGTGGACGCAACGCTACACAACGCCTCCTTCAAATTCGGCAGGGCAGTCGCAGTGTGGCGGAGATGGCGGTCCAATTCCGCACCCTTGCGGCCGAGGCAGGATGGAATGATTCCGCTCTTCAGGGGGCCTTTCTTCAGGCCCTGAGCGAGGAATTGAAGGACCAGCTAGCCACCCGTGAGGAAGCGAACTCACTAAACTCCCTCATACACCTCGCCATCTCCATCGACAATCGCCTCAGAGCCCGGGCCCAGGAGAGAAGGAGAGGGTCGTCTAACGGCCCGTTCTCTTCTTCGCACGACAGTCGCCCCCTTCCTCCCATGGAGAGGAATAAAGCTTCACCTACTCCCGCAGACGAAGAACCCATGCAGTTGGGTAAGATCTCTGTAGACGCCGAGGAGCGCCGACGGAGAATTCACACAAATTCCTGTCTGTACTGTGGAAAGTCAGACCACCACATTGCCACTTGTGCTATTCGCCCAAAAGGGGCTGGCTCGCCCGTGAAACTGGGCTTACTGACGAGCCCTATTACCACCAACCATTCAGCCCAGAACCGTTCCACTTTAAAGGCCACTCTCCGATGGAGGAACCTTTCCGCCTCTACATCCGCCCTTATCGATTCCGGAGCGGATGCCAACTTTATCGACGCTGCATTCGCGGAAAGATTCGGGATTCCTACCGAGACATTATCCAAGCCCATCTCGGCATTCGCCCTGGACGGCAGGAGCCTGGGGTCAATCACCCATTCCACCGTTCCCCTCCAACTAATATTATCCGGCAACCATCATGAAACCATCCAGTTGTTTCTCATTCACTCCCAACAGTACCCGTTAGTCCTAGGACAGACCTGGTTACACCTCCACAATCCGCATATTAATTGGCGCTCCGGTCAGATTCAGGACTGGAGCAGCCATTGTCTAGCCAACTGCCTCCGGTCAGCCCTACCCCCCTCGGGGGTTAAACAAATATCTCACCCTCAACCTGTACCTGATTTATCCCGTGTGTTCTCCCCCCTAGCCAGTTCTGCTGACCCTGAACCCATTCTACCGGCTTCCTGCGTCGTGGCTGCGGTCTCTTGGGACATCGAGGAGACCGTGAAGTCCGCTCAGGTTTCCCAACCGGACCCCCGCAATAACCCTAACTCTACCCTTTTTGTCCCCGACTCCGTCCGTTCCCAGGTCCTGGAATGGGTCCATGCCTCCCGCCTGGCCTGTCACCCAGGGGTCGCCAGGACTACCGCCCTGGTTGGGAGGAGTTTTTGGTGGCCTACCCTCAGGGGGGATACCCGTGCCTTTGTCCTGGCCTGCTCTGTATGCGCTAGGAGCAAGGCTTCCCACCAGCCACCCTCCGGTCTTCTCCACCCCCTCCCTGTCCCGGGCCGACCTTGGAGTCACATCGGTGTAGACTTCGTTACCGGTCTACCTTTGTCAGAGGGCAACACCACTATTCTGACAATTGTGGACCGGTTCTCCAAGGCGGTCCACTTTATCCCTCTCCCCAAACTTCCTTCCGCCTCTGAAACGGCGGAACTCCTGGTGTTGCACGTGGTCAGGCTGCACGGGATCCCTTCTGATATTGTTTCTGACCGTGGGCCCCAATTCTCCTCCCAGGTGTGGAGGGCGTTCTGTACGGCCCTGGGCGCCTCCGCTAGCCTATCCTCTGGGTTCCACCCCCAATCTAACGGTCAGACGGAGAGGGCCAACCAGGACCTGGGGTCCGCCCTGCGGTGCGTGTCCGCACGCAATCCCTCCTCCTGGAGCCGATTCCTCCCGTGGGTGGAGTACGCCCACAACTCCCTTAAGAGCACTGCTACAGGGATGTCCCCCTTTGAGTGTTCCTTAGGGTACCAACCCCCCCTGTTATCCGTCCAGGAGGAGCAAGTGGCGGTTCCCACCGTTAGGTCTCACTTTCTCAGATGCAGACGCATCTGGAAGCTGACACGCACCGCACTCCTTCGCACTAATTCCCGTACCCAACGCCTGGCGGACCTTCATAGGACCGCAGCCCCGCAGTACAAGCCCGGTCAGCAGGTCTGGCTCTCCACCTCCACCATCCCCTTACAATCCACCTCCAAGAAATTACAGCCCCGGTTCATTGGCCCCTTTACCATCCTCAGTATCATCAATCCTGTAAGCATTAAGCTCTCCCTTCCCATCTCCCTCAAGATTCACCCTGTTTTTCATGTCAGTCAGGTCAAGCCTGTCACCTCCAGCCCTCTCAGTGCCCCCGCAGGTGTTCCACCTCCGCCTCGGATTATCGACAATGCCCCGGCCTATACGGTGAGTCACATTCTTGACATACGCCGTAGGGGTCGGGGCTTTCAATACCTGGTCGACTGGGAGGGGTACGGTCCCGAAGAGCGGTCATGGCTTCACAAGAGCCTCATTTTGGACCACTCCGTCATAACCGATTTTCATAAACTGCATCCCCTTAAGATCAAACCTCCGGGAACGCCAGGAGGCGTCCGTTGAGGGGGGGGTACTGTAACGTTCCGTTCCCATCCTGTTCCTTCTCCGTGTTTTTCCCTCTCCCTCCGTGTCATGTTTGACTCCCTTATCCGTGTCTTCCCCCGTGCTGCAGGCTGGGCGTGTCCTGTCCGTTTGTCCCACTCGTTTCACCACTCCTGTCTCTACCTATCCCCTTCTCTCCCCTCTACTCACATTCCTCACACTTCACTCTGGTCAATCACCCACTTAGACATTCACACGCTTTTCTAATTGTTACCAATCACTCACTTAGACATTCGCACACTTTTCCCATTGTTACCAATCACTCCCTGTATTTAAACCGCTCCCTGTCTTTGGTTCGTTGCCAGTTCGTTAACGTAGTTTGTTAACGTAGTTTGTCAGTCACTCTGGTCTGCGCTATCTGCATGTCTAGTTTGCATTCGCTCAGTGTTTGTTTGTTCCTAGTCAATTCTGTGTCCAGTTAACCTCTCCCCGGTTTTCAAGTCTGTCCACCTGCAGTGTTCACACCCCTACCTGTGTTGCGGCCTCCCCCGCTCTCCTCCAGACGAGTACCCAAGCTGGGTCCCCGTGAGATTACCCTGCAGCTATTCTGTCCTGCTCTACCGCTCCTGCTCCTGATAATCGCCAGTCAGTCCGTTCCAGTCAGTCCAGCTCCGGTGTGGAACACTCAGTCCGATCCTGTAAATCCAGTTCCGGCCTGGAACATTTCCAGTCCGACCTGCCAAGTCCAGTTCCTGTCAGGAACAACGCCCGTGGGTCCAGTCAAGTCCGGCTCCGGCTTGGAGCAAGTTGAGGCGTGGACAAAGCTCCTGTGACGCCCTATATATATTGTGTTATCCTGTACTTGTTTGTGTACAGCTTGGGACTGCCCCAAGCTAAATAAATAACCACCTAATATTGTACCTCTGCCTCCTGGTCGTGCGTTTGGGTTCAGTTCTCGTTCTGGGTCATGACAATATTTCTTCATATACAAGTTTTACCCTTAATTCTGAAAAAAATGTTTGGACTTTTTCCATTCTTTAATTTGCCTATGGTAAAAGATCATTAATAATGTAAGAGAATAAAACAATTTAATTTTAAAACCGTAAATGTACTGGAATCACAGTAATTACTGGATTTAGTGTTCTGGTATGGTTTTATGCATGTATAATGACTACAATGGAGTCAGCATTTATTGTTAGTTAATAAGTTCACCACAACCTCAGAATACAAATACAGTACATTTTATTTACAAAATAACAATAAAATAAAAGCAAAACACAAATTCTTGGCAACAGTAATATGGGTTCATGCAAAAGTAGCGGCCTGAACCATTTACAAACCAAAAACTTTTTTCTTCTTTAATCCAAAAGCACTACCATACACAGAACAGCCAAAATTCAAGACCTTGTGGGTCTACTGCTCATGGTTAGTTTTCTTGACAGTTTATTAAAATTTCCTATGGTATCACCAGAAGACCAATAAACGGTGAGCAGCGGTTGAACAGTGGACTAAATGACCAGAGGACCAGCAGTGGGGGAATGAGGCTGACCCCTTGTTGAGTTTGCCATGGAGGTTCACCTCAACTGCTGTAATGGCAATTCCACTGAATAAATATGTAATATCGTCAAAAATAAAAAAACGCATGCCCTGGACTGCGGGTTTCCACAAAGACAACAAATACTGTCAATGGAAGGTTCCAGACGAAAGAAACAGAACAGCGAGCCTGTTAACCTTAACCTCTGCACACGTTATGAAACAAAAAGGAAAAATCACAACCTTTCTTTCCTGTAGCCCCTGTCCTGAAGATGGTGCATTCTGCACCGTATTGATCGTTTCCTGTTTCAAAAAAAGCATATATTATGCCATTATATTATAGAAAAAGTAGGTTTTGTCTATGAAATGTGGTTTGATAACATGAGCATTAAAAAACAGAATTGAGATGGATATTTTGGTTATAACAGCCTTTTGCTTAAAATGCTACTGGCTGCATGGATGAAAGGTGACTTCAGAAAACCTCAGCAGGATGAGGCAGATTAAGAGACACAGTAGTGTCAGTGGAGGCGGGGCTTGTAACCAATCAGAGTCTATCATGAACCAATGAGAAGGAGAATCCGCAGTACCCAGGCATTCTTAGACCATCAGTCATCAATATCAAAGTGGAAACAGACAGCGACTGTCATGAGACCAGTCTAATCCAACTCCTAATTTGAACACTAAACAGCAGGTACTGGGATATCAAGCCTGGGTAAAGCTCAATAGTCCTCCTTGAACCTATGAGCCAACAATTACTTTCCAAGAATATTTTTGCTGTTATGCTGAAAATCATTTGTTACCATAAAATCATTTAAGGGTTAAAGGTCAGTATGATTTTAACTGCCCTTGGCTTTTAATGATTACTAATATGTGTATTAGTAATCATTAAAAGTCTGCCATTTGTTGAGAAATCAGAGCTTAGAGTAGAGGACCTGGGTACAGTTAGTGGAGTGCGGACATGAGTTTATATATGCTAATACAGGCAAAATCCAATTTTGATGGCACCAATGAGAAAACAAAACAAATTATCTCAAGTGCCAATATTAGATGATGATTATTATTATTATTAAAATAATAAAATTATAATATAATCATTTGGGGTCTGATTTACTAAGACCTTTAGCGGGTGCAAAACCATTTAACACAATAACACGCCCAACGATTGGTGCAAAACAAATTCCATGACCAACCATTGGTCATGTTATTGGTTTTGCACCTGCTAAAGGTCTTAGTAAATCAGAAAATTGGTGTATAATGGCCAGGCCTTGATAATTAAGGGTGACCAGCAGGGGACTGATGGAGACCACTGCTGACAGGAGCGACATGATCAGCTCTGGATCTCTGAAACCCAACTGTATCTTTGATCAGGAGCTGGTAACCTGTCTCTGCGGTGGGGGCCGGGATATGCGGCTACACGGCCAGCGCGTATCCCCCCCGACCCGTTTTCTCAAATAAGGGTTAATTATATTTAACAATGTGCATTCTTAACCCCCCTTAATTAAAATTACTATTGCATCCGGCGGTTCGAGCTGAGCTGTCCCTCATTATAGCAGAATCTCATTAGAAACTAGGCCCATGGGCGAAGTGGAGGGGGGGGGGGTTTACACAGCTCTAGCTCACTCTATTGCTTAATCTAATAGGCTTGGAGTCCTGATCATTGAGCGTATACAGTGAGCAAAGTTTTTTTGTTTGCTTTTTTTTTCTTATTTTTCTCCCCCAACACTAATTGGTACCATGTCAAGGTTCTAAAAACAATACTAGAAATAATGGGGGGAAACCGACCTATTTGTAATCTTTAAAATGGTGAGAGCTCTACATGGATACTGGGGAAGCAGTGTGGAACTGGTGCATTTCTACATCATCGATCACATTAACGGCAGGTGAGGACAGCGGGATCTGCTTTTCACAGCTGTCCATCGAGTCCAAGAAGGCAGCATGACCCATGCTAAAAAAGTGGGGAGTCGCAGAAGGTGCAGGGACCTTGTAATATCCGCTTGATCCAGTCTGGGTCTGGGGTGGAAGAGGAAGAAGGTTCAGATTCAGATTCATAATATCATAATGCCAGTTTAGAGGTGCCTTCTACTGTGGTCCCTAATATAATTCCAGAATTTACCTTTCAGTAATTCCTATTGCTAAACAGATCAGTTGTAAGTTCTGCATATCTGGAATTTGACAGACTGAAAAAGAGGATTCCAATTCCTTCCATTAAAATGTGGGCTCACTTATGCTCTAGGTGCATGACAGCCAATGAGATGGCTGGAATAGTAAAAGGTCAGAGGTCAGAAGGGCATCACTCACCTTCGGGCACAGGGTGCCTGGCGATGCTGTCCAGCAGGAGGCAGCGTCTGTAGTTTAGCGTCTGACAGGCACGGTATGACAGTACGCACCTGGGACAGAGAACAGTGCATCAGGTTTGTGGGGGCAGAGCTTTTTGCCTGGAAATTGTATTTTGGGGAGGGGCTTTGGGCCTGCTGAAGAGCAACAGGAAAGTGTGACATTCTGCCAGTCCACATAAAAAATGGTTGTAGAGGTGCAAAAGAGGGGTGTACAGGTATATGCAGCGCAGAGGTGTAAAGGAGGGGTAGAGGTTGTGGTACAGCACTGGGGAAGGCCACTGTACCACATGGTGAACAGAGAGGGAAAACAACGAAAAAGAGTTAAAAAATGTAATTTATTTTGCACGTCGGCACAAAACAGAAAAACACTCACCAAAATGAGAAACAAAGAAGCCAAAACGCAGCAACAAGTCAATTAGGTAAATTCTCGCCTATTTAGGGGGTGCTCTGTTTAAGGCTTTATAATTCCAGGGGCCACATGTATAAACAGTGCTGAGCAGAAAAATGCCCTCAGAAAGTCGCGTAAGCGAGTTTCCACGCAGGAATTCAGATATTTATAACACATGCTGCGAGAATCTGCGTACCTCTGCACACGATGGACACCATGCGTACGCAATGTTTGGAGTCTGTGTGACACCGTGACAGAAAGACAGAGGTAGAAAATGCAAAACTTTTTTAAAGCAGATTTCCGGCTTTCAGAAAAAAGCATTCTTTTACGCATTCTTTTGCTCAGTTTTATACATGTGGCCGCAGGTGTGAGCAGAGAAACTTGGCAAATGGCTTAAGTGAAACAAGACAGTTTCACCATTTACAATACGAACTTGTATTTGTTTATTTTCATAATTTAAGTCAAAATAAAATGCCACAAATGCAAAGAAACTTTTGAAATTGTTTTTGTAGTTTGCAATGCAATACAGAGAGCTACATATGTGAAACAGGTAAATCTATACATTTATTAGATCATTAACTCTGTGATCGCAAATGAGCAAAATCTGAGGATGATATACAGAACTACTAAAGATATGATGCAAAATATAGGTAGCGTAACCTGTTGTCCATTAGTGTCTCCAAATCTATCCAAATGGCTAAATTTTGCACTGCTTTAAATCATAAAATAATGGTATATTCAACAATAAATCTAATGTTTTGGATCATAAAACTCACTTTTGCATCATTGTCAAGTGGGTATTACTATATTTTCATCAGTATAGGGGGGTAGATATTTATGGGTCCAAGATGTCATAAAATGAATAAAATAGATTTTGTCCATTATAAAGCATATATATTTGCCCCTTGTGATGGTTTAAGATGAAAACATTGATATCACACTGTTACACAGACATAAATATGTAGCCTAATCATTCACTCTTGTGCCTCAATAAAATATTAGTGTCCCCTGTACTCTACGGTATGTATTCTTTTTCCCTGGGATAGCATTTTTCTATAGTAAAAAAAAAAAGGTCCCATTCATAATTACTCCAAAGAAAATCTTTACATTCACCTATATATCAGCGCACAGTAAATTGGAATGAGTATTTTCCATGCCCTAAGTGACAAGCATAGCCCAGGAAGATAAGCATATAGCCTATATTATGTACGATAACAGTACAATAAAATTATATTCCACCAACATGCCAAATGTTCTAGCTTCAATGAAAGTTGGTACATCAACCAGAAAACACGACTGAGCATTGAATGTTTACACTAGTGTGTGAAATGCACTCAAAATGTGAAAATAACCATATCTAACATAGCCTACTGGATCGAGTGGAAAAACGAACGTACATATGTAGCCAGCCAGAAAAAACACAAATTGCAGGCAGTACTTTTTTCATATCGCGGAAGAAAAACTCCCGTCAACGAATGCGTTTTCTATAGCTGTTTGCGTCATAGTACATTGACTAGATAAAAAATTATGTTACACTGGGCTGAAAATTATTGGTCAAAGCATCCCAGAAAAAATTACAAACACTGTTGAAAAGGATATACTGTCCTCTATCAGATAAAATAGTTGTGAATAAAACCGGAATCGCGTGATATACTTCATAGCTGCAGGTACAGTATATGGGTGTTGCATGCAGACGTTCGATTTTGTGTAATAGCAATCTAAAACCAATGGTAGGATTGTATATTTATTTCATATATAGTAGCAGATATTTATAGTAGAATATGACACAATAATGTTTATTTTGCATTTGAGTGAGCAGGGCTTTCCACTGTTTTTTGGCATACGATCAGGCTATTGTTGGGTTTATCTTGTTGCTATGATGGAATTCAAATTTTATATGATGAATAAATATATTTATGAACTCACACATAGACGCAATTGTCCACTATGTCACGCATGGGTATGCATAGACTGGGTGGGGGGGTTGCTTGTTAAATGGACTTGCTACGGGAAAATAGTGACACTTAGAAACTCTGTATTCTGCAGAGTTGTGACGAATCGTGTACCCCTGCAGGTGAGTTAACTTATTCCAATGACGTTAGCCATCTGATAAGTAGCCTACTTTATGCAATTCGACTATATTTAACCAGCAGTCTTGCCCACAGCCTACAGTTCCCTAGGGAAACCTGTAATTAAAACAAGACTAGGTCAACCTAGTGCAGGGGTGGCCAATTCCAGGCCTCGCGGGCCGGTGTGTATGCAGGTTTTTACTGCCACCAGTTACCACGGTTCAATCAGCTAATTAGTCATACACACAATCACCGATTCACTTGTAAATTACAGAACGATAAAATGCTACAATACACGCATTGACGCATACCGGCACAAGAACATTCATCAGCTGCTTTTCATATCGCGGATATGTAGATTAAAATATCAGATCGTGTAAACGATTGGGCTAATTAAATAATTGTTAACTGGCGGCAGCAAAAACCTGCATACACACCGGCCCGCGAGGCCTGGAATTGGCCACCCCTGACCTAGTGCATGCCGGGCGCTGGAGGTCTTGCGCCAGAGATGGCTTTCTCAGCCTAGCGCAATAAGTATGTTATAAATTCAGTCGTGTTCTGTCATAGTTGAGGGGCGGGGCCAGTGAGGGGGGAAATAATGCTGCATCTGTCACTGTTCTGAGTAGGGACAAATAGTAGATCAAGCTAACTATCATTATTTTATTATAATGTCAGATAATTACATTGACACATTGTTTCCTCAAAATATTTCGGCAAACTAAACTAAACAGTAGGCTACTCGAGTGCTGTCCTTATGCGGTTAGTGGACAAATGAAGGTGCTACAACTCAGTGGCCTCTGGTATCATTACCTGACATCATCTTCCGTCTTATTGAATCCCCCGGTAAAGAACCATGTCAACTACATTATGACCCAGTGGCGTACCGTCGGCTGTAAAATAGGCCTTCTGTAACCTTACCTTTATAAAGATATAAATGTCAACCTGCCATGTTTCCATTTATAGTTCTTAATTATCAAGAAAGCAATTAACTGAATAACAAATATCAATGAATGTTTTTCTGTGCTATCATTTTTCTTCGTGTCATAAAATGTGTAGCACTGACTTATTGATAGCTGGTGCGCTGGAAAAAGCTGGGTAGCCTATATGCTACAGCATTAGACTTGTTTCCGTTTATTTGACTTGAGTAGCCTAGCTAATCAAACAATTCGCTGAATAATCAAGACCAATATAGTATGTAGCCTAATGATTAAGAAATGACAACGACAAAGGTAACTAACTTGAGATTGTTTAACAAGAATCAGGCAATAATCTGAATTGTGTTAAAGAATGTAGCCCAATTAATTTTAAGACGGCACTCAAATTAGTCAAAGTGAGTTAAACATTAGAAAGCATATTTAAAGAGGACAGCCTCTTAAGTGTCTCAAACCGCTGAGCGCAACACATAGGCCTAATTAAGGCTTGAAAAACAAATTTACAATCTACGAAACATTGAACATTTAAACATGGAGCATTTAAAAGTCAAAATCGTCACATGATAACGTCATCATAAATGTGGATATAAAAAAATGCAACACGTGTATGATGCACAGAACAATAATGCTATCTCAAAATAAATTGGCAGCCTAATAATTTATTTATTGGTTTTGGTTATTAAGCAAATCAATTGTCTTAGACTTGTCGCATCTTAACGTATTCTTAAACATGAATGAACCGTTACTGTCAAGCCCTGATAATAATTTACCGAGACATAATGTAGTTTACCGAGCTTCTACCTAATGTGCCGGAGTGAAAGCAACGCATTGGATTGCTTACTATTCATGTAACACAAGGCAGCTTGCTAAATGAGTGGAAATATACAAATAACGTATCCTAATATTATGTCCAATATAGGCCAACTACTGATATCATCCATACGTATGGCATTGAAGTAACATTAGCTAATAAGCTATGAGACTCAATGTTAGCTATTGGTGTTGAATAACAGTCACGTTCATGTAGCTTGCTAGCTAGCCCGTTTAGTAAAGGGCAAAAGATAATGTTAGGCAACAAAATTTTATTCACAATGGAGGTGAAAGCAATGGCTTTAACTTCAGTGAAGTTGACGTCAAGTTTGGTAAACCAAATTTACCATCAGCTAACTTAAAAACACCAACTCATACAGACGAATAATCTGTTAAATAGTAGCCTAACTGTTACCATACTATGTTATACATACGTTGTGAAGACAACGTTAGCTATTTAGTTGCATTAGCACTACACAAAAATATCACGGCACAAAACTTTCAAAAGAAATTAACGTTAGCTAACATTAGCCACCTTTTACTGCAACGGTGCCTTATGCGGGGACTTGGTGCTGAAGAGATACGTGACTGATTTTAAAGCCATTTTTTTCACCTCCGTTGAATGAAATCCCTTATTGGGTAATGTCATCATAGAAATTGATTCTAATGATTGTGATGTTTATTGAAACTTCACCATTGGGTAGCCTATCGTGATGTTTATTACAACTCCAGCATTCTTCAGCATTCACCGTCGCTCAGCATCTCTGTGTTCCTCACATCCACCAGTGTTGCCAGATGCCAGAATTAACACCCCCTCCTCCCCAAAAAAATAATTTCTGAAAATTCCCCATCTTCAATTGAGCTCCATACAATTTTTTCATAATTTCCCCTATACCTCCTTTTAAAATCCCCCATCTATCATTGACTCCCATACATTTTTCTTTAAAAATTCCCCTATGAATCTCCCAGTCTGGCAACCCTGTCTCCCCCACAGATATACAGAGTAGAGTGTTGACTGGCTATTTACTTGTGACGAGCCAGCCTAAGTAGTAACTTTTCAGAGACAGGCGACTGCATCAGAGTCAGAGGAACGCATTTTTTATTTTATCTGCAATCATATCAGATAATCATATCAGCCCCTAAAAAAAGGGGCACAGAGGTGTAAAAGAGGGGGTGCAGAGGTGTAATAGAGGGGCCAGCCCAGAGGTGTAAAAGAGGTGTTCAGGGGAGCAAACACTTGATACCTGAGCCAAATGTGACCGTTGCTACAGACGGCTTGCCGGCGGTCGTTGAAGGGCAGCACTTCCCTACACAGACTACAGTACTCTGGGAAGGTCTGCTTGTTCATCTTCTTAAAGATGTGACCAATTAGCACCTGAGGAACACAGGAAGTTTTTTTTGTGCCACAGAACAAAATGTATCTTGTATTTTATACTGTGCTAGTGTGTGTGTTCGAGGTGTGTGTGTGTGTGTGTGTGTGTGCGAGCTCTTACCTTAGCAGCCCTGTCCTCATAGGTGGAGTCGCTTGTGAGGAAATCACAGATCCCACGCGTGGGGATGCTGGTGTTCTCTGTGATCCAGGTGTGCAGGTACACCTCCCCCAGCACGCTTTTCATGTGTTCACGTGTCAAGTGAGACTCCATCGCCTCAATCCAGGCCATGATCTCTCCCATTTGCTCCTCCGAAGCCTCACCCCCCTGCACCTGGGACTCCGCCCCCTCAGAGGGCCTGCCGCCGTCACTGCAGTCTGCGTCACCCCCTCCCCCTCCTTCCTCCCCCTCCTCCTCCTCCCCCCCGATGAGAAGCTTGGTGTTCTCATGCAAGGGGCGCCAGCGCGCCTGGGCTGGGGCCTTCTGTAGCGACTGGTAGAGCACACGGAACAAAAAGAGCTTGAAGCGCCACAGGTAGGCGCAGCCTGACGCATGCACCTTCTCGTCCAGCTCCTCCTGCAGGGCTGGCGGGATGCGCTTGTCCCGGAGAATCTTCCAGCGCACCAGGTCCAGCAGGTCCGTCTGCCGGAACAGGTTCTGCACACTGGATCTCAACAGCTCGCCTGCTGCGTCCTCTGGCGTCTTGAGTGTGACGAACTGGACCTGGTCATTCCGGCTGATCGGGTGCTGCCAGTTCCTCATCCCCTCGGTGGTCACCAGGGCCAGGTAGGCACCGTTTGGGCTGACGGCCAGTCCATGTATCCTCCTCCCCGCCACGCCCTCGGGGAGCTTGATCTCCTCCTGCTTGAAGGTCACGGCCACGTCAGTGAAGACGGGCGTGAGCTTTTTCACCGTACCGTCGAATGAGCAGGTGAAGATGGAGCCGCCGTGGCGGCTGGCAGCCATGGAGGCGATGGGCGTGGCGTGCAGCCCGGTGACGTGCGAGTTGTGGACGTTCAGGCCAGCCTTGGAGATGAGCAAGAGGCACCAGAAAAGGTAGGAGCCACGGGCTGCCACCACCAGGCTGCAGTTGCACTTCTGATGTGGGTGGAAGAGCGAGATGCACTTAATGTTGTGGACGGGGATCTGGTCCGTCTCCTGCCAGAGCACCACGGGCTGCCGCAGGGTGAAGTAGCCCTTCACCGCCTTCAGGTTGACGGGCAGAATCTTGACGGGCCCCACCGAGCTGCCCACAATCAGGCCGCTCATCTTCCGGCCGCCGTGCTCGTACTCCCACCAGGCCAGGACGCTGGGCTGGGACACGCCCGAGGGGATGGTGCTGCAGGACACTACCGAGGTGCGGCCTAGGAAGGGCACTTGGAAGTGCCAGACGACCAGGTCCCCGTTCTCCATCAGCACCGCCAGCAGCACTGTGCCCACGTCCTTGCACTCGTTGTTAGTCTGCACCTGCTGTGTGGCACAGACGCTCGACCACTCCATGCGCACAGGCGACTGCATGCGGTGGCGTCGCTGCAGTTCTGCCAGGTCATCCAGCGGACCAAGGGGGGGCTCAGCGCCCGGCAGGGAGTAGCCCTTCTCCGCCAGCATCTGGCTGTACAGCTCGGTGAGGTCCACCAGCAAGGCCCAGCGGAGCCTCTGTGCGCTGCTGTAGACGGCGAGGCGTCCATCCAGCCTGAGGGTGGCCAGCAGACAGCGGCCGTTGCCGTCGCAGCCCAGCGGGGACCAGCTGGTGTACTTGGTGCCCCTCATGGGTGGCAGCATGCCCGTGTTGGGGTTCATTGTGCGGTCCAGCATAAAAGCCTGGCTCACTGCCGGGTCCCTAGAGTTGCCAAACTTTTCCTTCGCCTCCAGCACCTCTTGCTCTGGGCCTACCTGTGGAGATGGAATCCATGGATGTACAGGACAGGAGAAAAGGACATATTCCATGAACATAACAAACAGGTGCACGTACGAAAGTGATTTAATACAGGTGGAAAAAATCGAAGGTTTCATTAGTAGGGACGGAAATCGTTAGATTTTATTGATACCGATGCCATTATCGATCCGATTCTTTATCGATTCCTTAAATATTATTTTCTCCCAGGCTATTAAAAGACCAACTATTACTATTGGGTGGTCATCTAAAATGGATTCAATTACATAATATTTATAAAGTATAAAGCATTCGTTTTTCATTCATATTTCTTAGTCATATCATGATACTTATCTGCTATATTTATGCCTGCACAAGTGGCAGAGCATCCAATAAAACAGAATTGTATCATTGCCTTTTCTGTAAATTGATATGGCATTATAAATGTCATTTGGCTATGAGTGCTTAAAAATATCAGACATCAAAGAAAATAAGAGACACCGGAAAATAATGAAAAAGGACGCGAGAAGAGATGATAAATTACCAGTTTAACATTATGTCAAAAAATATGGCTACTATATAGTTGTTTAACCGCTGCTCTGTGATTGGGATATTTAGGAGTTTCATTCTCTAACAAAGATCGCAAACTTTAGTTATGAGTTAGTTACGCTCCTAGTCCTAGGCGTGTTTCATGAACCTGCACCGTAACGTTTACGTTGGTTTCTGTATTATCAGAACAGTTTCAACTGTCACCATTCTCTCCCTATCTAATTTAGCCTATACATTTACATGGAAGACGAGATATTTAACGTTACCAGACCATTTTTTGGAGGCAAACTCTCTTATTAGCTGAAGATGACAAAGATTGAAGATTATCATTTAGCTAATTTAGGGGTTTCCAAATCTAGGCTACTAATCTGAGCGTTATAGCCTTATAAACTCCCGAGAGAAATCCAGACACTCCAATATGTTGAATAGTCCATGTAATCCGAAGACGGGTCACAAAATGGCGAGTTTACGCGAACACACTTTCGATAGATTTTTAAATTATAGTAGCTTAAATTAGTTTTCAAAAAATTACGTTTACATTTTATATTTTTAGACGGGGCGCCATGCGCTGACGGAGTGAAAACAGCGCACATGACGTGACGCTGTTTTGCTATGCGTAGCTATCGGGGATACATGCTGGAATCGATAAGAGAATTGATAAGCTCGAAGGCGAACGATTCCGTGGAACCGGTTCTTGATTTCCACCCCTATTCATTAGCTCAAGAAAACTGATTTCATTGTCACTCTTCACTAACAAGAAGACCTCTACTGAACAAATGCAGTCGTTTTACATGCATTTACTTTATATAATGTAAATGACGACAAAATCACTGGGAAACCACACAGCTAACTACATAACTCCAATATCAACAATAACTCCTCAACTCAAATGAGATTTGGCAGAAAAATAATCTTCCTATGAGCACAGTCGTGGTATATTGTACCGGCAACTGACTGCTAACTAGTTTTCCAGACAGGGTTTACCATAAGTAAACAATAACCACGTTTCCACTGCGGCGCTGCATAGGTTCACTACACTACCACAGTAGAAAAAAGTATTTTAAAAAAACAACGAGCGGACTCACCACTTGCAAGTCCACTGCCATTTTACACTAACGTTACTCAACATAAAACAACTCAGCTGAGGTAAATGACCCAGATAGCACGACATGCCCCTGGGAAGACAATCTATTACCGCCATGCAGTGACAGGTGTCTCTTGTGTGAGCGCACAAGCAGTCACATCTGCGCAAACGGTCCACAGCCATCCCCGAATATTTTGTGACATTAGTCTATACCACAGATATAGTTCTGCGGTCTATAGGCTACCTGTAGCACACATATGTCTTCCGGCACGGGGATGGAAGTCCGATGTATGATCAAGTCTCTGCTATAGCTCTGAATGTCACACACTATTTCTATTAGAGAAATACTATTTGTACAAGAGGCCGAAATTCTGTGGTCTTCTGACCAGGATAGCGGTTCCAGGCCGCACACCGAACTTAAGAGCTTCACTTCTGGCTCTCTCTTTACGATCGGTCCAAGTCCTGTCAAGGCAGTGATATCCAGCTCGGGTTCAGCCTCTCTTCTGTCTGGAGCACGATCCGGGCTCGAAGCCGCCATTTTCCTCCAAAAGAAAACAAGAGCCGTGTCTACAGGAAGTAGTTCTTCTTGTTCTTTCGGTTTTCTATGGCGGGGTATTGCCAACTGTCAGGTGCATACCGCCACCTACTGTTACGGAGTGTGGAAAAGCGATAGCAGGGGTTCAGACCCTCCCACCCACACCAATCGAATAAATACATTTCAACACAGCTCTGCGAGCCTCATATTCCACTGACACACCCAGGAGCCCAGCTAATGTAAACTGCCCACCCTTATCCCCAATAAGTTTTCTAATTATCTCCCTTTCCCTGACATATGCCTGACATTCTATCAGAATGTGCCTAACTGTCTCTTTGTTGCTGCAATGAAGACAGTTGCCGGTGTCATGTTTCCCTATCCTATATAAACTGTCATTTAACCCTGTATGTCCCAACCTAAGCCTAGCCAGCATTGTTTCCTCCCTCCTACTACCACAAAGAAGAGACTTCCCAGAGACCCCTGGCCGGACGGCATACAAATGACACCCCCTAATTTCCTCGTCCCATCTCTGTTGCCAAACCTTTTGAATCGTACTTTTCAATTTAGCCTTGACCTCCCCTTTACCATAAGGGACACCCACTGTAATAACTCCCATTCTAAGGGCCCTCTTAGCTAGGGCGTTAGCCCCCTCGTTACCCCTCACACCCACATGTGCCGGTACCCACCAGAAATATATCTCAATGCCCCTCATATATAGCCTATATATACTGGACAATACCTCCAGTACCAGATCCTCCTTGCAGGATGTTGTTGCAGTGAGGCTCTCCAGGGCCGATGCAGAGTCAGAGCATATAACTACCCTATCTGGTGTGACCTCCTCGACCCACTGCAGCGCCATAGTTATTGCCACCATTTCTGCTGTAAAACTGATAGGCCATCGTCTAGCCTCTCTTAGCACCATCTGTAAAAACAGGAAGAGAAGCATGAAATGTTCTTTCTATATTGCCATCAACCCTCCCGCCAACATCAGCCCAGCCTTCCCTATCCTGCTCTAACAGCCACCAATCAATATCAGGCTTCAGGAACATCCAGGGCAGAACTGCAGACACCGGAAAGGATGGCGCCAATGTCAGGTCCGTAATATTCATGTCAGTATCCCACTTATTAGCCGTCCACCCAAATCCCACACCCGGACTAGTTGTATACTCCCAGCAATCCCGCAGCACCGCAGACATCAGATGAGCACTGGAGTGGCCCTTCAATGTGGTAGTATGACATCATTAGTTTGCGCCTCCTCAGCTCCAATGACAATTCCCCCATTTCCACCAACATTGCACATACTGGTGTCGTCTTAAATGCTCCACAGCATAGCCACAAAGCCTTTGCCTGGATCACATCTTGATGCTTCAATGTTGCAGAGTTAATTTTGTCAACCCGAAAAAAATATTAACATTTTAGTCAATGGATTTTTTTTCATGACTACGACAAAATTTTACATGAGAAAATGGATTTTAGAAAATAAAAACTGTGACTAAATCCCTTCATAATATTGTTGACAAAAAAAACATATGACGACAACGGATAATTCGAATATACAAACTAAATCTGTGACTAAATCTTTTTTTTTTTTATCATTGTTGACATTAAAAAACAAGATTAAAACATATATTTAAAAATAAAAACGTGACTAAATCTGTTTATGTTACCGTTGAAGTAAAAATGGATGAAAATGTATATTTATAAATAAAAGCAGTAACGAAATCTAATATTTATTATACCTCAAAAGAGAACGGTGACGCCAAATGACGATAATGCATTCTCGTCATTGATTGGATGCCGTCTTCATTTAAACTCATTTTTCTGCCTACCTGGGCAACATCCTGTTTTTTGCACGAACTGGAAAAAAGGAAAGCAACTAACATGAGGGGTGACAGATAATACGAGCATAGGCCTACATTAGAATGTCAAAAGTTGGAATGAAGAAAAGGATGGATATATGGACTCACTTCATATACGATGAGAGCGAATGGAAAACCGAATGTATACTGTTGTTGTAGCGGGAGAAGAAATATGCGGTCATAAACTAGGTGGGAAAAACACCACGAATCTGAAGAGGCACCTAAAGTTACATCACAAGGATATTTATAATATTCGCTAGCCTAACTTACTCAGTGAGTTGAGGATAGTGGCGAGAGTCTCCGTCTGGGAGATTCGATTTTAAATATATTTATTACATGTTGCATCTAACCTAGTTTTTATACCTGCGATTCTGCGAAACATCTGCAGCATTGCATTAGCTGGCTGCACGTGTGTGTGTGTGTGTCGTAGCCTACTGCGTGTTGGCTAGTCAGCCCTGCTTTCCTCGAACTTTGGAATACTTCACATAAACATAAATTAAAATACACTATCATATCTGTCTCTCTCTCACGTTCTCTATCACACTCATGGCGAAATGGCAGCCGTCAACAGAGGCAAGCCCCCCAGCGTCTCAGGCATAAAATATATATTACAAAATTATATAATACAGAATATATATATACTGTATATAAATTAAACGATGTGCGCAGTAGGCAACCTTAGTTTCACATGTAAATCGAAAATAGCACAAAGAGACTGAAATGATGAAGGAATAAGTAATAAGGAATAAGTAAGATTCTATAATAATTTGATTTAATTGGGCATTGATAAAGTTGTCTCCATAATGGAGGGAGGGGGGTATGGCTAAAATACAAATGAAAATGATGAGCCAGTTACAGTAACGTAGTTTCACATTTAAATAGACAATAGCACAAAGAGACTGAAATGATGAAGGAATATAGCTCATCTTTAATATACTTGTTTCTATATAAGATTAGATAATGATTTGGTATTATTGGCATAAATAAAGTTGTCAAACGCCCTTCTAACTATTATAGCATACAGGAGTTTCGTTTTAAATTAATTTATAATTTCAGGGAAATAGGACCTACTATAATTGGGACCTCAAATACAACCACTAGGGGGCCACCGTGGATAGGGTAAGCGTAATTGACAAGGAGTAAATGAACGTAAACCCATAGTTTTTCTTATTCCATTTCCAGGACATCGCATTCTGTAGAAATATAGCCTAGCTATAATGACAAAATGAGCTGGAATTCTCTAAGCAAAACTTAGTTATTCTTAGAGCAAAACTTAATATAGCCTAGGGTTCAAATCCCAGCTCAGGCGTTATGATTCCTCTAAAATCAGCTGATTGTTGTACCAATGTTATCTCACTGTGAATGGTATACATGTATTTCTAGTAGGGTGTCACATAAGCCTATTCTTACTTTCAAGGGATGGTGTGGGGAGAAATGTGAAAGGAGGCGGAGATTCGCTGCACAGAACATATCTAAGAAATATTATAAAGATAATCTATTAAACCAAAATAACTTGGGAAGAAAACACATTTTTAATTACTTGGATGGCTAGACAGTGGGTTAGGGACGCATGTGTAATGTGACAAAATAAATAAATAAATAAATAAGCAATGATAATGAAATAAATAAATAAGCAATTCAATAAATATCTATTGATTGTTTTACATCTTTTATTTATTTTACGTCTTATTTATGTCCACTCGTATTTATTTCAAGGTGTATTTCAAGTCGTATTTATTTCAAGGCGTATTTATTTCAAAACGACTCGGACTGTCAGTCAACAAGGGGCAGAGTCTGCTATGATCATTAGTTGCCAGCAATAGATATTAAAACCTAGATACCGCACAGATTTCTGCGCGGCCGCCATAGGCTATAGGCGGTCAAGATCAGCGTATTTTGCTTGTGTAGACAGATGCATGCTTCCTCTGATAAAATATTCTATAACTAGCTTAATTCTCAACTAATTTAAGTAAAATGTTACTTATAAACGTGAGAAATGTCTGCATAACACAAGTTACGTTATTTCCAAATTTCGCATTAAGTATTACTACAGGAGTTGTCAAGATGTAAATAAATTTATAATTTCAAAGAAATATGAATAGGCTACTACTATTGGGATGTCAACAACTACCACTACGGGGCAACCGTGGATAGTGTAAGCGTAATTGTAAAGAGCCAATAATGAACCAAAACCCATCGTTTTCTTATCCCAGAACATGGCATTCTGCAGAAATATAGCCCAGCTATAATTTAAAAAATGTGTGAGCACTGGGTGTTCTTTTAACATTATTATTATTATTATTATTATTATTTTGATGTATGGCACTTTTGGTGGATTCAGTAAATCAATACAAATATTACAAACAAAATCTTGTTAAATGTCTTAACTTATTACTTATTAATAATTAAACAGGTGCGGCATCAGCCAGCCACTTTACAACTTAAAGGGGGCTATCACTAAATCTATAACATCCAAAATATAGTGGTGGACAGTTGAATAAATATTTCTGCATATGTATTACATTATCCATCAAACCAGAAACAAGAGAAAATAGTTAGACCTATCCCTTAGTCTGTAATGGTGTGAACTTTCTCAAAATTTGCTAAAACTTTGAACATCCTTCATTTACTAGTTAAATGTGTAAGCAGTGTAAGAAATAAAGTTAATTTGGGTTTAAATACATGGACAAATATTATAGAACATAATATATAATATAATGTCCAGTTTGGAATATAATATTTACCATTTGGTGGGCACATGGGGCAGGGCTAACTATTTGCTATTTGGAGAAAGTAGCAAACACTCAGATATTTATTTTAACTCTCCGTGGTGATATAAGTAACACATTTGAATTATTAAAATGAGTGGTATCCCCCTTTACTGAAAAATAGTGTACCTGATCATACAACCTACCTTCAACCTTCTACCATGTTGTGTCCAATTTGAACAGCCTGCTTTTACATCTGACGAAAATTAGACTTGTGTTTTTGTCAACAAAAATGTAAAAAAACTTTGACTAAAATTTTCAGATTTAATGTTGTCCAAAATTAAACTAAAATGCCCATAGTTTTCGTTGACTAAAATTAGAACAACATGTTCATATTTGTTGCTGACTAAAACTAAACTAAAATGTCCACAGAATTTATGTGGACTAGACTAAAACTAGACCCTATGTCCATAGCTATTGATGACTAAAAGGAGATGAAAATGTCCAGATAGTTTTTTGTCAACTAAAATAAACTAAAATTATGAAAGATAAAATGGACTCATTTGCACTTTCATCACATGACTAAAACAAAAAAGTCTGTTTAAGACACTGCCAAAATTAACACTACAATGTTGAAAGCGCAGCTGATTGGAACACCATACATCCATAGTCTAGGACTGATCTGATGAGTGCATAGTATATAGTCACAAGGGAAGATCTATCCGCCCCCCACTCACAGCCTGCTATACACCTCATGAGGTTAATAACCTTCTTACACTGTGCCACTATATGATCAATATGTATTTTCCAGGTCAATCCAGTATCGAACCATAGGCCCAAATATTTAAAGGAGCGTACCTTCTCTACCGGCTGGCCATATAGGCTCAACACCTCCTTATCAGGAATCCGCCTCCTCGTTAAAAACATACTCTTAGTTTTCTGTTCCGAAAACTTAAACCCCCATTTTACAGACCACTCCTCCACCCTAAAAATGGCCTCTTGCACCCTCCTCTTAACGTGGCTAAGGTTTTGCCCCTGTTTCCATAAAGCTCTGTCATCAGCATACAATGCCACCTCTACATCCCTATCCACCCTAGTAAAAACATCATCAATCATTATACTAAACAATATTGGACTAATTGTACTACCCTGTGGAGTACTAATATTCACTGCACAGGGATCCGATAGAGCAGACCCCACCCTAACTTGCATAGACCTGTTATACAAGAAGGACAGAACCTAATTATAGACACGTCCAGCCACCCCTAACCCTTCTCTCCACATAGAGTCATATGCCTTTTCAATATAAAAAAACACAACTTAAACACAAACACAACAAGCCACAACTACATCCTTTATAGCCTGCGCCTTCTTAATATCCGTCTCCAGCCTCACCAGAGCATCAAATGTGGAGCAACCTCTCCGGAACCCACTCAGTCAACCGCCCCACCACCATACGTTCCATCAACTTACTAAAGTTAGATGTCAGGGCTATTGGACGGTAGCTGGCAGCACTAGTAAGATCCTTCCCTGGCTTCACAAACGGCAATACTTCCGCCTTCTTCCATAGCCCCGGAAGGCTGCCCTCCACCCAGATTTTATTGAACACCTTCAACATAACCATCAAAACCTTCTCCGATACATGCTTCAGCATTTCATAGCACACTAAATCCTGATCCAGGGATAAATTACCCGCCCTCTTCACAGCCAAAATAAGTTCAAACATAGTAAACTCCACATCCAATACACTATCAAAAATCACTATCTTCTTATGACATAAATCCCTGCGTTCCTCCAACACCTTCGTTTGGTGTCGCAGGCACTCCACACTCAACCTCACACCACCAGCTTCCCCCGACAATGTCCTGGCCAACAGGTTCGCATTTTCCCCATCTGATCTGGCAACCATATCACCATCCATTCAAAACAGGCACCCGCCTCATCCTACCACAGCCCCTCATTTTCTTAACTACCGTCCACACATCAGTCATCCGAGTCTCCCTCCCAAAAGTGGAGCAGAACCGTCGCCATGCCGCCCTCTTAGCCCAGTTAATAGTGCGCCTAACCATCGCCCCCATTCTCTGATACTCCAACACAGGCTGCTGAATCATAGATACCCTCAGCGTCCTAAACGATTTGTTCCTAGCCCGAATCGCCTCAGAGCATTCATCCGTCCACCATGGTACCACCCTCCTAACCCCCTTACCCCTAGGAACTGGAATTGCCTGATTAGCAGCCCCAATAAAAACGTCAGTCAGCTCCTCAACACACAAGTCTACATCTCCCCCAACAGAGACTCCCTGTACACCCACCTCACACAGCTCATTACATTTAACCCAGTCCGCTTTATTAAAATACCAAGCCCTTGTATTACTAAGAGGCCTCTAGTCAACCCCAAAACCTACCTCACAAAAAATTGGAAAATGGTCGCTCCCCACTGTTGACTCATCCCACACCCTCCAATCACACACAGCAGCCATGGCACTCGAAACTAATGTGAGATCCAAGCAAGATGTAAGAGTAGTATCAAACATCAAACCTAGTACCCTTACCCGTGTTCACACATACCAGCGACATATCCTCCATAAGCTCTTCAACAATCTCCCCATTTGCATCCGTATGTTCACTGCCCCACAGCGTGCTATGAGCATTAAAATCATCATACCACACGAGCAGCCCTATTGCCGCATACTCCTTTAAGGGTCTCCAATGACAGAGGAGCACATGGGTTATAAAAATGTACGACTAGCAACCTGCTCTCCACCCCAAACACCTCCACTATCACACATTCCAATTCAGTATTCACCTGTATTTCCAAGTAACATAATCTCTCTTATAAATGTAGCACACCCACCCCTGTCCCCAAACTCTGTCTTTTCTGACTGATTCATACCCAGGTAACACAAAATCCAGATGCGGTTTCAACCACGTCTCCTGGATGCATACAACCTCCGGCCGAGCAGGAGCTTCCACGAGGAACCTCTTAAACTCTTTCCCACTGGAAATCAGGGTGCAAGCATTCCACTGGAGAATCAAAAACGTCATCTCACTAACCAGGAGGCTGCGACAGCACACCTCCTTCCCGAGCACGCAATTTTTAACACAGATTCTCATACGACATATCAGTAATACCGAGAAAGAGCTCAGCCGCTCCCAGAATTATTTTCAGTTTCTCTGTACGTCTTGACGCCTGAGACGCACAGTTAACAACCGTCGCAATAAATGCTATAAAATCAAACTTCTTAACATCAAGCACATCTGGATTGGCAACACAGCTATGAGCACACCCTCCCCCCTTACCACCTTCCGCTAATTCACCTGCCGGAGCCACACCCGCACCTCCCGTCCACGCTAACTCCGAATACGAGACATTTTCGGTAACTTTAATCTTCTGCACTTCCTGGGCCTTTTTTTGCACTCTGCATCCCCCATACGCCGCACTATGCTCACCCCCACAGCATTTCAATCCCTTACCCTCCAATTCCCCAAAACCATGACCCTCCCCACACCTCACACATCTCTTCTTCCCCTTACACACAGCTGCCACATGACCTATACGCTGACAGTTAAAACACCGCAAAGACTGTGGCACAAACCGTCTCACTGGATAGCATATGTATCCTATTTTGACTCTCTCTGGTAGTGTTCCTCCCCAAAAATCCAGCAACACCGACAAACTGTCCTCTTTTTGTCCTTCCTTAGTACGACGCAGTCTATTGCAGTTCATAAGTTTACCTCCCTTGATACAGCTCCGTAGTTCAGCCATCTCCATAGACAACGGAACGCCTGTGATTACCCCCCTATTCCGAGCCCCGCCAGGCACGACAACCTTCTCCACTTCATGTCCCCCCAATTTACAGCATCCTAAAGCTTTAACTATCAAAAAACTAAAATCCTCCCGTCTGTCAACAATCTTGCCGATTCAATATTACCTATGTCCTTATCTAAAATTTTAGACATTTTACCAGATTCAGAAGCTGCCTATCATTCTTTTAAAATGTAATTATTACCTTAAATTCCGTTTCCTTGCTTATGCTCGGTTCCCGTTCCCTCGACTTCGCTGTTTTAGTGCTCGAGTATTCTCGGTTGTCTTCCCCCGATCCATCCGATGGACAAAAAAGACATAGACAGTGAGGCAGACCCACAACACAAACAAACATATCAAATAAAGACATTCAATAGAATCATTGCATTAATTAAGTGAATTAAAGTGGAATAGCCATGATTAGAAATAGCCCCCGCTGTCCCGAGATATCCAGTGTCGTAAGTCCAACACACAAAAATCTCCACGACTTTCCTCCGTACACGCAGTGCTGCAGTCTCTGTCCACTGTCGAAATGGAGCTCAGCCTTCCCAGTTGCCGCCTCACTCCTCTGCATTATATTCTCCTTCCCTGGTGGCCTTCTGAAGATTGCCCGCACTCCCGGATCAGTCCCGACATCTTCAAGAGCAATGGTAAACTCCGTGGCTGCAGATCCAATGGACATTCCGGAGCATATGTTGTGAATGCGTCTCCATGATGACGACCACAAACAAAATCATCCCGTATATACAATACGTAAATATTACAAAAACAAGCAGCAGGAGCGCCCCGAAAAATCTCAAATCGCTTCCCTGTACCACAACAGACACACAGCGCATGACAAAAACAAAAGACAAAAGCCAGACACAACAAAACACATTCAAATGAGCAAACACGAACGAGAGACAGCTGGACTACATGTTGCCATTACAGCGCCACTTGAGGTTATTACATTTTTCCTAGTCAGATATTGGGATTCCTATAGTTGGAAATTAATAAACGAATGCAGCATTAGCATCAACCACATATACGTTTTGCTGTTAAGTCTCGTTTTGTTTATTTCCCTACGTCACCCTTGTCGTAGCAACTTGAACTTTTAACTTAACCAATTTAACCAAGAAATAATAAATTAACTTCCCAGCAAGTCAAAAGACGTTGTGAGGACGTTGCCACATGACACGTGAAAGACTCCTATACATCGTAGCGACGTCTTCATTTGACGCTGTGAGGACGTCGTGAGAATGTCAGTTATTAGTTCCCTTAAGGTCTTCTGCAGGTTATTTTTGACGTTGTGTCCATGTTGCTGGACGGTCGCTTTTTTTCATTACAGCGACGTCACATAATAACGTCGCCACAACGTGACAAGTGAAAGACTTCTATACGTCATAGCGACGTCTTCATTTGACGTTGTGAGGACATCGTGAGGACGTAGTAGCAACGTTGTGAGAATGTCAGTTATTGGTTACCTGAAGGTCTTCAGCAGGCTATTTTGACGTTGTGACGACGTCGCTGGACAGTCACTTTTTTTTGTTCCAGCGACATCACATAATAACGTCGCCACGTGACAAGTGAAAGACTTCTATATGTTGTAGCAACGTCTTCATTTGTGAGGACGTAGTAGCAACGTGGTGAAAACGTCAGTTATTGGTAACCTTAATGCTGTGTTCAAATGATCTCGAAAGTCCAAATATTTCAGATTTACGAGAAGAAAAAACTATTTGCACGTTTTTTCTTCTGGGAAGTCGGAAATATTCAGACTTCCGAGATAATTTGAACACAGCATTAGCTCTCCCTCTCGTCACTGCCATCAGAGCCAAGTTCTCTTTAAAATGAAAACTTACCTGCAGCAAGATTATCCTGGGGCGTTCCAGAAAGCAGGATTATTGCGTTGGCTGGATAACTGTACAGATTAAAAACCCGAAACCCTCCCAAATCTGGAAAATTGAGGTAAAAAATGTTTTCTGGATTTTACTTAGTGCAGTTAACTCAGTAATCCTGCTTTCTAGAAGAGGGCCCAGGTTTTGCAGTTCTCAGTCAGTGCATGTCTTTCTCGGATCAATTATAAATTATACTTGTAAATAAAAGCTACTTTAGCTAATTGTAAATTTAATTACGCGATTAAAGATACAAACAATTAAGTCAGTCCACTAATGTTAACAAGGGATAGATACGTTGATCTCAGGTTAGCAATGGACCAGTCCACTAAAGTTAACGAGGGATATATATGTTGATCTCACGTTAGCAATGGACCAGTCCACTAATGTTAACGAGAGACTGATATGTTGATCTCACATTAGCAATGGAAAACTACAAATAAGAAAGAGATCAAGAAACCAAATGGATGGACACCACAATACCAGTAGTTATAAAGTTATGTAGGCTAAACATATGATATTGCAAGATTGTAATTCATACAATTCGCGTAATGTGCGTGACATAAACGAAGTGCCTTGATCCATCAGAATCTCTTTCGGGATTCCGACGCGGGAGATTATTTGGAACAATGCCTGCGCAACACTCTTGGCCGAGATATTGCGTAACGGCACTGCTTCGGGATATCGAGTTGCATAATCCACAAGGACTAATACAAATCGGTATCCCTGAGTGCTCCTGTCAAATGGTCCGATGAGGTCCATGCCCACTCTATCAAAAGGGACCTCAATTAATGGTAGAGGGCGCAATGGCGCTTTTGGGATGGCCGGGGAATTCACTAGCTGACATTCCGGACAAGACGCACACCACCGACGTACGTCCGCCCAAATGCCCGGCTAATAGAAACGGGCCATTATCCGGTCTAGTGTTTTTCAATATCCTAAATGACCAGCCATGGGGTTGTAATGAGCCGCCTGAAAAATTATTTCCCGGCGGCTTTTTGGTACCAACAACTGGGTAGTCTCCTCACCTGTCTGAGTGTCACGACTCACTCTGTATAACCTGTCTTTAATAATGGCAAAATATGGGTAAGAGCGTGCAGCGTCAGGGCGCACCAGCTGACCATCAACATATATCACTTGGTCAAAGGCGAAGCGTAGGGTGTCGTCACGAGACTGAGCGAATTGGAAATCCTCCACGGGGTGGAACACCGGCACCTGGGGAGTCCCCACTGGAGGCTCTCCCAGAGCCGCCTACCCCCCCCCCCCCGTTAGTGTCGGACGACCCCGCGTCACCACTGTCAACTGCACACACCTCACACTTCCCTATCTGTCACGATCGTACCCCCATCAGCTTCTCAGCTACTTGTTTAAACCCCGGCCAATCTGTGCCCAAAATCACAAGGTGCGAGAGGCAGGAGCTAACCGCAGCCTCTATAATATGCTTTTTCCCTTTTACATGAATTTCCACTGGTACTATAGGATACTTGTGCCGATCCCCATTCACACACCTAATAACTACCCATCGTGTCGATACCAAAGCCTCAGGTCGAACCAGGCTCTGTTGGATCATGGGTGACGGCGGCATCCATGTTAGTGGGTCGATGGCACTGGACCCATCTGGCTGTATCTGCCGGCAACCCCGCGATAAATCGCTCCAGGACCACCTGCTCCACTACTCCAGCCGCTGATCTTATTTCTGGCCGGAGCCAGCGCCTCACCTTGTCCGTCAGCCGCTGGGCGTATGCGAACGGCCGGTCCTCTCCCGTCAGGTCACTCTCCCGGAATCGACGTCGGTGGTCCTCCGGGGTGAATCCCGTTCGGTCGAGGACCGCCTTCTTGATGTTTCTGAAGTCCGCCCTAGCGGCTGCCGGCAGGCTATGCGCCGCTTGTTGCGCCTTGCCCGATAGGAGTGGCAGGAGACACACGGCCCACTCCTCCAGCGGCCACCTGCAGGTCTCCGCTGCCATTTCGAATGCCTCTAGGAAGGCCTGAGCGTCATCATCCGCCGTCATCTTTGGGATATTAAACCTTGGGGATGAGACGCTCTGCCTTCCCCGAGGATCCCCGCTTGCAGTCAGCTGGAGCAGTGCCTGAGTCTGGAGGCTAGACTGCTCACGCAGGGCTTGCATCTGCTCAGCATGAGCAGCTGCCTGTCGCTCCTGCATGGCAGCTAGTCCCTCCAGTACTCTTCCCATAGATATTGACTGCTCCAGCTTTTCCGGGTTCTTCTCCATGATTTCTCTGTTTTTTTTTTTTCACATTCGCCTTGTCCAAACTCCCCCATTTGGGCCACCACTGTGGCAAAGTGAGTCGTACCGCTTGCGTGAATCAATCCAGCCCACGCTTGGGTAAAATGGATTTATCCAAAGCGCTTTACAATGGCCTCTCACTCACTCATTCACACACCAATGGCGGCAGCTGCCATGCAAGGTGCTAGCCTGCTCATTGGGAGCAATTTGGGGTTCAGTGTCTTGCCCAAGGACACTTCGGCATTTGTGGACTGGAGGAGCCGGGGATCGAACCGCCTACCCTGCGATCAGCGGACGACCCGCTCAACCTCCTGAGCCACAGCCGCCCTGTAAGGAGAACAGGGTTTTTATTGTTTGCCTTTCTCCACCACACACAACAGTAATCCCTCCAGATCTTAGTCATTTCCTCCCCTCAAGGCTCCTTTTTATAGGTTCTCAGGCTCACTGTTGAACAATCAAGGCAATTGGTTAATTGATACAAACAATACCACAATCAATCGTCACCAATTGCCTGATTGCTAACAGCTGTGCTGGTTCCATAAACCACCTGAGTTCACTCTCTCTCTTGCCGGCCTCGCCTAAAACCATGCCCCCCTACCACAGTTAAATTTAGCGGTGGTCAAGATAAGCTAAGGGACACCATTGTTTTTACATTCTCTCATACTTCCTTCGTCTGTCAGAGGCCAGCGTTTGATTTCTGAACCTGCCCCCGTAGCCTGGGAACAGAGTGGATTTTGGTTTTACCTCATGTTAAATCTTAATTCAAGCTTGCATAGTGTGTTGAATGAGTTAACATGACTGATAACGTTAGGTAGACACATTTGTAATTTAGCAAATTAGAATTAACTGTATAGGTAACGTAACGTTCGCTTAAATTAATTTGAGAAATAGTGAAGATGTGAAGACCACACTTTATGCTACGGTTACATAATTCGCAATGCGTTATGGGATATGTAGTTAAAACTTCTTAAAATTTTTTTTTTTCAACCAATTTTTTTTTGCCCTGAATCCATTTTTATAGTGTCACGATTCATCTCATAGCTGAATGGTTCGGTTCAAGTTTTAAAACTCTGTATCTAACAATAACTAGGGATTTTCTGAAATGTCTTGCGTTACGGAACAAAATAATGGTAAATGTAAGCCTAACGTTACTTCTGGATCCAGGCTAAGCTCCTTTCTTCTGGACCATTAGCTATAAGATAACAAATCATAATCCACCAATCAATTTTCGGACAGTGACATTAACTAAGTTAACCTAGCTAGCTAACCTAACATAATCAAAAATGTTCGCTATTCTAGCAAGCTTCAAGGCGACCTAATGTTAGCAACTAGCTAACATTATAGCAGGGCATTAACATTAGTGTTAACTAGCCAACGTTAATCATTCCCAATCGGTACCAGCACATGAATGTATATATCGATAACATGAATGTATAAATAACAATAAAACTATATTTATCAAATTTCATGATAATGTATGTTAAGAAGCACGATAACGTTAACTTACCAGTAGTCCAGACTTGTGGCGTAACTAACTGGCGATCGTTGAAAATTCTAGACGCAATTTAAATTTGAGCGCCAACAAGCTTCTACATCTTCGGCTTTATAAGGCTTCAAACATTAAAGGTGCAGACACCGCCACATACTGTACGGGAGTGTGTAGTATCATTACAATTAGGCTACATTATTATTTATATGTTTATTAATCCTATATTTTGTAAATATTTAAAGAATGCCCTGTATAATTCCCATTGCTTATCCATTATCTCTAACAATCCGTTCCATTCTCTGCCAATTTCACCCATCTTTGCACTTAAAATTATTTATATTCTGCTGTGTAGCCTATAGCCTACTGATAATTGGTGAGAAATTTCTTTGCATTATATTTATATAAAATTCTGGTATATGGAGCATTCTACCGAATTAGTACAAAGTGCGGTCCCACAACAAGAAAAACGATTTAACAAAACAATTAAGTCTTCAGACATAGATATTTACTAAGAATATGTTATGGTCTATTTAAACACAAGGCATTACATTAGATAGTGATAAGCTTAATATACACAAAAACATCATTTATAGGGTACTTTCTATTGGGAAGTAGCTGTCCCAAACCCTGACATCTAAATTTCAATTTCTGTAAATAACACTTAAAACATTTTTTTTTATTTTGTTCGATGGTGTATTTAGAAGATCTTTATGATTACGTTCAAACAGAAGTTGGAATATTTAGATTTATTGTGGGTTTAATTTTTTAAACTATAAACTATACTCAAAAAATCATGTCCCCAGTTTTCATGTCACTACCGAAACACAAGGTATTTTAGTCCAATGGGTGAGCCTGGTTTTTAGCCACACCCCTGCATTTTTGACAAGACAGTGACAGTGCATCCCTGTCCCTCATGGCTGAATGGTAAGTAGCTATATCCCATACTTTTGATATAAATCTGTTCCAAAATCTGAAAATCGGCGTGTAACCTTAAGAATTGTCACTACTGAACACATATTCTCTTCTATTAAGTAAACTTTTTGGGGGTTTTATGCAAAGTATTATGTTTTTATGTGTGTAAACCTCTTCAAAGACATGTATGCTAGCCATGTACTTGCTAGCATTCTTTAGCTATGCTCAAACTTAGCTAGAATCGTCACTACCGAAACACAAATAAATTTTGAAATAAATGTTTTAAAGGTCTCCTATTATACTATTTTAAGCATTATAGGTCTTGGATATATAAAAAACATGTCTATGAAGTGTTTTGCTCAAAATACCAAGCAGATTACCCATTCTAGCCTCATCCCCCTCTATTTCAGCCCTGTTACTAAAGTGCTAGCTAGGGCTACATACCTAAGTAGTGTGACCACAGTTTAGTCTATGTCTTCTGATGTAAGTAACTATATAGGCTAACATTAGCGAGGCTATGTTTTGTGGACTAAAGGTTAAACATGTAGATAATGCTAATTTCTGTCTGAAATTGTTCAGGGAGAGAGAATCATAAGACACCAACATGCCAAAAGGAATTAGCAAAAGTGGAGCAGAGAGGCTGAGAGAATACAGACAAAGAGTGAGGGATGACCCACTGAAACACCAAGAATATTTAAGAAAGGAAAGAGAAAGAAATAAAAAATGAAAGGAAGAAGGAAAATTTAAATGTATCAGCGATTTATCGAACAGGGAACAAAGGAAGGTCAGAAAATCATGGAGGAAAATCATTGAACCCACCTGGGTAATTATTTTCTGTGTACTTTAAATGGTTATGGATGAACAATTGTTATGTCTTCAAAAATAAAATGATTCTATTGACCCCAAAACATTTGTGTTTGTAATATTTCCAACATAAGGCATGTAATGAGTTAAGATTAAGCAATAAGGTTGAGGGAATATGATACAACCTTGAGAACAAAATACTGTGGTCACTACCGAAACAGTGCAGTCACTACCGAAACACTGGATGTTTTGTAAAAAATAAAGTATATTGAGTTATCAACTAAAATGATATGATACTGATTGGTTTATTGTATGTTCAATTTAAAGAATCATCAACTCTGGAATCAATATGATCAGTATTATGAATTTTACAAAGATTGCATTAAGATTTTGATGAATTGTATAAATTGAAATTTGATTAAAAATTCACTTTTATTGATTTAATTGTGAAAACCTTCAAGAAATATTTGTTTAAATACTATTTCAGAAGGGAAGGTAAAACAATCTTAACAGGTTAATATAATACGTTTTTACTACAGTGTATTTACTATGTTTCGGTAGTGACAATTTTTGGGAGAGGAAGAACATTCCAATACAGTCTGAAAATACGATATAAAAATGTACGGTTCTTTTACTAGATATGTGTAATTTAGATATGATACAAAATATATATGGACAAAGTTTTGGGAAAAAAACATACAAAATTTCAAAATATTTCCAACCTGACTTTGATCCAATTCGGTAGAATGGCCCATATATATACAGTCAAGCCGGAAAGTCTGCACATCCCTTTCACCTTCTCCACGTTTTATTATGTTACAGACATATTCTACAATAGATTGAGTTCATTTTTTGTCTAAAAATTCTGCACAAAATAGCCCATAAAGTGAAAACATCTTTTTAGACATTTGTGCTAATTTATTAAAAATAAAAATTTAAAATATCATATGTACACAAGTGTGCACACCCTTTGATATGACACCCAAAAGTGAGCTGAGGTGCATTTTGTTTCCACGGATACTGCTTGAGATGTTTCTACAACTTGGACATGATTGTGGATTGCCAACAACTGCCTATATAAGGTCCCACAGTTGACAGTGCATGTCAGAGCAAACTCCAAGCCATGGGATCAAAGGAATTATCTGCAGACCAACAGGATTGTGTCAAGGCATAGATCTGGAGAAGGGTACGGAAAAATCTCTGCAGCTTTACAGGTCCCAAAGAGCACAGTGGCCACCATCATTCGTAAATGGAAGAAGTTTGGAACCACTAAGAATCTTCCGAGACCTGGCCGCCCGGCCAAACTGAGCAATCAGGGAAGACGGCCAGGGAGGTGAGCAGGAACCCGAGGGTCACTCTGACAGAGCTCCAGCGTATCCTTGTGGAGATGGGAGAACCTTTCAGAAGATCAACCATCCAGGCAGCACTCCACCAATCCTTTATGGTAAAAGTCCTTAGTAAAAGGCACATCACAGCCCGCTTGGAGTTTGCCAAAAGGCACCTAGAGGACTCTCAAACCATGAGAATCAAGATTTTCTGGTCTGATGAAACCAAAATTGAACTTTTTGGCCTGAATACCAAGCGTCACATATGGAGGAAACCAGGCACCGCTCATCACCTGGATAATACCATCCCTACAGTGAAGCATGGCGGTGGCAGCATCATGATGTGGGGATGTTTTTCAGCAACGAGAACGGGGCGACTAGTCCTGATAGAAGGAGAGATGAATGCAGCTAAGTACACCAAGATCCTTGAAGAAAACATTTCAAAGGTTAAAATGCATTGATTGAAAGGGAATACATTTCTTAAATGTATTTTGGACGTAGACATGTATCTAACATACATTTGACATACATTTTGGCCAATAAAAATACATTTCAAATAAAAAAAATTTCCATATGGGATATGATTACAAAGATATTATAATTGAAAACCCTTTTGTAGGCAGTGCTCATCTGCTATGTTTGTTAACTTGGCATTATAGAGAGCAGGCTGTGCTCCAGTCATAGTGAATTGGAATGTATTTGATTAGAAAAATGTGAATGTGAAGCACAAACACATACCCCATTACAAAATATTATGAAGTTTACAGCATGACAAGCAAAGCAACAAGGTTGAGATGAATGTTAAATAAGAATTTATTGGAAAACAAAATAAAAATTAATCAAACAGTTCTGGTGTGGCATCGTCGTCATCCATCAATAGGGCAGGAGGCGTTTTCTGAAAAAAAAAAATGTAAATAAAGACAGCTAGATGAATGGTAATTTCCCCTCAAAGGTTTTCCCTTGTTGCTGGCATTTGTGAAATAAAGCCTTGCATGACTGTCAAAAGTAAGTACATTTGATAAAAGTATTCAATGTGCATGTATTATATATCAACGAGTGTGTTTACGTGCACACTACTGTAATATTGGGGATATGACCATCATAGACGCGGAACTGTGGGTGCAGCTACAGCATCCCCTGCTGGGCTGATGGTGTACTGAAGACCTGGCAATTATGAGAACTGCTTGAAGAAGAATTTGTGTAATTTTTCAACAAAATAAATGCAAAAAAAACAAAGACAGGAAACTAATTCCTTCTGGCTAAACAGCCAAATGAAAATCAACCCACTAAAATAGGGCAAACGAGAATAACGAGTGAAACACAAACTAAAGCTCAATACTGGAGCCAAAACGGGAAACTTAGCAAAGAAAAGAACACTTTCGGCACATAAGTTCAGACAGCCGGAAGAGTGTAAAACAAACGAAACAAACAAAGAAAACTGAGAGAACAGCAAAGAATAAAATAAATAGCACAGAACGCTAAAAGGGATACTGAGAGAACAGCAAAGAATAAAATAAATAGCACAGAACGCTAACAGGAGGAATAATACCTATACCTGAACTAAAAGCTAATAGCAAGTCCCCCTTGAACATAAACAGCGTTTAATATCACAAGGTCGCTAGTACCTGGCTATACCTGGCTCAATGCAATGTCGAATGACAAAGAAGCACCGGGGAAACGGAAGTGAGGAACTTAAATAACCCGCAGGTAGATGCACAGGTGAAAACAATGATGAGGGAAAGCAAACCCCAAAACGGAACAAATGGAAAAAATACGATAGATTCTTAATCGGGAAATAAGGATGAGAACCGCAACGGAAAAGAAAATTAAAATCCACGAACCAGGACCCCCCCTCTAAGGGATGACTGCAGACGATCCCTCAGACTGACTACTGCAGAAATCCTTGATTAGATTAGGATCCAAAATATCTCTGGCCGGAACCCAACACCGTTCCTCTGGACTATACCCCTCCCAGTCCACTAAAAACTGCCACCCCCTACCTACCCGTCTCTCCGCTAAAATGCGGCAGACAGTATACACTGGACCTCCATCCATGATCCAAGGAGGAGGAGGGGGTCTCTCAGCAGGCGACAATGGACTGATCAGCAGCAGCTTCAAATGCGAAACGTGAAACGTAGGATGAATCCTCATGGAGCGTGGCAATTGAAGACGCACCATTGCAGGATTTATCCGATGGATAATTTTAAATGGTCCTATGTAACGTGGAGCCAGTTTACGCGACTCAACCCTCAAAGGCAAATCTCGCAATGAGAGCCAGACTCGCTGACCTACCCGATAAGAGGGAGCTGTCCGGCGGTGTCTGTCGGCCGAAACCTTTTGGGATGCCGACGCTCATAACAGAGATGTGCAAACTTGTTTCCACACCACACGACACCTCAGAACAAAAGAGCCAGCAGAAGGAACCTCAACATTCCAGTTCAGGAAAGAGTGGAGGCAGATAACCTACTTGGGCCTCGTAGGGAGAGAGGCCGGTGGAGGGATTGCGCAGAGTATTATGGGCATACTCCACCCAAGGGAGATAACAACTCCACGAAGTAGGATTATTAGCTGCTAAGCAGTGAAGGGTGTTTTCCATAGTCTGGTTAGTTCACTCCGTCTGCTCGTTAGTTTGTGGATGGAAACCAGATGATAGACTAACCGATGCGCCCAACTGAGCGCAAAATGAATGCCAGAACCTAGCGACAAATTAGGGACCATAGTCCGACACTATATCCTGCGGTAATCCGTGTACGCGGAACACGTGGCTGATCACTAACTGAGCGGTCTCCGGCGCCGATGGTAATTTAGCCAGAGTGATAAAATGAGCCGCCTTGGAAAACCTATCCACTATAACTAAAATAACCGTATTACCTTGCGAATCGGGCAACCCGGTTACGAAGTCCAATGCAATATGGCTCCAAAGACAACTGGGCACGGGTAACGGGTAATGTGCTCCAGAATAGTGGGACTGTCAGTCCGCTCAAAGATGCGTGACAACGCATCAGGTTTAACATTCTTCGTACCCGGACAATACGTTAAAAGAAAGTTAAACCGCGTAAAAAACAACGCTTGTCTAGTATTACATGTTTTGGCTTGCTAGACGTACTCCAGGTTTCTATGATCGGTCCATACCGTAAAAGGGGCTCCGCTCCCTCAAGCCAATGACGCCACTTTTCTAGAGCCATTTTGACCACTAACAACTCACGATCACCAACATCATAATTTCTCTCGGCCGCAGTAAGGGCCAGAGAAAAATAAGCACATGGATGCATTTTGCGATCAGGTGAATGCTGAGACAAAATGGCGCCTACCCCCAACTCGGAAGCATCAACTTCAACCAAAAAAGGGAGGGAGGGATTGGGCGTGACGAGAATAGGCTCAGAACTGAACTACTTCTTAAGTTCCTCAAATGCAGAATCGGCCCTCTGATTCCACACAAATTGCGTAGCAGATGTTTTCTTGGTAAGGGCAGTAATGGGTGCGGCGAGTGCATTAAAATTGCAAATACGCCTATAAAAATTTGCAAAACTAAGAAAACGCTGGACCTGCTTCACAGAATTAGGAGTAGGCCCATTAAGTACAGCAGAGACCTTCTCAGAATCCATAGAGACCTTGCCCTATGAAACAATGAAACCAAGAAACGAAACCGCACAAGCATGAAATGAGCACTTCTCCGCCTTGACGAATAATTTAGCCTCCAACAGGGCTTGCAACACCTGTTTAACATGCCCAATATGGGTCTGCAAATCGGCAGAAAAAATGAAAATGTCATCCAAGTAAACAAAAACTAATTTCTCCAACATCTCCCGTAGTACGTCATTGACTAATGCCTGAAAAACCGAGGGGGCACTAGTGAGACCGAACGGTATGACCCAATATTCGTAGTGGCTGTTATGGGTATTAAAAACGTTTTTTCATTCATCACCCTCATGCATGCGCACTAGATTATAAGCATTATGGAGATCTAATTTGGAAAAAAGAGTCGCTCCTTGGAGATGTTCAAATGCAGAATTCATAAGGGGAAGTGGGTATCAATTTTTAATAGTTATGGTGTTTAACGTGCGATAATCAATACATGGTCTTAAAGGGCCATTCTTCTTTTTAACGAAGAAGAACCCCGTGCCAGCAGCTATAATCTTATGAAACTATTAGCCAATGCCTCATCAATATAATCCTGCACTCTTGGGGGCTGACAAAGAATAAAGACCCAGGTACAGCTCAATAGCGCAATTAAAAGGGCGGTGGGGCGGAAGGGTTGTTGTCCTCTGTTTGCTAAATACCTCTGCTAAATTGCTGTATTCAGTTGGCACGTTGAGAGGTAATGGAAATTCAAGTGTTCCTGCCAGCTCAATATCCTCCCCCTGAGTAGGTGACCCAGGAAGTGACGGCAACTGAATCTCAGAGTCGGAGGGTTCCTCAGAAGATATTTCCTTCCAATAAGAATCTACGTCAGCCAGAGTCCCATTCCAGACTCTCTTCACCAACCTCAAATTCCGAAACAGACTCTCTGCGATTAGGTGGAGAAGTAATCTCCTCCAGCTCAGAATCAGAATCTGAAGCGTCAAAACATTCTCCGGCCAAACTGGAAGGGGTAATGTGACCTTGCACCGTACACGCGAAACCCCATTGATGGATGACCCTCTTATCCTCTCCCCACTTAATATAGGGTTCGTGCTTGACTAGCCACGTATGACCCAAAACAAGAGGATGAGTGGGAGACTCGATTAAGAAAAACTGAATCCTCTCAGTATGGGAATCCTGATGAACAGACATAGTAAGCAGAGCAGTAGTCTCCTTAATAGTACCCGAACCTAACGGGTGACCGTCGAGGGTGGTAACAAAACAGGGCTGTTCGAGACGCTGAACAGGAATGTGATGCTCTTTAGCCCACCGGGCATCCATAAAATAATCCACAGCCCCAGAATTAATAAACGCCTCGACCTGGAGAGAATGCTGTCTCCACAGGAGGTTGACATGTAGTACAGTAGCAATGTAGTGTCTTGGATTCTCACTATAGTACCTGAGATCTTCTTTTTCTTTAATTTGCCACACTGACTGATGGTGTGACCTCTCCTTTTACAGTAGTGACACCACTCAGCCCGGTGAATCGGAATCTTTATCAGAAACTCTAGAGACCCCATCTATCTGCATGGGTCCTCTGTACAAGGCAATAGGGATTTTATTGTAGGAGAAACGGACTTAGTAACCGCAATAAAAGAAGACTTATTTTGGTGGTCCCCTCTGTGTTCTCTATGGCTTAAACGATCTCGTAGACGATTGTCTATCCAAATAGCTGAAGACACTAACGCATCTAAGCAATCAGGTTGCTCAAGAATGGCTAGGGCATCCTGAATAGACTCGTCCAATGCCTCAGAGAATGACATCATCAGAGGAGCCTCTGCCCAACCTGTCTTGCCTGCCAGCGATCTAAACTTAATGGCGAATTCAGCCACAGTATCGTTACCCTGGCGAAGGCGATGAAGCCGTCTAGCCGATTCCCAACCTGAAATGTTATGGTCGAAGACCGACTGAGACGTAGTGCGTGGAGGGTTGGACCCGAGAAGCACAACTCAGAACAACAGATGTAATAAATACCCGCAAGGGTTTTATTAAGGAAAGTCCAGTAATCGTTGTCTTAGCACAAGCAAAGGTCATACACAAAAAGATCCAGCCAATAAACAAAAGTAAAGGTAAGCCAGGCAGTAGTTCGGAACCAGGAAGGCAATCAGCGTGGCAGAGGTACAAAAGGGAGAAGGCAAAAGAATAGTCGAAAAAACAAGCAGGGTCAGACCGGAGTCCTCGCCGCGTGGCAAAAGTACAAAATCAGCAAGCAGGAATCGTGGTCAGGACAGGCAGTGAAAACAAAAGGCTGGCAGTAAACAGTGGTCAAAAAACAGGCTTGGATCAAAACAGGAAATCAGAAAACGTAAACTTGACAAATGCTTAAGAGTGCTAGTGAGGCAACAATTTCGCAAGGACATGACATGAACACTGATCTTATATGCAGGTGTAGACAGGTGCAGACACTTAGCTTGAGAGCAGCAGGAAATTCACAACAGCTTGAGAAAATGACACGTAACGAGGCAATTAGTAAATCGTTAGTAGTTAACCTATCCTGACCTAGCGTTAGTAAATTAGTAATTAACATGTACGAGAAACATAAGGTAAACATGAACACATGGTTAGATAGTTAGTATTACCCAATCCTGATCTAATGTTAGTATATTAGTAATTAGACAAGGGAGAATGAAACAATTAGGGAAGCGTGAGTGACAGCAAGAGAAGAAACAGCATGAACGCAAGGCTGCGGAAAAACATGGAAATATGTATGCAAACTAATAAACTATGACAGAACGTGAATACAAATAAGGGCGTGACATAACAATAAACATAAAACATGGCGTGGAACGGTTAGAACCGTAACACCGACTCCATTTCGCTCATAAGTGTTTCAATATTTTCTAAAACCGACGAACTGCCCGATTAAAGGAGTAGCCCAGTCAAGCGCAGCTCCAGTAAGTAATGAGAGCACAAACGCCACCTCAGAAGTTTGAGAAATAAAGCGTGATGGCCAAGCTTTAAAAAGTATATGACACTGAGCCAGAAACCCTCGACACTTGCCGGCTTTATCGTCGTAGCGGAGCGGGAGCTGAAGTTTGAGCTCTCGGGGGGGGATTTGCAAATGGGTGGGGTTAATTTGTGCTTGGGGAACTGGAGGAACGGGAGAAGCGACTGTGAGAGACATGTTCACACAGCAGGGCCTGTTAAGTGCACATATCCTGTTGCCTGGTCTGAAGGGCATACCTGCCCTCCTCATGCGAAGACCAAGCAGAACACTGAGCGGTCAGAGTTTGTTTAATCCCTGACTGGGACAACTTCACTGAATCATCCTTGATGGCTTGTTTGTTCTGTAATGGGTTTTTAAATGGTTCGGAGATTCAAACGCGAAGGTGGGGGAATTAGAACAAGTCAGCTCACAACCGTGAGGACCAATAACAGGGAGAAAAAATAATGAAAGAACAGAAAGAAAAGACAGGAACTAATTCCTTAAGGCTAACATCCAAAACGAAAATCAACCCACTAAAACGGGCGAACTAGTAAACTAGTAGAATACCAACTAAATCTCCCAAGCTCACGTAATGAGAAAGTACAAAGAAAAACTGTCTCCAAGAGAACAGCAAAGTACAAAATAGATCGCACCAAAGGCTACCAGGCGGAAAACAATCCTATACCCGATTAAGTAGCTATAGCAAGTCCCCCCTGAACATAAACAAAGTTTAATATCAGGAGGTCGCTAGTACCTGGCTCGAATGCAATGTCGTAAGACAAACAAGCAACGGAGAAGCGGAAGTAAGGAACTTAAATACCCTGCAGGTAGAAGCACAGGTGGAAACAATAATGAGGACGGCGAACCACTACACTCCCAGTGTGGAACTCTCCGCTTTATTAGTGTAAATTACGGTGCACACTTTTAGATTCCTTTGCTATATTTTTTATTTTTTATTGAATGGCCCTTTCTTGCCTTTTTCTTATTTTATTTTGAACGTAGATCCGGTCGGTAATTCTTGCGCCAAAACAGCATTAATGCGCCGATGCGTCAGAAACCACTCATTGGTCCAAATTTCCACGGACGCAAGCGTTCTATGGTAAACAAACCGACCTGCCGACATTTTGCTAGTCTTTTATAGTTGCTTGCTAACAACATTGAAGAAAATAGTACTTTTATAAATAATTTTAATTACACAAAAAATATATATGTACGAGGACTGGTTATTGTTTGTATTGACAGAATCCACTTCGTTCTAGTAAGTATACATGCTATAAGTGTAATTTTGAGACTGTTACAGCTGCCCTATAGAAGTAAATGGAGAGCGACAGATACCCTATTCTCAGGCAACAACTGTAAACAACTTTCTTGTTCGATCTGTGCTTTCCTCTGGTTTGTCTAACAAATAGTAAAATGAGGTATGTTTCGGCCCAAAGAATGAAATAGAACTCTATAGGCTACACATGATCACACTGTCAAACTATGCAAAACACAGATTTAAACTAAGGTTTGCACACATGCAATTGCCCACATAATGCTCATTCAGAATACAAAATAAATAAGTCCATGCAGAATAAAAATAGGCTGGGTTCAGAGTTTATCACGACACTGAACAAAACAAAACCACAGCATATTTTTTTAACACAACACTAAAACGCTCATATTGAATCAAGAGTGCACATTCGACATCTCATGTTGATTAAATCTTATAGTGTCATGGATCTTGACTTTCTTGTCTTATCTCCGCGTCTCTTTATTCTTTTTTGTCGTTTACCGGTAATCTATCAGATTTTCCTGTGTTCCGTTACGGGTTTTGCTTTCGCCTCGTCATTAGTGAGTTCACCTGTCATTTATTTCCGCTCACTATTTATACCCCGCTTCCTGCCTCTCTCGTTGCTTCCATGTTATTTCACGTAACATTTGAGCCGGTAAAAAGGGTATAGGAAGTTGTGCTGCTATCGACCGCTTTGCTTATCAACGCGGGACTTGTTAGCAGTACAACCTTAGAAAGAAAGCAAGTTCTCTTTTACGCTCTTATTTCAGAGCAGAGGTTTTCGTTTATTTTGTTTTCCACTCATACCTACGAGTGTTCTCACCCAAAGTCTTTGGGATCTTTTGAGTTCTCTGTTCTTTCTTTTGTTTCGCTCCACAAACGGGAGTTAGATAAGCGTTACTGCTTATTTCTTTGTTTTGCTCGAGAATCGAGTTCCTCGTTTTTATCGCGAGGTTTGTGTTCTTTTTAAAATTTTATTTTCACCACTACGGATCATTGTCCATCTCAGTGGTGTTCTTTGGAACACGTTAAGATTTCACAGCTATCGCATCTGGACCTCCAATATTTCCTCCGTGTCTCTGACAGAGATCCCTCACAATAGTAGCTTTTTAAAAACATTAAACGATTCAGTATTGCACATTAATTTCCCCAAACCTACCATTTTAAACTAAAAACAACTGAAAAACTATGCAACATGCTTTTAATGCATTGAAAAATTACACAAATTCACTTTCACGCAGTTCTCCTAATTGCCATCAGGTGCAACAGTACCCCATCAGCCCAGCCGTTGATGCTGTAGCAGCACCCCAACTTCCGCGTCTACGATGGTCATATCCCAAATATTACAGTAGTGTGCATGTAAACACACTCATTGATATATAATACATGCACATTGAATACTTTTATCAAATGTACTTACTTTTGACAGTCATGCAAGGCTTTATTTCACCAATGACTCTCATCCAACAACAAGAGAAAACCTTTGAGGGGAAAATTACCATTCATGTAGCTGCCTAGTCTTTATTTACAATAATTTTTTCAGAAAACACAAGAAGTCCTATTGATAGATGACAACAAAGCCACACCAGAACTTTTTGATTCATTTTTATTTTGTTTTCCAATAAATGTGGAATCCATAGAGAGGAACAAGTCATTAATTACTAGGGCAAGGGCGGCCTCGGTGCTTTTTTGATAAAAATGGGAGGTTTGAAATGGGTCTATAATTATCCAGGACAGTGGGATCCATATTTGTTTTCTTAAGTAGTGGCCAATTTAAAGGATGTAGGAACATGGCCCGATTGTCACAAATCTACTGTCATGTCACGTTTTATTTTATTTTCTTGTCTTAGTTAGTCTTCTTGTTAATGTCACGTATTGTGTTTAGTCTAGTCATGCCACATTTTATGTTTTGTTTGTTACATTTCATTTTTATGTCACGTTTCATGTTTGATTATTGTTACGATTTATTTTCTCGTCATGTCACGTTTTATATTTGATTCATGTTACGTTTCCCGGTCATTGTTTAAGCATACACATTTCCGTGTTTTTCCGCAGCCTTGCGTTCATGCTGTTTCTTTATCTCTTGCTGTCGCTCACGCTTCCCTAATTGTTTAATTCTCCCGTGTCTATTTACTAATCTACTAACGTTTGATCGGGATTGGGTAATACTAACTCTCTAACCATGTGTTCATGTTTACCTTACGTTTCTCGTGCATGTCATTTACTCATTTACTAACGCTAGGTCAAGATTGGTTTATTACTAACGAGTACTAATTATCTTGTTACCTTGTCAGTCTTCCACACCTGATTTCCATTCGCATGCTGCTCTCAAGCTAAGTGTCTGCACCTGTCTACACCTGCATTTAAGCTCAGTGTTCATGTCTGTTCTTTGCAAAATTGTTGCCCCTGTTTATCAGTGCACTATTGAGCGGTTTTATTTATTTATTTATTTTTTTCTCTCAAGCCTGTCTTTTTGTTACTATCCAAGCCTGTTTTTTTACCATTGTTACTGACCTCTGTTTTGTTACCACTGCCTGCCTTTACCACAAGTTTTTGCCTGCTGTCTTTTGTACCTTTGCCCCGCGGTGCAGACTTCGGTCTTGACTCTTGCCTTCGACCCCGAGCCTGCCTACCGTCTGCCTGTACTTCTGCCCCGCTGACAGCTACTCTGGTTACTGGACTTTTGCATGGTGTACCGATTCCAAGACTGCCTTCTCCTTCGGTACTGTACATTGGTTTTGGCTGGATTTCTGTGTATGAACTTTACTTGTTTTTTGACCATGCTCTTTGGACATTCCTGAAATAAAGCCCTAACGGGACTTTATTTTACCAATGTGTCTGAGTCGTGCATTTAGGGTCAAACCCTCACGCACCCATCTCACCGATAGCAATGATGAGTTCATTAGGTGAATAATTGGTTTGATGAGCATAGGCAATGGCTCCTTCAATAACTTTGTGGGTATGGGGTCTAGAAGACGGGTGGATGATTTTGAAGAAGAAACTAACTTAATTAGTTCGCTCTCAAATATGGGAGTAAGCGATTCAAAACATTCAGTGTGTCTAGGAGGCAGTTTTTCCTAATTCCAATTATTTTATCACTCATTTATTATTTTATTCAAAAAATCATTACTGCTACATAACTGGAATTTGAGGGTTAGTTGCTGCATAATTATTAGTTAGTTCAGCAACTGTTCTCAATAGAAATCAGGGAGTGGTCTTATTTTCTTGTATAAACTTTGAAAAATAAGAGTACCTAGAATTGGAGAGCATGCTTATAGGTACTAAGACTCTCTTTCCAGGCCAAGTGGAATACCTGCAATTTAGTGGAATGCCATTTGCGTTCAAGCTGACGAGACTTTTGTTTAAGAGCCCGCGTGTGGTCGGTGTATCAGGGGGCAAGCCTCTTCTCAATTACTTTTTTTCTTTTTAACAGAGAAACTACATCTAGGGTTTTGCATAGAGCAATATCTAATTCCTGTGCCAGATCATCGGTGTGACCTGTATACGTTCTGAATTCAGATGCTACAGGGTGGGTTACTTTTACATGTAGAGTAATGAGGAAATGGTCAGACAGAGTAGGATTATGCGAGTGAATTTTAACATTAACAATATAAATACCAAGACTTAAGACCAGGTCTAAAGTACGACTACAATAATGTGTGGGGCCGACAACATTTTGAATGAAACCAATTGATTCCAAAATGGTCATAAATGCTGAGGTAAAAGGATCATCTGTGTTTTCAAAATGCAGGTTAAAATCACCCAATATTAACACTGTCATGACTTTCTTGAGTAAAGCCAGAGTATGGGCCAGGAGGTCTAGACCAGGGGTGGGCAGCTCCAGGCCTCGCGGGCCGGTGTGTATGCAGGTTTTTACTACCACCAGTTAACCTGGCTCAATCAGCTAATTAGTTGTATACACCATCACCGATTCACTCGTAAATTAAATAACGATAAAACGCTACAATACACGCAAACCGGCACAATAACATTCATTAGCTGCTGTTCATATCGTAGAATGTAGATTAAAATATCAGATCATGTAAACGATTGGGCTAATTAAATAATTGTTTACTTGTGGCAGCAAAAACCTGCATACACACCGGCCCGCGAGGCCTGGAGTTGCCCACCCCTGGTCTAGACAGTCAAGTAAAATAGGCTGAGAAGAGGGGTGGTTTTTACTAACCACTGCTGGCTGAGTGCTCATAACTAACACTTCAAACAAATCAAATGCATACTCTAATTTTGGAATTGACTGAAAAAGAGATTTATAAATAACAGCAACCCCACCCCCTCTTCGACAGAGACAGGGGTTCTGGCTATATACGAACCCAGGCACAGAGGATTAATTTAATGTAAAGTTCTCATCCGCTTTCAGCCATGTTTCAGTTAAACATAATATATCAAGAGAACAATCTGAGATTAGTTCATTCTCAAGAGCTGCCTTGGAGTTAAGGAATCTTATATTTAATACGCCAATTCTCATGGTAGTAATATCACTTGAAGTAATAAGATTGTGTTTTGTTTTAATCTTAATCAAATTATTGAAGCAAACTTCACGATTTTTTGATTTTGAATGGTTTTGTATTCGGGGGACAGACACAGTTTCAATTTCTAAAGTGAACCCTAGTTGGTTTTGGGGAACAAGTAGACCAGTAGATCAGCCTTGTTGCTTTGCTTGTGATGCTGTAAACTTCATAATCCTGTATATGAAACATCTGAACTCAGAAAACCCAATCGCAGACAGGATAAGGCAAAGAACCTAGTTTATAATCAGAAGTAGAGACAGTACCAAATCAAAAGGCAGGAGAATAGTCAGAATTATACACGGGAACGAAAGCAGGAAGTAGCAGAAAACGGAAATACAGCGTTAACCCACGAAAACTCCCGAAGTCACCCGAATAGTGCATGCATGAGACTGGGTAAACAAACACACAGATGAGACCCACGAACAGAGGGGAATGTACAGATTAATGAAAAATAATAAATCCCGAATAATAATGAAATAATTATACAAACAGACAGACAGAAATACAGAACATAACAGTATAATGGGGCATGTGTTTGTACTAGGGATGCAAGAAATCCATTGTTTTAATCAAATACATTCCAATTCACTATGACTGGTGCACAGCCAGCTCTCTATAATGCCAAGTTGACAAACATAGCAGATGAGCACTGTCTACAAAAGGGTTTTAAATGATAATATATTACTTTCATGCAGAATACTAAAACTTGATAATGTCCAGACCCATACCTTGTGATTCTCTTTTTCTTCCCATGTAGCCTAGGCTATTCACTTAGTCACTGCCCCTCATAGCACTTATTCAGCTATCAGATCATCATATGTAAATTATTTAAAACATATAGCCTACTAACAATCTTGCAATATCATATGTTTAGCCTACATAACCTTATAATTGCTGGTATTGTGTCCATCCATTTGGTTTCTTGATCTCTTTTTCTTATTTGTAGTTTTCCATTGCTAACGTGAGATCAACATATCCCAATAGTCTCTCGTTAACATTAGTGTTAACTAATTGTTTGTAGCTTTAAAATTACAATTAATTAAAATTTAAATTACAATTAAAGTAGCTTTTATTTACAAGTATAACTTATAGTGGAGACAGACATGCACTGACTGAGAACTGCAACACCTGGGGCCCTCTTCCAGAAAGCAGGATTACTGAGTTACCTAACTGCACTAAGTAAAATCCAGAACAACACTTTTTACCTCAATCCATGTTCCAAATTTGGGAGGGTTTTGGGTTTTACTCCATACAGTTATCCAGCCAACGCAATAATCCTGCTTTCTGGAACAGGCCCCAGGATAATCTTGTTACAGGTAAGTTTTCATTTTAAAGAGAACTTGGCTCTGATGGCAGTGACGAGAGGGAGACCTAATGCTGTGTTCAAATGATTTCGGAAGCCTGAATATTTCCGACTTACCAGAAGAAAAAACTATTTGCACGTTCAAATAGTTTTTTCTTCTCAGAAATATTCAGACTTTTGAGGTAATTTGAACACAGCATAAATGTTGCCAATAACTTACGTCCTCACTACGTTGCTAGCTACAGGGCACCCATTATCGGGCGGCGCCCTTTATCGGGCACGGCCGCGTTCGACCATATTTGAACTTCCTCGAGAGCTGATTTGCCAACGGAAAAAAAACACCGGTATTTTCCACCAACTTCAAACCAAATAAGGTATGCTCATTTTCATGAATATTTAACAATAATTACACATTTTATGAGCATTTTTATCACGCCCCCTATGTGAAAAAATGTCCGAAATCTTGATTCTACTTCCGCGCTGGTGTACTACACCGCATAGACATGTTTACTTCGGAGGATTTAATTAAATTAAATGTCGCCAAAAGTTTAGCTAGATAGCTAGCGATGTTTCCAAGTGTTGAGAGAATGTCATATTACCCTGATATGAACATACGATTATTATAGACAATCTGTACAACGAATATGAACCGATGTTCATGTTTCCTATCGGATTTTTCATCCATCTCGGATAATGTTTATAAGCACCTGCTACGTTGGGCGATATGTCTGTTAATTCCTCCATTAACTCTTAAACCTTAATCTACTAATCGTAATTGCTGTATATACACACCTTACTAGTATGACTGAACTTGCTTGCACAAATAATGATACATTCCTTTTTTCTAATAGAGACAATATATTTTCTAACACAACCATCACATCATGCCCACTATGAAGGTGAGTGCCCCCACTATATATCAATAATCTTTATCAATAAAGACAATGCAGTATCTAAATCAGTTATATGTTATAGCCTGAGAAGAGGAAGCAGTGGAAGGTAGAGGACATGACGGCGGCCATGGAGGACTGTGAGAGGGGATGGCTGTCCGTAAGGCTGCTGGGGTTAGTTTGTGAATTAATACACGTCAGTAAACCATCACCAACAGCAGAAACAATGACAACCAGAGTCAATATTCTACAAACACCTTTGTAAAACGTTAAGCAAATAACAAGCATAAACGTGAATGAAAATTTTTTATTTCCTGTAATATTCTGATCCATCAGGTGCCGAGGCAGACCCTGCAGGACAGGGTCAGTGGCCGGGTTGTCCACGGGAGCCGTAGTGGGGGACCCACAATGCTGTCACCAGACGATGAGAATTCTCTGGTGCAGTATTGCCTCTACTGCGCGCCCCGTGGCTTCCCCTTGACCCACCGCATCCTGGCAGCGTTTGCAACAGCGTTGCGTCGGAAGAGGCACCCGGGGGGGAATATCCCAAAACTGGGGAAGACGTGGTGGAAAAATTTCAGAGCCAGGTACACAGATGTCCTGAGCATGAGGAGGCCGGACAACCTTGACAGGGCACGGGCTGCTTGTGCTATGCGGGAGGTGGTGGACCAATTTTACACCCTGCTGGACGGGACCCTGGAGGCCCTGAGGTTGAAGGACAAACCCAGTCAAATCTATAACTGCGATGAGACTGGGTTTGCAATGGAGAGGGGTAGGGAGAAAGTGCTGGCACGTAGAGGCACTAAACATGTCTACCGCCAGTCCCGTGGCACCAGGGAACACGTGTCAGTGCTGGCCTGTTTCAATGCTGCTGGGGGAGACATCCCCCCAAACATCATATTCAAGTCGGGCTTCCCAGCAGATCCATCATTCACACAGGGAGGTCCCAGGAATGCCCTGTACTCAAGATCTAAGGCAGGACACATTGACGGGGAGCTGTTCAGAAGGTGGTTCCAGCATTTTATCCGCCACGCCGTTCCTGAGCGCCCTCTCCTTCTCATTTTTGATGGGCATAAGAGCCATCTCGACCAGGAAGTGCATCGGATGGCTGTAAGGGAAGGTGCCACGCTCCTTTGCCTGCCACCGCACACTTCCCACCTCCTTCAGCCTCTGGATGTCGGATATTTTGGGCCACTCAAGAGTGCTTTTTCAATTCAGGCTGGGCTTTGTTCCCAATATCCAAATTCATATATCGTGACAAAAGCAGAGTTTCCCAAAATATTCAACATCCCATACAAGAGCTGCAAGGAGAGGAAGATTGTGGTGGCAGGCTTTAGGAACACGGGCCATAATGGATGGTAATGGATGAGTCACGCTTGATGCCATCTGACGTGCAACCGGGTCCTGGCACCATCACCACCTCTCCAGGCTCCTCCTCCATCTATTCCCCTTGCAGCTGCACAGCCATCCACCAGCTCGACCACCAGCACAACCACGTGCACCTGCACCTGCAGCCTATCCCTGAGGAGCATCTCTTGGTGGCAGAGGGTCTGATCCCCAGGGACTTGGCTGCACTGCTACCACCCATCCAGCGTAGGCCAGTGCGGAGGCTCCCTGTGGCTGCAAGGGTGATCACAGCGAGTGAGTATGAACACCAGTACCTGGAGAGAGTGGAGAAGGAGAGGGCCGGAAACGCTGAGCGGCAGAGACGAGCAGCCCTCAAAAGACAAGAGAGATGGAGAGGGCTGCCATCAAAGAGACCATCGAGGCAGTCATCGCCGGTGTTGGGACCACCACCTCTGACAGTGGCAACACCATCAGCCCCTCCCTGTGTGACAGCCCGGCTGCAGGCCACCTGCCCCTCCCCCGCCCATTCCATCAGCAATCCTTCAACCTCCTGCAAGACCATCAGCAGCTCCTCCAGCCCGTCGGCAGTGGTTCCAGCCTCCAGCCTGTCGTACTCAGCCAACACCACCTGCCCTGTCAGATAACACCATAGGACCGGCCTCCTCTAATGCCTCCACCACCATCCCCCCCGGGCAAATCAACAGAACGGCCACAACATCGGCTCCTGTCTCTTCCGACACCAACCTCCTCTCACATGAAACGCGGCCCAACAACCGGAGAGGTAGTTAACATTATACATAAACAAATGGTTGCCTATTCTTGTTTTATTACTTTGCCGCCTATTTTGTTTCTTTCTAGTATTTGTATCACCATTTTATATATATATTTTTTAGTACAACGAAGGCCGGTAAAGCGGCCATACTCCATGGTGTCCTCTACCCCTGCTGCTTCCTCTTCTACCTCCACCTCCGCATCAACCTCCACCTCTGTCCTCGTCTTCACCTCAGGCTCTGTCTCCACCACTGCCTCCACCTCCAGGACACCACCTTCAGGTAGGTTATATGACAGTGACATGCAGAATGAAACGTGTTATGCAAAATAACAATTTAGTTTGCCCTGAATACTGTTGACACACATAATGTGCATAATGCATGCCTCATGTTTTCTACCTTTTTTTCCCCACAGGAACCCAGACTGCTGCCACCACAGTCATCACCTCAACCTCCACCAATGCTGCCATACAAGAGAGAAAAAAAGGAAATGGCAGGCAATGGAGGAGGAGGAGGAAAATGTGGTGTATGGCATCTGCGGCCTGAGAAACCCAGAAACATTGGGGGAAGTGGTGTCCTGGGTTCAGTGCAGCCACTATGGCAGTGGTTCCACACTGTGTGCAGTGGGTGGAAGACGACTATTTCTGCAGCTACTGCAGCTTAAAATAAATGAAAAAACAATAAAAATAAAACTTTTTCATAGAATTCAAGTGCTCTGTGTTTGTGCTTTCAGATATACAGTATGATAAGATTCTAGTCTCTTCTTCTTCTCTGTGTCTAATGGCAGACATCAACCAAACGGAAAGGTGCATACCGCCACCTACTGTATCGGAGTGTGCAAATCATGGTTTATTTCTGCATCTCTACTCTCACCCAGATGTGCTCTCAGGTGCCGAAATTTGGCACCAATTGATTTTACGTTAATCGGTACTCGGTAGTACCGACGTCTTTCGGTCGGTACCCTTAAAAGTACAGAGTTCGGTACCCAACCCTAGTGGTCTCAGAGTGAACGTTTACATTAAAATTTTGGCACGGAAACTGTGCACTGCCGTTGAAAAGCAATGACCGGCCACTCTGCAGTCCAATAAATACAATCACGAGGATTGCTTTGAATTATGTCACGTTCTGTGCGGCACTCTATTCTCACAGAACTAAATGCAATGGGCACGTTTACGTTTAAATTTTGGCACAAAAACCGCACCCTGGCGTTGAAAAGTAATACACCCTGTATTGTATTTCAGTATGAGTTTTTTAGAGAACACGCAATGAAATTCAATGCAATATGCGTTTTGTTTTTAATTATGGCATAAATGCACATCGTTATGTGAAAGCAAACACAGATTTGTATTACATTTCACAATGTGTCATTAAAGCGATTGCATTTAATAAAGTCACTGAAAATCTCAGGCAACAAAATTTACCCAGATTGGCCTTGGTGGCACTCTTTACATTTTTTGGCTAAAACCTTTGAACTGTTTGGCCTATAGTCAAAATTATTTTTTTTAATGATGAATTTCCTCGTCTGGAACATATATCTGTACCTTATCTATCGCCAACATCTTGGATTGGCCGCTATTTTGGAAATTCTATTTTCCATTATCCCAGTTTTGGCCTAACCGCATCAGTGACATCTATGCAACTTGGCACATTGTTAGGGGGTACATCCCAACATCTGTTGACTGATTTGATGTATATAGCAGTCAATTTAATTTCTAATGTTTAAACTCCTGCCATATTTGACTTGGGGATTTTAAATTATTGTGACCTGAGTTTACTCCATAAAATGTTCTGCTATTTTGAATATATTAAAAGAACACTTAGAGATATTTCACTTTGGTGTAATATAAGTAATTTTTTGGAGCCTACCCCATTGTATTTGCATAGCGTGAATACTAGTGACAGCAGCTGTCCCTGCTGACTGTTAATGGCATCACAAATTCTCCCAGTTGTCAGGCTCCCAATTTACCTATTTAATAATGTATGTATGTATTCATAGTTTTGGTTTTCACATAACATCGATTGTTCTCACGACACCCACTCCGCGGTTAGAGTGGGTCTGGGGTGGGCGCTGGACTCGGGCTGGAAATAACTTGTTTTTATATAAGGAAAAGGTTGGTGGATCCAACATGTCATTACATTAGCTGTTTATATGTTTCACCTTCAATACATGGCGTGCAGATATAGCCTATATTTTGTCAAACCGCATGACACTTAACGTTATGCGATACAAAAGTTATTTTGGCTGCATTTACTATTTTATGTTGCTCTTGTATGTCGATGTGTGCAGCACCCTCCCATTGCTCAAAAGAAATCAAACGGATTGAGGAACTGAAGTTGAGCATCAAAGCCAGATAGCGTTACTGCACTTAGACCGCATAAACAGGGCACAAGTGTCCACCATGGATGAATATTTTCGGTCCAAAAAGTGACCACATTCACGTGACATGTCACGTTGGCCAATAGGACAAAAAACGTGGAAAAAGTGCCATTTAGAGAAAGCAGTTGCCTTTACAAAGTAACTACAGAACAGATAAGACAAAGCACATCCTTCACATAACGTAGCAGCTATCCCTAGTAATGAACATTGAATGTACGTAATTCACAATAAGCTGTGGGTAAATCAGCTATATACTATAATTATATTCTAGATACTATTATAAACTATAACAAACAGTTAGACAAGAAAACACAGGGAACAAGTACCATGAGAAAAGGTCCTAGATTAGTGTATCAGTCAAGGTGGAGTCTGAAGAGGTGTGTCTTCAGGCCACGACGGAACGCAAGCAGTGTTGGAGTACAATGTAGGGGAATGGGGAGTTCGTTCCACCACTGAGGAGCTAGGGTAGAAAAGCTCCGCAGTCGGGATGAGCGAGAGCAATTGAGAGCAATCGGAAGTGCTAGTCGCCCTGCTGTAGAAAAGCGAAGTGGTCGAGCAGGAACATAGTGCTGGATTAAGTCCTGCAGGTAGGCGGGCCTGTCCTATTGGCTGCAGTGTAGGCCAGGGTCAGAACTTTATGCAGCCAGTGGAGTGACCTCAGCAGGGGAGTGACATGTGAAAATTGTTTGGGAGGTTGAACACAAGCCAGGCATTTGCGTTCTGGGTCAGTTGAAGAGGCAGAATGGCGCAGGCTGGTAGGCTTGCGAGCAGGGAGTTGCAGTTGTCCAAGTGTGAGGTGACCATAGTCTGGACAAGAAGCTAGGTGGAGTAGGTGGTCAGGTACGGTCGAATCCTCCTGATGTTGTACAGGAGGAACCTGCAGGACTGCACCTAATATGCTTTTAGGTGCATTTTACATACTGTCCCAAATTTTTGGGAATTGGGGTTTGTATATTGTTTCCCTGACCCCCCCTAACCCCTTCCCCATGACCCTTCAGCCCCTTTATCCCAGACCTCCCCACTGCCCCTACCTCCAGCCTCCCCATCTTATTCAAACATGGCCTAAGAACTATCTGACTTTTCAGCTGAGCGCCCTGAGGAGAGTCGCCAGGGAATGAGGCTGAATATATTGAAGAAAGAAAAATAGAAATAAATGAATATATTGAATTTCTTAAGAAACGATAGCAAGTGGTCTTATTTTCATGTTTAACTGATTCTATAGGCTGTACGTCAGAGCTGAGTAGCTACCAATTTACATGACTAGCATATTCCTTTCATTCATCAGTATTATCAGTTTTTACAGTTCACACACATTTATCAGAACGTGCATATAAATAACCCTGATTGTTGTTGTATATTCTCATAATGCCATTGCCATTTACAATTGTTCTTCAATATATTCAATTTTTATGAAATTGTCATATTGTCAATATGATATTGTGAAGTAGCTATCGAGGTTGCGTTTCTGAAAGTGGTACATTTCAACTGCGAGGTACTTGAACAAATGCATGAACAAATGTCTGTTATCGTGATTCAAATGGTAAACACCCACAACCACCAATGTATTTAACCTTAATATGATACGCTTGTCCGTGACTTAGTAACGTTAGTTTAATTTGAACAGGTAAACCCCCACAACAACTAATGTATTGATCATTCAAATCATACACCATGGAGCAAGTTTTTTTTTCGTTTTGGTTTTCTCCAGTGGTGTTTCATGGTTGAGAGTATTTATGACGTTAGTACGTTCTCAAAGTAGGCACAGCCGAAACATTCGTTGTTACAATATTTTTCCCCCGAATATCAGGACTTATATTTTAGCCCCGCAGATGTAGCATCTCTCTAGTTACTTGCTGTAATTGGTTGAACTGTCGTATTAATTTGAAGTTAAATAGTATGTGTTCTTCTTTAGTTATCAGCTATTGTAATGCCTTGCAAAATTAGTTTGTTGTCATTTAAAAAAATGAGTGCATGCCAATTTATTTATTTTTTTACATTTATAAATAAATAAATGGTATTAAAGGGTTATGAAACCCTCGGTTACATTCTCTCTCCGCCCACACCACAAATTCGAAAAATGCAATTAAATGGGCGTGGAAAGCAGCAGCAGAGGGGGAGGGGCGAGAGCGAGGAGAGAGGCTATCGCCACCTGAAGACACGCCCACAAGGGAAAAGATGGCGAGTGAAACTGAGTCTGTATCAATCGCTGACTAATTCCGTGATATCAGTCAATGTGTGGAGGACATCTCTCCTCCGGAATGCTCTGGGCTTTCCACCGACCAGGAGTATGAAGAAGGAAATAGTCCGAAGCCCTATCAGTTTCAGCCGTAGAGAGAAGTTTGAGTGGTAGTCTAGCTAATTATCTTTTATCCCACTTGTGAACTCGACTATCTCATTCTGCGTAAATCGATGTTATGCCCAGTATTGTTAGCACATAATAAGTCTAACCTGCCCGTACACAAACTACTTAATGAATAAAATAAATAAATGAACAATGAATAACTAAAATACGTAATTAATACCTTATGTTACTCTGTAAATACGAAGCATCACGTCACACCATCACTCCATTCTCAAACTAAACGAACTCGCTTTTTTTAGCCATCTATAACGTTACATCTAACGTAGCTATGCTACACGAACATGACAATAAAATATGTAAACGAATGCCAAGTGAAACGAAACGGCTGTTAGCTGAAGGCTATAGGCTACGCTATGGGAGACTTCACAATCTGCTCAAATCGATGTTCTGCCCAGTAAGTTAACATTTGTCAGCAAATGTTCATTCTGACTTAACGCTACCTGCAGATTATACAAACATGAAAAAATACAACACGTAGGCTAATGAATGTCAAGTGAAACTGAACGGCTTTTGGCTTTTTTTTTAACCTACGTTATCCTAGCCATCTACAAACGTTTACTAGCTATCTAGCTATCCAAATAACTTAACTAAGACATAAGTTAACATAATCACAGCATGGGGCTTGTATCACTTTGTACCTTGTACCATTTTTATTTCAGTAAATACATGTTCCAGTCATGGGGAGTTCCAGATAGTGCAGTTAACGGTTATCCATCAAACGTAACTCCGTAACTCCTGCTTCAATCCTGAAGCAGACCCCAGGCCAGTAAGATTGACAACGCAGTAGCTATCAAACCTAACGTTATAGCTTATACACAAAAGGCAGTTAAATATCACCGGCCAGTTAACTATGGTTAACGATACGAAAACAACTCAAGTAAATATCTTTGAGGCTACAAGATAACCATCACATTAGCAAGCCAACAAGACGCCGTAGCCTGCACTTAATTTAACTTACCACATTTAGAGGGACAGAAATATCAGTCGGGCTTGGTAACGTTTCCGCATTCCTTTGGCTGGCATACCCCAATTCAACCCCCCGCTGATGCTCTTGCACCCAGAGAAAGCACACTTGCGACCCATCAGTCATTGCTTGTAAATTGAAACTATTGGAATTGAAAAAACGAATTTACAATTGTTAATAACTAGCATAATTGGAAAAAAGCTAATACATTGAAAGAGACTAACTAGGCTACAACGATATTGCTTGTCAAATGGATATAGCCATTGCCCACGCCTTCTCAGGAATGTATTTATACTGGGGGCGGTAACAAAGTGCGAAACTGATTGCTCAAGTATACAAAAAGTACACTTCCCATTTTTCATTTTCAACCCCGGAAGAAGAAGAATAGGCGATGTAACGGCTAAAATACTAAATTAAACATTTTGCCCAAAATTGTAGATGCAATGCATACTATTGTTTTCTTCCATCTGAGGCAATGCCTAGATATTAGTTAACATCTAAAAAATATGTTTTAGTGTTTCCTACCCCTTTAAGTGTATTACAAATATAAGTATACCAAATATGTTTCAAGTTTACTTATACTTTTTGTACTTTAAAGTATGCTTACAATATATCATTAACTTGTACTTTGGTGTACTTCAAATGAGTATACTAAATCTCATATGTTTAGTGGTGTTTTAGGCTACTTATAAAATAAAAGTATACGTTGGTTTACCAAGTTGTATTTTCATGTACTTCAGATAAGTATACTAAATTTCATATAAGTATAGTGCCATTTTAGGGTACTTCTAGATGGAAATATTTTAAGTTATATGTATCCCATGTTTAAAAAAAAATGTCTCCCCGTCAATTTGTACCAACACGTTTCTCTGCCAGTGACCAAGAATATAAAGAAATTGAACACAATCAAGTGGACAATAAAAAAACTAGGCTAGTAGCCTACTGCTACGCTACTGTCTCAATAACAGGAGAAAATTACTTCCCTACCCTTCAGTCATTCCACGATCATCTAGTAACAGTAGCCTACCATCAATGAGTTTGATAATATCCCTTTCCCCACGTATATGTACAGTAATAATTCTCTGATTTCCACTTCTGTCCAGTTATTTCCCATATCTCCTCCAGTGACCATTGTTTTGTTGTTTCCGTTTTATTGCACCATGGCCGGATCTACCAACCACGGGCCCCGGGGCATGCATTGATTGTATTGTACTAACTAGGCTACCAAAAATATGGAAAATAGGCCTTGCGCAAAATTATACAGGCTAGATATATCCTGTGTACTTTGGCGCATCAACAGCTCCCAATAGCTTTCCCATTCAGCAGCACGGACAGCGCAGCGCTGGATCGCTATCAAACCTATTGTGAAGTAGGCTAGTTGGCCCTTTATTTTTGTTCCAAACTTTATTCCTAATTGATGCAACGAACCTATCTACTTCAGTAGTGACTTGTTGTTTGGAAAAGTTTATTTTGTTTATTTAAATGTGATGTTGCTGTAGGCTAGCCTATTATTGAGATAATTGAACCCAGTCAAATGCCCATCAGCTGTGCAAACAAAAAAACATTGCTTTCTTTAAAGAATATTGAAAGGTAACCTAATTAATTAGGCATGTGCACTAGAAACAATTCAGTGCAATTTGCAATGTGAGGCGGCATAAAAAAACTATTAACGCAAAACAATAAAACACTAATATTCACTGCACATCTATGGTTTAAAGTTAAAATTTGAAGAAGAGGCTGTATCATTCAGAAATTTGTAACAGAATACAGTCAAGCCGGAAAGTCTGAACACCCCTTTCACCTTCTCCACTTTTTATTACGTTACAGACATATTCTACAATAGATTGAGTTAATTTTTTGTCTCAAAATTCTACACAAAATAGCCCATAATGAAAACAGGTTTTTAAACATTTGTGCTAATTTATTAAAAATCTAAATGTAAAATATCATATGTACACAAGTGTGCACACCCTTTGATATGACACCCAAAAGTGAGCTGAAGTGCATTTTGTTTCCACTGATACCGCTTAGTATGTTTCTACAACTTAATTGGAGTCCACCTGTGATAAATTAAATTGATTGGACATGATTGGGGATTTCCAACACCTGCCTATATAAGGTCCCATAGTTGACAGTGCATGTCAGAGCAAACTACAAGCCATGGGGTCAAAGGAATTATCTGCAGACCTCAAAAACAGGATTGTGTCAAAGCATAGATCTGGAGAAGGTTACGGAAAAATCTCTGCAGCTTTACAGGTTCCAAAGAGCACAGTGGCCACCATCATTCGTAAATGGAAGAAGTTTGGAACCAAGAATCTTCCTAGACCTGGCCGCCCGGCCAAACTGAGCAATCGGGGAAGACGGGCCTTAGCCAGGGAGGTGAGCAGGAACCCGAGGGTCACTCTGACAGAACTCCAGCGTATCCTTGTGGAGATGGGAGAACCTTTCAGAAGATCAACCATCCAGGCAGCACCACCAATCTGGACTTTATGGTAGAGTGGCTAGACGGAAGCCCCTCCTTAGTAAAAGGCACATCACAGCCCACTTGGAGTTTGCCAAAAGGCACCTAGAGGACTCAAGATTCTCTGGTCTGATGAAACCAAAATTGAACTTTTTGGCCTGAATATCAAGCGTCACGTCTGGAGAAAACCAGGCACCGCTCATCACCTGGCTAATACCATCCCTACAGTGAAGCATGGCGGTGGCAGCCTCATGATGTGGGGATGTTTTTCAGCAGTGGGAAAGGGGTGACTAGTCCTGGGCCGACGGTTTACCTTCCAACATGACAACGACCCGAAGCACACAGCCAAGAGAACAAAGGAGTGGCTTCGGAGAAAGTCTGTGCATGTCCTTGAGTGGCCCAGCCAGAGCCCAGACCTGAATCCAATTTAACATCTGTGGAAAGAGCTGAAAATGGCTGTGTACCAATGCTCCCCATCCAACCTGACGGAGCTTGCAAGGATATGTCAAGAGGAATGGGCAAAAATGTCCAGAAATAAGTGTGCCAAGCTCGTAGCTTCTTTCCCAAGAGGCCTTGAGGCTGTAATCGCTGCCAAAGGTGCAGCAACCAAGTATTAGGCTAAGGGTGTGTACAGATATGTAACCCCTAAATAACCTATTTTTGTCAGTAAAATAAAATTGCATATTTTCTAAAAACCTGTTTTCACTTCGTCATTATTGGCTATTGTGTGTAGATGTTTGAGGCAAAAAATGAACTCAATCTATTGTAGTATAAGTCTGTAACGTAATAAAACGTGGAGAAGGTGAAAGGGGTGTGCAGACTTTCCGGCTTGACTGTACATTTCAGAATCATCACATACAGTAGGCTATATACATACACATAAAATAAGTAGCCTAATGTATTTAAAAACGTACAAAAGCACGTGTTTTTGCCGGGTGCCAGGCCAGCCTAGAACAGCAAAATTTGCTAACTGACTGACTGACCTGACTGTCTACCTTGTTGAACGTCTCACGAGAAGTGGTAGAGTAAATGGTGGTAGTATACTGATCTCGCGGTGTTTGTGTGGGTAACCACGGTTACCTAACAACCGACCGTAGCCTATAATAATGTTAATTCAACACTTTGCCCCGCACTGAATTGCTAATGTTAGCTAGCCATCTACGTTAGCTGTAATGTTACCACTCAATAATACATTTTCACCGGTGAATGCGCTAAAATGGTCCGTGGAAGATGCACAGGCTATGCCTATGTTAATTGCAGCTTTGACTCTGCCCCACCGAACTAACGTAACATTTAATGAAACGAAAATAGCTAACCTCTCTCGTCTGTTCACCTACTCCGTATACGATGTGTGTACAGCACCGAAGTTGGCATAATCCTGTTTTCGAAATCCCATCCTGAACTCCATCATTATATCCCCGGGAGAAGTGGCGTAAATAGGCAGAGAAAATGGTGGTAGTATTCTGATCTTGCGTGTTTGTTACCTAACAACCGACGTTACCTAACAACCAACGCCACTTTTAATTGCAGAAGCTGAAATGAATGATGAAAGAAACTTGTTTAACTTCAAATATCTTAGTTACATCAACAATGAGCTAGCGAAGCAGTTCAAACGTTGTCCCTGACTGCATTGTTTGCACGTGCCCTCCTGCGTGTATGCATGATATTTCCACATAAATACTTCCCAGGCAGAACGGAACCTTGATGCCACATGCAACACCACTCGCGGAATAGCCTACTTATTGCGCTAGGGTGAGAGAGCCATCACTCGAACAAGACCTCCAGCACCCGGTATGCACTAGGTTGACCTAGCTGCACTGGTTATAATAAAAGCAACATATTTCAGCCCTAAGTGTGATAAGTGGTCGCTGTGGAAAACAGTACGAGACTTGAATCGAAATGTAACCTCCTTTCTTGCTTCATAACCACCAGGTAGGATATTTGGTTTTATAAACATATTTATACGAGATTTTGGAGAAAACAATTAGGTGTCTACTCAACCGAAAGTGCATCGGGTAGCCTACTGTATATAGTTGCCTACAGTAAGCAAGGGAAAACTCTTATTGATTCTATATCTGAACATGTATACAAAATTTTCTTAATGTATAAAAGGTGAATTTTACAGTCTGTGGCTGTAGCAAGACGAGGGTCATAAGTGGCAGGGGCGGCAGTGTAGTGTAATGGTTAACCCTTTGACGCGTATGGTCACACCGGTGTTACAGTCCTAGAGTGGTCCCTGAAGCATACGGTCACACTGGAGTGATTAGAACACAAGATTAGAAGGTCTATTTACAATTGACGCAACAATATACCTGTGGGTTAACCCTCGTTCTTTCTAGGACTAAACACACTGTTCCACAATAAACAATATGCACCAAATAAACATCTTTACAACATTTACATTTATTTGTTTATGACGTTTACACTTTCTCAGAAGTAATGTAAGCAGCAAATACCCCCTAGCCTATAACGTTGATTTAGCTACAGTTGGCTGACGTTAGTGCTAACCAAGCTGTCAAAATAAGCTGAATATGGGCTGACAGAAAATATAATAGAAACAATCTTATAGCGTTTACAATTTACAATGTATTACATCATGGGCAAACTCATCTGCCATCTTATTCTTCCGCATTCAACCAAAGATGATACATGATGAAGAGATGCATCAAGTGACGCATTTGGCGCCCCTCCTGGCTGTAATTTCAAACTTACAATAGCCAATACTGTAAGCCCCGAAAATGCATGTCACTCACCCGAGGGATAAAACTACGGGACCCCCCTGAGTTCGTTCTCTCTCACCGTATGCATCAAAAGAGACCTTTCTACTTTGCGAACTAAGTCTTTAATGTTTTATCCCTGATCACGGTTATAGTTTTAGATCTTAGAATCCGAAGTACTGCACTCAAAGAACCCAACAATTCTGTTGGAGACTGCTATTATACGGGCAGTTTGGGAATTCCAGTTCCAAAGACAACCGGATCTCTTTGTGACTTTTTGTCGACACAAATTCCCCCGCAAGGATCCCGAAAGAACCACGCCTCAAATGACACTTGGACACTCGCCTGGACCTGCGTTTCCAAGTCGTCCAATCCAGGACTCCCATCCTTTTTCCCTGACGACGGTCGGACGAACTCTACCAACTGCGGTGTCTGGTCTCTCATGAGATCAGACCTCAAGTAAGGTCGTATTATCTGGGCACAGATTAGCTGATACCGATATGATGTTTGTGTAATATATTGATTGATAATATTATGCTGGGCAATAACTGTGATGAGATATGATATGTTATTTTCCATAACTGTATACCCTCACTACATGATTAACTAAGTGTTGCCATATATACACTGCTGAATGAAATTAAGGGAACACTTAATCAACATAGTATAACCAAGTCAATGAAACTTCTGGGATATCGATCTGTCCAGTTAGGAAGCGTAAACGATTGTGAATCAATTTCACCTGCTTTGGTTCAAATGAAAGTGACAACAGATAGACATGAGCGGCAACAGCAAGACAACCCCCAAAAAGTAAATGGTTTTGCAGGTGGTGGCCACAAACCATTTCTCTCTCCTTATCCTTCCTGACTGATTTTTCTCAAGTGTTGCATTTTGCTAGTGCCCTTGTCACTACTGGTAGCATGAGGTGGTAACTGCAGCCCATTCAGGTTGCACAGGTAGTCCAGCTCCTCCAGAATGGCACATCCATATGTGCCGTCGCAAGAAGGTTTGCTGTGTCTCCCAGCATAGTCTCAAGGGCGTGGAGGAGATACCGGGAGATGGGCTATGCTATTACACAAGGAGAGCTGGACAGGGCCGTAGAAGGGCAACAACCCAGCGGCAGGACCGGTATCTGCTCCTTTGTGTGAGGAGTAGCAGGAGGAGCACTGCCAGAGCCCTACAAAATTACCTCCAGCGGGCTACTCGTGTGCATGCTTTGACCAAACTGTCAGAAACAGACTCCATGAGGGTGGCATGAGGGCCCGACATCCTGTAGTGGGACCAATGATCACAGCCCAGCACCAAGCAGCTCGATTGTCATTTGCCAGAGAAAACCAGAATTGGCAGGTTCGCCTTCACAGATGAGAGCAAGTTCACACTGAGCACATGTGACAGACGTGAAAGAGTCTGGAGATGCTGTGGCGAATGTTATGCTGCCTGCAACATCATCCAGCATGATCGGTTTGGTTTAATTCACTTGGTGTTATACTGTGATGATTAAGTGTTCCCTTAATTTTTTTGAGCAGTGTATATTGCGAGAACTGTGCTTTTAATAGCACTTGTAATACCTTATAATGCTAAACACCACAGTCATCACCTCAACCTCCACCAATGCTGCCATTAAAAAAATAAAAAGGAAAAGGAAAAGGAAATGGCGATGGAGGAGGAGGAAAATGTGGTGTGTGGCGTCTGCGGCCTAAGAAACCCAGAAACATCAGGGGAGGTGGTGTCCTGGGTGCAGTGCAGCCACTGTGGGCAGTGGTTCCACACTGTCTGTGTGCAGTGGGTGTTAGACAACCTGAGGGAAGACGAGGACTATGTCTGCAGCTACTGCAGCGTAAATAAATAAAAAAACAATAAAAAGAAAACTTTTTTTATAGAATTCAAGTGCTCTGTGTTTGTGCTTTCATATATACAGTATGTTTGATAATAAGATTCTTGTTTACAATACAGGTATAGTCATAATTAAGTAAAAATATATATTGATATGACTGATATGTGTATAGCACATTTACAATGTTAACAAAATGTGTGTAATCAACTCAACTAGCCTGAACTAGCAAGCGCCAACATCAATAAGTGCCATTTTTATATATATCCACTTGAGGGCACGGTAGATAAAAAAATAAATCCAATGAGTCCAACTTCTGGACTGCCAGGTAAACAATCCAGTTAGCCAGCTATTTTGCCAACATATTGTTTATTCAAACGGTAGCTATCTTTCTTGATTAAACAAACTATTAATTGATTATTAAAACAACAAAAATCGTGAGCTTCTTTATGGGTTACAACAGCTGCCCGATAATGGACGCCCGTTCTTTGGCAGTCTCGTCTCATCTTAAAGACGTTAAAACTAAAAAACTACCGTCATGTGTAATGTTACATGTTTATTGGTTTAAAAGTTAATTTATCGCTTTTGTGAAGAAAAAAGTCCAATAAGATTGAGACAATCTCTTTTAAGCCAATAAACGATAATGGGAGCCCCTTTTTTGACAGCACTGTCTCATCTAAAACAAAGACGTTAAAACAAAAAACTATCGGTCACGTCTATGTGTTTATTGGCTTAAAAGTTCGTTTTTTGTATTGTGAAGAAATAAATCCAATGAGATTGACAACTTCCGGACTGCCAGGTAAACAATCCAGTCAGCCAGCTATTTTGCCAACATCAGATTCAGATTCAGATTCAGATTCAGATTCAGATTCAACTTTATTGTCATTATCCATGTACAGGTACAAGAACAACGAAATGCAGTTTAGCATCTGACCAGAGTGCAAAGAGGCAGTAAAGTGCATTGTGTATATATATTATATGGTACACTATAAACATTATGTACAGGAGTATAAATGTGGATATATAAAGGGCGGCAGTTAGTATATGGTTAAGGAGCTGGACTTGTAACTGAAAGGTTGCAGGTTCGATTCCCAGGTAGGACACTGCCGTTGTACCCTTGAGCAAGGTACTTAACCTGAATTGCTTCAGTATATATCCAGCTGTATGAATGGATAAATGTAATAAAAAGTTGTGTAAGTCGCTCTGGATAAGAGCGTCTGCTAAATGCCTATAATGTAATGTAATGTAATAAATAATCTCAATAGTATAAATAAACATGAATAGACAGTAGTAAGGGCCATCAATGACAGTAATTGTAAGAAAAATATAAGTCTATACAGTATGATACAGTATGGTACAGGATGATTAGTATGGGCATTATGTACAGCGGTATATTTAACAGTAAAAGTCTCTGGGGGAGTGACTGGGGTGGTCCGGAGATAGGGCGGGGGGTTGGTATCTGGGGGGGGCACAGGTATCCGGGGGGGGGGGGGGGTCACCGAGGTGCAGAGTTCAGCAGGGTGACAGCTGAGGGGTAGAAGCTGTTTTTGAGCCTGCTGGTTCTGGAGAGGAGGGTTCTGTAGCGCCTCCCAGAGGGGAGGAGGGCAAACAGTCTGTGTTTGGGGTGGTAGGAGTCCTTGACTATGCTGCGTGCCTTCCTCAAACACCGTTTGTACTGTACCGTCTCGATCGATGGGAGAGTGGTATTAGTGATGCGTTGGGTGCTTTTCACCACCCTCTGCAGTGCTTTCCGGTCAGAGACAGTACAGTTTCCATACCAGACTGTGATGGAGCTGGTGAGGATGCTTTCTATGCCACACTGGTAGAAGTTCACCAGGATCTGAGGAGACAGATGGGCTTTCCTCAGTCTCCTCAGGAAGAAGAGACGCTGGTGAGCCTTCTTGACCAGGGCCGAAGTGTTGAGGGCCCAGGAGAGATCCTCGGAGATGTGGATACCCAGGAACTTGAAGCTGGAGACACACTCAACCTCCGTCCCGTCGATAAGGATGGGGGTGTGCGTGCCTGCTTTGGTCTTCCTGAAGTCCACAATGAGCTCTTTGGTCTTCTTGGTGTTGAGGGCCAGGTTGTTGTCAGCATACCACTCCGCCAGGTGCTGGACCTCCTCCCTGTAGGCCGTCTCATCGTTGTTCTTGACGAGGCCTACCACCGTTGTGTCGTCTGCAAAATTGATGATGGAGTTGGAGCCATGTACAGGAGTGCAGTCGTGGGTGAAGAGGGAGTAGAGGAGGGGGCTCAGCACACAGCCCTGTGGGACGCCGGTGTTCAGGGTGATGGTTGAGGAGGTGAGACTGTCTAGTCGCACATGTTGGGGTCTGTTGGTGAGGAAGTCAAGTAACCAGTTGCAGAGGGAAGGGTTGATGCCAAGGTCGCCGAGTTTGGAGATCAGTTTGGAGGGGATTATGGTGTTGAATGCTGAGCTAAAGTCAATGAACAGCATTCTCACATAGGTGTTACCACCCTCCAGGTGGGAGAGCGCGGAGTGAAGCACTGAGCAGATGGCGTCCTCCGTACTCCTGTTCTCCCAGTAGGCGAATTGATGGGGGTCCAGTCGGGGGGATAGGCCTGATTTGAGGTGAGCCAGGACTAGTCTCTCAAAGCACTTCATGATGGTGGGGGTGAGTGCAACAGGGCGAAAGTCATTTAGGCTCACAGCAGAGGTGTGTTTCGGCACTGGCACAATGGAGGTGGTTTTAAAGCACGTGGGGACAGCTGCTTGGGCCAGTGACAGGTTGAAGATGTTAGTCAAGACCTCAGTCAGCTGTTCAGCGCAGACCCTGTGCACCCGACCGGGGATGCCATCGGGGCCAGCAGCCTTGCGTGCATTAGTCCTGCTCAGTACAGCACACACATCAGTGGGGGAGAGAGTGAGGGGCTGGTGGTCAACAGGAAGTATTATTATTTTTTATTTTATTTGTTTAAGAGGGACAAGCACATTAATGAACAATCATAGTACATAAAATGCACATAGACCGTAAATGCACCCAACCAATTATAGCCAGAGGCTAGTTTCCAGAGGCAGTCCCCCTGCCAGGTGTAGAAGGCTGTTACTAGTGGATTAAAAGGTTAAGACATGGCAAATATAAAAGCAACATCTGGAAAAATATACATAAAATACAATAATGATACATTACATTATACTACAATACAGAGCTAATACACACGGAACATCATAAGACAGCCTCACATAATTTACAATGTCTAGCAATGTGTACAGGTCTGGTTGGAAACTGGCCATATTTTTAGCTGACTTTTGAAAGAATTAAAGGTGGGGCATTCTCTAATTGTCAGGGGTAGATAGTTCCACAGATCACCACCTCTGACAGACAAGACAGTCTGGCTAAAGGTGGTGTATCTATGGGGTTTCTCACAGTCTCCTCTAGCAGTAGCTCGGGTGGTCCTATGATCAGGGTTTTCGACTTTCCTTCTAATAAATTCAGTTAGAGGAGGGGGTGCAAGGTCATTAAGAGTTTTATAAACCAAACAGACTGCTTTGTAGCATTTAAGATTGTCAAAGCTTGTCAAAGTATGGCCTTGATAGCCGCCTCGTGGTTGTCCCTGTCGAAGCGGGCATAAAAGTAATTGAGCTTATCAGGGAGGGAGGTGTCGTTGCTTGGGGGGGAGTTGTTGGTGGATTTGTAATCCGTAATGGACTGGATGCCCTGCCACATGCATCGGGGGTCGGAGTTGATGAAGTGCTCCTCAATCCTTAGCTTGTGGCTGTGCCTGGCCCTCTTGATACCCCTTTTCAGATTGGCCCTGGCTGAGCTGTAGGCCTGCGCGTCACCTGATCTGAAGGCGGTGTCGCGTGTCTTCAGCAGAAGACGGACCTCTTTGTTCATCCAAGGCTTCTGATTGGGGAATGTTGTAATCCGTTTGAGGGTGGTGACATCGTTGACGTTGGTGTTGATGTAGTCCAAAACGGAGGTGGTGTAGGAGTCAATGTCTGTGTGGGAGTCCAGGGTGGCCTGTGTGGCAAACGTACTCCAGTCCGTGTGTTGAAACCGGCCAAACTTTGACTGTCCTCACAGAGGGTTTCACTCGTTTGATGAGTGGGGAGTACTTGGGGAACAGGAACAAAGAGAGGTGATCAGATTGTCCAAGGTGGGGGAGGGGGACGGCTTTGTAAGCCTCAGCCATGTTGGTGTAAACATGGTCTAAAATCTTATCACCTCTTGTAGGACAGGAGATATGCTGGTGGAATTTAGGGAGAACAGTCTTCAGGCTGGAGTGGTTGAAATCCCCCGCAACAATAAAGGCTGCCTCTGGGTGTGTGGTCTGTTGTTTGCTAATGGCTGCCTGCAGTTGTTTCATGGCTAGCTTAGCATTAGCATCCGGAGGGATATATGCTGCAGTCACAATTGTAGAAGTGAATTCTCTAGGCAGATAGAAAGGTCTGCTCTTAACCATGATGTGCTCTAGGTCAGCAGAGCAGTGGCTCTCAATGATGGTATTGTCCGTACACCAAGCCTTGTTGACATAAATGCACAGACCCCCACCTCTGGTCTTATCGGAGCCCTCCTCTGTTCTATCCGCTCTGAAGATTTCACGTCCCGGTAGCACAATAGCGTTGTCGGGAACGCCACTATTGAGCCATGTTTCCGTGAAAATCATGACGTTGCAGTCCATAATCCATTTATGAGTGGTGATCCGCAGCCGCAGTTCATCCATCTTGTTCACCAGAGACCGAACATTCGCGAGAAAAAGGCTGGGAATTGATAGTCGGTTAGGAGTTAGCTGTAGCCTAGCTCGTAGGCCTCCGCGTCTTCCCCTCCTTTTTACGTTCTCTGCGATGTCTGGGAGCACTTCCGGCCGGTCGAGCTGGGTCGCTGATCTCCGGTGTCCTTATGATCTCAGCGTGTGGTGTGAGATCGCCGTTAAAGTTGACTGAACATTGTCCTCCAATGTCCAAAAGTTCTTGTCGGGTGTAAGATGTGTTGGCAAGACTGTTCTGAGTGAACAGACTTAAAACGAGTAGGTAAATAACCGCTAATTTGCAAAAACTGGAGAGACACAGGGGCTCGCGTTGCGTGCGTACCACCATCTTAGATTTCCAACATATTGGTTATTCAAACGGTAGCTATCTTTCTTGATGAAATAAACTATTCATTGATTTTTAAAACAACAAAAATCGTGAGCTTCTTTATGGATTACTCCAGCCGCCCGAAAATGGGCGCCGCTTTTTTTGCAGCACTTTCTCTTCTAAAAGACGTTAAAACAAAAAAACTACCGGTCATATCTACATGTTTATTGGCTTAAAAGTTAGCTTATCGTTTTGTGAACCTAATAAATATAATATGTCCAATGGTATGTGCCCGAATAATATCAGTATTGTATGTTGAACACAAAAATTTCTGTTTTCCGCCCGATAATAGGGTCCGGTACGCTACTACGTTCTCACAACGTCATATGAAGACGTCGCTACGATGTATAGAAATCTTTCACTTGTCACGTAGCGGCGATGTTATTATGTGACGCCGCTGGAATAAATAAAAAAACCCTTGGAAAATCCCGAAGTCACAGTGCATATGCGAGACAGGGTAAAAAAACACACGAATGTGACTCGGACAACCCACAAACAGAGGGGAATGGTATGAATGAAAAGTAATAATCCAGAATAATAATGAAAAAATACAAAACAGACAGAACTCAAATCTCAGAACAGCATTTGCTTTTCACCAAAAACATCAAAGAACCACTAAATATTAAAAATATTTATTTCAGTTGAAAGGTTAAATAAAAGTTTGCCTCACGGCTATGTTAATGATTGACAGGCTATAACGTTAATATTCAGGAATGGAAAATCTGCTAGCCCGGGTCTAGTATTTATTGGCATGGGCCTACATTAAATGGAATGTGTGTGTGTGTGTGTGTGTGTGTGTGTGTGTGTGTGTGTGTGTGTGTTAAAAAATAAATAAATGAATTAAAAAGTCTAACTGTAATTGGTAACACTTTACAATAAGGGAAAACAACTCATGCCTTGACTAATGCATGACTCATTATGATTTAATGCATGCAATCTTTGTGCATGCATTTGTGAGGGGTTGGTGTGATGTTCAGAGAATCAAACGCGACGATAAGAAATCTAAAAGCGTAAAAGATACACCACAAAAGCTGAAATAACCGCACCAGGGAAGGAATAAACAAAAGTATAGGAGAAAACCCTCCTGGCAGTAGCCAACTGAAAACTTCCTCAAAAAGAGGCGGACTCAAAAATCGCGAGTTTAAACAACGAAATAACCTCACGCTCTAAATCAAAGAGCGCAGACGAGAGGTTGAGAAAACAAAAGAAAAACCCAAGCAAACTGGGTGTAAATAGGAATAAGAAAATCGAACCTGTTACCTACGCTCTGTAGCAAAAGAGCTGAGCACAAAAGGCAACAGGTCGAGATTAAAAAGGACAAAGCAAAGATTGGAAGAAAAAGACTAAACCAATCTAATCCTAAAGATAACCGGATTTCCTGCTTTTCTTATTTATACAAACCAGAAATGCAGTGACCGAATTCCTAAACCTTACCGACTTCGTTGTCAAAATAGTTAGACAATCTCGAAGTGTCGGAAGGTAAAAATCCTGAGCTATTTATAAGAGGCAGGAAATCCAGAACAGGTTAAAAGGATAATTGCCGGGCGAGATTCAAACACCGGAACGAAGACGGAAAAAATTTGATAGAGCGCCCCAACGACGCCAAAAAGAAAAACGAACATAGAAACAGCAGAGGCTGCTAAAAAACCATGACAGAACATTGTGTGGCTCAATATTCATAAATGATCAAGGCATTATTAGTTAATGTGATTACTTTACACTTAATGTATCATCAATTCATGAACATTAACTCACAGTTAGGTCATATATTAAGTAACATGTCATCAAAGTAGCTGCAAACAAGTTAGGTAAACAAAAGCTTCTCAGATCATCAGGGGTACATTTATCAATTGTGGGGCCCCCAAAACTCTTCCTGACAGTGTGCTGACAAAGCTGTTCGCTTTTAAAACTATTTTTATAAATCACCCATTTTTATAACAACCCCCCTCCCCCCTCACTTGTACATATAAGGAGACAGGATCTGTGTGGCTTACAATATCACATGTTTTATGTTATTTAAATTTAATTTATCTTAGGAAATGCATGATTTGTCATTATTTTTCAATATTAGCCTATTTGCAATATTCAATAATTCAGACTAATAAGCGGGTGAACCCTACACCTACTTCTAATATGTTTCTATGAAAACCGGTGCTTTAGTCATATTTTCAACCCAGTTATACCATAATACAGAATAAGAACCAGTCCGCGATTTTACTTGACACAATAACAAATATATAGTATTGATGTTTTACTTATCGTACAGCCAACAAAAAACTCTGGTTGGTCAACATATGACTCCCTCAACATATGACTGTGATTAGGGAATGGGTACAATAATGATGAATCTTACAATTACATGCATGCTAGGACCGTGAAAATGGGAAAATCATTTCGACCGCTCCAAGCACGGGCATGAGGCGGCGAGGGAGATGCTGCGTATGCGCCAGGGGGATCTCTCGGTCTCGGATTTCGCCATAGAGTTCCAGACGTTGGCGACTTCCAGTAGATGGGAGAAGAGGGCGCTGTACGACACATTCCTCCAGGGACTGGCTGAGCATGTCAAGGATGTGCTGCTGACTCGTGACCTCCCAGAGAGCCTGGACGATCTCATCGTGCTCGCCATCCGCGTGGACCATCGTCTTCAGGAACGCAGCAAGTTTCGTCGTCAGGCGATTTCGAGTCATAACTCCTCCTGGAGGTCCCACTACAATGATTCTTCCATCGCTATCAAGAACCCGCCTTCCTGGGCACCAGAGACGGAGGCCATGGAGGTGGATCGAACTCGCCTGTCGACGGAGGAATGGGATCGGAGGATGAAGTCCAGAGCCTGCCTCTACTGTGGCCAACCGGGTCACTTCGTCGCCAAGTGCCCGGTAAAAGCCAACGCCCATTAGTGACTAGAGGAGCACTAGTGGGCGTCATCCCTATCGAATACTCCTCTAAGAACCGCACCTGCATCCCTGTGGCGCTTGAGTGGGCGGATCAGACTAGGAAGACATCAGCACTCATCGATTCCGGAGCCAAGGAGAGCTTCTTGGACACTGGGATGGTGTCCAAATGGGGAGTCCCCATCCTCGAGCTGCCACGCCCACTAGCATCCAACTCCCTCAGTGGCCAGAAGTTCGCCAGTGTTAACCACATCACCACCCTACTCAAGCTGCTGATCTCTGGCAACCATCGGGAGGAGCTTCAGCTCCACATCATCGATTCTCCCCATTCTCCGATTATACTTGGAATACCTGCAGACAGCCAAGAGACTTAACTCTCGTCAAGCCCACTGGGCTATGTTCTTTACCCGATTCCACTTTGTGCTCGCCTACAGACCGGGATCCAATAATGTTAAACCTGACGCACTGTCCCGCAGATTCCTCACACCTACCAAGGAAGAGGACCCTGACACTATCTTTCCAGTTAGCTGTTTCGTCAACGCCATTGAGTTTGACATAGAGACCACCATTCTCCACGCGCTCAATGGCGAATCAGGTCCCAGCGGTTGCCCTACTAACCGTCTTTATGTTCCCAAGTCAGTCCGTTCCAACGTCCTGCAGTGGGGTCACTCTTCCAATATGTCCTGCCACCCAGGGGTCACCAGGACACTCACGTTCATCCAGCGACGGTTCTGGTGGCCCCATATGAAGGAGGAGGTTAAGGACTTTGTCGCTGCCTGCTCAGTCTGTGCCCAGAATAAGGTACCACACTCACACCCTGCAGGATTACTTCAGCCCCTCCCTATTCCTCACCGCCCCTGGTCACATATCGCACTAGATTTCATCACTGGGTTACCCCCTTCTAATAATTACACCACGATCCTCACCACTGTCGATAGATTTTCTAAAGCCATTCACTTTATTTCCCTCACTAAACTCCCCTCCGCCAAGCATCCATCCTAGTCCAACACATTATTAGGTTACACGGCATCCCCACAGATATAGTTTCAGATAGAGGTCCACAGTTCACAGCTAGGTTCTGGAAAGCTTTTTGCACTCTCTTAGGCACCACTGTTAGTCTGTCATCAGGTTTTCACCCCTAGAGTAATGGCCAGACCGAGCGGGCTAATCAGGTCATAGAGACAGTTCTGCGATGCTTGTGTTTGAAGAATCCCACATCGTGGAGCCACCAGTTACCTTAATCTGCTTCGAGCCAGCGCCAGGATGAAGGTAACGGCCGACCGGCGCCGGTCCAAGGTACCCCAGTATCGGGTGGGGCAACGTGTGTGGCTCACTACTCAGGACATTCCTCTCAAAGTGGACTCTCGCAAGTTGGCTCCTCGATACATAGGACCTTACACCATCATCAAGGTTTTGAGTCCCACAGCCATGAGACTCAAGTTGCCTACCACCATTCGTCGGGTCCACCCGACTTTCCACGTCTCACGGCTCAAATCTGTTGTCACCCACCCCCTTTGTCCTGCCCCTGATGCCCCCCCTTCCCCCTCATTGATGGAGGCGACGCATATACAGTGCGCAAGCTGTTGGACTGCCGTCGTCGGGGTCTTGGCCTCCAGTACTTGGTCGACTGGGAGGGTTACGGTCCCGAGGAAAGAAGTTGGATCCCTACAAGCTTTATACTTGATAAGACTTTGATAAAGGACTTCCATAAGACTCATCCGGTGCCACCGGTTAAAGCACCAAGAGGTGCTTCTTGGGGGGGGGTACTGTTATATTCTATATATCTGTTTGTATTATTATTGTTCAGATCATCATTGCATTCCCCTCTGTTCGTGGGTTGTCCGAGTCATCTGGGTGACTTCGGGAGTTTTCAGGGTTAACGCTGTATTTCCCAAGTTTCGTTTTCTGCTACTTCCTGATTTCCTTTCCGTGTAATTGTATAGTTTACTAACTCACGCTAACAATCACTCGGGTGCTTTATTAGTTACGTGCACTTACTAAACCAGGGGTTTTCAAAGTGGGGGCCGCGGCCCAACGGGGGGCCGCCAGGGGGCGCCAGGGGGGCCAATTGGAAGGAAGAGGAAAATGGAAAATGCAAAAAAAAAAAAAAATTTTTTCATTTATTAAAATTTTTTATTTCAATTCATAAGATTACTGTGCCGGTTTAAAATAAGATATCAATTGTTATAAATCCTTTCATATCGAAATTAGGTATTTGCCATGCCCTTCTTTCAATCGCAGCCAATAACTAACCGTCTGCCTGTCAGTCAAAGCGTTACGTTGAGCTGCTAATGGCCCGATTATGGAATCAAAATAGGGTCAAAAGTATTGTGTTGTGTATTAAGAAGCTGTATGTTAGATTTTTTTATATTTGCCAGTGTAATTTAAAAGTTTTTTTTAAAAGCCATTTCGCAATAGGGGGGCCCCAGCCAGAGGCTACGACTATTTGGGGGTCCTTGGCATGGAAAAGTTTGGGAACCCCTGTACTAAACCAATTAACATAGATCTATACTAACAACTGTCTGTCTTATAGTTAGATACTAACAGTTAACCAGCTTCTCCGCTTTCTCTTTGTACTCGCATTTCTAACTGTTCCTGAGCTATCTCTGTAATTCGCTCCAGCTGTTTGTACGTAGACTTCACCTCTCGTGATTACTGAGCACACTCCGCTCCTCTTCGAGCCCGTGGTTTGTTATGCATGTCTCTGAGTCCCTTCCATGTTTTCGATATGTCTCGTGATTTAATTATTGTTTACCTAATGTGTTAACCTCACGTCGTTTGTCACTCCTCCCTTTCCTATGTGTATATAAGACCCACTATTCTGTTTGTTTCCCGTCAGAACGTTGATCATATTTCCTGTGCCTGTGAATAGTAAAGCCAGAGATTTATTGAGATTCCTGAGACACCCTTTGTTTTTGATTCCGATTTAGCCTAGCCCTTTTCTGTACTTTAGCCCTTTGATTTCCTGGTTTCGACTTTCTTTTGTATTTACCTCCGTTTGATTTAGCCTAGCCCTTTTCTGTACCTTAGCCATTTGATTTCCTGGTGTTGACTTTCTTTTGTGTTTACCTACATTTGATTAGCCTAGCTCTTTTGTACCTTAGCCCTTTGATTTCCGGTTTTGACCTTTGCTTGTTTTTCTGACTTTGATTTTGGATCTCGTTTGGATATTCTTGATTGCCTGGCTTTTGACACTGGACTGGAATTAAACCACGTTTCTGCATTATCCTTGTCTGCATTTGGGTCTCTGAGTCTGGAACATAACAAGAATGTTACGTGAAATAACATGGAAGCGACGAGAAAAGGAGGAAGCGGGGTATAAGTAGTGAGCGGAAATGCAGGACAGGTGAACTCACTAATTACCGAGACGAAAGCAAAACCCGTAGCGGAACACAGAAAAATCCGATAGATTACCGGTAAAAGAAAAAAGGAAGACAAAATGCGGAGATAAGAAAAGAAAGGCATGATCCATGACAGAGCTTTATTGATCCTAACAGTGGGGGACATACATATAGAAAGGGCTAAGGGGATTTATAAAAATCAGATATGGCGACTGAGAGGAAATGGGAGTGAGGTCCTTTTGTATGTCTTAATGAATTGTATTCCACATGTATAATGAATAAAACATTGATGTTCTATTTGGACGACTTTTGACTGGTTTATTTTAATATTAGGTTTTCAAGGGTGCAGAAATCATTGAGCTATTTATTAAGTAATAGTGGTGTGATGATGGGGTAATCATTTCTATATAAAAGATCTTGTGTGACTTTACTTGAAGGGTCACAATTAATTGAACTCTTAATTAAGTAATTATTAACTCATGATTAACAACTCACGATTGCCTCCTATCAATACACTAAGTGTAATGCTTTCAGTAGCGGTGAATCAAACGCGACGAAAGTCACCCACTAAAGTGAGGACCACTAAGGGAGCTTAAACCGCTAATGGGTAGAAAAGAAAAAGGAAAAAAAATCCTAGTAGCTAACCAGCCAAATAATAATCAACCCAGGAAAATGGGGTGAACTCGAAAACACGAGTGAAAGCAAAAAACAAGTCTCCCGAGCTCAATACTAGAGCTTAAACGGGAAAATGGAAAAGAAAAGAAACACCTTCGGCACATAACACTAAAACGGTGAAAAAACCGTGAAACAAGTGAAAACAAAGGAGACTGTCTCAGTGAGAATAGCTTCAAAGAGGAATATTTCTCTACGTAAACCCTAATACTATGAATCAAGTCCCTCGTGAACATAAAACAAAGCTTTAATATCATGAGGTCGCTTGTACCTAGCTATACCTGGCTCAATGTAAGTCGGAATGACAAAGAAGCGCCGGGAAGCAGAAGTGAGGAGCTTAAATACCCAGCAGGCAGTAGCACAGGTGAAATGAATAATAGGCGAGGTGAAGCAAAACCCCGGAACGGGACGTGGGAAGAAATCCTATAGATTCCCAACCGGAGAGTGGGGATGAGAACCGCAGCGAAAAAAGGAAAAATATACCACGGACCATGACATTAAGTAATCATTTCCAAATTTGTATCATGCCATGACTTTATTTAGAGGGACACAAGTCAATTAAGTACTTAGGAAGTAATGGTGATCGCATGTGCAAAATAATGATGAATTAATGATAAATGGCAAACACCTATGGGGCTAATTTACACTCAGTATCCACTTTATTAGGAACACCTACCTAGTATTATCGAATGTTCTGTTGCTGTAGCCCATCCCTCTCATGGTTCAACATGTGCATTCAGTGATGCCCCCCTGCTCACCACTTTCTTTTCTTTTTTTGTATTTTTGACCTTTTTGTTAGCTTGGATGTGTCTGACCATTCTCCTCTGACCTTGAGCCAGGTATAGCCAGGTACTAGCGACCTCCTGATATTACACTTTGTTTATGTTCAGGGGGGACTTGCTATTTAGCTACTTAATCGGGTATAGGATTGTTTTCCTCTTGGTATTGTTCTGTTTTTGTACATTGCTGTTCTCTAGGAGAGTTTTTTTTTGTACTTTCGTTTTGGTTTTACACTCTTCCGGCTCTGAGCTAAGGTAGCCGAAGGTGTTTTTTTGTTTGCTAAGTTTCCCGTTCTGCTCATTACTTGAGCTCGGGAGATTTAGTTGGGAATTCACTAGTTTTCTAGTTCGCCCGTTTTTGTGGGTTGATTTTTGTTTGTGGCTGTTTAGCCTTCAGGAATTACGTTCCTGTCTTTTCTTCTTTTATTATTTTCTCTCCCAGTTATTGGTCCTCACTATTGTGAGCTGACTTGTTCTGACCCCCCACCTTCGCGTTTGAATCTCTGAACCATTAAGAAACCCATTGCAGATGAGTCATGCATTAGTTAAGGCGTGAGGTGTGTTCCCTTATTGTAAAGTGTTACCCTGTAATTTACTCGTTAGCAAACAGTTGTTTAATAGATATTTTATCACCTCCATCATGACATTCAAAAATGCACACAAGTCGTTTTCCAGAGTTGACAAGACAAAACCAGGGGTTGATTCCAATTGCTTATTTTCACTGCTTGGATCCTTTCTTTGTGTCCTTTCCTCAATCCTTAGCTCCCCCAATGGAGGACGTGAAAAAAACATACAAGGATGAGATGCGAGAATGGAGGTATCGAGGAAAAATGAATTTGGCAAATAGGAACGTCCTTGCTCAGTTAAGCGTCAGTGTCATATATGCTTATGGCATATTCCATTATTGTGGGTACCAGCTGCAATTTCTAAGAGTGCATTTTTCAAGCCTTTTTTTGTGTTTAAATAATAAAGATACGTGTGTCTGTTATGTATATTTTTGTTAGACCTATTTAGTAGTTCATCTTCATTTAAGAACAAATTATTTATCATTTTTCATTTTGTTTTAATTTAAAAAAAATGTTGTGGTGTCCCTCAGTTTTCTATTTTTTTTTGCGACATGAAAACATGTGTTTATGTTAAGCTTTATAAAATAACTCCCGAAGGTATGGTAAAATGTTTTTGCTATTAAAGTGAACAACAACAACAAAGACACGGTGTACCACGGTGTACCAAACCCCTAGTAAATAAACAAAGTTGTTAAATCGGTAACTGAATGTGTGGATCACATCGTAAATATTTGTGTCCCCATATTTACATAAGAAATCCCATCTTTTGCTGAGTTCTAGTGATATAAATCACTGTAAGCTTGAAACACCCCAAAGCCTAAATAATTCCTTTGTTTGTGAATTAGGGAATATGCCCAAGATGATTAGAAAATTATGAACTATACAAATGGAAATAGAAACGGAATTCGAAAGTCGGACAATTGTGTCCCACAAATTGTTTACGTTGTGAATTTTTGGCCGAGCGTATCACCCGACGTGGGAGCATGATGAATGAGTTTTGTCTGCTGACACTAAGCCCCGGATGGTACCATTGCTCCACCATGCGGCCGTGATTAAAAATCCTTGCGCGTTGCTTCGGGTGGTGAAAGAAGCTTGGCGTCCCTCAGTTTACGCTGGTGGTGTGATTTACGTAGTGAGCTACCATTTACCGAGAGATCAGACGTAAGTACTAAGTTTTCTATAAAATTATTTTAAATTCCTGTTAAAATACATACCTTGTTCCCGATAAATAAGCATAAGATTACATCAGAACTCCGATTAAGTTGGAGGTATCTCGATAATTGAGTGTTTCAGTTCATGCGGGACGTCAAAATTTTGGTGTCCATTTTTACGATTGTGATGATTTTGATGCAAGTGCTTGGATTTCGTGGTTCAAAAGTAGTGATTTTAGGTCAAAAATGATATAAATATATCCGAAATCAATTCAGGCCAACATTTTTAAGCCAATACTTTCAAATTTCTTGCGAACCACTCTATTTCTACCACAGCATTTGCACTTCGTAAATCTTTCAGACCGGGACACCAAACAGTTGCCAATTTCATCGTGTACCTCTTAATTACGATTTGGGAAAAGGGCAGAACTGAAGAATATCAATGGTTTCTCTCGGTTAATTCGATGGAATAAGAAGTATTGAAGTAGAGTAGCCACAAAAAATATTCCTTGTCATTGTGTATTTTTTAAGTTTTATTTTTATTTATGAAAAATGTTGATAAATGTTCACAACGTAAAGCAATCGCCAAAGGACGGCCATTTTTCCTCAATCAAAGATTTATTGTAACATTTGAGAAACGGGCATTATTGCTGCGTAACAAAAATAGAATATGAAGGCGTGTACAGGCTACTTTAACAGCAAATAAATTGCGCTCCGTCTCATCAGTTGCAAGCGAAACCGTTGCTGCGCTAGCCGCTAGCAGCATGAACATAATCTCGCTTTAAATGGCATCATGTCCTTTTCAACCATCAACCTCAGTGAGTCCTACTGAACTGACTAGCCTATATGAACTGCTGACTATCGCACCGCAGTAGCCTACATAATTGTCAACCGAATCAGTTACTCTCTGCATAGGCTACGGGCTACTCAATAGCCTAATACATTAGTTAGCAACAAATGGCGGGGGTATTAGTAAAATAATATAGCCCGGTCAACTGTTTTTTGGTACAGTTTCACATTTAAAAAATATAGCCTGCAAACTTGATCGAAACCTGTAGCCTACCTACTGGCATCTGACGTCCACCCAACGTAACCGAAAGCAAAACGGTTCAAGCATTTCTAATCAAACTCACATAGGCTACTGTAGGCTATATTGTACATTTTCCATGTAGGCCTATTCTGTGACTATCAAACTAAGAGTTAATGAAAGTCTGCCCGTTATTAAACCATTTCAAATCTGTAATAATGATATTGATTAAATGAAGCACATTTGTGTTTTCTTTTGTATCGAAATAGCACAATAAATGTAGGCTATTTTAAGAAGGCCTAATATGCTATAACCATGTTTTAGGCCTACACATAATTACCCTGCATATATCGGGACTGAAGTGGAGGTGGAGCACTAAGTGTAATGACAATTATGTCATCAATACGACAATATGGGTGTATTTTTTTTTGTTTTAATAGGGAAAGTGTGACAATATGCCTTCAAAGAAAGGAACACAGGGAGGACAGGCTCAGACAGAAAAGAGGAAAGCGCTTCCATATCATATGAGGATTAGGTGCTTCCATCGTGACCTTGATGAGGGTGCATCCACCAGTAATGACACTGGCACTTTACCAAAGAAGAAGTCAAATACTAAAAAATGGCGTGATAATTTGAAACAAAAGAACCCGCAAAAGTATAAAGAAGTACAGAAAAGAGCAAAGAAATACAGTGAGTGGTATAGGCTGGAGTGTGCGACAGCAGAACAAACACTGAAAAAGAGAAACTTGACGACTAAGGAGAGAGAAGAGGCAGAGATGTGGGCAGAAAGGAAGAAACGAAATAATGAGAGTGCGAGACAGAGGATGAATGACATGAATAAAAGGAAACGAGATGAAAGAGCTTCTAGTAACAGGAAGCCAAAGAAAGTGATGACAAGGAAACAAGTAGATGTGTCTAGGAAAAAGGAGGCAGATAAGAAGAGGCGACAGCGGACAAATTACACACCTGAACGAAAGGAAGCTGTTTTGGCAAGGAGAAGAGAGTTATATGCGATGACGAATGGCAACATTAAGCAAAGAGAGTTGGAAGAAGAGCAAAGGAAGTTGAAGGAAATGGAGGAACACGTGAAGGCCATGGAGGAAGAATTGAGGAAAAGATATGAGAAAGTGGTGGATGAAAATGATAGACTCCCAGAAGATGAGGCTGTGGATTTCAGGACTGGCAAGGCTAGAAGGAAGGCAGTGGAAAGGGTGCGGAAGGTGTTACCAAAGAAGAGGCAAGCGAGCATTAATACTACAATCGACCTAGTCAATGCGGCATCACCACGAAAACGTACTGCATTCCAAGAAGCAGGGATAGGAAGGAATCCTTTGAGTGAAGGTATTGTTGAGGTAGTTGCTGATGTTTTTGCAGGATCACCAAAAACTTCACTTAAGCGAAAATACTTGGCGAGTGTCCTAAGTGCAATTAAAAGAAAAAACCTTCAAAGAGCTGCTGCACGCAAATTTGGAGTAAGCAGAAAGTTGATCAATAAAGCTACGAAACAGTCGTGTGGTAGAAAACCCTTATCGGCAGCAACAAAGAAGTGTGTTTTGGAGTTTTACGAGCTAAATTCAACACCTCTTCCAGAAAAAAAATATGTCAGTAAAAAGACACTGAAACCGAGACATATTTTGGCTATGACCATATCAAAACTCTACCAAAAATACCTCAAGACACACCAAGATCATCCGGTCAGTGTTGGAGTATTCTACAACTTACGACCACGGCAAGTAAAAAAAAGCCAGGAAGCCAAGTACATTGGCTGTCTCTGTGAATACTGCCAGAACATCGTCTTAAAACTTAAATCCATCAACAACATAAAGAGAGGAACATTCACCGACATATATGATGTTGTGAAGGCTACCATGTGTGAGTGTGACAGTGACAGTGGACTACACTGCCCATCCTGCTTGCAAAGGTCATGTAGGAAATGTGGAGTTAGCAAGCTGGATGAGAAACTGAAAGAGTTTGATAAGCGACAAGTCACAACATGGACAAGGTGGGAGATGACGGTGACGGAGTGTCACACAAAGAAAGGAACTAAGGAAGTAAAAAAGAGAAGACCTGTACAGAAGAGAGGAACTGTGTCAGACTTGCTACATGAGCTGAAGCAGGAGTGCCACCCATTTGCACAACACCTTTTTGAAAAAGACTGGCAGAATCAGCAAGAGAAAACCCTCATCAAGAGTTTGGAAGCAGATGAAGTTCTTGGCATTTATGATTTTGCTGAGAATTACAAGTGTTCAATGCAGATGGAAGTGCAAAGTGCGTACTACTCGCACGACTCCTCCACCTTGCACCCAGTAGTAACATACTACAAGTGTCCTACATGCCAAAAGAATGTTAGAGAGAGCGTGGTGTTGGTAAGCAACGACTTGGTGCATGATTACAACCTGTTACACAAATTTCACACCGTGGTATATGACCATCTAACCAAAACTAGAGGATTGAAGATAAACACTTTTTACCGCTTTTCTGATGGCTGCGCTGCACAATATAAAAGTAAAGGGCCCATCATAGACATCTCGCATGCTATGGATGACCATGGATGTAAAATAATCCACAACTACTCGGGCACGCGTCATGGGAAAGGACCCAGTGATGGTGAGAGTGGGATTGTGAAAAGGATTGCTTCTGATGCCGTGAAAGCTGGGGCGGCAGTTATCACCACTCCAAAAGAATTTTACACCTTCCTCCATGACAACGTTACTAAAGAAGCAGCAGACAAGGAGTGTTGTGTCCCCTTCAGGAGAAGTGTACATTTTGTGGGACAGGAAGATGTGAAAAGGAATCGCAAGGAAAGAAACATACAGACAATCCCAGGTACCAGGAAATTACACTGCATTGCAACGGTTGGCGGGGGCAAAGTGGCAACGAGGAATCTCTCATGTTTCTGTACCTCCTGCAAGACAGGGTCTGGCAGATGTGACAATTCCCTCTATGTGATGGCATGGAAGACGGTTCAGCTTAAATGCATTGGTCAAGGTAAGTGTATATTGTATTTTGTTGTGCTTTTAAATATCAATTGAGAGAATTGCATTCATTATAAAATTATGATCTCTGCTGTTAATTTGAGCCCTGATTTCATTTGTTGTAGCAATATGTACAGGTGTACAAAGCATAATGATTCACCGATTGCAATACCATGAATGACACAGGATCATACAGCATAGGAACCCCACCCCAAAAAAAAATAGAGTATGACAAATTGGGGATCATTGGAGGACATTGGACACAGCAAACTTCATTTTGATTTAATTATGCAACATTTCATTCAAGATACCGACAGCGACAACATTGATCAACCTGACTCTCCTACTCGTGACGTTGAAGTGGCTGCTGATGACACAGACTTTGACAGCAATCCCCAACCCTGTGCTTCTTCCCCTACTGCAACAAAGTAAGTTGTAAATCAAATTCTGAACCCTCACATAAGAACATTGAATGACTGTTGCTTTGTATACTAGTAACTCTCTTGCACTACTCGTAGTGAAATATTGTGAAACAAAATGTGACCAAGCATGTTACATGATTTTACATCCATTTATTTTTACATGTACGCTGTACCAACATGCTTGATACAATAACAAACCAATTGTCTCTATTTCTTTACAGCCTTGAAGATTCCTCCAACGAGTTAGATGACGTCCAGCTGACAGCTAGCATCACACGGCCTGCTGATGATGATGGTCCTCAGCCCCATGCCCCTTCCCGTGCTACTAAGAAGTAAGTACAATTTGGATCTGTGACCGAGTTGCTTTGAATGAAATTGTATAATACACCGACTCTTTGTGATCCCTTAACTTCAGATTCGCATGGCATTTAAAGCTTCCAGCATTAAAGTTTTCCACTTTATTTAATAATGATTGAACCAATTATTGTCGATTTCTTTACAGCCTTGAAGATCCTTCCAGTGACGTAGATGATCCCCAGCTCACAGATAGCATCACACAGCCTGCTGATGATGATGGTCCCCAGCCCCATGCTACTTCCCGTGCTAGTAAGAAGTACCGGTAAGTACCGTACAATTTGGATCTGTGACTGAATTGCTTTGAATGAAATTTTTGTTTGTTTTGCAAATTGTTATTCCTTTAATGTTTACTAGTTTCCTTGTTGCACACAATTACAGGATAAAAGTGAATGACTATGTGGCAGTACACTTTGATGCTCCTACAAGCAAGACGTCCAAAGAAATGGTCTATATGGCAATGGTAAGCAGATTTCTATTATACAGAACAAAAATGAAAATAGGATTACTGATAACACAAATCCAATGAATTCCAATGTCAAGAAAATTCCAGTTGGCATGAAGAATTCCGAGACTGTGTCTTTGGGATACTTTGAACTGTACTAAATAGTTATCGAGTTTGGTAGATTGTACTATAATAGTGTGTATTTCTGTTGTTTATTCTCCGTTCTAAAAAAAACATTATTTTGATTCACTTCAGGTGACAGCTGTAAGAGATGATCAGGTTCAACTGAAGTTCATGCGCATGAACCAGAAGGGACTCCATGACTTTACACAAGAACTAGAGGCTGTTCACCCTAACAAAGACATTGTCTACATAATGAGCGAGCCCAGCATCACCCAGTCTGGAAGGGCGTTTCTGTATCAGTTTTAAAAAAATGAATTGGAACTTTTGGGAACAAAATACACACTCAAATAAATTGTTAACACTGGGTTTATACCATGATACATGATATCTTCAAATGTTTGGTTCCAAATTTTAAATAAACAAAATGACCATATTTGTACGTTTGGATATTTTGGTGCTATATACATAAGTTGAAAACTGGTAGTACAAAACATTTTGAGTAACCCAGTAAGCCTATGACTTCCAGGATTCAGCAAATGTAACAATTTATAGTTACCAGTATGGTTGAATTAGTTGTCAATATATTGTTTACTTTATATGGTCTGGAAAAGCCCCGACTGTGCTACACTGCCAGATAGTGGAAGTTTAAGATGTGGTGAGAATTGGTATTAAAATGTTGAGTAACATAAAACAGTTGGACAAAACAAAATGAGTGTTCATTCAGCAGTCCGAAGTAATTCTGCACAAATGTTAACCTTTTGGTGTCCCCTTTACACGTGAAATCTTAACCATTTGTGAGTCAAAAATCAGCAGCTTAATGTGGTTCCTTTTGGTAGGGGAGATTACAAGAAGTAAGCCAATTACAAAAGAGAAGTTACATTTCTTCAAACACTCAAGTTATCATTAGTGTACCTTCATCAGATTTGGATTTCGTGGGTGTAAAGGGGACACCAAATATTTGGTGTCCCTTTTACACATGAAACCTTGAATTCAGCATCAGTTTGTGAGCATTTTCATGTCTTCACATTTAAAATGAAGACAGTATATTTATAGTTCCTTCACTACAATTCAAAATAGATTTTTCTGGAATTGTACAAATATTTTGATGTTTCAACAATTATTTGAATCCTGTGGCCAAATGTGGCCTGATTTTGAGCGATTATGGAAAACTATTGATGCATTTTATTAAAATTCCTAAAAACGAACAGATACCAAATGTTGTTTAATTTTTAAAGTAGCCAAAATGAAGTGCTAAACTGTTGTAATCTCCAACTATGTCAAATCATTTGTAACAATTTTACCACTAGGAGTGTCACTTTGGTGTCCCCTTTTACACGTGAAACTTGCCATTATGGCTAGCTATATGAACACGTTTTGCTCAGAGACACAGTATTTTATTTGGAAAGTTTTATTATTTTCTGAAAGTAGAGATATTTGGTCAATAATAAATTACATGTTTAACGTGATCTAAGCATTTTGAATTTTTGGTCCCAATGTCACAGGTTGGCCCCCAAAAAAATGGAATATGCCTTATGTGTTTAACTATAATGCTTTTTATTATTTTTTTCATGAATAAACATGGCTTTTGTTAAAGAATGAGTGTCATTATGGATTAAAGCACATTAGGTTATAATAAATGGAAAGGATCAGGGTGTGTGTACCTACTACGAACCGAGATTTAGGGGTTAGCGAGCTAATTTAAGGGTTTTCTGTATCACAAAGCCGACACGTTTAATCAGGGCTAACCTGATTTGCGATGCGATTTGTGTTCTAGCTACCTGTGTCCTCGTTTCGTTAGCCAACATTAACTACAACATGGATGTAGCTATAGGGCCTATATTACGTAACATTGCAGTATCATTGTATTTAGTTTTGCATCGTCAAGTTTGTATTTTGTAAGTGTTCAAAGGATAGTGTTTGGAAACGCGTCTTCCATCAAGAACATACTACAATTATCTTCGAATAGCCAATAAATAACTAAAATAACTTTAAAAATAACTTTAAAAAGATCCGCTCCACAGGGGCATTCGTGCCAGGTAAACACATGGCGAACTTAAACGGAACTCCCCTCATCTGGAAATGGGCAAACATCTCCGCCCAGCACTCATCTGCTGGTTTACTGTGTTCCACTGCGCGACCTTCTCAGTGGTGTACATCTTCACTGAAGTTGTTTCGTCGAACAGCTGGGCTTCATCAATGTTGCTCTGTCACAGCTTTGAGGTTACATACTCTAGGGAGCATTCAACCTCATCCCATTGCGGAACACTGTTCAGCAGGGTCCAGGAAAGGACCTTTAGCTCAGTGAATGTTGTTCCCCATTCCTGTAGGTATGAGATGCAACAGTCGTAAAAAGGCACAGACACCATTGCGAAACACCTCCGCTTTCCATGGATCATCGAGGGCGGTCAGGAGATTCTTCACCTATAATAGCAAAATAACCAATAAATTAATCAACATTTTATTTATAGCCTATAAAATAATAATAATAATAATAATAATAATAATAAAAACATAGGCTAATTGATTTCCTAATTGTCAACCCTTTGCCTGTATAAACCAGTATACATTTTTATTTAACTAAGCTCACCTTCAATCCCATAAAGAGGAAGGCCCTTCTCTCCACCATCTTCTTGGTGAGATTGTTGAGGTAGGAAGCAGAATGAACAGCAGTGCCCTTCTATTTCTCCATCACCTTTATGGTGTCATTGAAGACCGTCAGTTGGTTGTGCATGAACCACATCCAGGCCTCACACACAGGGTCTTCACAATTCCAGTGGGGACTTTCTCCTGGGAGCTGAAATACGACTGTAGGGCTGGATAAAGCTTCAGCACCCTCTCGACTGCAGGTCCCAGCGGGTTTTGCTCATTCCCAGGAGAGTGGCGTGCTCGAAGGTCGACAAAGGTACGGAATTATTTCAGCTCTTCAGTGCAGACAGTGTAGATATTAAAGAATCCAAAAACCTTTACAACAAAGCTCTCAATGTCTAACCTGGTCTCACAGCCCATTCGTATCTATTCTTCGAAATTCCAGTACCGAAAATTCTTACCTATTTTACGAATCAGAGATTCGACACCACGTGACTTTACGTTTTTCTCAGATGAATTACGAGACAAAATGGAGATCCACCATTAATTAACGGTGAAATAAAGCAAATGGTTAAGCTGCTGGTATTGTACTTTTATAGTTTATGCTTATAGTTATAGTACATTCATAGAATACCTTTCTTATTTCATAATTGCATTTTAATGCAATATGATGTATAATTCTCGAGCTTCTTCGTCTCTGCTTTATCTGTGTGGGTTGCTATTTATAGGCTATGTGAAGTCTTGTAGGCTATTACTTGCATTATACTAGCTGACGTTAGCTAGGTCTGTTCAGATCAGTGCATACTGCATAGGCTGCAATATGATTATTAATGGATTTAGCTTGTGAGCTAGCCATCAGAGCGTGCCATTTTTGGTTCTTTTGACATGAGAGAACTGAGGAAATTTTTTATAGAAACAACCGCGTCTCCCCGTTAATTTCTGTAATGAACTGCGATTCCCATGATTCTGTGCGCTGTTTGTGTATTGCCAGAAGCGTGACGTGTTGAACTCTGAATTGAGGCCTGTCACCTACGTCACAATTTTGTCAGCCACGCTCACTTTACGTTTATGCCAACCACCATGTTGGAGGACATAATGCCATAATAACCATAACATTATGCAAACCAAACTTATAGGCTATCGCATTTAATCAGAAGGTTGCTTGATTTTTCTTTATTGCCATCATCGGAATTTGCTTTGCACAATGCTTACAGGTAGCTCAGCAATATAAAAAATGTACACAAAATATACAGTGCATAACATCACCAACATAAACAAATAGGGTATTATAAGGAGTCTTGGGGGTATACTATGAAGCAGGATTAATTACTGAGTAAAACCCAGAACCCTCCCAAATCTGGAACATGGACTGAAGTATAAAAAGCTGTTCTGGGTATTATTCAGTTATACAGCTAGTACTAACTCAGTAATCCTGCTTCGTAGTATACCACCTTGGTAAGTAAAGTGCTTGTGCAATTCATATGGAAGCAAAGTGATACGTTACATGTTAAAGTATTAACGGTAGGCTACATCGATGGATAAAAGGCAAATCAGTTCAACACAAAGTATATTTAACGTTACTTTCATTATTATTTTCAAATACATTATTACGTTATTTGGTGCTTAATATCGTTACGTTACATTTTCTTTTTGCCCTCTTCTGAATTCTGTCATATCGCTCACACCCTGCCTGACCAGCACAGTAGCCACAGTCGGTATCCAATCTATTTTTGAGACATCGTACAATGTAGCACCCTAGCAATGTAATAATAGTTCAAATTAAAACTGTTTTGAAGTTCACAATATGTATCGCATTAGTTTAACATTAATGTTTCGCAGGCGTAGCAGTCGTTCACACAAATAATCTAGCTAAACCTAGCGATTAATTCACTTTTAACTTCCTAACATTAAGATAATGCACACACACGTACATCAGGCCAGCTAGTTATGTATATATTAACTGGATAATATGAGGGGCCGTTTAGGCCATAATTCATACTCACTCTCACATACATATATACTCTCTCTCACATACATATATACTCTCTCTCACATACATATATACTCTCTCTCACATACATATATACTCTCTCTCACATACATACATTCTCTCACATACATACATACTCTCTCACACATACATATATACTCTCTCTCACATACATACATACTCTCTCTCACATACATACATACTCTCTCTCACATACATGTATACTCTCTCACACATACATACATACTCTCTTACACATACATACATACTCTCTCACACACATACATATATACTCTCTCTCACATACATACATACTCTCTCACACATACATACATACTCTCTCACACATACATATATACTCTCACACATACATATTCTCACTCTCACATACATATATTACCACTTCCACATAAAAATATTTATGTATGTATGAAATAAAAAGTATAGTGGAAACGGAAGGCACTTACATGAAAAGGAAGTCACTTACATGAAATGGAAAGATTGTGATTGGCTCAGAAGCTGGCTGGTACCATAGATATAAACAACTACTAGATTCATCATTCGACCTGTTAAGTTACGTCTGCACTGCTACCATAATATGCCATACAGACTCTTGTCCAGTTCCCACGCACCATGGAGAGGGAAGACCAGAGACATGTATTACAACAGGAAATTGGAGTAGTGCATAATATACTATCGCTGCCTAAAACAGGCAGTGTATTGTCCTCATCTCTTGAGGCCAGGTCAGTGCTGTATCATTCTGCGCCTTCTCACAGCGAGATGAGAGCGCTAGCATTAACGCTAGTGTAGCTACCTCAAGAATCCTCAGCAGGCCAGCTTGGACTTGCTCGGAGACAGTCTGCAGTCCTGCACGATATAACACTCCACAACACTTTGGCAACTGACTCTCGGTCGAGGAAAAGGTATCAACTAACGTTAGCTTGCTACCAAGTTTAATCACTGTGCAAACAGACAAATGAACCGTTATCATTTCGTAATCACGTAGTAATGCTAAAAGATAATCACACCACTTGCTAACGTTAGCTAACTAACCAACAAAAGTAAAACGGCCTTGGCTACTTAGATTTGCATTAAACAAGCTAACGTTAGAAAGTGATGTGATTATTGTTTTAGCATTAGCTAGTACATGATTACCAAATTATAACGGTTCACTTGTCTGTATATGAATTTAGTAGCAAGCTAACGTTAGTTGTTACCTTTTCCTCTGCCGAGAGTCCCCTGTAGCTTAGCCTACTGAGCAAAGCTACAGGGGACTCTCGGCAGAGGAAAAGGTAACAACTGATGCTGGCCTCTCAAGAAGCACTGACTGTTTCAGGTGATGATAATATTTATGGATTGCCGGTTGGAGGCTAATAACTTTACTGGTCTGCCCCCTCCATGGTGCTCGGACGCTGGACAACAGCCTACCAGCCGTGGATGTAAAAACGTAGATCTATGGCATCAGCCGCTGTGTAACGTTTACTAATATTGAAAAACTATGTAGGCTATGTAAAAAGAAACAATCATTCATTACTTTTTTTTAGTTGTGTGAAAGTGTCCACATTCTGGAATGAGTTAAATAGCCTGGCCATCGTCGGGCGGTCAAGATTCACGTAAACAAACGGTAGTGTATTGACGGATGCAGACTTCTAGTGATGTGCAGTTCGCGAACGAATCGGTATTTTTGAACGACTCTTTATGCTGAGTCGTCTGAGTCGACTCGCCAGTTCGAGTGAATCGTGCTAACCCACGGCTCTGGCTCTGGCTCACGGCTCTGGCTCTGGCTCTCGGCTCTCGGCTCTGGCTCTCGGCTCTTAGCTCTGGCTCTTAGCTCTGGCTCTTAGCTCTGGCTCTTAGCTCTGGCTCTGACTCTGCCTGCTTTCTACTACAGCCGGGAGACACTCCCCCGAGACACTCAGCAGTGGTTAATGCGCGGCGCGCAGTTTCTGATTGCTAAGTTAGAACCTACGTAAGAATATATATATTAAATTTGATCTAACAATATTGCACACACTTTTGTGAAGTTAATAATCGCCCCAGCTCATTCCAAAGTTATTATGACTACTAATGGTTAAAAGAAAGATACGTAGCTACAGTAGCTATACTACCCAACTGATCAGCACGAAATCAACTCGACTCAATTTAAGAGCCATGAGCCGTAGCAATATTCCACGGCTCCAGACAGAGCCGGAACCAGAGCCGTGACACAAACCGAAGTAATTTTCGAGTTTTAACCACATAACTGTTCTTATAGAGTTCTGTGGTTTTAACAAAGGGCAAAATGAAGTACACCATTAAGCTATTAATCGGGTTTACTACTCAGCGTGATTCAAACGGAAACCCTATTGACAAAGGAATTATGTTAGCCTATATCTAATGATATTCCGAGACGCCGACTGTATATTACGAAATTATTAAACTTTTTGCGAGAATTGCAACCGAATTCCAGTCAACTATGAAACAATTAGGCCAAATATGCGATATTGCGATTGTGTTCAGCTAGATTAGGCTACAAAAAAAGGACAGAAAACACTTATTTAAAGTGGTGGCATTTTTATTTTAGAACTCTTGACCAACAACAACAGTGAACAGAATAAATAGCCTACAATTGCGTATGATATAATAAATAAAGTACAGTTAAAATAAACACATTTAAATAACCTTATGGTGTCCAAATAAATAAACGACACAGGCTCCTGTACATCATATGCACACACTGACACACACAATAAATATATGGCTTGTTTGTCCAATTTGGCTGGCTATCTCTCTTATACAGTCTTCCATCCACCTCATTTTCAGTAGACCTAGACTACTGGATTCTGGGATCTGATAAATAAATAAGATTAATATTAGCATAGATTAAATAGCTCTATACAAATATAACCATTCAATGTCTATTATTACCTGTAAGATCTAATGTTACAATCTATGATCGAAAAAACGGAGATGGGAAAGTCGTAAATAAACGTAACCTGCGATTGCAAACTAGCTTGAGACAGTAGGCTACTGTAAATTGAGAATATTAGCAATGAGTATCATTCAGATGATTTGGGTCTGAATAAAATATCAAGGCTAGTTTACAAACTTATTTTGTCTACTTTGTTACCAGCTAGGGTCTGCTGTCTGAAACAGCTTCTAATTCCAGCTCGCGAGTAGCGCCGCTGAAAGAAAAAGATGCGGCTCAAACGGCTCTTCTGTATTAACCGGAAGTACCAAAATTGCAACTCCGACTCCGACTCTTCAAATTGAATGGTACGAATAGAGCCGACTCAGAAAAAAGAGCCGAACTGCCCATCACTACAGACTTCCTCCGATAAAATTGACTGTAACTCGCTTAATTCTCAACTAATTTGAAACATTTGATAAACATGATAAATGTCTGCATAACACATGTTAACCTGAATTCCAAATTTCTCACAACATATACTTATTTGTAAAGCGCCCTTTGAACTATTATGCTAAAGTTGTCAAAATGTTGTCAGAGCTAAGGATGATTTTATTGTTTAAAGCTGCTAGAAAGCAGTAGAGGGTGGTTCTTAATTATTAGCTTGGTAGCTGTGATTATTATAACTGTATTAGGCCAGCTGCAAATCTTGGATGTAGTTTGAATCGCAAATGGAGAGCGATTTTCCAGCTTGGAAACAAAGCGGTGGAAGTCAGATCGCCGAGCTAACAAGGCGTCGTATGACATGGGTATCGGCTGGAAGACGTGCAAAATATTACATTTCCACGAAGGTGTGCTCACGCATATACATAATATGACAATGAGCATAGTAGATTCTAATGTAAAACCACAAGTGTGCCTAGAGTGTAATGCTGTGTAAAATGCAATAAACGATGTACAATTAATACAATTCTGAATGTCTTTATTTAGCAAAAAAGAAATTACTTGCATGAAATGTACAAATGGATAATATAATTTGTTTTGGGAAGTAGTACAATGAAGTTCACAGTGCAACTGGTAGTAGCCCAGATAGCAAGGAAACATTGAATCAATGTTGAATTGATTAAGAGCTGAAAACGCCCCAAAACAAATAAGTGCTTCAATAGGCACAACATAGAACATACGTGGTCAGTCTTTCTTTAAGGCTTCACTGTCGGTTACAGTTCTGTTCCACTGTTGTTTGCATTTGTGACAAAACCAGCGGCCATTTGCAGCAGGTGCATGAGTCCAACACAACCAAAGTGGTTACACTTTAACATAACATAACATAACATAACATAAGGTATCACCTTAACATAACAGCTAACGTTAACGTTACCGTTAATGTTTATAGTTTGCGTCTGCAAAAATGGCAGATAATACCCACAACACAAGGCTGTTTATACGCAGATCGCGGCCGTGCAGATTTGAATAGGGCAACAATACAATTATCTATGGTACCGGCCAGCTTCTGAGCCAATCACAATCTTTCCATTTCATGTAAGTGCCTTCCGTTTCCACTATACTTTTTATTTCATACATACATAAATATGTTTATGTGGAAGTGGTAATATATGTATGTGAGAGTGAGAAGATGTATGTGTGAGAGTATATATGTATGTGTAAGAGAGTATGTATGTATGTGTGAGAGAGTATGTATGTATGTGTGAGAGAGTATATATGTATGTGAGAGAGAGTATATATGTATGTGTGAGAGAGTATGTATGTATGTGAGAGAGAGAGTATATATGTATATGAGAGAGAGTATATATGTATGTGAGTGAGTATGAATTATGGCCTAAACGGCCCCTCATAGGATAACTTTATAACTTGTTCATAAAACATCATTTACCATTAATGAGTCTATGCTTTAGCCTACTGGTTGCGGTCTTAATTCAGCTCACTCCTCAGTGCTTTCAACCACCAGTATCTTCTTTCGCTCATAAAATTTAGTTTGTTCACCCTGCCTGGTGGCTTACTATGGACATTTCCCCCTTTTCCCAGCTTTATTCGCACATCAATACGCAGCGCAGAAGTTTGGCATTGTAGTACAGCAATCATAGTAGCGTTATCTAACGTTAGATATAGTTTCAAGATTGACTCATTTCAAGGAGTAGCAAACACTACTAGTTAAACGTCTCTGTTGGAGTTGGTCCTCCAACATGGTGGCGCGTCCCTGTACCCATTGGTAACTACAGTGCTGGTTCTATGTGACAGGCCTCTATTGGCTTCATGCACCAATGAGCAGCTTCGGTAAGCGGAAGCTGTCTCCAGTTCTTATTTATCTCGATGGTTGAACTTCATTCATAAAACCGAGGTTTCCCATATGCAAAAGATCTGTAAAAATCATATATTGTAAGGACGGGTGGAAAAGAGGGACCCAGTAGCAGGCAGGGAGTACCAAAAAAAACGAAGCTTAATAATGAGCAACGGTACAAAAAACAATCCAAAGAAAAGTACAAAAACTGGCAGAAGTCAAAACCAGGAAATCCAGGAACAGAAAAATAAACAGCAACCAACGAACGGACAAAGAAAACAAAACTGACAGAGGCACTATCAAGGAGAGGCACTCACAACAAAGGACTGAATGCACAAGGTATAAATACACTGAGGGAAACAAGAAACAATGAGGATCAGGTGTGAGGAACTGGGCAAGTGCATACAATTAGAGAGTGGAAAGCGGAAACGAGAGACAGCTGTAGTTAATAGAGGAACCAAAGAAAGATAATTAGTGATAGAACAGGCAGAACGAGAAACAGCTGCAGTGAGGAACGATGACATTAGTAAATTAGTAGATTAGTAGAAAACCCGGTAGCACTTTATTTTGATTGTCCCATGTTTACACTCAACTTGATATCAATTGAATATCAGTTTAGTGTTAATTTAAAGTCAATTGCATGGCAGGTGATTGTCCACAAACTCCACAAAGAAGTGAGTGTCAAGAAACATTGTATTGACACTGAACACTCTTTTCAAGAAACACTCTATTGACACTCAGCAAAGTATAAACTGACTGTTTTCTGTATCTCAACATTCAGTTGATATCAAGTTGAGATCTACATGGGACACTCAAAATAAAGTGTCACCGAAAACCCTGATTCTATGGCATTAGTAGATTAGTAGTATATACAAGTTAGTCATTGGTAGATTAGTACAGGGGTTTTCAAAGTGGGGGCCGCGGCCCAACGGGGGGCCCGGGGGGGGGGGGGGGGGGGATTGGAAGGAGAGGGAAAAAAAAAAAAAAAAAATTTTTTTTTTTTTTTTTTTTTTTTTTTTTTAAATTTAAGATTATTGTGTGTGCCGGTTTAAATAAAATAATAAATAATTATAAAATATTTCAAATTTTTTGTTGCCATGCCCTTCTCCTTTTCTTCAATCACCAACCATCTGCCTGTCAGTCAAAAGTCAAAGTTTTGAGTTAGCGAGCTAACGGCGCCATTAATAAAATCAAAATAGGGGAAAAAATATTGTGTTTTGTATGTTAAGCTGTTTTTTTTTTTTTTTTTTTTTTTTTTTTTTTTTTTTTTTAAAAGTTTTTTTTTATTTTAAGGGGGGGGGGGGGGGGCCCAGGGGGGCTATTGGACTGGGGGGGTTTGGGGCACGGAAAATGATTAGTAGACCCTAATTCTAAGATGTTAGTGGTTGGTTGTTAGTTAATTCGTATTATTTACAATTAAGTAATTAGTAATGAAGGAAGGAATGAGAGAGGAAATACAGAGAAAATCGAAATTCCCACAGACTCCCGAAAAGTGTGACGAATTCAGGGAGTGACAGTAATAGATCCCTTGAAAAGTGTGACGAATTCAGGGAGTGACAGCAAGATCCCTTGACACTTATCGCAAAGAGTAGGGTTTTCCCCAGTGTCCTGGCTAAATTCCCAACCTGGCTCTTTCAATCTGCCACCTAATCATCCCCCAGTTTAATTGGATAAAATCATTCTCTCCCTCTCCATCTCAGCTGATGTTTGGTGAGCATTCTGTTGCAAAATGGCTGCCGTTGCATCACCAAGGTGGGTGCTACACATTGGTGGTGGTAGAGGCAAGTTTCCCCCTCATCATTCTAAAGCGCTTTGAGTCACCAATTGGTGAGAAAAGCGCTATATAAATGCAAGGCGTTATTATTATTATTATTACTATAATAAGCCAACACAATCTCTCAAGCATGGTACACAGCAGATATAGAATGTCGATCTACAAAATACGCACTGTTGTTATTTATAATAATAATAATAATAATAATAATAATAATGCAATTTTATTTAAAGCAATGCAGGGAATGTAATAGATGCATAGGTATAGTGAGTAATTATATAGAGCAATTGTAAGTGTACTCATTTTATTAGTACAGCTTAAATATGGTATCAGTGACAGAGTGCAACTTTAACTAAGATTCAAGCGTCATGCTGTAACCCACGTAAACTGTTGTCCTCCCCCCTCATCAACCCACCCACATCTTGCTAACTGCAGATGACTTTGCAATACTCAACTATTTCTCTCTTTCACACATCTGACACACAGGTCTATTCACGCATCTTAGCCTGCCTTGTGGCATCTCATCCGGGATAAACAGACAAGATAAACAGAAGGTGCCTTTATTGATTCTGGGGCCGTGGAGTGTTTAATTGATGCCCAGTGGGCTAGAAAACACCACATTCCTGTCCAGCGCCTCGACCAGTCCCGACTAGTCACCGCTCTCGACGGTCGCCCATTAGGCTTGGGTACTATTAAGGTTTTTTTTGTATATTCCCCTGTTTATCCCCTTGTTTTAGATCACACTTGGCTTGTAAAACATGATCCCCATACTTCTCAAGGTGACCTTACTCCTGCCTGTTTGTCCGAGGAATGTTCTAATGATTCCGGTTCCGAGTCTAACATGGAGGAGGTTGCTTCTCTGGCTAATCAGGTTGGAGTCCATCTCAGGTTCTGAGTCTGGTGGTGAGAGTTTAGAATGGGAGTCTCTGGCTGCGCCATAGAACTCTATCCGGGTACCACCCCTACTAGAGGGAGCCTATATTCCTTGGCGGCTCCGGAGAGTGCAGCCATTAAGGAGTATGTTGAGGAGGCCTTAGCCAATGGGTTCATAAGGCCATCTACAGGATTTGTTTTTTGTTAAGAAGAAGGATGGAGGAAGACCATGTATTGATTGTCGCTCTGAACACCATTACTATAAAAAAACGGTATCTGCTTCCCCTGATGAATTAGGCGTTTGAACGTCTCCAGGGGGCCACCATTTATTCTAAACTCGACCTCCGCAATGCCTATAACCTGGTGCGCATGTGTGAGGGCGATGAATGGAAAACCGCTTTTCACACTCACAGCGGGCACTACGAATATTTAGTCATACCGTTCGGGCTCACTAGCGCCCCCTCTGTGTTTCAAGCGTTAGTGAATGACGTACTGCAGGAGATGTTAGAAAAATTTGTGTTAGTCTACTTAAACGGCATTTTAATTTTCTCTTCCGATTTGCAAACCCATATCGGTCATGTAAAACAGGTGTTGAAAGCCCTGTAGGAGGCCAAATTATTTGTGAAAGCAGAGAAGTGCTCATTTCACGCTAGCACTGTTTCATTTTTGGGATTCATTAGAGGGCAAGGTTCATAAAGATCCCGATCTGCTGTACTGAATTAGCCCACTCCTCACTCAGTTAAACAGGTCCAGCGCTTCCTTGGGTTCGCTAATTTTTATAGGCGTTTTATTCGTCATTTCAGTGCGCTCGCCGCACCTATTACAGCCCTGATCAAGAAAACGTTGGCGACTCAATTTTGGTGGAACCTGAAGGCTGAGTCTGCTTTTGAGGAACTCAAGAAAAGGTTCAGTTCTGAGCCTATTCTTGTTACGCCCAATCCCTCCCTCCCTTTTGTGGTGGAGGTTGAGGCTTCTGAGTTGGGGGTAGGTGCTATATTGTCCCAAATCAAATCAATATTTATTTATATAGCGCATTTCACAACTAGTTGTCACAATGCGCTTCACAGAAAAAACCAAGCCTAAACCCCCACAAGAGCAAGCCAGAGGCAACAGTGGCAAGGAAAAACTCCCTAAGGTAGCTAGGAAGAAACCTTGGGAGGAACCAGACTCAAGGGGGAAACCCATTCTCCTCAGGTCGGCTCAGGGTCTAGATCTTAATGACCAGCATGCTCAAAACTCACTGCCAATATCCATGATAGTAGAAATTGCAGCAGCTAGATGACAGTCCAGATGTGGCGGCAATGATGGTGGGAAACCGGGTGCCAATGGCGGCAGGATCAGCTGGCAGCGGTGGTGGGGAGGGAGGGGCAAGCGGAGTTGTGAGTGACTTGTTCTGATTCCCACTCCCATTGAATTAGATTCTCCGCCACTGGAAACCATCACAACTCTATTATTCTTTTGCCACCTGTTGCTAGGCAGAATTAGTAGGGGCAGAAATGTTTCTGCTCCTCCGCCCGATATAAATTGCTGCAGGTTTTCCCTGCTTACGCAGATCACTCTCATGTTGTTTCCCTAGCAATGGTGGGGCAGAGTGCTACGCTGCCCCACAGAAAAGACTATAGCACACACATACACAAAAAATAAACTACTCAAAAACAGCACTATAAGGAGAGTCAAGTTTATTATATTTATACACGCCAATTTCACGATTGAATCACTGTTTTGTTTTAAATATAAAATACATTTTGCCACAACTTTCAGATGTTATGCGAATCTTGCACATCAGCACCACGTCTGGGGCACTGCCCCTAATGTAAAAATGCCACTGCATCAGACTTTGACCTATAGAGAACGTTACCTAATGTCCTGACAATGCAATTTTTTAGCTGGGGTATGCTATCAATGAGAGTCTGTGTGTCCGTGATTTTGTGCATGAAGGCGCATTAAGCACATCGCCGTAGGTGACCACCAGTGAGAAATCTTTTTGTTTGTCCAATGAATGGGGAACCAACAAAAACATTTTCTATGCTTGAGGCTGCTGAAATATGTAGTCCTCCTCTGGAGTCAGATGAGGAGCTTGACATCTATGGCTCTTCATCTAAAGTAGAAAGCATGTATTCTATAGCTAAGAGTTGCCGTGTTTACAAAGTGTGTGTGTGTGGGTGTGTGTTTTGTGGTGTTGTATTGATAGTAGTATAGCTAGCTAGCCACAGAAAGGCTAGCTAGGTTGTGTTATAATGTTTATATTGTCAGAGTTTTACAGTATACTGTAGTTCAGAATAAAGGAATCAATGGCAATAAAAGCAATAGGTGTTCATAAAGATCAGCCTGGTCTGTCTTTAGACACGTTTGCTACAATATTATATTAGAATCAGGACTTATTCAGGTCCTAGTTAGCTAGCTACCTATTAGGTATTAGCTATAAGCTAAACCTGAATAAGGCTCAGTGATAAAGTATGGGGAGTCCCTGTCTGAGGCAATTTGGATTTGTATACCATAAGTACTGACAATGATGGTGAGCTTTTAATAGATTACAGCTGAACTGTAACGTTACAAGGAATTTATACTATTTATATAGCTTCTATGTGTGGCCTAGCCATATAGGGTACACCAGCATAGCTAATGGGACATAAACGAATGACATGGCATCTAGTGTAGTAATCCATGGGCTGGCACGTTTAATTAAATTTCAATTCAATTATATTTCTATAGCACTTTTTACAGATAACTGCCACAAACACGATGTACAGAGAAACAAAGGGAAAATTGAGCAAGAACCAGGTCTGAACTTCTAAACAGCAAACTTCCCAGTGGGATGAAAAACACTCAAACAGTGGCGAGAAAAAACTCCCCAATGAAGTAAAAACTAGAGGTGGAATGGTTTTGGTCTCTACACCACAAGCAAAAAATGTGCCATCGCATCTGGTAAGACCTGTTAATGGAGGAGGCTCTAAAACTCTGCAATGTCCTAACAACATTCTCTCTGAGACCTAGACCCCTCTGTTTGTGCCTCGCCGAGACCAGGCCCACAGCTGGAAGTGCTGTGGGTCTGGGTGCCACAGAGCACCCTGAGCCTGAGAGAGTATGTCGGGTCTTACTGGGAGCTGCCATGGGGTCCCTGAGAGGAGGGACAGCAGAAGGCTGTTCAATGTTGCTGGGATCAAGGAGAACAGATGAAAAGCAGAGAGCAGTCGTTCCCAAACTCTGTCCTGGAGGACCCCTTTGTATGCTGGTTTTTGTTACAACCACTATTGCAAACCCATAATTTTAACAAGCTGTTATTTTTTGTTAATTTGATGTCTATGTCACACGCGTTGCCCCACCCTGAATGAAGGAGCAGGACAACGTCGCCTATCAGCCGCAACCTTGTTTAGCCACCGCGTGCTGGAGAGCCGCGCGCACCCGCCTCCTTTTTTGAATTTACAACTGAATCGTGTGCTGTCCTGGTTTTCTTTCATGCTGTGTGCTCTGATAATGCAGGCTCATTAGAATGCCGGAGAAGCAGCTGAGAAAGAGAGGCGTAAACCTCCAGGAGGAGGAAATGGAAGAGTTAAAGAAATCTCTTGAGTACTTATCGGCGGAGATCACTAAAGTGTCAGACTAACAAAAGAAAATATTGGATCTGATGGGAGAAGTTCAGTCACTAAAAAAACTGAACATTGAAAAGGACAAAACGATTAAACTTTTGGAGTATCGTGTAGCAGACTTGGAGCAATACTCCCGTATGAACAATGTAATCGTCAGCGGGCTGAAGACCAGACACCGGTCCTATGCCAGAGTGGCAGCCCCGGAGAGCGGCACCGCAGAGCGGGGAGGGGAGCCCTCTGAGTCCGAGATGGAATCGCTGGAGCAACAGGTGGTTGGCTTCATGGAAAGTTGGGGGATCTCCATGGACAGGAGCGACATCGAAGCCTGTCACACCCTGCCTACTAGAACCAAAGGAGCAACGCCAGCGATAATCATTCGATTCACTAACAGAAAGAACAAGATCTCGATCCTAAAACAGGGTCGTAAATTAAAAGGGTCTGAGGTGTACATCAATGAACACCTTACCAAGAGGAATGGTGAGATTGCCAGGCGAGCACGCATTTTGAGAAAACAAAACAAGATTCAGTCTACATGGACAGCGAGCTGCAAAGTGTTTATCAAACTGAATGGAACGACAGCAGAGGACGCAAAAGTTATGGTCATTAATGACATCAGCGAACTGGACAGATTCGGTGGTTGAACGACCTGCTGTGAGGTAGGACCACTGTGTCTATTATGATGGACATTTACACACATATAATGACGGACATACATTATTTTTTTCGTGTACCTTGCTGTAGTTTTTATACTTCTATAATTACTTACAAAAGGTTCTATTTTTTTCTACCTTGGTGCGGTTTTGATAACTTTATAATTATGGACAAAAGGTTTAATGCTTCTGTACTTTTTGGGAGTTATTACTACTTTATGCTGACTGAGGAACGGTTTTATGTTTGTTTTCCGTTTGTACTGGGTTTCTGTGTAACTGCTGAAAGGCAATATATTTTATCTAAATGTTTCTCACTTCATTATGGGTTCATCCAGTTTTAATTTACCAGGCAAAGGCCTGTTGATAGCTCACTTAAACATCTGTAGCTTAAGAAATAAAATCCCAGATTTATGTGAGGTAATGAAGACGAATAATATTCATATCCTGGCAATATCGGAAACACATCTTGACTCCTCTTTTGACGACACAGTATTAGGTGTGGATGGATACACACTTTTCAGGAAGGATCGAAATGGATATGGTGGAGGTGTGGCTGTGTATGTGCAAAATCATATTCCTGCTAAAATACGAAATGATTTAATGTTGGATGATATCGAGGCACTGTGGGTTCAGGTTCATCTGCCACAGACTAAACCCATACTTGTAGGGTGTTGCTATAGGCCGCCTAGTGCGGATATAAAATACCTGGATTTGATCTGTGAGATGTTGGACAAATCGAGTGATGAAAATAGGGAATTATATTTTACTGGGGACATGAATGTGGACTGGATATCTATGTGTCCACTTAAAAAGAAACTGACTGCTGTAGCGAATGCCTGCAACCTTACACTCTACCAACTAGAACCACTATAAATAAAAATGGGGTAAAATCATCCAAATGTATTGACCACCTATTCACAAATGTTCCTGAAAAATGCACAAAAACAGTATCAATAGCTCTTGGTTTCAGTGATCACAACTTAATTGCACTTAAAAGGAAAACTAAGGTCCCTAAAGCACCTAGCTTGATTATACATAAGAGGTCATATAAACATTTTAATCAAGAAATGTTTATAGATGATGTGAAAAATGTTAACTGGTCAACTGTGTGTCTTGAGGAGGATCCAGAGGTTGCTTTGGGTATATTCATGAGATTATTTTTGCAGATTGCTGATAAACATGCTCCTGTCAGGAAAACAACTGTCAGGGCTTATGGCGCCCCCTGGATTGGCAATGAGCTTAAAGCTCTTATGAAGGAACGTAACCAGGCTAAAAAGTTGGCTGACTCATCTGGTTTACTGTCTGACACGATGATCTACCGTAAATTAAGAAATCATGTAACTAAAATAAATAGAAGTAATAAAAAAGAATACTATCAGAATAAAATCTATGACTCTAAAAATAATGGTAAACAATTATGGAAAATATTGAATCAAATAATGGGAAGATCATCATACCAGACTAATTCATTTATAGAAATAAATGGAGCTTTTCTGACTAAACCAGTGGAGATTGCCACGTACTTTAACAACTAAGGTTGAAAATCTGAGAGGAAAAATGACACCATCTGATGGATCCTCCTCGTGCTCATTAATTGAAAACTATATAATGAAAGATAAAGGCTGTCAGTTTGATTTTGTGCAAGTTAGTATACCTGACATTGAGAACTTGCTATCATCATTACCATGTGAGAAACCTGCTGGTACTGACATGCTAGACAGCAAACTGTTAAGAATTGCATCATGCTATGTATGTAATCCAATTTGTCACATCTTCAATATGTGTTTAACACATGGAGTTTGTCCTAAGGTTTGGAAGGAGGCAAAGGTCATTCCTTTACCTAAGGATAAAAAGAAAGAATTCACTGGTACTAACAGTCGGCCAATAAGCATACTTCCTGTTCTGAGTAAATTAATGGAAAAAGTAGTTTTTAAACAAATTCAAGATTATTTTATCAATAACAAACTGATCACTAGTTCCCAGCATGCTTATAGGCAGGGTCATTCCACATCAACTGCTCTAGCTCAGTTAACGGATGACTGGTTGTCACAAATGGACATCAAGCAGATGGTTGGTACTGTCTTGCTTGATTTTAGCGCAGCATTTGATGTCATAGACCATGACATAATGATATCTAAATTAAGAAAATATGGATTTAGTAGTATGGCACTTGGTTGGATGATGAGCTACTTGTCAGAGAGATCGCAGAGAGTGTTTTTTAATGGTAGCCTATCAGAACGTAAGTACAATAACTGCGTGGTTCCTCAATGGAGCTGCTTAGGTCCTTTACTTTTTATTCTTTTTACAAATGATCTTCCATGTATAACAACAAACACCAATATGGTAATGTATGCTGATGACACTACTTTGTACAGCACTGCTTCTACATTGAATGAGTTGGTAACCACTTTAAATCAGGATCTAGAAAGGGTGTCCAACTGGGTGAAAGATAACAAACTAGCCCTGAATGTCACCAAAACAAAAAGTATTATTTTTGGCTCCAAGCATATGCTTATTGGTGACCCTCAGCTGCATCTATCTATGTTAGGAATGCCTATAGAACAGGTTAAAACAACTAAACTGCTTGGTGTTTTACTTGACAGTCAACTGTCATGGTCTGGTCATATTGATGGTATTTTAATGAAAATGGGAAGAGGAATAGCCATGGTCAGGAAGTGCTCCACCTACTTGACATCCTTAATTATGGGTCAAGTCATTCAGTCCTTGGTTTTTTGTCACCTTTATTACTGTCCTGTAGTATGGTCAGCGGCAACTAAGTCGGACCTGAACAAATTGCAACTTGTTCAGAACAGAGCTGCCAGACTGGCACTTCATTGTTCAACACGCACTAGTATTGCATATATGCATGCACGTCTGTCCTGGTTAACTGTTGAACAAAAACTGCTTTGTAGTCTCCTCACGTTCTTCAGAAACATTATTTCAAATCAAACACCAGATAATTTTTACAAAGAGTATTTAAAATCAACACAACACACAATTATCACACCAGGAATGCCAGCCGTGGTCATTTAACACTTCCTGCTCCAAGAACTAATCTCCTCAAACACACAGTTATTTACAGATCTATATCATTCTGGAACGTGTTACCATCTCATATACATCTCACACAAAATAAATCAGCATTCAAAATAGCCTTAAAGACACACTTGTTGCAGCTGACCGCTTGACCGGAATCTTAATTTTATGTTGTATTTAATTTTTGTATAATATATTGTAATCATGTATTTTCATATTGCAATCAATGTATTGTAATCATGTTTTTTCATAACAAGAATCTCAATCTTATGTTGTATTGAATTGAACTGAATCATGTATTTTTCATGTTTTTATATTTGTATGCATTTTATATGGACCCCAGGAAGACTAGCTGTCGCCACGGCGTCAGCTAATGGGGATCCATTCAATAAACAATAAACAATAAACAGAGACACCTCCGAATAAAATATTCTGCGGAGAGAACCTCCACGTTCTTCTCCAGCTCAGGGAATAATGGGGGCTGATACCCCAGTTGAGCTTCGAAAGGCGTGAACCCTGTGGAGGCGTTGCGCAGAGTATTATGGGCGTACTCTGCCCAGGCTAGGTGTAAACTCCAGGACGTAGAATTGGAGCCAGGCATAAAAAAGCGTTCTCAAGCGTCTGGTTGGTGTGCTCGGTCTGCACATTAGTCTCAGGGTGGAAACTATAGGACAAGCTGACCGAGGCACCAAGCAGAGAACAGAACCTGTGCCAGAACTTAGCCGCGAACTGAGGACCGCGATCAAAAACCACGTCTAAAGGCAGACCGTGTAGCTGGAAAACGTAGTCTACCATTAGTTGCGCGGTCTCAGAAGCTGAAGGGAGCTTAGACAAAGCGATAAAATGGGCTGCCTTGGAGAAGCGGTCCACGATGACTAAGCTCACCGATTTGCCCAGTGACATAGGCAAACCGGTGATGAAGTCGAGGGCGATGTGACTCCAAGGATGGCTGGGAATGGGAAGAGGGCGCAAAAGACCTGAGGGTGGGAGATGTGAACTCTTGCTACGAGCACACACTGTACAGGCAGCAACAAAACTCCAGACGTCGCTTTCCAGCTTGGGCTAACAAAACCGTTGGGACAAAAAATCCTTAGTGCAGTGAACGCCCGGGTGAGCAGCCAACTGAGAGGTGTGTCCCCATTGCAAAACTTGGGGTCTAAGCCTCAATGGAACAAACAAGCAGTGGGGTGGGCCCCCCCTGGGCCTGGGTCGGAGCACAGCGCCTTCTGCATGGCTGCCTCAACGGCCCACATAACCGGAGCCACTATTTGGCCGGCGGGGATGATAGGTTCAGGAACAGGGTCCCTGTCTGAGCGGTCAAAGATGCGTGACAAGGCATCTGGCTTCATGGTCTTAGAGCTGGGGCGATACGTGAGCCGGAAGTTAAAGCGCAAAAAGAATAACGCCCACCGGGCTTGGCGAGAATTACGCCTCTTGGCTAGCTGCACGTACTGCAAGTTTTTGTGATTTGTCCAAACTGTGAACGGATGCTCAGCTCCCTCCAACCAGTGATGCCACTCCTCATGGGCCAGCTTAACTGCCAAGAGTTCCTGTTCCCCTACGTCATAATTTTTCTCGGCAGGTGATGCACAAGAAAAATACGCAAAGGGGTGCATCTTGTGGTCGGAGATAGCTGGGAGAAAATGGCACCGGCGCCCAACTGAGACGCGTCCACTTCTACCACAAAAGGAAGAGAGGGGTTGGGCGTGATAAGAATTGGCTGGGAGCTGAAATGCCTTTTAAGCTCAGCGAACGGCGCTTCAGTCCTCAGATTCCATTGGAACCGAGAGGAAGGTGTTTTCTTTGTAAGCGCGGTAATAGGTGCGGCTACCGTACTGAAGTTGCAGATGAACCGCCAATAAAAATTGGCAAATCCTAAGAAATGCTGTTAGGGAAAACGGAGTGGGCCAGTTCTTGACGGCCGAGACTTTCCCAGGATCCATTCTAACCTTGCCATCAGCCACAATGTGTTGGTGTGAAAAACACACTTTTCCGCCTTAACAAAAAGCTGGGTTTTGAGCAGCGCCTTCAGAACTTGCCTAACGTGGCTGATGTGAGCGGGAAGATTAAAATGTCATCGATGTAAACAAAGACAAATTTATCAGGCATCTCCCTAAGAACATCGTTCATGAGCCCGAACGGCATCACCTGGTACTCGCAGTGTCCCGAGTGAGTGTTAAATGCTGTTTTCCATTGATCGCCCTCGCGGACGCGAACGAGGTTGTAAGCTTTGCGAAGGTCAAACTTGGAAAAAATAGACATCCCCTGGAGGCATTCAAATTCATGAGGGGGAGAGAGTAACGATTCTTTTTTTTATTTTTTATTTTTAAATTTTGTTTCTGATTTTTTCCCTTTATCTCCCAATTTAGTAGCCAATTGAACCCCTATTCTAATTCAATTCCCCCCCGTGTAGCAACCGCTAGAGAACCACCGCTGCACAACCCCGTCAATCGGCACTTTTTTCAGGAAGGACGCTACGTCCTCTACAGGGCGCAGCTCCTGACCGTGACACGCCCTGGGTCCCCCTGTGTGCAGCGGTTCTCTCCGAGCCCCTCCCCCCACCCAGAAGCGACCGCCAATTGTCGCCTCCACAGGGCACCGGCCACGCTCGGCTATGGCAGGACCGGGGCGCGAACCCCGATCCTCGGAGTACAACTGCGCTGACTGAAAGTCAGCGGTCTTTACCGCTGTACCACCGCGGCGAGAGTAACGATTCTTGATTGTAATTTCATTGAGTCCCCTGTAATCAATGCACGGTCTGAGACTACCATCCTTTTTTTTTTACAAAAAAGAACCCTGCCCCAGCCGGCGAAGTGGAGGGCCTGATGAAGCCGTTAGCCAGGGATTCCTCAATATATTGCCTCATAGCGGTACTCTCAGGAGCCGAAATAGAGTAAAGCGCACCCCTAGGAAGAATAGTGCCCGGATATAGGTCGATAGCCCAGTCATAAAATCTATGAGGAGGCAAGGAGATGGCGCGTTGCATGCTTAAGACCTCAGAAATGTCCGTGTATTGCTGCGGCACGTTAACCGGCAATAGAAATTGAAGAGCCCTGCCCACCTGAGTACTTTCACAGTCTGAGAAGGAATCAAGTGGCATGTCCCAGTCGATCTCAGAGTGGGAGGTTTCCTCACAAACTGTGTCCATCCGCAAACCAGTCCCAGAAAAGACTCTCCCTGGTGTTCTGAGACGCCGCCACCAAATCGTGAACACCACGAGGAGCACTCCTCTTCCTGCTCACTATCTGAACAAGAATCGGGGTAAAAATCGGGGAGCCCTCCTGAAGTAGTTAGTCTATTTTTAAAGCAGTGAGATCTGCACTGACGACCACACTGGAGAATAACCACCCCATATGCCCCCCAGTCAATATAAGGCTTTTGCTGAGCCAGCCACGAATGTCCCAGTACTAGAGGGTATGTGGGTGAATCCACTAAAAAAAATTTAATCGACTCCATATGGCTAAGATACGAGATGGCCATATTTAAGGGAATCGTAACCCGATTAATGGTTACCCGTGCCCAAAGGACGGCCGTCTAGAGCTGTTACTAGCCCTGGAATCTATAAACGCGTTACAGCTGGGAGAGTGTTTCCTCCAACTCAGCTGGATTATCAATTGGGTTTGAGGAGAGGTGTCATTAAGTCTCACTGGGGACCTCAATCTCCCTTGCGAGACTCCCCTTTTCCCGCTAGCTTGGGACACTGGTCTCGGAGATCACCTGCGAATTTACAGTAACAACACCAGATGTCTCGCGACTGAGTAGTTTTGGAATCGCGTACTGTGATTGTTGGTGTTGTGATGGTAAGAGTCAGGGTGCGGACGCTGTCTGCCAATTCGCGCAGTCACCCTGATAATGCAGCTGAGTAGAGAGCTGCGCCTGCTGAGTGTGCAGAGTTTGAACGGAGGCCTGAAGAGCTCTAATGCCCTCCTCATGGGTGGCGAGGGCCGCCCCCTGAGTACTAAGGATTTGTCCCAGACCTGGAGCTGTCGCTGGTACCTCACTAGAGTCTTTCATATTCTGTCAGGGCGTGCTGGGTAGGAGGACCAGGCGCTACAGTGGGGATCTTAAAGTGCTGTGAACAGCACCACTAGAACAGAGGCTGACTCTGTGAAAGGGACGTGTATTGGAATCAGTGTTTTGGTTTCTTTTGTCTGTTCTTTAGCACCACCTTGTGGTGATTTCAAATAGCAGCACTGAAGAGGATGTGAGGTAATACTAAACAGGAAGTAGTGTTCAGGAAGTGATTTTTCCCCTGTGCTCGTAGAGTGAGCATCACATTGTGACAATCCTCGTAATCCTATGCCTTAAAGTCCACAAAACGGCTTCATCTGTAAGTCATCTACTATTTGCAGTTATATTAACATGATTATGCTACTATTTCTTGGGTTTGAGTACAGTATTTTTGATAATGGTTAGTTTATTGTCAACTATATTGTGGATTAGTGCATGGTGGTTAAAGCATTGGTGCTTGCGTGAATGATATTTACTGTTGTATTTTCATCCTTTATTACATACATTGACATACCTTTAAGCACCTGTTCACATAGGTTTGTCAGTAATCTTTTCTCTACTGATGTACTAGAGATATTCTGTAGTACTTACAAAAGCACTTACTTGTTTGTACCTTTGTGTTCTTTTTCGCAGTTTTACAAAATGACATATTTCCGCAATTAAATTCTGCCAAACACAACAATCTGTCTGTTCCTTGGAGGATGCAATGCTGGGAATATAATGTTAAGCTAGCTGTATAGCTGAAAAAACTACGTTGCCTGCAACAACTTTTAGCGAGGACAGCATAGGACGAGAAAAACCAAAAAGAAAACCAGACTCCCTCTCTCACGTAGAGAGGATGTTTTTAGGGGGAGAATACAGGGAGAATGAAAAACAACTCGCAGTAAGGTGAGCAAACTCGTAACCACAAGAGATGAGCAGATCCTCTCTATGAACAAAGAAATGCGATAACAAATAATAATCCGGAGCGGGCGATAAGGCTTCGGGATAAACAGCACGTAAAGAAATAACAGTAAACAGTATAGGAAAGCAATCTAAACAGAGAGGTAAAACAGGAAAGGCGAAGAGAACTGTCTCGGACTAGAGAGACAGAACGTAACACAAAATAAAGGCAGAGGATAGAAAAGAATATGAGATTTCCTAAATAACTCTAAGACAGCCGAGCCACGTCCCCCGTTGCTTCAGGAACTTTGTGTTTAAGGCAAAGAGGTCAGCTTGATCAATCTGTCTTTGTACCGTACTGGCATTCCGTGTCAAACAAAAAACAATATGAAAGCGTAGAACAAAGAAGACACAAGGTTTAAATAAGGAGTGAAAATGCAAAATGCAGTGCAGGTGAAAACACTGAGTAGCAGGACAAGCAAAAACACTGGACGGATAACAAAAACCAAAAGAAAGAGGACGCTACACATGCGCTCCACAGAGAAGTCAATAAAAGAAGAGCAGGCTGAGAAACCATGACAAGTTGAGAATGTAAAAAAAAGATGGCGTGATTTTTGAAAAACTTTCCTACGACATAGTGCAGGAAAATGACACGGAAGTGGTCCAACTAAGGAAAGAATACTAAAACAGATAGAATAACAGGTGGAAAAATCCCTGCAAAATGAGCAAGTCATGGGGGTGGGAGGAATAGACACGGATGAACTTGTAATGGGCGAAGGCCACAGAGAGTCTGGAAGTACAACTGTATTCACAATTCATTATACCTATTGACTGCACAGGCACAACAATTGTGTACATTGTTTAAATTAAGACGTGGGTTTTTATACTGCTAGCTGATGACTGCAATAGAAGTATTGATATCAATAAAACAAATAGGCTATCATTTCATATTATATCTGAAAATAAGTGAAGTGATTAGTAGAAGCACGTGTGAAACATTTTAAAGGGAATAATGGGGGTCTCCTTTCGAGTGCTATACATAAGAGGATACTTTTTTTCTGCTGCGTATACAGCCCGACACCTTTCTCCAGCATCCTGAGTGTGAGCTATAGGCTATATCAGCGCAGGAAAATTACCGTCTGCTTCAGGAGTTCTCACGCAAAGAGGAGAGTCACAATTACTGCATGCTTTAGTAAATCAGACAGAATACTTAATTGGCCTAGTTTGAATAATCTCTCCGCCCTCTTTTAGCGCGTTCACTCCAGGTATACATATGCATGAACACATTTAACTATGCATCAAATGGAAAGTCGCAGAGTGATGTAATCCCTTTAGTAAATCCGACGTAGGTATTGCGACCTTGTAGCGACTGCTTTAGTATCGGAAAAGCAGTCACAGTCCTTTAGTAAATCGGGCCCTAAGATTAACCAATAGGCTCCATACTTTGTTGAACACGTGTTTAAGTTCTTTTATAATTTTTCCTTTAGACATATTAACAATGCAGGTTTGGCTCATTGTCATCTACTTTGTCTTCAAATTCTTAATTATCTACCAAATGGTTAGTTTTCCTGGTCATGTGTCCACATTTTCACAAATTAGATTCACCTGTCTATAATTTGATCAGTTAAAAAATTCAGTTACCTCTTTTTATGTAATTGTTTGCAATATAGCACATTAAGCACAATGTGAACATGTGACTTTTATTCTTCATACAATGCATTGCTATTTCTGACATAATGTGGTTTAAGGATGTAAATAATCCCTCTAAACATGAAAAGTACATAATTAAGAAAAATTTAAATTCTGGGATTGCAATTGTGGTTGGAATAAGCATACACAGGGGTCCCACCAAGTTTGGGAACCACTGGCATAGAGCATCAGTGAGGGGCATCCAGGCCGAGTGAACCCACAGTGTCTGATATGGAGAACCAGCAGGGGTGTTGGATGTTCTCTGAGGAGGCAAATGGGTTTACCTGCGCCTTTCCAAACCTCCTAGACCTTGAGCACCACCTGAGGGTGGAGCCTCCATTCCCACTCCAGCTGGCGATCTCTGGAGAGCATATCCACTGCTGTGTTCAAAACCTCAGGTATGTGGGTTGCTCTCAGGAAGAGCAGGCAGACCTGGGCCCACATTAACAGCTCTCGGGCCATTTTGTGCAGGTGCAGAGAATGTAACCCCCCTTGGTGATTGATGTAGGCCACCACTGTTGTATTGTTTTGATCACACTGCAGATGGGGCAAGATATGCCAGAGGGCCAGACAAATGCCTTATGTTCCAGCAGATGTGCTGCCCGGTCCAAGGGGGCTCCAGCGGCCACTGGCTGCCATGCCTCTGTACACTATGCTCCAACTCTGTGATGGACTGCTTACACCTACCCCCTTCATAAGGAAGGAGTGGGAACACCACCTTCTCAGGGTCGCCATACACTCTCCCATCACCAGAAGGCTCCCATCACCAGAAGGCGTCGGTGCCTGTCTGACTTCGGGTGCACTCAGTGAGAGTTGAACCACAGTGGGGGGGGCTCGGTGGTGGTGCTTCTTGCCACTCCGCTGGTTGCCACTATGCTGCCTCTGGTGCCGGTCCGACAGTGAGGGGGGGGGGGGGGACCGAGACGCTGCTGGAGAGCAGGTGAAAAATTATGCTTAGGCTTCCAGTGTGTCTGGGGCGTGCAGAGGCCATGAACTCTTGCAGGGTAGACCTGTCTTTGCATAGCTTTGCAGTTTGCTGCAGGAGGCTGTCGACCCCCAGGCCAAAGGTGATTCCTGGAGCGAGGGGAAGCTCCAGAAAAGTTTTCTGTGCTGGTGGTGGGAGCTTCAACTAGGAAAGCTAAAGATGGCGATGTGACGCCACAACAGATGCCAATGCCTTGCCATTGGCTCTTGCTATGTCAGTCTGAAGCAGTGTGAGGAGCTTTGAGAGCTTGGTAGCTTCCCTAAGCTAGTCCTCATTCCCAGCTGGGTGATTAGGGAAAAGCTTAGCCAGGTAAACCTGCAGCAGGGAAGCAGCATTCGAGAGGCGAGCCGCAATGGAAAGGGAAGCGAAGGTCATCTGCAGGTGGTCATTGCTGACTCTCTCAGGGGCTGATTTCAGATGGGGCACCTTGCCAATAATTTTTTTATCAGGAAGAATCATAGCTGCCACCATATGGTCCATGATCGGGGACTTTTTGAAACTCCGAATGAAGTGGCACAAGCCAAAGCAAACAAGCGATAGCAGAGCACTCAAGGGAAAGGCTAGATAGATAGCTGCTCCAAGCTATTGAATAGCTGCAAGTATACTTCTGCACACAGCTCTTACCAAGGCAAATCTCTAGAAGCATACTGAGAAATGGAAAAGAAAGTATTAGTGCTATCACGGCTATTTAAGGAGGCTGGCCACAGCCGTAGCACTATCTATATACAGGACTAATCGAGAAATACTACCTCAGAGTATATTTTGCCGCATGGAAGGATACCATAATGGAGTGATCCAATATAGTGAAACATAACCATGATGATGTTCTATCATAAATTATCAGCAAATCAGCACTCAAACAGCAGCCTCTAGCCAATGACAATGTGTCACTTGAAATTGAAGGCAAAAACAACCATGGTAACCCCAAAGGCTGGAGTGTTTAGAAACTTATTGAATGCCTTAGGTCAGGGATACTGAAATCTGGCCCAAAAAGCCGATACCATTTCTTGTTTTCTTTTATACCTGGCCAGAAACGCCACTCTCCTCATGTCCCAGGTCTAAATCTGAACACTCAGTTGAAACTTTGGAACTTGCTTTGTTTTTGGTTTAAACTTCAACTGACACATTGTGATTCATTATACGGTCCTGGATTACTGCCTTGACTGATTCATTGAGCGTTTATGGTGAAGTGCCACAGAGACGGGTATTTCAGTGGTATCGTTAACATCGAGAGTGAATTCCAAAAGAATATTTTACACTTTTTGTTAGCACTTTATATCAAGGTCACCATTATTGAATACATCATTATAGCAGATAGCAACCTAAATTGCACTGTGTAATGCCGAACAGACGTCAGTTACTTTAATACAGCAAATACAGCTGAACACATGCTTTACACCTTTAATCTATTTTCAGTGAGCATTCATAATCCATTAACAATGATGGACTTAATTCATGCTAAAAAACCAAACTGCACAACAATGAATGGAAATTACCTTAATAAATTACAATGGTCCTGAACAGACCATTTGTATAAAGTGCTACCCAAACATCTATTTATTTGTGGAATCTGGATTTGTGAAAATAAAGGTAAACCTTCTGTGGTACAAATAGGTTGTTCTATATTATACATTTTTTGAATCCCCATTAGCTGTTACTGTTGTGCAGCAGCTACTTTTTCCAGAGTCCACATATATACACAATGATAGTAGATAAATTATTCATTCTAGGTAATTATTAATTAAGAAAGGCCTCAGGCCCTGTAGTGGCAGGTACGAACTGAATCACTGACATCCCCTTGTGAGGTGTTGAATGTTTTTTTCTCTGTCTTTTTCTCTTTCCCTCTTTTTATTTAACTGTCTTTCTCTCATCTTCTGTCCTTCTTTTTCCTCTCTTCTTCTTTTTTGTTGTGGTTTCTCCCACTGTCTGTCTTTACTCCTTGTGACACACGATCCGTTCGCTTGCCCCAGTTTGAGGGGTCGGAGAGCTGGTCGGTTTCCCATCATGCTGTGAGTTCTTACCGCCACTCTCCGCTGCGATGTGCCGGGACAAGGACAAGAGCCCTGCTGCCTTACCTACATGCCTAAACTCTCTCCCCCTCCCTCTACCCCTCCTCCCACGTCCCTCATTCTGCACCTTTGGCTGGCCTTTCTCAGACAGCATGGTACAGTGGATTGGATCGGTGTGCGGAACATGAGGTACTCGTATCAGCTTCGGCTGCCACAAAATGAAACACAGACTAACCACACGCTTCATTTTTCTGGCTGGTATTTCTGTAACCCAGAGTAAAAAAAAAAGTGAAATGTCTGTTTTTTCCCAGTATGTTCCTCTCATATAAACATATATGGTCTCACTTTCTTCACACACCCGCTCCTCAGTGTGTCTGTGCGCGCTGCCTGGGCATGTGTGCCTGCTCTTATTGTTAGCGCGGGATCCGGATGTGCTCTCATGTGGTCGGCGGTGCGAGGTGTGTCCTGTCCCCTTGCTGTGGCCGTGCCAGCTGGTGGTGGGCAGGACGTGCCCTGTGGCGGTGCCAGCAGTGGGCCGGTAGGGCCAGGGGCCTGGCTCCGCATCCCCCCTCCCAGCCCCTGCCTCGGGACCACTAATGGGGGAATGGAGGCCGTCCATATGGCCACTCAGGGGAGCGGGACCTTGGATGGACGCGATATCAGGCAGGATGGTCCAGGTTTAGGCCTGGGTCTCATCAGCAGAGCGGGGTTATGGATGCGTTAGGTAATGGGACAGGGGCGGGAGGGACGAGGTCCTTTGTGTCTGCCCTGGGGCAGAGGGGTGTGCCATGGACCTCACAGCTGTTGCACGGTTCAGCACAGGCCATTTTGCATCACCTGCCATCTCTGACGAGGGCACGGCAGTTTGTCATTAGCCATTAGCTAGGCAGGGCTTTTGCCCCTCAGAAATACAGGTGTTGATACCAAATAACAACCATGGAACATTATATTTGTACACAGAATAATGTACATTTACATCAAAGGTTATTAAACTCTTACACCTTGGGGCCCGGTCATATCTGTGCCTTTTCCCATGTGTCAGTTGTTAGACACTGCCTTTCTAATGTTTTTGGAGTTTTCTTTTGAAGATGGTAAATGTTGTCCCCTCATGGATGAGACTCCTGTAAAAAGACATGCCCAGGGCTGATTTATTTACAGGAAACAGTGAATATCTAATGTAAACTCCATTGATTTGTTAATGGTTCATTATCAAATGATATCATTTACATTTCTGGGGCTGTTCAGACACAATTCACGACCATCTTGTCACATCCCTGTGACTGACATCTCATCACCCGCTTTTTTGAAATATCCATTTGTCTGGTGGATATTTTATATGGGCTAGGGACATAGGGATGTGATTATAATACATTTGAGGAGGATCTGCTGGAGTATCTGTCAAAGGTGTCCTGTTCTGTTTTGCCTATGAAGGCTTTTGTGATGTCACAAGTGGTGAGCAGGGATGAGAGTGATGTCATGAACTGGTGCCCCCCACCCACTCCACCATTGTTCTGTTAAAATTCCACCCACGGAGCCTTTTCCTCCTCCTGGTAAATTGAGGCGTAATCAGAATACCGTAACAATCACTTAAGGTGAGATTGTTTTTAGTTTTTTTTAAAAGCAAGGCCTGGGAGTCCTGTTTAATCTTTGAAAGAGAAGGACGTTTTTCTGCAGGAGAGTCAGCTGCCAGAATACATCAGATGAAGACCAAATGCGCAAAGCAGTACCACCCGAAAAGCTATGGAGGCCGGCGCCATCCCTACTGGGCCTGCGCTGAACAAAGAAGGTGTTTATGTGTTCCTGTGTCTTATGGCAGGTGTGCATGATGCCCCCCCCTTCCGAATGGGACCCCCCCTTGCACAGAGTTTCATCTCCTGTTCCTCTCCGGTGTGTCACCTTGGGAGCATTCGGTTTGCGTTTGCACGAGTGTGCACGCTGCTCCCCTCCTCTCCTAGTCAGCCACACACGCAGATGAAAATGGAACTAAAACTACCACATCAGCGAGACACCTGCAATTTGTAATGCAGACCTAAATAGAGAAAAACCGACTCCAATTATTAAATTCAGCAAAAAAGAAAAAAATTGTTATAAAATGCGTCTTGATATGAACTTGCCCTGGTTTCTCAGTGTTCTTTAAAGAGAGAGTGAGGCCGGCCTGTTAAAACAGGTCACTCCCTTCTCCCTCCCTCCTTCCTTCTCTCCGTCTCTTTTTGGAAGTGGAACAAAAGCCCCCCCCTCACACAGACACAGACACACACACACACTCACAAACACCCCACACACACACTTTATTGATGACAGCTGCCGTGAAACACACTCACGGAGTGAGAGAAATGATGTGTCAGTGGAAGGTCCTTTAGCGCGTGCCGCTAATCTGTCACACGCGGTTTGTTGTTTACCGTTCTCTTGCTCGCCGACTGCCCGTCACCGGGCCGGCGCGCCGTAATGGCGACAGATGCTGACCCACGGAAGTGTGAATCTTGCCCATTTCCCCCCGCTGCCAACCTGTAAATTACAGCTATCGGGAGTAATTAGACCCGATAAAGCCCTTCCAAGCTCTGCACCCTGCGCTTCCCTCCCACCCCTCCTCTTGGCCTGGTTGTGACACGAGGAACTGGGATCCAGAAGGTGGAAGGATACCGCCGTTGACTGATCTGGCCATTAAAAAATAATATACATGTACTGTATATATCCGCTCTGTCTTTGTGAAGAGTGGACTCCTAAAACAAGCCCTTTTTAATTGCAGAATAACGTTATTTATTATTGTCTCTGACTTACCTGTTCAGGGTGCCTGTCATCACCTGTTTTTGTTCATTAAGTCGTGGCCAGTTTTATAGAGGTTTGAACACCTGAATGAAGGTCAAAGCAGCCACATGTATCCGGGCCTTTACCCTTACCTGGGGACGGCAAGGCGGACGTAACACATTTGTTTAACCTTTACCTGGGAACGGTAAGGCCAACATAACACATATTTTTAACCCTTACGTGGGAACGGCATGGCGGACCTAACACATTTTTTAACCCTTACCTGGGAACGGCAAGGTGGTCGTAACACATGCTTTTAAACCTTACCTGGGAATGGCAAGGTGGTCGTAACACATGTTTTTAACCCTTACCTGGGAACGGCAAGGTGGACATAACAGGTGTTTTTAACTCTTGTCTGAGAATGGCAAGGCGGACGTAACACATGTTTTTAACCCTTACTTGGGAACAGCAAGGCGGACATAACACGTGTTTTTAACCCTTACCTGGGAACGGCAACTGACTTAACGTGTTTTTAACCCAACTGGGAACGGCAAGTCGGACGTAACACATGTTTTTTACCCTTACCTGGGAACGGCAAGGTGGACGTAACACACGTGTTTTTACCCTTACCTGGGAATGGCACGGCAGACATAATGTGTGTTTTTAACCCACCTTGGAATGGCAAGTCGGACGTAATGTGTATTTTTAACCCACCTGGGAATGGCAAGGCAGACATAACACATTTTTTACCCTTACCTGGGAACGGCAAGGCGGATGTAATGTCATATATCAAGAGACTTCCTGGTTAAATAAAGGTTAAATAAAAACAAATTTAAATAAAAAAAATGTGTCTTTTTAACCCACCTGGGAAAGGCAAGGTGGACATAACATGTGTTTTGACTTTCGTTTTGCTCAGCTGTGAAATGATTGTGTTGTGAAGTACATGAAGTTGCAAATACAAAATGTAATTTGTGCAAGTGTTTCTGGGATCGCTGCACCAGAGAGTTACAGTTAAAATCAGTCCTGGAAATAAGCAGCTTCTTATTTCTTCTGTATGTACTATTGAACACTTTGTACCAACCAACGCTTATCAAAGGCTTTTAATAAAAAATGGAAAACGGAGGCAAATGGTGAAGTCGAGTGAGCGCGCACTTTAGCGAGGTTTTATATGAGTAAAAGTTTCTGCTGTTGCCATCTGAACTTTTAAAAGTACCCTGATTGCCACAGCAGCTGCCCCCTGCCAGCGGGGCGCACGTCATATGGCATTATGGTCCTCCAGTGCACCCCTGCATCCACCCTCTCTTCCCTCTCTCTATCTGGTCAGCCCCATCCCGTCCTCATGAGCTTTCTCTGTGGTACAGCACTGATCCGAAAGGGGCAGCCGGGCCTGGCAGGTGGGAGGGCGGCCGGCGAGGCTCGGACCCCGCCCTGACCCTCACTCTGGCATCTGTGTACAAGCTGCTCACTCCGGCGACCACCGCTGCCAATATAAAACTTAAGTCTTGAAAACGGAGTGGGGGGGCCTCCTCAAGTAATTCGGCTGGTGCAAAAGGTCACACAGCCAGTGCTTGTCATCTCCTCCTCCCCCACACTCATCCCTCAGCACACACTTCCTGGCCATCCGAGCCAATCGCCATACACCATGGACATCCTCCGCCACCAATGCCAGGCTTCAATCTGTCACCCTGAGCACTGGGGTGTGCCACCCCGCCGGCCAGCTTCCGCACACCGCCGTAATGGCTTCTGGCAGACCCCGGAATGAGAAGGTAATGGGAAGAGAGGAAAAATAAAAGTGGCCAGGCTTTGGGGGGGAAGGTTTAGAAATCCCTCATCCCTCTCCCTTCCACCCAAACACACTCCCCCTTCCCTCCCCTCTCCACCCTGCATAACCCACCCCATCCACCTTCCAACCCACCCGCCCCCCGCCCAGTCACTTTGCGAGATTCTTCAGTGAATAAATGAGTCGTTTTAATCCGACTGACAAGCTGGCACTGCCCAGTTCTGCCCTCCATCTGTACTGGCGAGCCGTGCAGTGGCGAGCTGCGCACTGGCGGGCCACAGGCAGCCCCACATACCCATCCAAGACTCAGCTTATCCTGGCTACCGTTCCGGGGACAGAAGGGGAGAGAGCGGCACGCAGCCACCCCCCTCTCCAACCACCAGCTATTTATATAAGAAAGGGGATTAGCTTCTATAAACTCTGATGGATTGCAGAGAAAAGAGAGAGAGAGAGAAGGAAAAAATAAATCTTTCTGCCTTGTTGGTTTGTGTTTTCCCACACTGTACCGATGCCCATAGAATGATGTCATGTCTTCTTGCGTCCCCATTTTGTGCCATCGCGTTGGAGGCGATGCAGAAATTGCTTGTGTAGTTTCTTTGTTCTGTGTTGGTCTCAGTTCTCTGTGTGTGTTTTTTTGTGTGTGTGCTTTAGTCTGTTTATTTTTGTTTGTGTTTTGTGTGTGTGTGTATGTGTCTTTGCTCTGATGGGCAGGGCCTTGGCTGCCTCAGGTGACCCGGACAGGTGAGTTTAGTTCCCACTCATCTCAGCTTCTCTGTCCGACCGAGAGCTCAGCTGGAGGATTACAGCATGCGCACGCGTCTCTGTGATCTGTGAGTGTAACTTAAGAGTTCATGTGAGAAACCTCTCTCCTGCCCCACACACACGCACACCACCACACACATAGGTACACACATACAGCTACATCACATGACCATGCATATGTGCACATACATACACGCATATGACGTCACGTGGCGCTGTAATGGGGACATGTAGTCCAGCTGTCTCGTGTTCGTGTTTGTTAATTTGAATGTGTTTTTTTGTTTCAGGCATTTGTCTTTGTTTTTTTCATGCGCTGTGTCTGTAGTGGGAAGGGGAAGCAGGCTGGAGATTTTTCAGGGCACTCCTGCTGCTTGTTTTGATAATATTGACGAATTGTCTAGTCGATATAATTTTGTTTGTGGTCGTTACCATGGAGACGCATTTGTAACAGCTCGGGAATGTCCGTTGGATCTGCAGACTGCAGCAACAAAGTTACCATTGCTCTTCACCGGAGTTGAAGATGTCGGGACTGATCCGAGAGTGCAGGCAATCTTCAAAAGGCAACCAGGGAAGGAGAACATAATGCGGGGGAGGAGTGAGGAGACGACTGTGAAGATTGACGCAGTTGGGTGCTCCGTTTCGGCGGTGTACAGAGACCGCGGCACTGCGTGTATGGAGGAGAGTCGTGGAGGCGGAGTTTGTGTGTTGGACTGCTTGGTGACACTGGACATCTCAGGACAGCGGGGGCTATTTTTAAGATGTATTGCACTTTAATTCACTTGATTGATGTAATGATTCTGTTGGATGTCTTTGTTTGATATGTTTGTTTGTGTGTCAATGTCTTTTTTGTTGTTGCTGGGGCTACAACTGAAGTTCCCTTGCGGGAAAATAAAAGTAATTCTATTTTATTCTATTCTATTCTATATACAGTGAGCACCATAATTAATTGGACAGTGACACATTTTTTTGTTATTTTGGGTCTGTACTCTAGCACTTTGAGTTAGTAAGGATACAATGATAATGTGGTTGAAGTACAGACTGTCAGCTGTAATTTGAGGGTATGTTCACCCATATACGTATGACAAACCGTTTAGAAATTATAAAACCTTTTGTACATAGTCCCCCCAATTTCCAGGCATCAAAAAATATTGGACAGTTTAACATAATGTAGAATAAAGTAATAATTTTTAATATTTGGTCACATATCCTTTGCATGCCATGACTTCCTGATGTCTTATTTTCTGGTACTCTTACAAGCGATACTCTAACCTCTCTGAATTTGAATGGATCTCTATGGGAATTGGGGGGTGGGACTCGATTTAGCTGTAAATTATGCTGGAACAGTATGGAATACATGGTTGGTGAAATGGCTGTAAGTCATGAAGGGTCTGAGGTATCAAACAAGCCTCAAACCATCACTCTGCTGCCAGATATGCAGTAGATATGGATGGATCACTTCAAGGGTTGTTTCTCCTAACAAATTTTCCTATTGAACTCTATGGAAAAATAAGTCAGGAGAAGAAACCCTTCAAGTTATCCATCCATATGTACTGCATATCTGGCAGCAGAGTGATGGTTTAAGGCTTGTTTTATTTATATTAATCCTATCTCCAGTTCAGCCTTGGTAATGGACATTCCTAGTTTACAAGCATGGCTCGAGCCTTTCTGCTGCCCTAGGTGAGATTGTGGACCGGGTTGTGGGTGTATTGGCGGACCGGTGGGGGGTGGGGGTGTTTATAGCAATTGCAGAATGGGGGGGGGTTTGTTGGCAACTGTCATGGATGCAACCTGTTGATCCCCCTTAGTTTTCCATGTTTTGCTCGTGTTAACCTTATCCTTAAACTAGTGTAAGATCTGGTGTTACAGAAGACAACATATTGTTGTTGACTATTCTGTGCAAATACCTCCTTAGGACTGAAGTTTGGTATAACTTTGGGTTGTGTAGTTACCTGGCCATGATATGAGTCCAAATGGTGGCGAAATATGTTAGTTTGTTGCTCTGTTCTCCCCTGGGGTGATAATCCAGAATAGGGTATTTGTCACTCTCCGGCACAGCTGTCGGCAATCAGGCAATTGGTGACGATTGATTGTGTGATTGTTTGTATGAATTAACCAATTGCCTTGATTGTTCAACAGTGAGCCTGAGAACCTTGAAAAGGAGCCTTCTGTGAGTTGAGAGGGAAGAACAACTGAGATCTAGAGGTCTTACTGTGTGTTGTCTTGTAAATAGAAAGACGGAAAATAAAAACCCCGTTCTTCTTACCCAAGCTGGGCTGGACTCTGATTCATTCACGCGAGCAGTATGGCTCACTTCGCCACAAAGACAAAAATACCTTGTTTTTGCCTTAGGGACAACAGGTTTTTAAAACTAAAACATAGGCTCCCTTGTTTTTGGCTGGTATGTAAAGTATGAAATTTCAGGTGAATCGTAACTTGTGCTTAATTAAGCGCGGGTTTACGTAACGGCCCCTCGTTGACTCCTCTCATCTCGCCTGCGAATGCCATGGTAGGTAGGAAGAATGCCATTTCCCGCTCGCGCTGAAGCTCACCCAAGCCTCCCGCTTCTCACTGCTTCCAGCTCAGTGGGTATTACTTTTTTCTATACGCTTGTTTTTCTGTTTAAAGATCCCCTGCGGATCCAATTGCGGCTTATCCCCGAAACAGGAGGTTATGACTGTTTGATCCAACGGTGCTAAAGCCATGCCAGTTATGTGCTGGGCTTTTGATATTGCATATTCACACCAGTGGGTCCGTGAGGAAAATATCAGGCTGTTTACAGGGTTTGGATAAAAGATGCACTGCAATGCCGTCACAATTTATTATTTTATAGAAAGCTATTGACCGCAAAGCTTTATTATATTATTACCTAGATTACATGATGAGATTTTCTGTCAAATACCTGATTTCATTTTAACCATTGACATTCTGTTTGATGTATAAAAGAGGCCTTTTTCCCTTAGAGTGGCTTCCAACCAAGTCCCACTGCATGAAGGAGCAGCTTTTGATTATTTGGGCTACAGCTAGATTATGACAGCTGGGCAGCACTGAAAGCCAAGATGCTCTCAAACTGAAATAATTCATTGACTTATTCAATAAAGTAGGCTAATATCTCAAAATGGTATTTAATGTATAATTAATCAATTGGGCAGTGACAGTGTAAAGGGACAACAAATGTTTTGAAAGCCCTGCATCGTAAGGATGGGGCGGGGGGGGGGGGGCGGGGTCCTGGAACCAAACCAGGGCAGGGGTTTCTCTGTGTCTGAGGGTCTTGGTCTCTGCACGAAAGACTTTTAGCAGTATATCTGCCTCTTAAGCAACTCGGCTTTAAACGAGTGCTTTGTGAGCATGTTGTCATTATTATTCATCACAAATGAATACTTAAGCACCAATCCCCCCCCACTGACCACCCACCCCCTAGTTTTTGGTCATCGCTCAGCCCCCCTACCCACAACCCCATGGGTTCACGTTGAGCTCACTATTCCCTGGTGCACGGTGACCATGTTTTTATAGGAAATATATACAGCTAGCCTGAAATGTGCAGGCCTTGCAGGATGGGGTTTGGACACCCTGGCCCAGGCCCCAGATTTGGAATGGTGGGTGTGTGAGGTGGAGGGTGGAGAGGTTGGGTGGGGTGCGGACCTCGTGCAAAAAGTCTGCTGAACTGCAAGTCCTCTGCGGCGGTTTTTTGGAAGGTGATCCGGCTCCTTGGCGCCTCCAGTTTTCCTGGGTACGCGGTGTGTTGCGGCGGAGTGCCAAGCGAGTCGGCGGTTCCTGGGCGCGGCCGGCTGATAAATTGCCGAGAATATGCGTGGCGGCGACCTCCGAGGAGCGCTGAGCGGAGCGCCGTCATGCGGCATTGTCGGCTGCATCTGTGACGGGGGAAATCGAAGAGACAAGAGCTGACAGCTTAATTTAGCACCAGAAATCCGGGGAGCAGGGAGTGCACCTGCTGTACTTGGGGTAAGAGATAATTCTGTTTCCCCTTCACCAGGGGTGGATTCTCCTGAGGGGTAAGATCCACCCCCCCCCCCGCCCCACACACACTCCCTGTAACAGCCCCTATAGTGCAACAGTCTGCATGTATCTCTGCTGACCGTGTGTGTGTGTTTGTGTTTGTAAATCCTATTTAAATCAATTTAAAAAAATTATTAAAAGGGAAATGATGTCGCTGCCGGTGTTTGAAAATTGAAATGCAAGTGACTCATTGTGTATCTTTCGGCTGGTCCAGATAGTGGGCTACTGTGATACTGTGGTATTCCATGCCAGTCACAGCATATTATAAATAAAAATGGAAGGTGTTTTGGCAGAATTGACAGAAGAAAGACTATTTCAAAGGCAAAAGGGTTTGGGACCAGCATGGCATGAGGCAGAACGTTGGCGGGAGAACCAAAAAAAACTACCTTGACACTAAAACGACAAAAAATATGCGGAGGCAGTGGCTGTCTATCTAAAGAATAATTATGAAAGGACATCTGCTGTCATTCTATGAATATTTCTTTCCAAAGAGGTGAACTCAAGATAAATGTTAATTGACATACGTAATTGCCAGGCTCTGAGATGATGCTAACGCGTATACGTCGATGAAACGCAACACTCAATGCAATCATCACTGCCTGGCAAGCAGGCTTGCACAGCCGATGTGTAGTCACAACAAAAAAAACGATGCAAACGAGCAGTGTCCCGCGGTTTTGAGGCCACAAGTAGCAAGTATGGTTCTTTCCATGACTTTGGACCAACGAATAAATAAGCTAACGCATAGCAGACATGTTGGTAAAATGTGTTAAAGCCAATGAGCTTTGATTGACTGATCATGATCACTGATCATCTTTTTTCAGTAGGTTTCTGGGAGCCTGGGCGGGAATATTTGTCTCATGTCTGTAAGTCTTCTTCTGCCTACCACGCCATCTCACAGACAAACACACGTGCGCAGACACCCACACACACTCACCCACACATGCTTACACTCACATACACACACACTCACATGCACAGACACCTCTTTCACATCCACGAGAACACAGTGCAACAATAAAAAAATAGCTGGAGCCACAATGAGTCCCGCAAAAGTGTCAGCCAACCTTAATCCTTTTTTAATTTCCTTTTTTCGGGCCTGCTGCAGGGCTTTCCATAATTCCTGCTGGCGGTGATATTGTGGCCCGGGTGACTTGGTGGCAGTGGGAGGTCTGTGTGGAGATTGTAGGTGAGAGTTTACAATAACCAGCCTGATCTCTGTTTGTCTAACACTCAGCTGGGATTTCTAGCTCGTGCACGCGGCATGTGCACGTTCACACAAGGATGTGCAGACTGAAGTGTGTGAACACGCCACATTCACGCAGGGAAGCACACACAGGTAGTTCACATACATGCACACAGGTGCACACATACAGACTGAATTATGAGCACAATTACACTTGAACTCACACTCAAGCACGCCGCCGCACACGAGAATACAAATGCATACTCAGGTATGCATCCTCACAGACGCAGCTATGTGCATGCTAAAAATATTAGAGGTTAAAGTGCTTGCTTGATGAAGGGTTTTTATTTTTTAAATAATTTCTCATTGCAGTTTTATTTCTTCATCCATCCTGGTTAACGCTGCGCAGATAGCTATCTTGCGTATGCAGAAACATGTACTGTATAAAGTAATAATCGCAGATCTGAACTTGCTCGCTCCGTGTGACAGGTCATGCAGTAAATTAAAATGAGTTTCTCAGTGCGCAGACTTTTGCCACGAATGATCCCATTATCACACTTTGATATCATTTCCGGGGGGCTTTTAAATTTTTTTAAATTAGTTAACCCCAATCTGATACCATGAGTTACAATGTTGGTGTTGATTCATTCACCTCTCATTCCCTTTCCAGTTCTTTTGAGAAATTAAGAAGAAAAAAAAGATAATCTAGGTTTCAAAGTATCGCCACAGCATCAGATTTTTTTGGCTTTCCAAAAATTTACATAGTGAAAAATGTACTGGGCTGCCAGTTTTCCAGGACACCCCCTCACAGAAGAACTTTCTTGGTTAGAATTGTGTCGCTTATTGAGCAGCTGAGGTAATTAAATGGTTAGTATACAAACACTCATGCTTAAATTGCCAACCGTTTTTACCATCTGTCCATCACAAAGGTTATTGCAGATTCAGTCGTCTCCTCCGTGTTAATTCAAGTTTGGAAATGCAGAACACAAATTGGTGTTAAGTCAAATAGTGACAGTGAGTGTATGTGCACACAGACTAATACTGAAACCTCTATTGACTGCTTTAAATTTTTTTTGGGAGCTGTTGCTTTATTATTCAATTGTCATTTCTATGTTGTAATTTCCATGCACTCACACACTCTCTCTCGCTCTCTTTCTCTCTCTCACCATAGGTGTCTGTTTTTCCCCTCTCTATTTTCAGTAATATTGAAGGGATTAACCCAGCTGCCCCCTTGGTGGTTACTGTTTCATTTTACTCTTATTAAAAACCTAAGGACCTGCCATATTATTCCTGCTTGAAACTATACCAATAATTGTGAATGTGAGTGTGTATGAGTGAGTGCGTATGTAAATGTGAGTGTGTGTGCGTATGTGTGAGCGAGAAACAGCAAGTAATCATTTTGCACTGTGAAAATGGATATAAGTTCTTCTTTCGGTATCAAATACTGTATATCCTAGTTGCCCAAGTAACCATGTTCTTTTGGTGGTGGTTGGAAAAAGGGCGGTTATGTATCCTCCTTAAAATAATATAACAATAACTAACTCCTGGATTGGCTGATTGCGAGCTCATCTGTTGAGCTGAACATGAAGTGTTTTCCTCAGACTCACGTCTGCGTGATCCCAACTCACCAACTGCAGTTTGATTTAAAAAATGCTCTTCTGCGCTCGTCTGCATTCGCCTGTGCACATGCTCGTCTGCGCACTGCTCGTCTGTGCACATGCTTGTATGCAGCATGTTCGTCTGCGCACAGGCACATCCACCCTTCACATATCTCTGTCCCTCAAGGGAAGCAATTTCAATCAATCTTCAAATCAGGATTTATCTTCTGAGTACTGTGCATGCTTCAACAGCTATATCACCGAATGTGATCCAAAAGATGTTTGTTCTCCCCCAGCATACGCATCAGCCCTGATGGAGTCTCTGAGAGAGGGCTACTTCAGGTCACCAGCTGCTCTATGTGAGAGCAGTACTGCCATGTCCTACACCACGCCTGGCCTCCTGTCCAGATCCAACCAACAGATCACCAAGGATGAGGTTGTTGGGCAGTACCTATCACAGAAGTCATGGTTCACCACAGGACATTAGGGCTGCATCCCAATATTCTTCACTCCCCACATCCTTTCCTCCACTCCTCACTACCACTCCTCTCCTACCCGGAAGTATACAAAACTGCCTGAACGTTTCGAGTACAAATATTTGCATGTACGGTATACAATGTACCTGACATTGCGGTTTGCGTCGAGACATTCATTAATATATAACCAATAATACATAATTAAGATGTAATCCGCAACATTAGATTAAAACACAAAGAAGGAGTATAGGAGGTGGTAGTGGAGGAAGGGAGAGTGCATTTTTTGATTATTGAGACGCACCCTATAGGAGTAGATAGTGGCTCCTGGTGGAAGCCTTGCAGTTAGAGATTAAAACCAGAGAGAAAATAAAATGTCTTATTTGCAGTTTATTAGAATAGAAATGCAGTTATAATTGCTGTTTTTATTCATATAGGCTACTTGTATATGTTATAAGCCTGCTGGATACTGCTGCATGTAGTCATTAATGTTGCATCAATTTAATAAAGGTATTTTTTACCCATGTAACCTGCAACCTGTGTTGATCTGAATTGTATGACAAAACCAATGTTTTATGTGTTAATTTAAGAGACAATTTGTTTTTATAAATTTTTTATTTATTGATCATCATTGCCCAAATGAGGCCATTGAAAGCCTCTATAAGTTCCTCCTCCTTCTGTAAATTTGTCTTTAAATAGCGGAGATGACACACACTGACAAGGGCTTCCTTATGTGCCGCCACAGAATGCCATAGGCTCAGCGGACAACCTGCCTGTAGGCTGTGTAGCGGTATTGCCTGGGGAAAAAGAGACATTAGTATCTTAAGTCAAACTTGAGAATCTCACAAGTAACAACACAAACTGATTTGGACAGCGATATTGTAACTCATGTGTACTGGCGTTGAGTGGGCCATGTTTCTGCTGGAAGTTAATGTATGCCATCTGAAGTACAAAGATTCAGACAGCAAGCCTAAAAGCCTGGGTGCTCTGTTAAACAGATAATGTCTGGGCTGGGAGTGAGGTTCTCCACCAACTTCCAGAACGCATCCACTTCCCTGCAGCTCATACTCTCCACAGCTGAGGCTATGGGCTGGCACTGCTGCACAAGAAGCCTATCTATCAAGCATTATTAACAGCTTATTAGTAGCCGACAACCAAATCACCTTCATTGTTTTTAAGTTGAAGTCTAAGTTACCATCACATTTTTAGTGGTGGTGTGTGCATTCATTTTTAGCTGATCATGAGCTGTGTATTCTGCACATTTACTATCATTGTCAAAGTTGCAGCTCAACATACCGATCCATTCAAAGTGTAATTGCCTCGCTAGTTATTTAGCTATTAGTTGCATAGTTAAGTTAACAGTACTGTAACTTAGTTCTCACCAGTTCGCCACATGTGCTCCTCAGACCACAACTCCGTCTCTTGCCGCGCCCCGTTGTTTCTCCTCATTCTTGCCTGTTCCCGGTCGCTCTGATGTCTAGCCGGCTTGAAATTTTAAAGCTGCGGTCCATAGCAAATGTTGTAAAGCGGATTTTCCAGCTCATTAGCCTCGACGATGTCTACATTGCGATTCATCTTGATGCTAATTTTGCTTACTTTACTATTCACCAACTCTCGCTCTGTTCGCCCTATCCAATGTAACGTCACCATTCAATTTCCCATATTATTCAAATTTGAGGTGCACATGGCCAATTTCGCTACAAAAATAAACACAGCCTATAAAATCCCATTGCTACGTCAATTTCCAACATATTAATTCACTGGAGAACCTAAAAAATGCCCTTTAATATTGTAGGCTACGTTAGCATTGCAAGCATACGTACAATAATCTGTCTGCAATGTTAGCTAGCAAATCAATTAAAAAACCTTCGCGACTTTAAATACCCTAGTCTAACTATAACTAGTCTAAACGTTACTGATCAAAGTTAATGTTATCTGTCCACGTATCCATCATGATTGCTAACATTACTGTTGCCACTTAGCCTATTTATTGCCGGTAACGTTAATTAAGTTAGTTATACTTTTACGTAGCTAATACACAGTAGTCTGACTTTGACAAGTAGGCTAGTTCAAATATAATGACGTGACTATGGCAATAACGTTTTTCTCAATAACGTTTAACTATGTAAATTAATCTCAACATTACACAGCTGACCCACAGCTACCAAACTGGAACCAAATGAGAACCGTGACGTAGTGATGTGCGAGTTTGAACGAATCGTTTTTACTGACTCAGGAGTGACAAGTCCTCTCCTCCACTAACTCGTTCACTGACTCGCCACTGACATATCTGCTACTTGCTAATACGAACTGCGAAGACGATGCGAGACAACGTGTTACACCATTGTACAACTCTTATATAAACTATTTGTGGAAATGCATCAAGTAAATCACTGTATTAACCTAGCCCTGTGAGAAAGCAACCACTTTTTGGCGCTCGTTTCAACTCCGTACTCGCTCTCCCTGCCCTGAGCTGAAGGTCTGGCTGCACAAATCACTCACTCACTTGCTCTTCCAGCCCGCCCGGAGCTGTCTGACTCGGGTTGCACGAAATAGCGACTCACTCGGTCACCCATCACAGCGCCGGGCTTTGAAGCCAATTTTATTTAGTGGTCAAACCGTGTAATTACAACTTCCAGGTCCGAAAAGCAGTTTTCTTGCACACAATCATGGGAAAAGGAACGGCTATAAAACGATGGATAATTTTTTTTGAGCGTCACAACCCCCGCAAAATAACTTGTTTCACTATCAGAATTTGATCCATTAATTCCGATAACATTTGGAAAGTCTCAAAGTCGCCGCACTATTAAATTACTCTATCCCATTCAGGAGGGCTAAACCGGAAGTTAGACTGACTTGATGACTCGAGTGAATCCAAAACCCGACTCTCTTTGGTGAGTGACTCATACAAACTCGAGTTAGTAAAAAGAGTCGAACCTCCCATCACTACCGTGACACGCTCAGCGCCGCTCACTCCAAAAATGGACGATATCTGCCAACAACTGCTTTTCCTGAAGTGTCCGGATGTGCACAAACTGAAAGACTGAAAGCTAGCTTTTGGAGAATAAAATTTTTACAAACTGAATTTCTGAGAATTGAATTTAAAATCCGAGTTTAACTGAATAGCCGACTGAAATTCAGATTCAAATCACATAATTCAATTTCAAAACGTATATACAAATTCTAATTATGAAATACAAATTCAGTGCAATAAAATTCCATTTCAAAACGTATATACAATTTCAATTTATGAAATACAAATTCTAATTTACTAAATTCAAATTCAGTTTTCTGGTGGCACAAGTTTTACACCATACTCCTCTGCGCACATGCTCGTCTGCGCTCATCTGCACTCGTCTGCGTACATACTTGTCTGCGCAATGCTGGTCTGCGCACATGCTCGTCTGCACTCGTCTGTGCACGGGCCGATGGAAAACCAAACAAGTTTGATCAACCGGCCCACTCGGCGCCAACCTACCAGGGTTGCTCAAAAAAAAAAAAAAAACGCAAAGGAAAACAAACACCAAAGAACACTCACTATAAACCAAGAGACAAAGTGGGGGGGTTGCACCCTCAGGCAAATGAAGGAGAAGGGTTGCGCCCTCAGGCACATGAATGGGAAGGGCTGCGCTCTCAGGCACACGAATGGGAAGGGTTGCGCTCTCAGGCACACTAATGGGAATGAATGAGAAAAAAACCCCAAATTAAACACCATAGCAAAAAGTTCAGAAAAGCCAGACACTAACAAAACAAAGAGTAATACACACATGGAATAAAACAATGCAGAAAACCACAACTAACAGAACTGCAAATTTCTAATTATAATACCATCTGTAGATAAACAAACTAATCAAACAAAGTTCATATCCCGGACCAAAACTAATCAAACAATTCAGATCCCGGACGACGAACCCCCATTATGTTACGACCCCAGTAAATTAGTTTCCCACGAAGATTATATTAGTACAGTTGTAAAAGCAATAGTTACTTAGCAAGCAACAAAACAAAGATGGCGACAACAAATTTTTAGAAATACTGTAGTGATTATTCTATTGGCTGTCACAGCATCACATGTGCACTTACTTACAGTGCAGTCCCTAAGTTTTTGGACACTGACACAATTTTTGTTGTTTCGGCTTTGTACTCCAGCACATAGTCCGCCAGAAGTCTGATATAACGCATAGCAAAAACATTTGCCCAAAAATGGATTTCCGGATCAAAGCGATTTTCTCTATGGAGAAAATTTATTGAGTTTCACATAATCACCCGTCAGTTAGTGATTTAAGCTGCCGTTTAAGACTTGGACGTTTTTATCCGGACACATTTTTCTCTTAAATGGCACTGGATCCACTGAATTTTGATGCTGCTTTCTATCCGAAATAATTATTCAGCGAGCACAAGCTAACACTGCTGCCCATTAAAAAAAAAAATGCTGCCCATGTTATATAATACGTCACAGCTAGCGGTTCTGAGATCTCTGGTGAGACAAGTTTGTGCTAGCTAGCGAACTTTTATGTAACATGGCAGTGTCAATGTGTAGTATGTAATGGCTACTTCCATATAACCAGGCCTTCAATTTCAACATTTTTGGGGCAAGGCCATATGGCCTTCAAGAATCATTGATTTTACAGGGGCAACAAGGCCACCTGGTGGGGCACTAAGGCTATCAACCAAATGCAGGTTTTGGACCATGCTAAAAGTGTGGATATATGGTTCAAATAATTACAGTAGGTATTATTACTTGCCTATATATATTTTTAATTACCCGTAACCTCTTATAACCTACTGTGGCAGGGTGGGCGTGGTTAGCCTCTGCGTGCAGAGAGAGAGTGAACCGAGCGGCTCTCGGACCCTGAGCCACAGCTGTCATAAGTTAATCAGCATCAGGGAGAAACGTAATTGAATAATGGTTTAATTGTTTCTGATTGCTATGACAGTGAGCCGGGGCTTGAAAATGGAGAGACGGGCGGACAAACGGGACTGGCTGGAGACGGAGGAAGTAATAGCTTCGAGAAGCCAGAGCCAGAAAAGTAAACTTAAACTGAAAATTAAATATACCCAAGCGGGGTGTGCAAATACGGTGTGGTCTCCACTTCTTCCCGAGCGGTGGCACTCGATCTTGCTACAGTGGTGGCCAGTACGGGGAGCAATTTCGGGAAAATAAATAAATAATAATAATAATAATAAAAAATAAATAAAAAAAACCCATTAGAAGTAATGGAGACCAGCCAGGAGCGACCTGAAGCGGGGCAGCCGGTGCTGACGCTCGCACGCATGCTGGAGGCGATGGCCCAGATGCAGGAGCGGCAGGCTGCCGTACACCAGGAGCAGATGGAGGCGCTACGGGTGCAGTCCACCCTACAGACGGAGACGTTGCGGCAGCTGGCCAATGGCAGGGGGGCAGGGTCCCGGGATCCGCACGTCCGAGCCCCCATGAAGATCCAGCTGCCCAAAATGATGGCCGAAGATGACGCCCAGGCCTTCCTGGACAGTTTCACGGTGGCCGCGGAGGCGTGTCAGTGGCCCAGCGAGGAGTGGGTAGTCCGCCTCCTGCCCCTGTTAACAGGGGAAGCCCAGCAGGCGGCACATGGGCTGTCGGCCGCAGCCCGGGCGGACTACAACACCGTCAGGAAGGCAATCTTGGATCGGCTTGGCTATAGCCCAGAAGACCAAAGGCGCCGGTTCCGGGAAGCCTCCCTGGTTCCGGGGGACCGCCCCTTCGCGTTCGCCCAGCGGCTCACCGACATGGCCCGATGATGGCTGCAGCCAGAAATCCGGTCCGCCGCGGGGGTGGTGGAGCAGGTGGTGCTGGAGAAATTTGTGGCCGGGCTGCCAGAGGCGACCGCCAACTGGGTGCGCTGCCACCGACCCACTGATCTGGAGCTGGCAGTTATCCTGGCCGAAGACCATCTGGCCGTGGTACCCAGCAGCCCGCCGCAAAAGCCGCCGGAACCAGCTCCTAGGAGGAGACCCCCTCCTCGCACGTTCCCTTCCTCTCTGTCCTGCGACACCGCTACAACCTATCCCCGAATTAATCCCCCTTCTTTTCTCTCTCCCTCTCCAGGCCCAGGCTCGGTGGCGGGAGGGTCCGACCCACATAGGGCTCCTCAGACGGTCGGACCGGGTTGTTGGCGATGCGGGCAGCTCGGCCACCTGCGCCGCGACTGTCCACTTATGGAGGTGGGGCAGGTGGTCCGGGTTGTCGGTCCGCCCACTCCTGCTCACGATCCAGAGGGAGCGTACTGCATCCCGGTAAGGGTGCAAGGGAGTGAACACTGGGCGTTGTTGGACTCAGGGGCGATGCAGTCCATGATTCGGCAAAGCCTGGTTCGGCCAGAGGCATTGGTGAAGGCACCCTGGGTATCGATTAAGTGCGTGCATGGTGATGTGCACAAATATCCGGTAGTGCCTGTAAAAATTTATTTTCAACGGAGAATTTATATTATCAAAGCTGCGGTTAGCTCCCGGCTGTCGCACCCCCTGATTTTGGGCATTGATTGGGCGGGGTTTCGTAAAGTGTCAGGGAAGCTGTGGGAGGTGCGATCCCGACAGGTAGGGCCCGGGGAGGTGTGTGCTGTTGACGGCGATGACGCAGGGTCAACCGACACGGTCGAGGGGGCGGCGGAGCCGGGGGAGCCTCAAGGGGAGACTCCCCTGGTTCCGGTTTTTCACCCCACGGAGGATTTCCCACTCGAACAGTCTCGGGATGACACCTTACGCTTTGCTTACGAACAAGTAATGCGTATTGATGGTCAGCAAGTGCGTCCGGAGACAGCTCTCTCTCACCCGTATTTCTCTGTTATTAGAGATAGGTTATATCGAGTGTGTCGGGACGCTCAAACAGGAGAAGAAAATACCCAGTTGTTGGTACCTAAAAGCCGCCGGGAAATGGTTTTCCAGGCGGCTCATTATAACCCCATGGCGGGGCACTTGGGATATGACAAAACACTCAACCGTATAATGGCCCGATTTTATTGGCCGGGCATCTGGGCCGACGTACGTCGGTGGTGTGCGGCCTGCCCGGAATGTCAATTAGTGAATTCCCCGGCCACCCCAAAAGCGCCGTTGCAGCCACTTCCATTAATAGAGGTCCCATTTGATAGAGTGGCTATGGACCTCATCGGGCCATTTGAACGGAGCACTCAGGGATACCGATTCATACTAGTTCTGGTGGATTATGCGACCTGGTATCCCGAAGCAGTTCCATTGCGCAATATCTCAGCTAAGAGTGTTGCGCAGGCACTGTTTCAAATAATCTCCCGCGTCGGAATCCCGAAAGAGATTCTGACGGACCAGGGCACATCATTCATGTCACGGACATTAAACGAACTGTACGCGTTATTGGGGATTCAGTCTATTAAAACCAGCGTATACCACCCCCAAACGGATGGGCTCGTTGAGCGATTTAATAGGACTTTGAAGTCGATGATTCGGAAGTTCGTTCACGATGATAGTCGAAATTGGGATAAATGGTTAGTCCCTTTATTATTTGCAGTGCGGGAGGTTCCCCAGGCCTCCACGGGATTTTCTCCCTTTGAATTAATATTCGGTAGAAAACCCAGGGGAGTTTTGGACCTAGTTAAAGAAAACTGGGAGGAAGGTCCAAGCCCCAGTAAAAATGAGATACAGTACGTCATGGACCTGCAAGCAAAACTCCATACACTGGGTAAGGTATCACGGGAGAATTTGCTCAAGGCCCAGGAACGGCAGCAAGCGCACTATAATAAAGGGACAAAACTCAGACAATTCTCACCGGGAGATAAAGTACTCGTATTACTTCCAACCTCCAGCACAAAATTACTCGCCAAGTGGCAAGGGCCCTTTGTGGTCACACGGCGAATAGGGGAGGTAGACTACGAGGTGGTGCGGTCGGATAGAGAAGGAGCTAAACAAATCTACCATCTAAATCTATTAAAAGCCTGGAAGGAGGTGGTGGCTGTCTCGCTGGTGACGGTAGATAAGGAGAAAGATGAGCTGGGGCCGGAGGTACCAAATTCACCCAATCAGACCCCGCCCCTTTCTGATAGCCATCTCTCGCCAAACCAGCAGGCAGACCTTGCTCTATTGCAAAAGCAGTTTGCGGATGTGTTTTCTCCCCTACCCGGACACACGAATCTCATACACCACCATATTGAAACCCCCCCAGGAGTGACGGTACGTTCCCGTCCTTATCGGCTGCCAGAACACATAAAAAAATTGGCGCAGGCAGAAATAAAGGCCATGCTGGAGATGGGCGTAATAGAGGAGTCACACAGTGCCTGGAGTAGCCCCATTGTCCTGGTAGGGAAACCAGATGGGTCTATCCGGTTCTGTGTGGATTACAGAAAGGTGAATGAGGTTTCACAGTTTGATGCCTATCCTATGCCTAGGGTCGATGAACTCTTGGATCGGCTGGGCACGGCTCGTTTTTTCTCGACACTGGATTTGACCAAGGGCTACTGGCAGATTCCCTTGTCGCCAGAGTCTAAGGAAAAATCGGCTTTCTCCGCTCCGGACGGTTTGTACCAATTTCGTACACTTCCGTTCGGGCTATTCGGGGCTCCAGCCACGTTCCAAGCGCCTTATGGATCGGGTGCTGTGTCCACATGTTGCATATGCTGCAGCCTATATTGATGATGTTATCATCCACAGTGAGAACTTGGCGCAGCATGTGCGGCATGTGGGGGCGGTACTCGAGTCTCTGAGGCGGGCGGGGCTCACGGCTAACCCGAGGAAGTGTGCAATTGGCAGAGCGGAGGTACGGTATTTGGGGTACCACTTGGGAAGTGGACAGGTGCGGCCTCTAGTGGACAAAACCGCGGCGATTGCGACCTGTCCCCGGCCCAAGACAAAAAAAGAGGTGAGGAGGTTCTTGGGGTTAGCTGGTTACTATAGGAGGTTTATTCCTGCGTTTTCGCAGCTGACCAGCCCCTTGACTGATTTAACTCGGAAAGGTGCCTCAGAGCCGGTCCAGTGGACGGAGCCGTGCCGGAGGGCGTTTGAGCGAGTAAAAGAAGCACTTTGTGGGGAGCCGCTGTTGTTCACACCTAACTTTTCTCTCCCATTCACCCTGCAGACAGACGCGTCGGACAGAGGGCGGGGGGCCGTGTTGACCCAGCAGGTGGAGGGAGTCGATCGCCCGGTGCTGTACATAAGCCGCAAGCTGTCACAGCGGGAGGCGAAGTACAGCACCATAGAAAAAGAATGCCTCGCCATCCGGTGGGCGGTCGGGTTCCTCCGGTATTACCTGCTGGGCCGCTCATTCACCCTCTGGTCGGACCACGCCCCCCTCCAGTGGCTCCACCGCATGAAAGATGCCAACGCGCGGATCACCCGTTGGTATCTGGCATTACAGCCGTTTAATTTTAAGGTGATCCATAGGCCGGGGCCGCAGATGGTGGTGGAGGACTTCCTCTCTCGCCTAGGAGGGGGGGGGGGGGGGGGGTTGGTTATCGGCCAGATAGCTCCCCGGCCTAAGTCGGGCGGTGGAGGTATGTGGCAGGGTGGGCGTGGTTAGCCTCTGCGTGCAGAGAGAGAGTGAACCGAGCGGCTCTCGGACCCTGAGCCACAGCTGTCATAAGTTAATCAGCATCAGGGAGAAATGTAATTGAATAATGGTTTAATTGTTTCTGATTGCTATGACAGTGAGCCGGGGCTTGAAAAGGGAGAGACGGGCGGACAAACGGGGCTGGCTGGAGATGGAGGAAGTAATAGCTTCGAGAAGCCAGAGCCGGAAAAGTAAACTTAAACTGAAAATTAAATATACCCAAGCGGGGTGTGCAAATACGGTGTGGTCTCCACTTCTTCCCGAGCGGTGGCACTCGATCTTGCTACACCTACATACAAAAAAAACGCAATCAATGACATTTATTACACAAAAGAGTTTGCATGTTGTCAATATGCTTAAGAAAACAGCAGTGTGAACTCATGTTATATAACGGATAGATCCGGTCCTGCCATGACAATAATCCCAGTAAATGGAATGTTTGCACATCGTTATCATTGCCTGTTCGACCATTTTAAATAGTGGAATGTTAACGGATCTGTCACAACAAATTTGATCCGGTGTAAGTCTTCAGGCCATCCAAATCTTGGGCCACATTGTGCTCTACGTCATTATATGTGTACATCACCATTTCAGATGCTCGTCTAACCCACAGTTAGCGAAATAACTAACGTAAGTTAACGTTAGCAGTGTTTGTCTGCTAGCCGATCTCATTGGCAGCTGGTAAAGTTGACAGACTAACGTTAGACAAGATAATTTTATGTTATTTTAACAACTTCAGATACTAAGTTGCTCCACTGTTGTATAGCTTGCTAGCTAGCAAAATATCTAGCTAATCCATTTACAGTTATGTTAGCTAACCTTACATTTATGAAACTAACTTGTGTTGTATGAACTGTCGATACCAGTCATCCGCATTAAACACGCATCTGAATTAGAGTATCCACCACATGTAACTGACACCCATATGATGCATGAAGTAACGTAATGGTGTTGTTAATTTTAGCATTTAAATAGCCGTTAAACTCGTCAATTGCACGCTGAAAGTTGCTGGCTGAGATGGAGAGTGGAAAATCCAGGATTGAAAAGTGACAGCTACAGCTACAATTTATTATTATTATTTTTTTTAAATTATTTTTTCATTTTTATGTCCTACTTCAGGGAGGAGACTATCTCACTATTCATGTTAGCTGATGTAAGTAGCTATAGTTCTATCACAAGCACACCCGTTGTTTGTTTTATAGTTGAGGATTTCAGGACTGATCCGGGAGTGCAGAGAATCTTCAAAAGGCAGCCAGGGAAGGAGAACATAATGCGGTGGAGGAATGAGGAGACGACTGGGAGGATTGATGCAGTTTAGTGCTCTGTTTCGGCGGTGGGCAGAGACCGCAGCGCTGCGTGTATGGAGGAGAGTGAGTTTGTGTGTTGGACTGCTTGGTGACACTGGACATCTCGGGACAGCGGGACTATTTTTTTTAACCATGACTGTATTGCACTTTAATTCACTTGATTGATGTAATGATTCTGTTGGATGTCTTTGTTTGATATGTTTGTTTGTGTGTTGTGGGTCTGCCCCAGTCTGTCTTTTTTTGTTGTTGCTGGGGCTACAACTGAAGTTGCGGGAAAATAAAAGTTATTCTATTCTATTCTATACTTCAAATGCTTGCTGATTGTTTGCCTTATGTTTTATTTCCTGATATAGGCTAGGTCACTGCAACCTCAGCAGATATTAAGGCCAACTGATGCTGCCTGACACACCCAGGCTCATTAGGCTTGGTAAGTACGCGGTTTCTCACATTGCACACACATGCCCTCAGTGCCCTCACCCCTCCCTCTCCTCCTCTCTCTCTCATTCCCTATCCTCCTCCATCCCACTCCTGTTCCCTCCCTTGCTCGCTTCATTTCCCCATCCCCGTATCTTCCTATATCCCCTCCCTCCTTTTCTCTCTCCCTTTCCTCCTCCCCTCCTCTCCTCCTCACTCTCTGTTTCCTCTTTTCTCCCTCATCATCCATCCCCAACCATAACAACCTATTTCCTTTAATTTTCAGGCCATTCGATAATGACAGAATCCAAATGAATCCTTTCAATTGAGGAAGAGTGGTCAGTACTTGGACACCAGTGACTCCTTTGCAGCAATAGCTTTCATGGGGCACTTTGCAAGCTATGTTTTCAACATTGAGTACCAGGAAGCTGATGCATGTACTCAGGAGCTTGCTCAAGTCATTTTCCATTTACACTACACCTCGAAAGCAATGTCGTAAGACAATCAAGCACTGGAGAAGCGGAAGTGAGAAACTTAAGTACCCTGCAGGCAGAAGCACAGGTGAAAACAATAACGAGGCTGGAAAACCACGAAACGGAATGTGGAAAAAATCTGATTGATTCCCAATCGTGAAGGCAGAACGAGAGCCGCAAAAGAAAAGCAAACAAACAGCCACAAACCACTACAAGACCCCCCCTCTAAGGGACGACCCCAGACGATCCCTCAGGCCGACTACTGCGGAACTCTCTAATTAAATCCGGATATAAAATATCTCTGGCCGGAACCCAACACCGCTGCTCTGGACCATACCCCTCCCCGTCCACTAAAAACGGCCACCTCCTGCCCACCCGTCTCTCCGCCACAATACGGTGAATGGTATACACAGGGCCTCCATCCACGAACCAAGGAGGAGGAGGGTGTTTCTCAGCAGGAGACACCGGACTGATAAGCAGCGGCTTTAGTTGTGAAACATGGAATGTAGGGTGAATCCACATGGAGAGTGGCAACTGCAGAAGGACTGTTACTGGATTTATTTTCCGGATAATTTTTAAAGGTCCAATGTATCGTGGAGGAGATAAGCCAGTGGAGGCATTGCGCAGGGTATTATGTGCGTACTCAGCCCAGGGGAGATAATGACTCCACAAAGTCGGATTAGCTGCCGCCAAGCAGTGAAGAGTGTTCTACATTATAAATCCTCTCGGCCGCAGTAAGAGCACGTGATAAATAAGCGCATGGATGCATTTTGCGGCGAGCACACTACAATTGCGAATAAAATGCCTATAAAAATGTGCAAACCCAAGAAAGGTGTAGGTGTAAGCCAATTAAGTGCAGCAGAAATCTTCTCTGAATCCATGGAGACCTTAGCCTCTGACACAATGAATCCCAGAAACGAGACCGTGCTAGCATAAAATGAGCACTTCTCCGCCTTGACGAATAATTTAGCCTCCAACAGGGCTTTTAATACCTGTTTAACGTGCCCAATATGGGTCTGTAAATTGGCATAAAATATTAAAATGTCATCCAAGTACACAAAAACAAATTTTTCCAACATTTTCCGTAGTACATCATTGACTAATGCCTGAAAAACCGAGGGGGCGCTATGAGACCAAACGGCATGACCAGATATTCGTAGTGTCCGTTATGGGTATTAAAAGCAGTTTTCCATTCATCACCCTCACGCATGCGCACTAGATTATAAGCATTACAGAGATCTAATTTGGAAAAAATAGTAGCTCCTTGGAGATGTTCAAACGGCAAATTCATAAGGGGAAGTGGGTATTGATTTTTAAGAGTTATGGGGTTTAACGCACGATAATCAAGTGCCATCCTTCTTTTTAACAAAGAAGAACCCTGCGCCAGCGGGCGAGGTCGATAGTCTTATGAAACCATTAGTCAACGCCTCATCGATATAGTCCTTCATAGCCGCACTCTCGGGCGCTGACAAGAAATAAAGACTCCCTCTCATAGAAGTAGTACCCGGATACAGCTCAATAGCGCAATCGAAAGGGCGGTGGGGCGGAAGGGTGGTTGCCCTCTGTTTGCTAAATACCTCTGCTAAATCGGCGTATTCCATTCCATCGTATTCCACTCTCCGCGATTAGGCGGAAAAATAATCTCCTCCAGCTCAGAATCGGAATCTGAAGCGTTAAAACACTCCCCAGACAAACTGGAAGATGCGATGTGACCTTGCGCAGTACATGTGGAACCCCATTTAAGGATGACCCTCTTATCCTCTCTCCACTTAATATAGGGTTCGTGCTTAACTAGCCACGTATGACCCAACACAAGAAGATGAGTGGGAGAATCGATTAAGAAAAACTGAATCCTCTCAGTAAGGGTATCTTGATGAACATACATAGTAAGCAGAGCAGTAATATCCTTAATATTACCCGAACCTAACAGCGACCATCGAGGGCAGTGACATAACGAGGCTGTTCAAGACGCTGAACAGGAATGTGATGCTTTTTAGCCCACTGGGCATCAAAAGAACAATCAATTACGTCATCAGAGAAGCCTCTGTCTCGCCTGCCAGCGCTCTAAACTTTATGGCGAATTCAGCCACAGTATCACCACCCTGGCGAAGGCAATGAAGCCGTCTAGCTGACTCCCGACCTGAAATGTTATGGTCGAAGACAGACTCCATTTCGCCCATAAGTGTCTTAATATTAAGTAAAACCGGCGAACTGCCCCTGATTAAAGGAGTCGCCTAGTCAAGCGCGGCTCCCGTAAGCAGCGAGAGCATGAACACCACCTCAGAATCTTGAGAAATAAAGCACGATGGCCGAGCTTTAAAAAATATTGACACTGCGCCAGAAACCCTCTACACTTGCCGGCCTTACCGTTGTAACAAAGTGGAAGCTGAAGTTTGGGCTCTCAGGGTAGGATGGGTAAATGGCTAGGATTCATTTGTGCTTGTGGAACTGGGGAAATGGAAGAAAGAACTGTGAGAGACATAGCATGAAGACTGTGTCAGCTCTTTGAGACACTCTCTCTGCACACGCAACTGTTCACTCAGCAAAGCCTGTTGAGTGCACATATCCTGTTGCCTGGTCTGAAGAGCAAACATGCCCTCCACATGAGAGACCCAAGCAGAACACTGAGCAGTCAAAATACTTCTAACCCCTGAACAATCTCCCTGGGACAACCTTGCTGAATCTGCCATGATTGGCTTGATTGTTCTGTAATGGGTTTATTAATGTTTTGGAGATTCACATGCAAAGGTGGGGAGATCAAAACAAGTGTGGGGACAAATAATAAAGGGAGAGAAAATAAATAAAGGAAGAAAGAAAAAACAGGAACGTAATTCCTTAAGGCTAAACAGCCAAAATGAAAATAACCCACTAAAACGGACGAACTACTAAAACTAGTAGAATACTAACAAAATCTCCCGAGCTCACGTAATGAGCTAAAAACGGGAAACTTAACACTCTTAACACTCAAAATAACACTCTTGGTTGCCGTAGCTCAAAGCCGGTAGAGTGAAAAACCAAAACGAAAGTACAAAGAAACACTGTCTCTGAGAGAACAGCAAAGTACAAAATAGATAGCACCAAACGCTACCAGGCGGAAAACAATCCTATACCCGATTAAGTAGCTATAGCTAGTGTTAGCAATTTAAATATATTGCTTTTCGTGGTCAAGGAGGTGGATCAAGGATACTCTTCAATTCAATTCGAATGGTTAAAACACTTTGTCTTTATTGTGTCAGCTCCAGGTCTTTACAGAATAACACAATGGGTTAGTACATCTGTGGTCCTCTGGAAGCGCGCTCTCCCTCGCACGCTCGCGCGTGCACGCTCTCGCTCGTGGACCCACCCCATCTCTGCTACTGTGGTGCTTATATACTGTATGCTAAAAAGTGGTATGTCTTCTACCTTCCATTTTCATACATCACTGGGCGTATAATTAAAACCAATCAAACGTTTAGAATTTCACATGTTCAGTTCATGTCTAGTATTTTTCCATGAAGATAGAAACTTATGAGTTTTGGCGTTTCCTGTTTTTGCATAAACTGGCTCTGCTTTTGTGGCAAATCCTTTATCTGAAGAATGCTGTGGCCCTCCCTCTCAGAACTCTCAGAACACAGGCCCAAGGTCACCCATTCAAAACTCAACTACCACAGACAAGTTTATACACTCTATTACAACATACATGCCACAGAACCAAATGTCAGATTCTCACAATTCCCTCCTTTGATCCCTTCTTGGGATCAATACTATACAGCGGTATTTCAAGCTTGTATGGGTGATATCTTCACTCATTACCTGAAGCAGGTACACATTGCAAACCCAGTTTTCTTAATTTTATTTACTCTAACTATCAGGGTTATAATACTGGCACAGCGGTAAGCAATGATGTCAGAGCTCTTACTTAATCACCAGGAAAACCTCCAATAGGCAAAACCACAGAACTCTAGACTGAGTCTGCTGCTGGTGAGGACATGTCTCTGTCCGATATCCATCTTAAGCGATACTCCTTCATTTTTAATACATTTTACTTTTTACCCTTCTATCAAGAGGAAAGAAAATCCTAGCATTTTGGCAACAGTGCATTGGCAGCTTTTTCTAAACATTTTATCACAATATAGTTACGTGGGGATTTCCAATCGGGCAATTGGGGGTGTAGGGAGGTTCTGGTATCTCCCACACTGTTGGCATAGGCATAGGGTGCTCATCACATAGTTCAATCAGTAATGGTAGTACAAAACATTTACTCGACTAACATACGATACTTTTACCGCAAAATTATGTTGGCTTCTTCTTCTTTGGTCCAAGTAGCCTCAACGTCGGACCAATGGACAGAGGAGAGGTTACTAGCACATCACTCAGCCACGGTCTTTCTTTGGCAGATTATGTAATGCATCTATGTGTGTGTATTCTCTCTATCTGCCATTGATGAGGGAGCACATAGCTCCTGGTTGTGTAATTCTTTCTTCGTGTGTGTGTATATTGTGGGAATTTTACATTTAATTCTATAACATATATGTTGTAATAGAATGTATAAACTTGTCTGTGGTAGTTAAGTTTCGAATGAGTGGCCTTGGGCCTGTGTTCTGAGAGGGAGGGCCACAGCATTCTTCAGATAAAGGATTTGCCACAAAAGCAGAGCCAGTTTATGCAAAAACAGGAAACGCCAAAACTCATAAGTTTCTATCTTCATGGAAAAATACTAGACATGAACTGAACACGTGAAATTCTAAACGTTTGATTGGTTTTAATTATACGCCCAGTGATGTATGAAAATGGAAGGTAGAAGACATACCCCTTTTTAGCATACAGTATATAAGCACCACAGTAGCAGAGATGGGGGGGGTCCACGAGCGAGAGCGTGCACGCGCGAGCGCGCTTCCAGCGCGCTTCCAGAGGACCACAGATGTATTAACCCATTGTGTTATTCTGTAAAGACCTGGAGCTGACACAATAAAGACAAAGTGTTTTAACCATTCGAATTGAATTGAAGAGTATCTTTGATCTACCTCCTTGACCACGAAAAGCAATATATTGATTGCTAACAAAATGGTGACCTCGTCGTGGGGAGGGAGATGATCTTGGATAGTCCAAAAAGAAAAGAAATTGCTGGTTTAATCTCTTGGACATTCTGAGGCCTCAAAAACATAAGGTAAGCAGAACCTTTTATAAAATCTGCATAGAATTTTAGTGAATGTCTGAGAAATATAACTGACTATTTCCAAAATTCTAGATATAAAACTGATTTGTGAAAACTAAATTTGTCAGAACGAATATAAATGGATTAAGGTGTATTCCATGACCCAACTTGACAAAGAATAAGGATAAAAAGTGCAGTGAAGACACAGAATAAAATATTCTTTGGTTGTGTGTAATTAAAAATTTGCGGGTCCATTATTTGTGGGACCTATGTAATGAGATTCTAAGGGCGTAGTCCCTTGGAGACGAATTCAGCCTTGGGATTCTGGGCCATTATCAAGTTACATAGTGCGACGCATATGCACCTCGGAAACGTAAATACACAAATTACTGTGGTGATACATTGATCTAGTGATATCAATGTAAGGTCCGTCGAACCAAATAGTCGACATTAAATGGGTGAGATAGATAGAGAGGCGCTAAATCCACGAGTGAAAACATACAAAAGGACTTGATTCATGGAATACAGTTTTGATTCATAAACAGGTCTTTGAGTTTTTTATTTTTTATTTTTATCTGTTGTATATCTGCTGTATTAAAATGATAAAAGGGGATAAACAAAATTGTGGGTGTCATTGTAAGCCTTCGTGATACTGATTCAGTGAAAATATTTTCTGATAATGCAGACGTGCATTGAGAAAATTAAATGAGTAATTGAATGCAGCTGATCACAGCCAATGACTGCAATATAACTGATATTTGGTGAATAAATTAAGGGAAATAAGGTTGTGTTAATTTAATTAGAACTGTTAAATTGTGGATCCTAATCAAACATATCAAGTAAAAAGTAGAAATTAAAACGAGTCAATATCTAAGTAATAAATAACGTTTACGGAATAAGGCAAAAATGACGACTACCGCGGATATATTGCGTAAACTATGGGACAATCTGAGTTTTAAACTATGTGCCCAGGAATTGAAAAATCGTCGTGATAAATGGACTAAATATTTAGCCGAGTGGAATAAATTGGGATGGTTCCCCGAGCCAGACAAACCATTTTTGTCTGAGAAAAAGTGTGGGTTGTGTGAGTGCTGGCCAGAGAATGAATGTGTGTCGACACAAGTATGAGATTACAGCATTGTATGGGTTGTGTTATGAGCTGTATTGTGTTCATGTTAAATCAGCTGAGTAGTTTAGAAGAAAAAACCTGTAAATTGTTTGACCCAGAAGAATGTGATTTTAAAAGTGAATGGAAAGCCTAACTCATGGTATATGGTGATAATGTGGGATTCTGATTGAACAAATTATAGTGTCCTGTTGGTCGTGGACAGCCAATACCGATAGCGGAGAGACTGGAAGAACAGACAATCTAACGGTGCACGCATAAAGGCGTCCAAATACTTTTGGCTTGTTGAGTTGTAGCCTTCGTAATGAAGTGAGCAGTTATTAAGTGGGTAGAAGGCACATTATTGGTGAATTTATAAAGGAAAACTAAAAATACTTGCAGTGCTTTGAACCCTTTACACCTTGAGTGAAATAAGCAGAGTTCATTTTGTTAAAAGATCCCGTAGCTTCCGTTTTGCAGTGTGTGTAACCTGACCACCAGAATTACCGTAATAGCTCATGTAGGAGAGAACTTAAGAAAAAGAGTTAAATTATGTGCCCAATTATTTTCTGTGTCTCTGGAGCTATACTACAATGTATGATATATTTGCAATAGTTTGTGTTATAATCTCAGTGTACTATAAGATTTGTGAAACTTATGATCAGACGCATCGTAATGAAGACCCGCCTGGGAAAGTGTAAACAGTGTTGTGCAGAGAAGTGTGGAAGATCTTAAATCAGAGTTTACGGTTGATTAAGTTTATGGTTAGTACAGATAGATAAGTGGAAGTTATACGCGAGGGAAACTTGCATAGGATTGTGACAGAAAGCAAGACAACATAGAAGGAAGTGAAAGTGTAATTCAATTTGCGTTATTAGTTAATTTGTTATTACATTACATATATATTATATGATATTATACATATATGCAGTTTATTTTCATGGAAAATTCTGAGCGCACTAATTTGTAATTTTGTCCTTTGACTGGCTTGGAGTTATGTGCTACTCAGTTCTCTATTTTCAGGTAGTGATTCGATTTAGTTGCAGACGTCTTGTGGGGCAAAACAGCCTGTTACAGTTTATTGTGCTCAAATAGCATAGGCTACTGGCTACAGCGAATTTGCTGTGGAGAAGGTTTTAGCCTATGGTTATAAATAAATAAAAACTAAGATTGATCTCAGCATGATAACCGAACCGTATTTTTGTCCTTCAAAGTGTTTGAAAGAAATAAATTGAGTACAAGCTCAAGCGTCATTTTGTAACACAAGTTTGACGATCAGGTAACAATTTGTGGTAAAGATTTTAACTTTTAAATTCTGTAAATCTAGAGGATTTTGCATACAGAACGGGTATGGCAATACAGAAACCTACATATATATTAGCAGGCTTTAATTTAAGTGAAATATGAGATAATGCACCCTGAATCTCGTGAAGAAAAAGGTCTGATTTACCAAATAAATAAATAAGTAAGTAATGCAGGCCAATGTACTGATTTTAAACCTCTGGTTAATGCAGATAATACACGCAGTTATAGTTATAGTTATACAGTTATAGCTTCATGCTAGTGAAGTATAATAAATCGAACAATCCTTTCACTGTCCTGTCGGGAGGGGTCAGGACCATTGCACTACACGTAATTCAAACTTTCTTCCAAAATAGACACAACATTCTAGAGTCTGGTATAACGTAATTTATTATAAAAGGTTTAGCACAAATATACATACCCAGGCTGATCGGCTAAAACATACATATGTTAAAAACACTCAATCACACAGTCCAGTCTGAGTCCGTCAATTTCATGCTCACCCGCAAGACGTAAAAACGAGTCCGTTAATGACAGAAGCAAAACATAACAGCGCACCATGAAGTTCAGCTGACGTCTTGTATGTTGTTGCGACCCATTTTTATGAAATGCTATGATTTAATCATATCAGAAACATCCTAGTCACGGTTTGACAATAGTAGTTCAATTTACATAGTTTTTACACCAATGTTTGTAAAGATAGAAGATAAATGTTTTATTTGGATTTAATAAACTCTGTCAGTTCCTCGGACTGCACACACACATACATTTTCAAGGATGTTCTTTTCGACGGTCGGGCCCCGAGGAATTTGTAGGGAGTAATTCATGCTTATCGCTTCGAACGGGCTAGGAAAATTTAATTGCCTATGTGTGTGTGTCTGTGTGTGTGTGTGTGTGTGTGTGTGTGTGTGTGAATGAATGCCTAAATTTTGAGATAACTAAACCTCGCCGTGGGAAATTTTGAGGAGTGTGTTTGCGGTGTGGCTGTTTCAGTTTCCCTGCGTGTGGGTGTGTGTATATGTCCTTGATTTGCAGGTGTCGAGATGAGCTCATATTGGGTGCCTGGCGTGGGACCATTGTACATTGAGCACACTCCGATACAAATAATGGGCTCATTTTGTGCATGGTTGTCTGCCCTTGAGTCTGAATGTGTGCTGTTGTGCACATATGGGTTTTTTGACACTACATTTTGATATAGTTGGTCCTACAGTATGTTATATAATTGTATATAGGTAATGAATAATCTATAATTTGTCACAACAACTGAACTCTAATACGGGGTTGTTTCACAATGAGGGTCACGGTGTGAGTTGCCATGATAACGTGATGATAATTTATTTCTAGCAGGGAGGTCGGGCCGAGCACCAATTTCGATTACAAGGGGCTTTATTACATTTTCCATCGTGAGATATCGGGATTCTTAGGTAGGAAAAAATAACAAATTGATAAACGTTGGCATTAACCACAAACATTTGCGGTTAAGTTCATTTTGAATATTTTTAATGTATATTTATCACTAAAGGTGATAAAAGGAGGGAAGATTGTTAGAGAAAAATAAATATATGCATTACTCAATGATTAAAGCTATTAAATAGAGGTGTTTATTATCCAAAATGTATGATCACATGTTTACTGGAAGGTTTTGACACAATCAGACAAAACCTGTTAGTCATAAAGGGGGGGGTCTGGTGAAAGGAGTTTGAAGGCTTGTGCATGTGAGGCTGGAGCAGGGCACATTCTGTAGATAAAGGAATGGAGGAGTATTGAGACATTATTCGCTTATGATTGGATGGTTTTTGCTGCATTAAGAAGAATATAACTACAGCAGCGACCGCACAAATAGCAAATGAATAATTCTAATGAGTTTACAAAAAAGAAAGCGCATCTGAATTTGATTTATCAAAGTAAAAATCAATGTTATTCATCAGTATGACTTCAGTGTTATTATTACACTGATACATCACCGGTGGGTGCTCAATCATGGAAAGTTGGTTGCTGACCGATACTGTTGCCAATAACATGCTAGCGAGGTTGATTCGATGTTTCCTTGCTGCCTGGAATGTGGTTAGTGCCTCAGAAGTGAAAGTAGATATTAGTGTTTAAGCAAAATGTTACAATTCGTTTTGAGTGCCATTCTCTGCATGTACGAGTAGATTTCATGCAGAGAGAGGGTCTGCGTTGCCCGCTTTGAATTTAACTTTTCAGTCTTTCAGGGAAAGGGGACTTGTTTGGTGGCCAGAGAAGAGAATGGAATAGAACAGGATAGAATAACTTATTTTCCCATGAGGGAACTTTAGTTGTAGTTTCCAGCAGCCAAGACATAGAAAGTGAGACAGTGTTTTAGTGTGATTTAACCGAGTATGTGTATATATTGTATAAACAACAACACTGTCAGGAAGGACCAGGAACTCATTCTTTAACCAGTGTAGTGGGCATGCGCGAGCGTGTCTTAGTGATGTGCAGTACGTGAACGAACGAATCTTTTTGAACGAATCTTTTTGAACGAATCTTTAAAGTGAATTGAGTGTACCGGATCATCACTCAATGATTCGTTCATATGCTTGAGTGCGCATCAGCGGTCAGGAACTGTAGCGAACTGTACTGACCACAGACTACCCCTACTACCACAGTTCAGTGAGTCCTACTGAACTGACTAGCCTATATGAACTGCTGACTACCGCACCGCAGTAGCCTACATAATTGTAAACCGAATCAGTTACTCTCTGCATACGGGCTACTGCTACGGGCTACTCAGTAGCCTAATAAATTAGCAACAAATTAGTTTCACATTTAAAAAATATATATATATATAGCCTGCAATCTTACAAAATGATCGAAACCTGTAGCCTACCTATAGATCTACTGGCATCTGACGTCCACCCAGCGGAACGTTACCGAAAGCAAAACGGTTCAAGCATTTCTAATCAAAATCACATAGGCGACTTTAGGCTATGTTGTACATTTTCCATGTAGGCCCATTCTGTGACTATCAAACTAAGAGTTAATGAAAGTCTGCCCGTTATTAAACCATTTCAAATAATGATATTGATTAAATAAAGCACATTTTTGTTTTCTTTTGTATCGAAATAGCACAATAAATGTAGGCTATTTTAAGGAGACCATGCTATAACCATGTTTTATATAGGCTACACAAATATAACCAATATGTGGCGATACTAGAGTTGCCAACTGTCAATGGTGTTAATTGCATGTGCATTCATTACCTCATTCTTGCTTTGAGTTGCGTAATGACTAGTCCAATAGCACACTCAGCTCTGGCTGTTTAATCGATTAAAATGTAAGTACGTTATATATATATCTTGAATACGTTTAATACTATTCTTGGAGATATTTTTAATTCATTTTCAGTACTATTTAGTTTTGTTTATTCCAGCCTTTTTTGATAGATCAAAGTGAAATTTATTTCAGTTTATTTGTTAAACACTAGTTTTACAAGCGGTTTTGTTTAGGAAATCCCCTCAGAACAACTATGCAATAAGGCAGGCTGAATGCCTTATCTCTATTATGTATAGAAGCAGATGTGCTATGTAAGATTGGTTATGAGGATCTGATCAAAGAAAAAGTAGGAGAAAATTGTTTAAGCTGGGGGAAGTGGAGGGCAAGGCCACCTTCCCAATGTTTGTGTTTTTGTTCGGGCGCAGATAAATAATTAGTTTAATTTACATCCTAAGTTGTGTGGTTTTGTTTTGTGTTTAATTGTTTGATTTTGTCTAAAAACCATCAAAGTGAAACCCGGCAATGCGATCTCTCCTAAAGGGTTGTCAGTTTAGGTGCACAACCAAAACAAAGATAAATAAATAAACTGAACAGACAAATAAATACTACGCTGCCCCGTATGTGAAAATGTACCCTAAGTGAAGGGAAAAGACTAATAAAGAGTTCTTCTCTGTTTCCAGCAGGAACTGGGTGGCGGCTCTCAAGCAGCTCTACTGACAATGAGAGCTGAACTAGGCCCCACTAATTATTGCTAATTTCTCCCCTTTTTTGAATTTATGACAGGAACTCCAATGATAATTCCAGGGACGAATTATCACTGCTGTGAAGAATTACAGGGGATTGGAGATGAGATAACAAAGTACTGTGTGACTAACTGAAATTGTCAGGTTTCTCTGCAGATATTGGGCCCAAGAAGACAGAAGCACACAACCTCGAGCAACTAATAAACAGATAACACACACAGAGCAAAGTGTGATTAAGGATGCGCATGGGCAGGACCATTGCGCAAAGGGGGAAGTGTATGATTGGGAAGTGGTGATGTATAATAATTTGGAAAGTATCAGTTTTTCCCCAATAGGGCACAATCGGCCATAGGAGGGCCCATGCCGTTTGTATGAGGTCCGTACAATGGACCCCGCTTGAACAGTTCAAGAGGGAACTGGCGAGCTATGTGTAACACTTAACCAGAATGTGCAAGATTATTTTCCAACAGGGGATTGGGTGTATATTAAAGTAACACTAACACTGAATATACACACACACGAAGAAAGAATTACACAACCAGGAGCTATGTGCTCCCTCATCAATGGCAGATAGAGAGAATACACACACATTAGGCAGGGGACTAGGCCCCCCAAACCTAGTGTGTAACAGGCGGCGGCGGAATTGCAAAGTTCCGAGGGCACGTTAAATACTGTATATAGTGCAGGGGAGAAGACTGAAGGCCCCCGTGTCTGATGAAGTATGAATGGACATACTGCCGTGGTACCGTCTAGTCGGCGTGGCTGTCGCATGTAAGTGTGCAGGCAGTACGTGGTACGTGGATGACAGTCCACACCTAGCAGAGGGGCGTAAGAGACGACCTCTGTGAACAGGCAAGGCTGGTGAAAACGGTCAAAGTTTCTATACCCATAGCAAAGTGGGATAGGGATCAGACCGTCGGTTCCTAACCGGGTGGTTAACAGCTACTACGGGGTCCTGATTAGATGCAGGACTGGAGATCGCTATCGACTGGGTCACCGGCCGGTCGGGTCGCATACAGCAGTAAGACCAAGAGTGGCTTCCCTGTGGTGGAGCACCTGGGTGGCTTCCCTGTAGTGGGGCACCTGAGTGACTTCCCTGTAGTGGAGCACAAGGGTGACTTCCCTGTAGTGGAGCACCTGAGTGGCTTCCCTGTAGTGGAGCGCCTGAGTGACTTCCCTGTAGTGGAGCACAAGGGTTGCACCCCTGTGGGGGAGCACCTGGGTGATGTCCCTGTAGTGGAGCCCATGGCCGCTGCGCCCGGCTCAATGTACAGTCAGGCCACTATAAGCTGAAACCGAATGAGTTAGTAAGCGAGTAGTGCTTTCTGTGATCAGTGTTTTTGAAAAGAAAGCATTGGGAAGCAGGAAAGCTGAATTTCCTTTCACTCAGAGGAGTTTGGGGAAAGGAATTCAGCGGAAAGGGATCTAGCCTGGAGCTGCGCCCCAGACAGCGGGAGGCTCGAAGGATCTAAGTGAGAGGCATTACATAATCTGCCAAAGAAAGACCGTGGCTGAGTGATGTGCTAGTAACCTCTCCTCTGTCCATTGGTCCGACGTTGAGGCTACTTGGACCAAAGAAGAAGAAGCCAACATAATTTTGCGGTAAAAGTATCGTATGTTAGTCGAGTAAATGTTTTGTACTACCATTACTGATTGAACCATGTGATGAGCACCCTATGCCTATGCCAACCGTGTGGGAGATACCAGAACCTCCCTACACCCCTAACTGCCCGAGTGGAAATCTCTTATTGGCCCTGAGAGATGATGAGAAATTCAGTAATGCCTATTGGTTTGGAGTCAGCGATTGTGTTGTACGAGGAGCTTGAGGCTCGTGGGTATACTCCAGCAGATATTAACTCTGATGGCACCTTAGGACCTGAACACCAAATGATTGTGATGCCACAAATTGTAGAAATCATCACCAATGCGGGTCATGCACCAACCCCTGAATAAGAAACCCCCATGTAACTATATTGTGATAAAATGTTTAGAAAATGCTGCCAATGCACTGTTGCCAAAATGCTAGGATGTTCTTTCCTCTTGATAGAAGGATAAAAAGTAAAATGTATTAAAAATGAAGGAGTATCGCTTAAGATGGATATCGGACAGAGACATGTCCTCATCAGCAGCAGACTCAGTCTAGAGTTCTGTGGTTTTGCCTATGAGGTTTTCCTGGTGATTAAGTAAGAGCTCTGACATCATTGCTTACCGCTGTGCCAGTATTATAACCCTGATAGTTAGAGTAAATAAAATTAAGAAAACTGGGTTTGCAATGTGTACCTGCTTCAGGTATGGAGTGAAGATATCACCCATACAAGCTTGAAATACCGCTGTATAGTGTTGATCCCAAGACGGGATCAAAGGAGGGAATTGTGGGAATTTTACATTTAATTCTAGAACATATATGTTGTAATAGAATGTATAAACTTGTCTGTGGTAGTTAAGTTTCGAATGAGTGGCCTTGGGCCTGTGTTCTGAGAGTTCTGAGAGGGAGGGCCACAGCATTCTTCAGATAAAGGATTTGCCACAAAAGCAGAGCCAGTTTATGCAAAAACAGGAAACGCCAAAACTCATAAGTTTCTATCTTCATGGAAAAATACTAGACATGAACTGAACACGTGAAATTCTAAACGTTTGATTGGTTTTAATTATACGCCCAGTGATGTATGAAAATGGAAGGTAGAAGACATACCCCTTTTTAGCATACAGTATATAAGCACCACAGTAGCAGAGATGGGGGGGGTCCACGAGCGAGAGCGTGCACGCGCGAGCGCGCTTCCAGCGCGCTTCCAGAGGACCACAGATGTATTAACCCATTGTGTTATTCTGTAAAGACCTGGAGCTGACACAATAAAGACAAAGTGTTTTAACCATTCGAATTGAATTGAAGAGTATCTTTGATCTACCTCCTTGACCACGAAAAGCAATATATTGATTGCTAACAATATTCAGTGTTAGTGTTACTTTAATATACACCCAATCCCCTGTTGGAAAATAATCTTGCACATTCTGGTTAAGTGTTACACATAGCTCGCCAGTTCCCTCTTGAACTGTTCAAGCGGGGTCCATTGTACGGACCTCATACAAACGGCATGGGCCCTCCTATGGCCGATTGTGCCCTATTGGGGAAAAACTGATACTTTCCAAATTATTATACATCACCACTTCCCCACAATCATACACTTCCCCCTTTGCACAATGGTCCTGCCCATGCGCATCCTTAATCACACTTTGCTCTGTGTGTGTTATCTGTTTATTAGTTGCTCGAGGTTGTGTGCTTCTGTCTTCTTGGGCCCAATATCTGTAGAGAAACCTGACAATTTCAGTTAGTCACACAGTACTTTGTCATCTCATCTCCAATCCCCTGTAATTCTTCACAGCAGTGATAATTCGTCCCTGGAATTATCATTGGAGTTCCTGTCATAAATTCAAAAAAGGGGAGAAATTAGACCTAGTTCAGCTCTCATTGTCAGTAGAGCTGCTTGAGAGCCGCCACCCAGTTCCTGCTGGAAACAGAGAAGAACTCTTTATTAGTCTTTTCCCTTCACTTAGGGTACATTTTCACATACGGGGCAGCGTAGGATTTATTTGTCTGTTCAGTTTATTTATTTATCTTTGTTTTGGTTGTGCATCTAAACTGACAACCCCTTAGGAGAGATCGCATTGCCGGGTTTCACTTTGATGGTTTTTAGACAAAATCAAACAATTAAACACAAAACAAAACCACACAACTTAGGATGTAAATTAAACTAATTATTTATCTGCACCCGAACAAAAAACACAAACATTGGGAAGGTGGCCTTGCCCTCCAATTCCCCCAGCTTAAACTGTAAAGTTTCCATTTCGTTATCAGTTTATACATCTCATTTTTTTTTCTTTTCATCTGACATATTTGACCATACAAACACAGGCAATCTCTATCCCCGCCTTTCTTCGAGAACTTTCCAAACTTTCCTTTGTAGGTCCTACTCCTATTGGATTGTATCCAAGTGACACCTGGGTTCTCAACCACCTGGCTCCGCCCTACAAAGATAGCTTTCAAATTCCCCCCTTTGAGGCTTAATAGCCTCACCATTACCTTATCTAAGTTTTACATACAGTTATAGTTGTACTGCAGAGTGTCTCAGCCTACAGGTATACTGCTGTACCCCTGCAGCGGCTAAACATAAAAATAAAATAATAATAATAAAAATAAAAATAAAAATTTAAAAGTGTATAATTAAAAATATAAGAAATTGATTATGTTATGTATACTGCAAAATGAGATCAACTATCTCGCAGCCAGTAGTCCTTGATGCCTGGCCGCCGCTTTTATCTGATCTGGCGCTAGTATACGTTTATATGATTATAAGAGTAAATATGTTTAAAAATGTGAAAATTGATTATATAGTAGCAAATGCATGTAATAAAGACATACACAATGGTAGTCAAATGGGCATCGGCCCCCATGAGGAGTAAAATACCACAAATACTCCGCTGTTGCTCAATTATTTTCACTTGGTCCTTTATAGCGCAGCCAACTATGGTTATGCACAGCTTGATACAGATGCAGGCGCGGGTGTTTGAACATTTTTAGCCTGTCAAAACAGAGCTCTTCGGCTCTTTTGACCATTAATAATAAAACCCAGAAAATTCGAAATCAAACAAAACCCACAGCAAGAAGGAAAACAATATCCATTTTGAATGCTTCCACCTTATCCATAGCTGAACAACTCTCTCCCACTTTTTCCTTGCAAAGTCTTTGATCAGATCCTCATAACCAATCTTACATAGCACATCTGCTTCTATACATAATAGAGATAAGGCATTCAGCCTGCCTTATTGCATAGTTGTTCTGATGGGATTTCCTAAACAAAAATGCTTGGTAAACTAGTGTTTAACAAATAAACTGAAATAAATTTAACGATGTTCTATCAAAAAAGGCTGGAATAAACAAAACTAAATAGTACTGAAAATGAATTTATTCGTAAACTAAATGATTTAAAAATATCTCCAAGAATAGTATTAACCGTATTCAAGATATATATAAAACGTACTTACATTTTAATCGATTAAACAGCCAGAGCTGAGTGTGCTATTGGACTAGTCATTACGCAACTCAAAGCAAGAATGAGGTAATGAATGCACATGCAATTAACACCAGTGACAGTTGGCAACTCTAGTATAGCCACATATTGGTTATATTTGTGTCGCCTATATAAAACATGGTTATAGCATGGCCTCCTTAAAATAGCCTACATTTATTGTGCTATTTCGATACAAAAGAAAACAAAAATGTGCTTTATTTAATCAATCACTATTACAGATTTGAAATGGTTTAATAACGGGCAGACTTTCATTAACTCTTAGTTTGATAGTCACAGAATGGGCCTACATGGAAAATGTACAACATAGCCTAAAGTAGCCTATGTGATTTTGATTAGAAATGCTTGAACCGTTTTGCTTTCGGTAACGTTCCGCTGGGTGGACGTCAGATGCCAGTAGACCTACAGGTAGGCTACAGGTTTCGATCATTTTGTAAGATTGCAGGCTATATATATATATTTTTTTTTTTAATGTGAAACTAATTTGTTGCTAATTTATTAGGCTACTGAGTAGCCCGTAGCAGTAGCCCGTATGCAGAGAGTAACTGATTCGGTTGACAATTATGTAGGCTACTGCGGTGCGGTAGTCAGCAGTTCATATAGGCTAGTCAGTTCAGTAGGACTCACTGAACTGTGGTAGTAGGGGTAGTCTGTGGTCAGTACAGTTCGCTACAGTTCCTGTCCGCTGATGCGCACTCAAGCATATGAACGAATCATTGAGTGATGATCCGGTACACTCAATTCACTTTAAAGATTCGTTCAAAAAGATTCGTTCAAAAAGATTCGTTCGTTCACGTACTGCACATCACTAAGACACGCTCGCGCATGCCCACTACACTGGTTAAAGAATTAGTTGAATGGTCGTTCCTGACAGTGTTGTTGTTATACAATATATACACATACTCGGTTAAATCACACTAAAACACTGTCTCACTTTCTATGTCTTGGCTGCTGGAAACTACAACTAAAGTTCCCTCATGGGAAAATAAGTTATTCTATCCTGTTCTATTCCATTCTCTTCTCTGGCCACCAAACAAGTCCCCTTTCCCTGAAAGACTGAAAAGTTAAATTCAAAGCGGGCAACGCAGACCCTCTCTCTGCATGAAATCAAATCGCACATGCAGAAAATGGCACTCAAAACGAATTGTAACATTTTGCTTAAACACTAATATCTACTTTCACTTCTGAGGCACTAACCACATTCCAGGCAGCAAGGAAACATCGAATCAACCTCGCCAGCATGTCATTGGCAACATGTGATCATACATTTTGGATAATAAACACCTCTATTTAATAGCTTTAATCATTGAGTAATGCATAGATTTATTTTTCTCTAACAATAGTTATGGATAAATCCCTCCTTTTATCACCTTTAGTGATAAATATACATTAAAAACATAAAAATATTCAAAATGAACTTAACCGCAAATGTTTGTGGTTAATGCCAACGTTTATCAATTTATTATTTTTTCCTACCTAAGAATCCCGATATCTCACGATGGAAAATGTAATAAAGCCCCTTGTAGTTGAAATCGGTGCTCGGCCCGACCTCCCTGCTAGAAATAAATTACCGTCACGTTATCATGGCAACTCACACCGTGACCCTCATTGTGAAACAACCCCGTATTAGAGTTCAGTTGTTGTGACAAATTATAGATTATTCATTACCTATATACAATTATATAACATACTGTAGGACCAACTATATCAAAATGTAGTGTCAACATGAACATGTTTTTCTGTGGTAGGATGAATTTCACAAAAAGCCCATATGTGCACAACAACAGCACAAGGCCTCAGACCCAAGGGCAGACAATCACGCACGAAAAATGAGCTCATTATTTGTATCGGAGTGTGCTCAATGTACAATGGTCCCACGCCAGGCACCCAATATGAGCTCATCTCGACACCTGCAAATCAAGGACACACACACACACCCACACGCAGGGAAACTGCCTGTTCCTAGCCCGTCTGAAGAGATAAGCATGAACCCCTCCCTACACATTCCTTGTCTGGAAGATCATCCAGCACGCTAGTTTTGAAAATGTATGTGTGTGTGCAGCTTGAGGAACTGATAGTTTCTTAAATCCAAATAAAACATTTATCTTCTATCTTTACATACATTGGTGTAAAAACTATGTATTGGACTACTATTGTCAAACCGTGACTAGGATGTTTCTGATATGATTAAATCATAGCATTTCATCAAAATGGGTCGCAACAACATACAAGACGTCAGCTGAACTTCATGGTGCGCTGTTATGTTTTACTTCTTTCATTAACGGATTTGTTTTTACATCTTGCGGGTGAGCATGAAATTGACGGACTCAGACTGGACTGTGTGATTGAGTGTTTTTAACATATGTATGTTTTAGCCGATCAGCCTGGGTATGTATATTTGTGCTAAACCTTTTATAATAAATTACGTTATACCAGACTCGAATGTTGTGTCTATTTTGGAAGAAAGTTTGAATTATGTGTAGTGCAATGGTCCTGACCCCTCCCGACAGGACGGTGAAAGGATTGTTTGATTTATTATACTTCACTAGCATGAAGCTATAACTGTATAACTATAACTATAACTGCGTGCATTATCTGCATTAACCAGAGGTTTAAAATCAGTACATTGGCCTGCATTACTTACTTATTATTTATTTGGTAAATCAGACCTTTTTCTTCAATCTTGTCTGTTACAAAATGAGCCTTTACTCAATTTATCTCTTTCAAACACTTTGAAGGACAAAAAATAAGGTTCGGTTATCATGCTGAGATCAATCTTAGTTTCTATTTATTTATAACCATAGGCTAAAACCTTCTCCACAGCGAATTCGCTGTAGCCAGTAGCCTATGCTATTTGAGCACAATAAACTGTAACAGGCTGTTTTGCCCCACAAGACGTCTGCAACTAAATCGAATCACTACCTGAAAATAGAGAACTGAGTAGCACATAACTCCAAGCCAGTCAAAGGACAAAATTACAAATCAGTGCGCTCAGAATTTTCCATGAAAATAAACTGCATATATGTATAATATCATATAATATATATGTAATGTAATAACAAATTAACTAATAACGCAAATTGAATTACACTTTCACTTCCTTCTATGTCCTTCTATCACTTTCTGTCACAATCCTATGCAAGTTTCCCTCGCATATAACTTCCACTTATCTATCTGTACTAACCATAAACTTAATCAACCGTAAACTCTGATTAAGATCTTCCACACTTCTCTGCACAACACTGTTTACACTTTCCCAGGCGGGTCTTCATTACGATGCGTCTGATCATAAGTTTCACAAATCTTATAGTACACTGAGATTATAACACAAACTATTGCAAATATATCATACATTGTAGTATAGCTCCGGAGACACAGAATAATAATTGGGCACATAATTTAACTTTTTTAAGGTCTCTCCTACATGATCAAATCAGGAGAGAGGTTTATATTTCACTCAAGGTGTAAAGGGTTCAAAGCACTGCAAGTATTTTTAGTTTTCCTTTATAAATTCACCAATAATGTGCCTTCTACCCACTTAATAACTGCTCACTTCATTACGAAGGCTACAACTCAACAAGCCAAAAGTATTTGGACGCCTTCATGCGTGCACCGTTTACTTGTCTGTTTTTCCAGTCTCTCCGCTATCGGTATTTGCTGTCCACGACCAACAGGACGCACTATAATTTGTTCAATCAGAATCCCACATTATCACCATATACCATGAGTTGGGCTTCCCATTCACTTTTAAAATCACATTCTTCTGGGTCAAACAATTTACAGATATTTTCTTCTAAACTACTCAGCTGATTTAACATAAACACAACACAGCTCATACACAATCCATACAAGGCTGTAATCTCATACTTGTGTCGACACACATTCATTCTCTGGCCAGCACTCACACAACCCACACTTTTTCTCAGACAAAAATGGTTTGTCTGGCTCGGGGAACCATCTCGGCTAAATATTTAGTCCATTTATCACGACGCTTTTTCAATTCCTGGGCACATAGTTTAGAACTCAGATTGTCCCATAGTTTACGCAATATATCCGCGGTAGTCGTCATTTTTGCCTTATTCCGTAAACGTTATTTATTACTTAGAAATTGATGTTTGATTAGGACCCACAATTTAACAGTTCTAATTAAATTAACACAACCTTATTTCCCTTAATTTATTCACCAAATATCAGTTATATTGCAGTCATTGGCTGTGATCAGCTGCATTCAGTTACTCATTTAATTTTCTCAATGCACGTCTGCATTATCAGAAAATATTTTCACTGAATCAGTATCACGAAGGCTTACAATGACACCTACAATTTTGTTTATCCCCTTTTATCATTTTAATACAGCAGATATACAACAGATAAAAAAATAAAAAACTCAAAGACCTGTTTATGAATCAAAACTGTATTCCATGAATCAAGTCGTTTTGTATGTTTTCACTCGTGGATTTAGCGCCTCTCTATCTATCTCACCCATTTAATGTCGACTATTTGGTTCGACGGACCTTACATTGATATCACTAGATCAATGTATACCACAGTAATTTGCGTATTTAGTTTCCGAGGTGCATATGCGTCGCATCACTATGTAACTATTGATACTGGCTCAGAATCCTAAGGCTGAATTCGTTTCCAAAAGACTACGCACTTAGTATCTCCTTACATAGGTCCCACAAATAATGGACCCGCAAATTTTTAATTACACACAACCAAAGAATATTTTATTCTGTGTCTTCACTGCACTTTTTATCCTTATTCTTTGTCAAGTTGGGTCATGGAATACACCTTAAATCATTTATATTCGTTCTGACAAATTTAGTTTTCACAAATCAGTTTTATATCTAAAATTTTGGAAATAGTCAGTTATATTTCTCAGACATTCTCTAAATCCTATGCAGATTTTATGATAAAGGTTCTGCTTACCTTATCTTTTTGAGGCCTCAGAATGTCCAAGAGATTAAACCAGCAATTTCTTTTCTTTTGGATTGATCCAAGATCATCTCCCTCCCCACGTCGAGGTCACCATTTTGTTAGCAATTTAAATATATTGCTTTTCGTGGTCAAGGAGGTGGATCAAGGATACTCTTCAATTCAATTCGAATGGTTAAAACACTTTGTCTTTATTGTGTCAGCTCCAGGTCTTTACAGAATAACACAATGGGTTAGTACATCTGTGGTCCTCTGGAAGCGCGCTGGAAGCGCGCTCTCCCTCGCACGCTCGCGCGTGCACGCTCTCGCTCGTGGACCCACCCCATCTCTGCTACTGTGGTGCTTATATACTGTATGCTAAAAAGGGGTATGTCTTCTACCTTCCATTTTCATACATCACTGGGCGTATAATTAAAACCAATCAAACGTTTAGAATTTCACGTGTTCAGTTCATGTCTAGTATTTTTCCATGAAGATAGAAACTTATGAGTTTTGGCGTTTCCTGTTTTTGCATAAACTGGCTCTGCTTTTGTGGCAAATCCTTTATCTGAAGAATGCTGTGGCCCTCCCTCTCAGAACTCTCAGAACACAGGCCCAAGGTCACCCATTCAAAACTCAACTACCACAGACAAGTTTATACACTCTATTACAACATACATGCCACAGAACCAAATGTCAGATTCTCACACTAGTCCCCCCTGAACTTATACAAAGTTTAATATCAGGAGGTCGCTAGTTCCTGGCTATATCTGGCTCAAAAGCAATGTCGTAAGACAATCAAGCACCGGAGAAGCGGAAGTAAGAAACTTAAGTACCCTGCAGGTAGAAGCACAGGTGAAATCAATGGCTGGCAAACCACGAAACGGAACGTGGAAAAAATCTGATTGATTCCCAATCGTGAAGAAAAAGATAAAGAAAAGCAAACAAACAGACACTAACCACTACAGATGGAGTAAAGTGGTCACCTTAGTCTTACAACTGATACCGGCTTCGTGGCAGCTTACAATGAAAACATGGAAGTGCAGAGACCAGAAGACACAGGGCTTAAATAGCCAGCGGAACACCTGAACAGGTGTTAACTATGAGCGATAGGTGGCGTAGAAAACCCGGCGTGAAAGTGGGACCAAAGCTGCGAAACAAGCTCAGATGAGAGGAAGCGGCAACCAATGAAACCGTGACAGTTTAAGGGAAGAAATTCTGAAAGTACTTAAACACATGTTCAACAATCTAATTAGGAGCCTACTGCCTTAATTGAATCAGTTTAAAAAATTGCCTCTTAATTGTCTGCAATATAGCGAGTCACATCTGTGGTGATATGATGATATATGATACAGTATAACAGCACTCCCTCTCGTGTGATATTGCTTATTATTTGACTAATTTAGTGCAAGTTAAGTGCTATCTAATTACTCAAATTTTTTATGTATTTTCCACTGCTTCAAAGAAAAACTAGCCCCTGTCCCCTGTACAGATCAAAATACTGTTGCATGTCGAAAGTCTTGAATAGTTAGACTGAATTTGTTGCTTGTAGACATCACTGTTTTTCATTGTCTGTGCTTAATTAGTGACAATTACATTATCAGCGTAGATTACATTCTTATCCAGAGTGACTTAACACAGCATTTTACACAGGCTCCATTTCTACAGCTGGATATTTACTGAAGCAATGCAGGTGAAGTACCTTGCTCAAGGGTACAACGGCAGTGTGCTACCTGGGAATCGAACCTACAAGCCCAAGTTCCTTAACCATTACACTACACTGCCGCGTCATACAATCGAGATAAGTGTTTGACATGTGACTTGACAAAATGGCGATCAACCTCTTGTAGGAGGATGGCTGAAGTACACACCAGAAACATGTGGAAACAGACTGATGCCCCTGGTTCTATGCGTTTGAATTCCAGTCATTCCCCATTTACACAATTTCACTTTTTAAAATAATACACCATCTGTCTCTGTGTCAGAGGATTTTGAAAGTACATTTCTGATATTTCTGTATCTGGTGAAGTACGAAAGGGGCTGAAGTGTGATCTGTTTGTTGTCTGATTAACTAATTGACTCATTACCCTAGGTGTGGACCTCACCATTCAAGGCCTCCAGCAAAGAGAATCATTACTGTCTGACAGCAATGCATTTCTTCACAAAGTGGGTGGAAGCCATACCCATAAAGGAAAAGACGGCAGTGGCAACATCGCAGGTATAGTACACATGTTTTCACATGCACATCACAGACGTTGTCATATGATTAGAAAAGAATATACATATTTTATTGTCATTTTGACACTACACAGGCCTTGATGGACATGTTCTACACCCATGATGCGCCTGAGGTTGTCTTGACGGACCAGGGTCACGAGTTCTGGAATAAGGTCAAGTATTTGCACTGCACATATATTTTGGTCATGTAGTTAACACTATCTGATTCTCTATTCAGTTTATGGTAACCCCTTCAGCAGCTGCAAAAATGGATTAATAATTGCTGAATTGATTCTGCCAAAAAAATAAGTCTGATAACGCCCGTGTTTTTAGATTTAGGTTAACTAGACCTTGTTCGAGAACTTTGGGGTCAAGCATCGCATCATGTCGGCATACCATCCCCAGACGAATGGACTGGATAAGCGGACCAACCAGACCCTGACGAGGCCCATTGGCAAGACCCCTTGATGGACATTAAGAAAGGTGAGAAGACCATAAATCTTGTGTCCATGCCTCCACTAGGTACTCGCCCTATCGCCTGATGTATGGACGGGAGCCACGGCTGTTATCAGAGGTATGTAAAAATCTGATTTTGTGTTTTAACATGTTTCACTTTTATTATAAGATTCAAATTTTCAATCCTCCAGGGAGGAAGTGGCAGCTGATGTGAACAGACTACTGTACAGTAGGGACTGAACATTAAAATAACTCCCATAAGAAAAAAAGGGAAAAGCCTCCATCCACGTGTCTCCATCAGAGGTGCTGGTGTTGGCAAGAAACATGAAAAAAGAGAAAATAAGAACGAAAATATGCAATGCAAATTGCAAAAAAAATATGCAATGTTACCCGTACACTCAAACGAGAAAAGTTTAAGAACCGACCTTCAGAGGCAAAAAACGTATAGATGCAAAAAGATTTATTTCGTATCTTCGTCAGGTTCGTTCGTGAAACAAGCTTAGACACAAGTGACTCATATCATGTTCTAGAAACAATTAACACTTAATATCAATTAAGTTAGTCTTTCACAATAATGGTTACATCAGGAAACAATTAACACCAATTAACACTAACCAATAATGGTTACAACAGGAAACAATTGGCACTTAATATCAAGAAAGCTATAGTCATTCACAATAATGGTTACAACAGGAAACACCTTGTGATCATCAATCATTAGACTGACCACCAATCTTATATGAAATGGACACATGAAACAGACCAGCTAAATACCAGAGCTATCCATAAAGGGATATCGTGACACAGCGCAACTATGTAAAAAAACTACTAAAATAACTCCATTAACAATTTATTGTATGGGCTCAATTGTTATAAACTTGCTTTAGTTGTTTTTTATTGGTATTTTTGTTTCATCAATATAATTTCAGATTACAGGATATCTTCCTGAGCTGGAAGTTGCTGATCCTGATGCGGATGATGTGGAGAAGTACATTCAGGCAAGGGCTGAGAAAGACGGAAAGGCTTTTGACAAGGTGATTATGATGTAGGCACATGTTGTTAAACACAGCCAGTATCAAAATAGATATGTTACAGAACATTCCATAAACAACAAATCTATCTAGCTCAGAGCCAATGTTGCAAAGGCCCAGGGGAGACAAAAGGAGGCCTACCAGAGGAGGACTAAAAAGGGGACCAAGCGCTTCAAAATCACCCGAGGCATGGAGCTCCTGAAAAAGGACGGGCGGAAGTATGGAAGGCCAGGGCGCACGATAGATCCTGATTGGCTAACTAACTGCAGGTGAATACTTACTTTACTGTTCGTAAGATTTAAAGAAAACTCCAGGCTAAAACACTTTGACATTGTTAGAATTCACATATTGGTGTAAACACATAAACGCAACCATATCTTCCTGTGTTGTGTAGTATTTCAGTTTGCCGCAGCTAAACTCAAGTTCCGTAGACCAGGGGTTTTCAAAGTGGGGGCCGCGGCCCAACGGGGGGCCGCCAGGGGGCGCCAATTGGAAGGGAGAGGAAAATGGAAAATGCAAAAAAAAAAATTATAATAATAATAAAAAATTTATTAAAAAAATACATTTCACTTCATAAGATTACTGTGCCGGTTTAAAATAAGATATAAATTGTTATAAATCCTTTCATATCGAAATTAGGTCTTTGCCATGCCCTTCTTTCAATCGCAGCCAATAACTAACCATCTGCCTGTCGGTCAAAGCGTTACGTTGAGCTAACGGCCCGATTATGGAATCAAAATAGGGTCAAAAGTATTGTGTTGTGAATTATATTTTTTTATATTTGCCAGTGTAATTTAAAAGTTTATTTTTAAAGCCATTTCGCAATAGGGGGGCCCCAGCCAGAGGCTACGGCTATTTGGGGGTCCTTGGCATGGAAAAGTTTGGGAACCCCTGCCGTAGACAACATGGCATCACATTGTGATATTGTCTCAGCAGGCACAGTGCAATTAAATACACTCACACACACATGCACACAAACAAACACACACACACACACACACACACACAGTCCTGTATTCATATCTTTGTGGGGACATCCTAAACCTAACCCTAACCTTGTATTTCTATTATTATTGGGACTTCATAAACCTAACCTAAACCATAACCCTAGCCCTAAATCCTAAACCTAAACATAACCTTTGACCCCTAATCCTAAATGAAGTAGGCTAAACATGTCCACACACACACATGCACACTACTCTATGTTACTGTTGTATTACCTGTTGCTCCTGTTTCTTCTTTTTGGTTTGTATATACAGTGCCCTCCACTATGATTGGCACCCCTGGTAAAGATGAGTAAAACGGGTTATAAAAGATTCACTGTTTGGTGAATGAGGTTAATCTCACAATGAAAAAATGAAATAAATCCAACCTTTAATTGAAGTAAATTTCAAGAAATCTTTCTTTTTTAACAAAACCACCTGTGCCACAACCATTGGCACCCCTGCATTTATGTATAGAATAATTTATTATATTTGGTTTGCATGCCATGACTTCTTGATGTCTGTGACCCAACATCAAAAGACTCGATATCTTATTTTATGGTACTCTTACAAGCGATATTATAATGTCTCTGCATTTGAATGGATCTCTATGGGAATTGGGGGGTGGGACTAGATTTAGCTGTAAATTACACTGGAACAGTATGGAACACATGGTTGGCTAAATAGCTCTAAGTCATCAAGGGTCTGACGTATTAAACAAGCCTTAAACCATCACTCTGCTGCTAGAAATACAGTAGATGTGGATGGGTAACTTCAAGGGTTTCTTCAACCTGACTTATTTTTCCAGAGTTCAATAGGAAAATTTGTCATGAGAAACAACCCTTAAAGTGCCCTTCCTGTGTATCCTCTTAGTTTGTGATCGTATATGTGCTAGAAGTGTCATTTTGAGACCATTTTAGCTTCCCCATAGAAGTGAATGGAGAGCGACAAATACCCTATTCTGGATTATCACCCCAGGGGAGCACAGAGCAACTAACGAACATATTTCGCAACCATTTGGACTCATATCATGGCCAGATAAGTACACAACCCAAAGTTCTACCAAAATTCGGTTGTGCTTTAAAGCCAAAATAATAACGACCCAAAAAACTGGGCGAAGCTCGCAGACTCAAGCGGAGAGATAATGAAACAAATGGGGAAAACAATCCCGGCGTAAGCCAAAAAAATAACAACCCAGGTGAATGGGCGAACGCTCGAAGATATGAGCAGAGGAAAGGCAAGAAAAAAAATTGCCTCCAGCTCAAACAATAACTGAGCTGACTAAAGAGGCGAAATAGGAAAGATAAACAAAGGTATTCTTCCGGTAGGCAAAGAAAGAAAGGCTTAAGAAAAAAGTAAACGAAAAGGTGAAATAAATTCAGAGAAACACTCTTACTAAAGGAGTTCCTGCATTACTTTTTAAAGACAAAAAGGAACAGTGTCCCAACCTATTCCGATACCTGGCTTTGTGTAGTAGCAAATAAAGACACAAAAGCGGGAACACCCAAACAGGTGAAACCAATAATTGCCGGGAAGTGGAAAATACGACAGGGAAGCCGGCCCGAAGCTGCGAAAGCAGCCTCAGCAGAAAAGGGACAGCAGCCTGCGAAACCATGACAATCCCTAGCTAATGTATAACTAGTATGTTCACAAAGCATGAGCGCTGCATTAGGCTACTTTGCGTTAGTTAAAATGTAGCCATGGTACGCATGTGTGTACATGCGTGTCTGTCACAGAAGTGTTCAATGGTATCCATGCTATTATCATTTTGAGCGCCATGTCTGCAAGCGATGCACAACGTGTTATTGCGTTTGGATATAAAGACGAGGCTACCAAACTACAACGAAAAAAGAACGGCCGTATTCAAAACGTGTGGAACAAATATGTTCGATGGAGGATGCAGAATTTAAAATTTTATTAGGCGTTTGAAACCCCGCCAAGCGAGGTTAGTAAATCAGATTCCCTACTTAGAGTGATCACTGATCAGACTTGGCTAGACATGCCTGTTTGTAAAATTATGGATGAAATATAACTGTTAAAGTTTTATTTTTGGTTTGGCGTGCAATAAATTACATACAGGTAACTAAACTGTGGCAGCCCTTGTTTCGCCAGTTTCAGAATGAAGCCAAACTTTTCACTTTGCACCGTCGCTTCAGCTAAGCCAGCGGTCCAGAACTCATTTTCAGGAGACAACATTGTTTGCAGTAATTATCTATTCGCCAGCTACATCGATGCGAATGTTACAATGGTTTAAAACATTATGTCCAGCATCAAGTTAGCAATGCTGTACCTGACTTGCTTTGCATTGCTTGCAAACATGGCGCTCAAAATTATGATAGCATGGATTCCATTGAACACTTCTGTGACAGACACGCATGCACACACATGCGTACCATGGCTACGTTTTAAACAATGCGAAGTAGCCTAATACAGTGCTCATGCTTTGTGAACATAGGCTACTAGTTATACGTTAGCTAGGAATATCACAAAAATATAGAAGAAAATTCAGTCGTCCCGCAAAGGAATATCATGAAATACTGACGAAAATTAATACATTTTTATTAACATTGTGCCATGAGTCTCACAAGTAAGTCGCATTTGACCCTTTTCTCACGGTCTCACACAACAATTCTCACGCAATTTCACTGCATTTTTTTTTCATAGCAAAAATAGTTAAACTTCCCAACTTCCCGTGTCCCGAAACTCGTGCGTGTGCACTGCACGCTGTTCGATAGCCGTTTTCCAAACCAACTGGCACACTTCCACGTACACTCCACCCTCTCACCTTCCTCGCTGGCTTATCACTTATCATTGGCCAAATCACGAATAACTGATCAAATATGTTTGCACTATTAACTGTTAGCGTATTAATTGCAGCAATAACAATATGAATGCTTTGTTAACCTACGAATTAGTTAACGTAGGCAACATCAGCGAATGTTAGCTGTTACTAAGACTAGCCCATAGTTAGCTAGCTAACGTTATCTAACGCTAAAATTAGCTAGCTAACGTTGTCTCCTTTTTAGCTAGCTAGCTAACATTATCTAACATTAGCTAGCTAAAAAAGAGAAAAATTAAAATGAGAGGTGGATCATTTCTTGTAAAACACACAGAAAAGTGGATTTTGACACCCACCTTTTCAGATTGTTACAAAATGCTTTCTATGGTTACAAATAGATAAGTAGACATTTGTAGGAATTCGTTGAAAAAATTGAGAAATTAAGCTAATTGATTGGACCCAGACAGGACCTTTACTGTTGTAGGATTCATGTACTATTCTGCAAATATAGTACTACCAACTGTGTTTGTCAGGATTCTGTATTTTGTTTGTTTATCTGTGTATTTATATTTCTGGTTATGTTCTTATTTATTTATTTCTCATTCAGTTTCATTTATGGTTTCGTGTTTTCAGTGCCGTCACTCCCGTTTTTGTCACACTTTTCGGGAGGCTTTTGTGATTGCGGTTTTTTTCTGCATTTCCTCTGTCATGCACTTCTGTTATGTCCCAGACTCAGAGACCCAAATGCAGACCAGGACAAGGCAGAAATGTAATTTATTTCCAGTCCAATGTCAAAAAGCCAGGTAATCAAGAATTCCAAAACGAGATCCAAAAAACTAAATCAGAAAAACAAGCAAAGGTCAAAACCGGAAAATCAAAGGGCTTTACAACAACAGGCTCAGGAAAAGTGATCAACATTCTGACGGGGAAGAAACAGATTTGTGGGTCTTATATACACATAGGAAAGGGAGGAGTAACAAACAACGTGAGGTTAACACATTAGGTAAACAATAATTCAATCACAAGAACATAACGAAAACATGGAAGGGACTCGGAAACATGCATAACAAATAACGGGCTAGAAAAGGAGCGGAGTGTGCTCAGTAATCACGAGAGGTGAAGTCTACGTAGAAACAGCTGGTGCGAATTACAGAGATAGCTCAGGAGCAGTTAGAAATGCGAGTAACAAAGAAAAAACGGAGAAGCTGGTTAAATGTTAGTATCTAACTATAAGACAGACAGTTTAGTTGTTAGTATACATCTATGTTAATTGGTTTAGTAAAGTGCACGTAACTAATAAAGCACCCGAGTGATTGTTAGCGCGAGTTAGTAATATATACAATTATACACGGGAAGGAAATCAGGAAGTAGCAGAAAATGAAACTTTGGAAATACAGCGTTAACCCACGAAAACTCCCGAAGTCACCCAAATAGTGCATGCACGAGACTGGGTAAACAAACACACAGATGAGACTCGGACAACCCACGAACAGAGGGGAATGCAATAATGAAATGAAAACTAATCAATCCAGAATAAATATCAAATAATAAACAAACAGACAAACAGATGTACAGAACATAACAACTTCCTTCTTAACTAATTATCTCATTGTATATAATACGAATGAACTAACTACTACTAACAGCTTAGTTTTAGGTTTTGTACTAATAAACTAACTCACTAATGTAATCTTAGTTTCTACCTGTTCTATCGCTGATCATCTTTCTTTGATTATCTCTTTTACTGCAGCTGACACTTGTTTCCTCTTTCCCTTCTCTAATTGTATGCACTTTTACTACCCAGTTCATGTTCAAGTCTATGTGTTATGGGTGAGTCCGGTCCGCGTATTACGTGTTACCTTGTTAGTCAATCTTCAGCTTCCCTCATTGTTTCATTACGCTCACCTGTCATTTTCCTTCTCTGTTTCCACACGCCTGATCCCCATTGTATCTCGTCTCTCCCTGTGTATTTAAACCCTGCATTTCAGTCTGTCTCTTGTCAGAACGTTGATCATATTTCCTGAGCCCGTGATTAGTAAAGCCAGTGATTTATTGAGATTCCTGAGACACCCTTCCATTTTCAGAGTTTTGCCTTTCGATTCTGTTTGTTTGCCTTTGTTGTTTTTCTGGTTTTGACCTTTTTGATTATTTTGGGACTTCGCTTCTGCCTGCCGATTTTCGTACCTCTGCCTATGATTACCTGGTTTTAGATTTTTGGACTGTTCGACTATTCTCCTGCTTTTTGATTTGGCACTGTCTCTGCATCTGATTACCTGGCTTCTGATCTGGGCTGACATAAACAATCCTTTTTGCTACTACCTGGTCTGCGTTTTAGTCCCCGAGAACGATACCTCAGTGTTTCTCTCCATAGTGACTGGGTGGATGTCGGGACTCAATTTTACCACTCCCATGTTCATGCATGCACTAAACCCTAGTAGTGGTTGCACCTCTCTGTCCACTATGAAGAATGGCAATGAGTGGTGCTGCTCCTTTAAGCAGCATGGCAGTGTAACTATGCCGTTGGTCTCAATTCTGGTGCCCCCATAAGCGACAAGGTTTGCAGCTTTCTTCTGCTTTATAAGTTGCTCGCCATTAGTCACTCATTTGAAAGTGTCCAGTGACATTACATTGCATTTTGCTCCTGTGTCGACTCATTTCTGTGGGCTTGCCATTTATGCGTATTGTGACGAATCCTTCATCCTTCTCTTTAGCTTGAGAATCGACACAGTAAACACAATTGTCAACTTCAACACCATCCACATAAAATGTTCCATCTTCGTGTGTTTGTTGTGGGCTGTTCCACTGCCGCTTCATGCACAGACCGTCTGAAAATCCTTCTGTTTAAATAACTTTAGCTCCGTGGTTCAGACCTGCAGCAACTTTTGTAGTGGTTTAGTTTGTTGCAATTATGGCATTGTTGTCCGAACGCTGGACACTTTTCCCATTTAGCTGCATGACTACTTCCACAATTACTGCAGTGTGTGATGGTCTGAGAGAATGATTGGGGTTTTGACTGGTACATTCTGTTTGAAACTGGCCTTACTGCATCAACACTGGTGGCTTGTGTGGCTACCGTCTTTCTACTTTCCTTCGTCATCTCGTGAATGCGACAGATTGAAATGGCTTTGGCAAGCGTTAACTCACTATTTCTCAACAGAGATTTTCTTAGAGTCACTGGTAATGCCACACACTATCAGGTCGCAGATAGCTCATCAGTCAAATCCCCGAAATGGCAGCTTTTAGCGTTGATTCTCAAATCGTTAATGAATGATTCAATAGTCTCACCTTGTTTCTGATTTCTCAAATTAAACTTGTGTCTTTCCATCATTCTGTTGCTTTGGGGATTGCAGATTTCGCAAAACTTCCTCTTTAGGCATTCCGGATCTTCTCTGGACTCCGCCGGGCCAATTAGTGCTCTGTCTACTCCGGGCTCGCGCACTTCAGCTGCATAGACAAATGAACGCTCCCGTTTAATGGCTTCTGGTCCAGCAATGTTGAGGACAATACAAGCCCTTGTCTTCACAGGCTTGTCGAAGTGTGCTGTGGTGATAAAAATACCATACTCCTGCTCAGAAATTTGCCAATTCTCAGCAACATTTTCAACAAAAAATAACAGGGTCAGGTCTACGAAATACATCCGCCATTATATCCAAAAAATATTGAACTTTTTCACGATATTCAAATTTTTTTAGCTGCACCTGTATATATATATATATATATATATATATATATAAGTTTTTAATTGGACATTTTCAATCTGGGCATTTTTAACGAGGGCATTGAGTGCTGAAACTGCTGGATTCAGCATTATAAGCATTTTTACTTAATCCTCACTTCCCCAACATATTGGAGGTCCCACTGAGATAGGTGTCCTTTAGCATGATAAATTATACTGTTGTACTATTGGGTAAACTGCGGTAAACCATAAGACAAGCTCACAACTTTTCTATACAGGTCTTGGATTGATCGGTTTTATTTAGAAAATTTAAGAATGTACCAGATAAAGAGAGAGATGAGGGATGTGCCAGCCTATGGTGATTACGTGGATTGTGTTCCTTTTGAGGAGCATCGGGAGTCATTTCTTAGGTCTTACCCAGGCCTCGATGGATTACTGGAGTCCTTAAATTAACTCAACAAGTCACAACTAAAAGCACTGGGCTCCATTGTTCTGTTTTATGGTTGTGATAAACCAATGTTCCACTATTTTGCTGCTGAAAGCCTGAGCACCTACCTCTACAGGCACCTGTGTAGCCATGGACTCCACTGCATGCAAGCACAAAAGTGGAGAGACCAGGACAGTTTTGTTTATTTCCCAAGGGGTTCCTCCATGGAAATAAAGATGCAGCTGTATTTCCAGGACATCATTGAAGCCATGGTGGAGGCTGGAAAAATAGCCGATGCCAGGTGCATGCATGATTTTCGACGTGCCCGCAGTGCACCTCCCCCAGGAGACAACACCCAGGCCGAGGACCGCACAGCACCCCTTAAGGGACTTCCCCCTATAAATTGTTTTTAAAATGGTTGGTGGACCATTTGGACAGTTGTTTTCATGCGGCTATCATTATACAATGATATGTACAATGTCCAAATGTGTGATTTTTATGGTGATGGAAGGAAAGGCCCTTAGCAGCTGCATGAACCTATCGTTCGAAGAGAGGGAATGTGGGGATGTTGTCTTTAATGTCTGTTGCTCTCTCTCGCTGTTTCTCTCTCTCCCTGTGTGTCTTTCTGTCTGTCTCACTTTGTCTCTGCCCCCCCTCCCACACACACAAACACACACACACATCAAATAATATGTATTGAGCTCATTATCATTGTCCAGAAAATCTTAGAGGCCATCATATTGGGAACCTTTTTTTACCTCGCAGAACAGGAAGGTATTTAGCGCCCAGCGTGGCTTAGAATATCTTTCTTTTTTGATGTAGGGTCAACAGGAACTACAATTCTATACAGTCCACAGGAGGCTCCTCCTCTGCATTGCAAATGACGTAGGACGTCCCGGTTGTTGATTGATTGATTGATTGATTGATTGATTTAATATTTTATTGAAAACACAGATGAGAGGCAACACAAAACATCGACTCAACTGTGATCAAATGGATTGTACACAAAAAAGCCATGAGGCTTGTTTCCATTGTAGTCCATTTACATCAATACAAAACAAAAACAAACAAGCATTATAAAACACAGTATATATAAAATAGAAGGCTCAGTTAATAAATACAAGCAGACTCAAACAATCATTGAAACATGATATAGTGTATATATTAAGAAATAATTAAACATCCTCCCCCCTAACCTGTGCAACCCTCTCTATGCCCATTTAAAATTGGAGAATAACCAATTTTTCAGGGTGGTTTTAAAATTCTGAGGGGAGTTTAAAAGTTTTAATGCTGCTGGCAAGGCATTCCACTGTACAACCGCTGAATAAAAGAATGCATTTTTCCGCAGGCATGTCCTAGATTTCGGAGGGACAAGGTCGGAAGGGCTCCCTCTGGTGGAGTACCTGTGAGTGTCACTTACTTTAGAAAAGTAATCTAACAGGTAGTTGGGGACCATTCTATTTAATATCTTAAAGACAAGACACATCTTCAGGTGGTAAACTCTTTCCTCTACCCTGAGCCATCCCAAACTGATCAAATGGGCTGGGGTTAAGTGTGTCCTGGGGTGAAGATTTAGCAGCAGTCGCACAAGCTTGTTTTGGGAGGTCTGCAGCCTCGTCTTCAATGGTTTGGAGATGTTAGAATACCATGAAGAACATGCATAATCAAAGTGGCACTGAATGAGGGCCCCAGCTAGGGTCCTCAGTGCACTCCTGTTGATGAAATGCTGCCCAAAAATTTTGTTCTCTGACTGACTTTAGTAATAACTTTTGAGGCCATTTTTTCACCGGAGAGCTTGTTATCTAAAATACAACCCAGATAAGTGATCTCCTCTTTGTTTGTAATTATGCTATCACCTGCTCTAACAGTGAAGCCCGGGGATTTATTTAGGTTGGTATTTGACCCAAACAGTATGGACTCAGTCTTTCCAAGATGTAATGACAGTTTGTTGTCGGAGAGCCAGGAGCAAATCTTGTTGAGCTCGGCACTGAGCACCCTCTCCACCTGCAACTTGTCCCTGTTCGAGACCAGGAGCGCCGAGTCATCCGCGAACAGGAACAAGTTACAGTCACAAGCAGAATTCATGTCATTCACATAAATCAAAAATAACAAAGGCCCCAAAATACTCCCTTGAGGAACCCCACAGTTTACTGGACAGGATGAGGACAGGGTGCCATTGACATCGACCGCCTGTTCTCTTCCTTCCAGATAGGACCTCACCCAGTTGGCAGATGAGCTGTCAAAACCAATTGCCCTCAACTTCATCAGCAAGATGGAATGGTTGACGGTGTCAAACGCCTTCTGCAAGTCCAGCATGACCATGCCGCAATAACTGCCCCTGTCTACCTCACCCTTGATGTAATCGGTCAAATACAGTAGACAGGTGTCAGTGGAATGTGACTTTCTAAATCCTGATTGGAATTTGTAAAGTAGCTTGTGCTCTGTCAGGTAATTATCAATCTGGTCATGTATCAGCCTCTCTATTACCTTTGAGATGGAACATAGGATGGAAACAGGACGATAGTTGCCAGGGTCTAATTTGCTTCCCTTTTTATATAGAGGGGTTACTCTTGCACGCTTGAACTCTTGAGGGACGTGACACTGGCTGATGGACAAATTGGTGATATGGGCCACAATGGGAGCAATGATGGCAGCTGAGTCTCTAAGAAACCTAGTTGGGATATTATCCTGGCCAGTGGCCTTGGATGGTTTCAGAGCACTGAGCTTTTTTTGCACATCTTCAGTGGTTACCTTAGAAAATTTAAACTCATTTTCGAGCACCCCAAGATTTTTACAATAGGCCTGGACATGCTGCTCACCATAAAGGCCTGAATTCACTGGTAGTTTATTTACCAAAGTGGTAGCAATGGTTGAAAAGAAGCTGTTAAAACCATTTGCCACGTTCAGTTTGTTCGTGATGAGCGAGCCATTTATTTTCAAATTTAGGTTGGTGGTTTTTGTCTTGAGTCTGTTGTTATGACCCAGATGTTTTAAAGACTTCCACAATTTTTGGGGATTATTTTTGTTTTCGGCAATTTTATCATTGAACTAATTTAATTTTGCCTTTTTAAACATGCTATTTACTTCGTTCCTCAGTTTTTTACAGGTTTCAAAAAGCTGCTCATTTCTGTTTTTCCTAAAATTAATAAAACTATAATTTCTGTGCCTGATGGCTTCTAGAATATCAGTCGTAACCCAGGGCTCAGTTCTTGCCTTGACCCTGGCCACTTTCATGGGTGCAAGTTTGTCCGCAACAGAAAGAAAAACAGATTTAAATCATGACCAGGCTTTCTCTGCCGTGGTACAATTTAGCACCTCGGACCAATCCAGTTTCTCCAGGGCTATTGATAGCGCTTCGCTGGTGTAATTTTTCAGTGATCTAAATCTGATTGTGTTGTGACAGTTGATCACAGATTTTTCTAGTGCAGAAAATGATGTGATGGTCACTTAGCCCGCACTCTATAACACCACTTCTGGAGATCCTAGTCCGGTCCGACGTCAAAATCAAATCAATAATGGTTTGTGTAGAAGAGCAGACCCTTGTGTATTGGGAGATCAGCTGATTTAGGCCATGCAGATGGCAATATCTACTGAAGGATTTAAAGATAGAAGCATCTTTCTTTAATACATTGGTGTTTAGGTCACCGACCAGAATCACTTCAGAATTCCCCAAAACAGCTGAGCTCTCCTCCAACAAATCATAAAAATAATTTTGAATTGGCGGTCTATAGATAGCACCAATTAAAAGAGGCTTCGATTTCTGAAAGATGATATCGAGCCACACTGCTTCAATATCATTGTGGTGCAGATCAGGCCGTATATTAAAACATATATCCGCTCTGACATAAACACAGACACCCCCTCCCTTCCTATTTCTGTCTCTCCTGACGACGGTATAGTTTTCCATTTCAATCTCAGAATCGTTAATGGAACTATCAAGCATCGTTTCAGAGAAAGTAAGAATTCCAGCCTTGCAGCTGCTAAACATTAATCTGATTTCATCAATTTTATGAATGAGACTCCTTACGTTAAGATGAATAATGTGGAGACCTCTGGAAGCAAATATAGTATCCATGTCCTCAGCCGTAAACGCGCTAGTGAGTGGTCCATCGCTGTTAGCTAGAGTAGCCGCTGGGTCCCGGGGTGACAGCCGACCACTGACTGCTGGGCCAGAGGCCGTTGACACGGCCCCGTCAGCGGCCGGGGTCTTGAAGCCTCCACCTGGAGCCTCTCTGTTGCTGGCTACGCTGCTAGCTGGTGTAGCCGCTGCGTCTCGAGATGTTAGCCGACTGCTGCCTGCTGGACCATAGGCCGTTAGCACGGCCCCGTCAGCGGTCGGGGTCCTGAGGCCTCCATTTGGAGCCTCTCGGCTGGAAGCTGGAGTCCCCTCAAGCCCAAGGATTCTTCTGAACACCCGGGGCGGTAAGTGGAGCCATGCCAGGATGTTGCAAGCCTGTTGTTGTGCGATGGAAGTGGGCTGCGGTAGCCAAGCTAGCTGCCATGCTAGCTGCTCCGCTGAAGGACCGGACTGCTTCCCCCCGGTGCTGTTGTTGGTTTTACTGACCGCCGTACTGCTGCTACTGCTCGCTGCCATCTCCAGATATTTTGTTTAAAAAAGGAAAATACAAAAGCTTGTAAACGGTCCGGGTCTGTATCTCTGGCTCCCCCTCTCATTCTCACAGCTCCTCCGTAGAAATAATGTAGATAGCTGGTTAGCTAGCTGGCTAGCTAGCTAACAACAATAATCCGGGTCGGGGAGGTTCGTTCTTCTTCCGTCTCACTGCAAACATGTAGGCTTGGACGGGTGATTTCCACATTGTAATGCGATGCAGCGGAAATGCGCGACTGGCAATAAAGTTTATAAAAAAGGCAACACAGCCGCTCTTTCTGCCCAGTTCTTTCAGTTCAGTTGTTCGCTCAAGTTGCCAGGGCCTTCACTGTCTCGTCTCACCACCCCGTGCGGCCTGCATGCCTCAATCCACAAGGAAGCATGACCGACGCAGGCTCATCTACCCCCGGCTATCGGCCACGGAGGACTGGAGATGAGACGCAAGGAGGCATTGCGAGCACCTGGCAGTCAAGAAGAACCACTAAGCAGACCGCATCCACTGATCCTGCAGCACAGCACCGCTGTTGAGTTCCCAAAGAGGCAAGCGGCCTGCAGTAGGATCACACTGCATATTTTGGGAGAAATAACGCGACCGGTTCCATTATTCAGCCCTACATACTGCAACCCTGACGACAAAAGAAACCAGTTCCAGGGACCCAAGATGAGGCAGCCAGTTCCCCTATTGCCACCCTGCGAATTTGCCACCACAGGATTGGGCGACCAGCTTTGTGCAATCCAGCGGAGGAAACTATTCAAAGGACTTGATTAAAGTAAGGCTGTAACATTGGCATAAAATATCCGTTAGCAACCGCAATATGTTTGTGACTGGATGTATGTAACTGCTATTGAATGGTTAATGTAAAAGTTTTGTTACATTTTACTTTGGATGACTGTGCCATCCACCGCGCTGCGTTAGTTTTAATGCATCACGCACAGAAAATATCTTGCATGAGATCTGTCTTAAACACTAACCGGTCGTAATCTTAACACTGCACGCTGATCTCAACGCACACGCACCAATAACCTTACGGCTATCCCTTATGTGTATGGTATAGTTCATGCAACTTTGTAAACTAGCTCCAGGTAAAGCTAGGTTCAAACCTTCCTCTATTTTAGGTTCTTTGTTCTCTCTCAACATGTGTTCGAGGCAACCCCCCACACGCAGGAGAACATGCGTGCACACACACACACACACACACACACACATGGTTTGTTGTACATTATAGTAGTGAATTGTGCTTTGCTCTGTTTGATACTTGATGTTCAATTTATTATACAAAACTATGCCACCAGTTGTATAAGGATGGTAGTGGCGTACTCCAGTACATAAGTGGTGCCCCGTGTATAGATTTAAATGAATATTCACTACATGTATTTTATGTTTGAATGCCCATCTCTAACAATTAATTGAAATAATCCATTGAAATTTATATGTCTAGGCAGATAATGGATGTGAGGGGCCTGCCCGTTTGTAATTTACATTTTTTTTCACCAGATTAAATCGGATACAAGTAGTGGTACCACTGGTATTGTCACATGGATGGAAATATTTTGCCCAAATCTGAATGATTGTACAACAATCAGTCAACTTCCATTACTAAAATCAGGAGAAAAATATCTCTTTGTACAGGTTCTCAGTGGTTAACCGGAGTTGTTTGTTCTGACCCAGGGTTGTTTGGTGCCGTTGGAAATATGTTAAAACCCTGGATCTTTTATAATAATATCATAGGGATATGAACAATATGAGACAGTTTATTTCTTAATTAAAATTTCCGCTTTCAGGTAAGCCAGTCTTTTCATAAAATATGCCTGCCTCCCACTTTATTCCCCCCCCCCAATACTAATTAACTAACAACCACTAACATCTTAGAATTAGTGTCTAGTAATCTACTAATGACTAACTTGTATTTAATGACTTCATTACTAACTATTACTAATCTACTAACGCCATAGAATCAGGGTTTTCTACTAACTGTGGCACCCGGCAGGGACCGAACCACGGAGAGGTGATAGGTGGAAGGTATGTACGGCTGATGTGGAAAGACGGCATGCCCATATTAGGAGTTCCGGGGAAGTCAGCGCCGCAACAAGGAAATACACGGCACCTGGAAAAGATGCTGGGCCAGTCAGCTGTGGCGAATCACCGGGCTAATCGGTGCCCTAGAAAAGGGACTGACAAACAACAGGAAGACGGAGTAGCATATGCGAAACCAGGGTGGAGTAGAGAGAGAGGATTGTATTGTTGGAGAGAGAGAGAGAGAGAGAGAGTAAAGTGCCGTGTTTTGATTTGTTTTTGTCAGGAGAAGTCTGCTGTGTGCCCGATCCCTGGACTGTATGAGAACCCGCCCCGTTACCGACCACCGCCTGTCTGACAACCCTCCTCCTGCATTAGCCCTGGACCGTAAGCGAACCCGTCTAAGTGTACCGAACCCTGCAATCGTACACCGACTATTCTCCCGGATTACGGACTGGCTGACGCTTCCATGCAATTCTACTCGTTTCCCCAAAACAGCAATAAAACGTCAAGTTAAATTGAATTGTTGCGGTGTGGACATTGAAGTTATTGTTTTCAGTTGCGTGACAACTCCAACCACCTTGGAGTTTGCCACATAACTTACTAACATCTACTTCTTTCCTCGCTGCAGCTCTCTTTCTGCCTGTTCTATCACTAATTATCTTTCTTTGGTTCCTCTTAACTACAGCTGACTGTCGTGTCTACTTTCCTATCTCTTATTGTATGCACTTGTCTTATTGGTGTCTATGAAATGTTATCTCTGTGTATCTGTTTCCAGTTTGTGTCTTACGTTCTCCCTTATTATGCCTTATGACCGAGGCACTCGCCACTGCTAGAGCCTCCTCCCTCTCCTCTGTCTTGATTCTCCTTGACCTGTCTGCAGCATTTGATACGATCAACCACAAACTCCTGATCTCTACACTGGCTGAGATGGGCATCTCTGGAACTGCTCTCTCTTGGTTTACATTTTATCTCACAGATAGATACTACCAAGTCTCCTGGAGGGGCTCTGTCTCTGCACCTCATCCTCTTTCTACAGGAGTCCCGCAGGGATCTGTACTGGGTCCTCTGCTGTTCTCTATTTACACTAAGTCTATTAATTCACATGGCTTCTCCAACACTTCAACTTTTGTTTTTCAGCATGAAGCTATAACTACTATTGTATGTATTGTGTCCATTAAGCAGAGGTTTAAAATCAATAAAGATGTTTGCATTTTTAAAATTAATGTCAATGTGTTATCTATTTTAGTAGCCTAACTCAAAAGTATTTAGATTTGTTTTTTGTAGATTTTGACTACTTTGAGCAAGAATTGGTAAAATGTAGTTATAAAATTATATTATCATTCGCTATGATAGATTACATTGATAATAAATTGATTTAACATCAGGTATGTTAATTTCCATTATTAACATCAACATTGTTTCAGCATTGATTCAACGTAAACTCGATGAGCACCTGGACGTAGCATCAACATCAGAGATCAACACTGAATCAATTATTCTTTTTATGTTAATTCAACATTGATTCAATGTTTCCTTGCTATCTGGTTATTGTTAGCTTGCTAGCTAAATGTTAAAACAACTTGCCATTAGCTATTGTTAGCTTGCTAGCTAGCTAACCCAGCATTGCTAAGCAATGGTAATGTTCATGGCAGGGGGAGTAGGGCGATTTTGGAAGGGTGGGGTGGAATAGCTAAATTAATATCTAAATTTAAAAAAACAAGCCCAAAAACGGTACACTCTCAGAAATAAAGGTACAGTGGAGGTACATTCTTCTAAACTAAGGTAGGCCACACATTTCCCAAATGTACTCTTAAAGTACAATAACGTTCTATTTGGGTACTAATAAGTACCTTTTTGAGCAAAAAAGGTACAAATTAATTAGCTAAGTATTGCTGCCAAGGGGTACGATTTTATGTAGTCTACCTATACCTGTTATGTTCTGTATTTCTGTCTGTATTATTATTTCATTATTTATTCTGGATTTATTCTTTTTCATTCATCTGTTCATTCCCCTCTGTTCGTGGGTTGTCCGAGTCTCATCTGTGTGGTTGTTTGCCCAGTGTCGTGCATGCACTATTCGGGTGACTTCGGGAGTTTTCATGGTTATCGCTGTATTTCCGAAGTCTCGTTTTTCTGCTACTTCCTGATTTCCTTCCCGTGTATAATTGTATATATTACTAACTCGTGCTAACAATCACTTGGGTGCTTTATTAGTTACGTGCACTTTACTAAACCAATTAACATAAATGTATACTAACAAACTAATTGTCTGTCTTATAGTTAGATACTAACATTTAACCAGCTGCCCCGCTTTATCTTTTCTACCTGCATTTCCAACTGCTCCTGAGCTACCTATGTAATTCATTCCAGCTGTTTGTACTTAAGATCTCCCCTGATTACTGTGCACACTCCACTCCTATTCGTGCCCGTTGTTTGTTATGCATGTTTCCGAGTCCCTTCCACGTTTTCGTTATGTTCTCGTGATTGAATTATTGTTTCCCTAATGTGTTAACCTCACATTGTTTGTTACCCCTCCCTTTCCTATGTGTATATAAGACCCACAATTCTGTTTCAACTTTGTCAGAACGTTGATTGTATTTTCTGAGCCTGTGATAGTAAAGCCAGTGATTTATCGAGATTCCTGAGACACCCCTTCGTTTTCCGACTCCGAGTTTGCCTTTTGATTCTGTTTGTTTGCCTTTGTTGTTTTTGTGGTTTTTACTTTTTGATAGTTTTTTTACTTTGCCTTTGCCTGCCGTTTTTGTACCATTGCCTGTGATTTCCCGGTTTTAGATTTTTGGATTCCTGACTATTCTCCTGCCTTTTGATTTTGTACTGTCTCTACATCTGATTACCTGGCTTTTGATCTGGACTGGAAATAAACTACATTCTATGCCTTATCCTGTCTGCATTTGGGTTTTCTGAGTCCAGACGATCCAGTGACAAGCGTTTGTATACCTTTTAGGTACTTTTCGTACCTTTATTTCTGACATGTGTAGACATTACAACTGCTATAGCTAACTAAAAGAAAATGACACCACCGGTAACGTTAAACCTGTTTCCAGACTGCTTTTTATAACGTAGCTTACGTTTTCTTTTTTTTCTTTTTTTTTTTTTTAAATTTGTTTCTAATTTTTTCCCTTTTTTCTCCCAATTTGGTAGCCAATTGAACCCCTATTCTAATTCAATTCCCCCCCATGTAGCAACCGCTAGAGAACCACTGCTACACAACCCCGTCAATCGGTATTAGTTGTGGAAGTCGTGGCCACGTCCTCTACAGGACGTAGCTCCGCGAGCTCCTGACCGTGACACGCCCTAGGTCCCCGTGCGCAGCGATTCTCTCCGAGCCCCTCCCCCCACCCGGAAGCAGCCGCCAATTGCTGCTTCCACAGGGCGCCGGCCACGCTCGGATATGGCAGGACCGGGGCGCGAACCCCGATCCTCGGAGCACAACTGCGCTGACTGAAAGTCAGCGCTTTTACCGTTGAGCTAACGCGGCAGCCCCAGCTTACGTTTTCTAAGTTAGCTAACGTATAGCAGAACATTATGCTACCATTAGCTACTGCTAGACAGGTTGAGTGTTTAAGTCATACAGTCCAGAGGCGTAAATATAGACAGTGCGGTTGCCCTGGGGCCCGTGGGGCGGGGGGCCCATAGAGAGAGTGGGACCTCCAAAAATGTGTTGGGCGGAGACCAGGCCCTTGTGATTTATTTAGATTGCCACCTCTGAGGTATGCCTGTGTTCAAAGAAGAACTCACATTAATTAAAAATTGGTGCCATTTGTTATATATGCCCTCAAAAAGGCAAACCCATCTCAGTCATGGTTTAAATTTTTTTTGGTGAAATAGTCTGTAGCAATTTATAACAAAATGATATGCTTATTCTACATAAACTATAAATACACTATAAAAAAACTTGCTGGGTAATATGTATGTTGTCCAATATCAAGTCTCTATTTGATCATGTGATGAGACGATACGATATAGCTAGTTTAGGCGCAAAATCTGAATGTCAAGACCGACAAGTTGAGCACATCTGCAATTCGAGCATCATGCCTTTCAAACATAAAAGCGGCAGTAAGAAAAGACGAGAGAAAAGAACAGGAGAAGGTAGCAAAGCTCCCTAAATTAGATTATTTTTTTTATAAACAGTCGCCAGCCCACGGACGACCCCCCTCCAAGCAGCAATGCAACAGTTCGGCTGGCATCAGCATCGCTGCCCTCAGTGGTGTGACAACGATAGCAAGCTAGATATAATGTTAGGCAAGTGTTAAATTTCAAGACAAGTTATACATACATCATGGTAGGCTTACTAGGCTACAAGTTTGGTAAATTATGGTTGCTACCAGGTGGATAGCCAGCCTATAAATTATGGTAAGCTAGCTAATAGCCTAGTAGATGCTATATAGGCTATTCCTAGCATTAGATAACCCTTTTGCGCGTACGGTCAAACGAGTGGCAAGCAAGGTTTACGTTAGCTAGCGGTCCATAATGATCAGTGCTGTAATAATATCTTACACTATATTAAAAAATGCATAGCTAACAAGCTATTGCTAGCTAGCGTGTACTTCACAAGCTAGCAACCTTACAAGGTGTATCGATAAATGGCTGAATGGGCTGGCTATCCTGTCCATTGAAAGCATCAGAGCCCGGGTTGAACAATGAACATTAAGGACATTGTCAAGGATTTTGCTCAGCAAGGCTCGTTGAATGGCATTCAAATAGGTGAGTACAAGTGCTTTTTCGAGGGGATTTGGGGTATCTAATGGGCTGCCGTGCCCCTATTTAACAGGTTGTTATCATTTTGGAGTCAGGTCACCGCCGAGTGCCTGTTTCATAGTGTTTTTCAGATGTGGGTAAAGCCACTGTGTGTCCCGCCGTACCAAACCATGCCTTTCATCAGTGTTTTTAAGAATATTAGCTACACCTTTATATTTCTTATTATTATTATTTTTACATCATATAATTATTTTGCTTGGTGCTTGTAAATTGTATAGGTAGACTATGGGGAGTATAAAGTTACGGCAGCATGTCTGACAACTATGTCCGATAACTAAACCTTATAAGCGACTAAAGAGATTTTAACAGGAAGCTTGCTAAAAGCTACAGGGACTGCCTCTGATGATACGGTGTCGCTATTTACCCTTTGAGTGTGTAATAGGCTAGTGCAATAAAAAACACAAGGCGTAGAAATATTATTTTTGTGCGCTTCACTCAAAAACACTATATTTCACAATATACACAATATTTCCAATCTCTCTCTCTCTCTCTCTCTCTCACACACACACACACACACACACACACACACACACACACACAGTCTGATTGACGGTCCATTTTCCCTCCGCCAATTATTGCATGATTAGGAAAGTAACCTTGAACAAATTACTTCTTCATTACTGTACTCAAAATACTGTACAAATGATTTACACCACGACATGACATAGATAGTGCAATAGAGAATTTTGAATGGCAGTAATGACACATCAGTGCATGTTTTGATTGTTACTTTGAAAGTTTACATCGCCAGCCACAACGATTTCTCCCAACATTTCAATCACGGAAATCTGCTGATGAACGCATCTCCGTTCTGTGAAGCCGACAGCAACAAGTAACTGGTTAAACTGACTGCAGAAACAGTTTATCGATGTCAAAAATGAGCTTAAAGTTAGCTCTAGTCAGCTATACATATTTACAGTAGTTTATAGGATAGTTATCTAGCAACTCGCCTGCTGATGTTTTTTTATTTTTTATCTACATACCTTCCCAATAACAGCTATAGTTATGTAAATATTCCAGCTATAGTTGGTTGATTAGTTGACTTGTTGACCATCTGTTTACGTTACCGCGTGTCAGAGTGCTAGATGGTTCTCATAGCTTTCTCTTTGACCTCTCTACTTTCCCAATACAATAGCCTAAGTAACTAATTCACTGTAAAATCCAACACATTGTTGGTAAAATATATATACGCCTAATGGTGGGTGTGTGTGTGTGTGTGTGTGTGCTTCATAACTAGTAACTAGCATGCACTAGGGCCCGTCATAATAGCTTTCACTGGGGCCCCTTGTAACTACCTTACGCCACTGATACAGTCTATGGTTTAAGTACGTTACCCGGAGTGGTTAACGTTAGGTTTACTGCGCAAATTTAAATGGTTTTTTATCGTTTTTGCTTATTTAGGATGACAGTGGACCTAACGTTCCATATCAATTTAATCCATCTTTATATACGAAATAGAAAAATGTATAATTAATTACACTGGTCACAGCAAACGAGTAGCTTGAAATGCTTAGAGAGCCCTGTGTGGGATGTTGAAATTGTGCGACGGCAGGGGCGTGTCTAGAACATTTTGAATGGGGGGGCCAGGCTGGGGCACAGACCCAGAGGAGGGGGGCCAGCCATCAAGGCTTACCATTTTTTTTTTTTGCCGCGTACAACAGACACACGTGTATTTATCCGACCAAACCTTAGCCCTAGCCTTAACCCTAGCCTAACCTTTTTTTTATACCTGCCCCTGATTCTAGGTAATCATATACAGTGCTTTCGTATGAACACTCTTTCAAATTTTGCTGTTTGACAGCTCAAATTAAGATATGTTTCAATGGGCTTTTTGTTACTCATCTACACAAAGTGCTCTATAATGTCAAAGTGGAGTAAAATGTTTAGATTATTTCACTATTGGATACACCAGAGCTTATTTTTAAGCCTTTACAGCAAAGGGTGTATTTTTTTCTCTACTTTGACATTATAGAGCACTTCATGTGAATGAGTAACAAAAAAAGTCACTTGAAATGTTAATTTGAGCTTTCAACATAGCACAATTTGAAAAAAATCCAATGGGTTTGGATACTTTCCAAAGGCACTGTACATATATTAAATGTTGCATTATACATTTCCAAACTGTATGGTTGAATATCCCCTCAAGATTGTAGCACTTGTTCAGATTTCCATTTTATTCTTCTGCTTCAATATTATTCTACTGTTCTATCATAACCAATATACTGAAAGATAATGCCTTTTATTTACCCTTTATTGAGTAGTGTCCCCTTACTGTGTACAGTTTTGCAGGTAGTTAAATAGTCATGCAAATCTTCAATACCCATTTAGTATAGAGAAAAGTAAGATTATAAATAAATGTGTTTGTACCCAAACAATAAAGTCTAAATAAATCTGTACACCATTATAGCTAACTGCCTGTAGCTACACTACATAAATGGCCATTAGGTGGCGACAACCAGTAATATTAAGAGCACCCCTAAAATAATATAGCATGAGAATAAATGGATACAGTCCAGGTCAGAATTAACGTTAACAGTTAAATTGTTTATTCAGAATATTAAAGATAAACATAAATAAATAACTATTTTACATATTAACAGTATGAAAATGGATAAAAGGCCATAAAAGCAAAGTAAATAGAAAAGTGCTATGTACAATATTCCAATATTCACAGTAGTTTGTACAGTACACAGTACAATGAGGTTTTGAACCTAAAAATATATAAAATAAAATGAATACAAAAAAACAAAACAACCATTTAGCTCTTGACTGGTCACTTCTGTGACTGGTGGGCAACAAAGGTATTTGTGTGGGGGGGATTGGCTCCATATATATGAAGATATTTTTTGCATTTTTATAAACTTTAGCCATAAAGGCCGTGACACATCGGGGACGTAACGAATAAGCGAGGCGAAAATGCGAAAAATTCGTCGGCGAATATTTCGCGTAAAAACCTGACACACCTGCAACAATGCGAAAAAACAAAAAGCTCGCGTTCTTATTCGCATTTGAAAATCCGTGCGAATAAAAATGGATTACTCTTCGTCGAGCGATGACGACCTGGTTATCCGTTCGGTCCATCACGGAAAGTGTATTTTTTTTTCCTCTACCAGAACGTTAAAAACAGAGCATGCTTAAATTGGCAAAATATTGAACCGGGCTTATTATGTGTCCGTTTTTACTTATGCAGTTTGTTTTGTCTACAACATGCTCTCCTTCTCTTCCCTCCTTTTACGGACATACGTGTTCCACTGCCTCTTTATCTCTTCCACTAATATAAAGGGTTAACCACAACATAACAATACATTACGTCATTTCAGCAAACATCTTTAAAATAAACTTGTAGTAGTCTATACAGTGTAGCAACTCATGAAGTCTGAAGAGTTCTCTCCAAAACGATCGCTACAGGCAGACCTCGTCTGTTTTCCTCGTTATTTATATAACTTGGTTATCAGTAATCAGGTAATCCACACAGGAGTCGGAATAAGATTTTTGGGGAACTTTATTTGCCACACATACAGACAACAGTGTGACAGCAAAAAAAAATCATATAGGCTACTCTAACCTGCCCTTCTCCTCCCCCCCCTTTCTCTCCCTCCACCACAGTGGCTGCCCCTGGCCAGACCCGGTAGCTAGCATACGTGTCGTCTTTCTCCTTCGGTTAGCCTATAGCCCACAATATCCACGAAACAATATCACATATAGCGGTTCGCTAGCTTTCATCCTTTATTTTCACCAAGGCAAACAACCCAGCCGGTGACAGCGTAGCCTACATGAACTCGCCTAAGGTAAAAAAAAATAAATAGGCCTACGTATCGTGTAGCTATGTTTGTGTGTAATTGCCACTGGCTTGTTATCATCTTTACATGAACTGCTATCAACGTTAACGTTAGATCTAAAGGTTAGCTAACGTTAGCTGGCTAAAATAGCTGGAGACGACTTTTAAGCCAATACTAATAACCTGTGGGAGCTGATCAGATAGCAAGTTGTGCGTATTGCAACCATTTAGCTATAAACCCACCATCTTCATAGCCTATTTTCTCGGCTATGGTTTTCCACAAATTGTCCTTCAAATCGTTGTCTTTGTAACTATTAAGGCCGTGACACACTGGGCGCGATTTACTCGCACGAATAAATCGTACTTTGAAAAATAAACTTTGCAACTTTGGTTCCGCCTCATTTTATGTCCATTCCCATTGGGCTACAGAGGCTTCTTTCATCGATACTGACAAGACAATGGCCTATCATATTCCGGTTCTGGTAGGGGGGGGCACCAGGGGTGGCCAATCAGATTCCAGTGGGGGCCAGTGCCACCCCTGGCCCCCTACTGGCCCCGCCCCTGTGCGACGGGTCGGGTCATTACGAGTGTGCTAACCACTTAGTGGCTAGCAATTAGTTTTTTTTAAATTACACCAAATATTTTTAGATTATATGAGAAACATTTACAACAACATATATTATTTTGAAGGAATTAGGGAAACCCCATTAATTTCTCCCATAGGCCGTCTATTTTCTTGATCCGGAAGTCTCGAACATATCTGGAGGAAATGACGACACGACTTCTGAGGCCTACTGGCTTTGAAACTTAGGCTGTGTCTGAATACGACACCTACACCCTTTTGAGGGCCCATATTTGAGTCTACTTCATCAAAAAGCTTTTGAGTGGGCGACTTTTCTCACAAATGGGGGCACTTAAAATACCAGGATGAACCCCTTATTTCAGGGGTTTTGTTGAGGGAATTCAGGAGCACACTCATCTGCAGAACGGTGCACTCATCCGACAATTTAAGTAAGTAACCCGGAAGTAAACAACGTAAAAGACATACAGCATATATGCATATCTATGGTACAAGATAGGTTCATATGACAAACAACTTTATTTGTTAATTCTATCTTCATTCATAATCTACACTTTGTAACAATCGTCATATGTTAACTGATTGATATTCTCAATAAAAATAAATATTACAAACTACTTCCTCACTAGTTTGGAAAGAGTTTTGCAGGATTTCTTTCGTCCACTGCTTGCAAAGTGAAGGGGTCTGAGTGGACAGTGAACAGGGGTCGTATTCGTACACAGCCTATCTTCATTCATAATCGACACTTTGTAACAATCGGCATATATTAACTGATTTATATTCTCAATAAAAATCTTTTTAAAAAGAATAAATATTACGAACTACTTCCTCACTAGTTTGGAAAGAGTTTTGACCGATGCTTAGCTATATCCTAATAAAATGAATTTACAAGAAAAAAGTAATTGTTTTATTTATTTATTGAGCGTCATAGCCTAAATAAATATATAGTTATTTCATATTTTTTAACGTGTAAGAGTTAGTGAAAATGCATGATTTAACTGGTTTTCACTTTACGCTTGAAGTTCTTATGCTCAGCTTGTTCTTGCACACAGAATACAGCTCTGATTGGCCAGAGTGTAGAAAGTCACAATAACGAGAGAACTATGGGAAATACACTTCAGCGAAGTGTGCTTTTATGCGGACTCACGTGAAGGCCACATCAAGGGCTCATAAAGCGCGCAGTCAAGCACTCGCACAGTTGCAAAATAAGAAATGGGACAGACTAAAGGCCGTTACACATCAGGGACGTAACGAATAAGCGGGGTGAAACTTCGTTAAATATGTCGGCGAATATTTAGCGTAAAAACCTGTCACCCCTGCAACGATGCGAAAAAACGAAAATCTTGCATTCTTTTTCGCGGTTGAAAAACCCTGCGAATAAAAATGGATTATTCTTCATCGAGCAATGATGACCTGGTTATCCGTTCTCGTTCGTGATGTAATTTATTAAACACAACAACGTTCAAGAAAATTTAAAATTCTGTCCATCACGGAACGAAAGTGTATTTTTTTTGCCTCTACTAGAACGTTAAAAACAGAGCATGCTTAAATGACATTGCCAAATTATTGAACCGGGCTTATTATGTGTCCGTTTTTAAAGTTTGTTTTGTCTACAACATGCTCTCCTGCTCTTCCCTCCTTTTACGGACATACGTGTCCCTGAGATTTTTCCACTGCCTCTTGATCTCTTCCACTAATATAAAGTGTTAACCACAAGATAACAAAACATGACGTCATCTCAGCAAACATCTTTAAAATAAATTTGTCGTAGTCTGTGCAGTATAGCAACTCATGAAGTTTGAAGAGTTCTCTCCAAAACGATCGCTACAGGCAGACCTCGTCTGTTTTCCTTGTTATTTATATAACTAGGCTATCAGTAATCAGGAAATCCACACAGGAGTCGGAATAAAATTTTTGGGGAACTTTATAGACTTTATTTGCCACGCACACAGACAACCGTGTGACAGCTAAAACATTTCATATAGGCTACTCTACCCTGCCCTTCTCCTCCCCCCCCCTTTCTATCCCTCCACCACAGTGGCTGCCCCTGGCCAGACCCGGTAGCTACCCTACATGTCGTCTTTCTTCTTCGGTTAGCCTATAGCCCACAATTACTACGGCAAATATCCACGAAACAATATCACATATAGCGGTTAGCTAGATTTCCTTTGTTTTCACCAAGGCAAACGACACAGCGTAGCCTACATGAACTCCCCTAAAGTAAAAAAATAAATAGGCCTACGTATCATGTAGCTATGTTTGTGTGTAATCGCCACTGGCTTGTTATCTTCTTCACATGAACTGCTATCAACGTTAATGTTAGACCTAAAGGTTAGCTAACGTTAGCTGGCTAAAATAGCTGGAGACAACTTTTAAGCCAATACTAATAACCTGTGGGAGCTCATCGGATAGCAAGTTGTGCGTATTGCAACCATTTAGCTATTAACCCACCATATTCATAGCCTATTGCTATGTGTCTTATCAATGAGTACGCTATACTGGGAAACATATAAAATCAGTTGGTCCGCCATATTGGATGTTGTAGTTTGTTGTGGCAGTGCGGTGATGTCAGTCATGGAAACTTGTTATGATTGGATAAATAGTTTCGCAAACGAAAACTCGCAAAAAACGACCTTGCGCCGAATAAATTACATGCCGCCTTTTCGGAAAGGACATTTCGCGTTTGTTGTGCAAGATTGTATGAACAATACAGGAGTTCATTTTTATTTTTCAACGAATAAATCGCGGCCAGTGTGTAACGGCCCCTGGAGGTTCTCGTGGGCACCCGCATTTGAAGTGCTCAAGTGTGAGTATGAAGCGTGAAGCGTGCAACAGTTGCCCACAATTTCGTGAAGAAACGACTCATAATGTGTCAAAATAATTTCTATATGCCAACGTCTAAAAACAACGTAGAAACGAGTGTTTCACATTAAACACGTAGAAAAAGGAATGGAAATGGCATACTGATGATTAACGTCTCTATCATTTTAGTTCAAAACCATCTACTTTTGATAAAACCATAGATTTCCAGATTAAACGGGTGTTTGCGATTAACATGAAGGAGCTAACGCAGGACCAGGCTACTTCCTTATTTTTCCAGCGATAATTCATTGAAATGAGCGAAGTAACGTTAGTTAAAGTTATTCACGTTATTTCTCTATATCTAGCCAGTTTTGAATGTTTTCGTGACCGGAATAAATTGATGCGCAGCGATCATTATCTCTGGGCTGTAGGGATATTATTAAGTGGAAAATGCTAATTTTACACAGGATCAACAATTTAATTTCATACCTTGCTGCGTAACATTCTTCTAGCTAAGTAACGTAGCCTAAACCTAGTATTTTCGTGTTTGTCAAGAGATTATTTTGTTAAAGTTTGCAAGAGTTACTGAAACATATTTTTAAATAGATTATTGAAATTTCTGGATTTTATATGATTGATTAAATAGGCTATTAGAAATTGCATCCATTTATGAATAGAATAAATAAGAAAATAATTAATTCATTTAACCATTTATGTTATTTAATTATGTAGGCCTACGCAGAAATGAATGATTAATTTGTTCAAAGTGAGAACATTTTGACTTTAAAACCAGGTTCATAATGCTATAATGTAGGCTATGAGGTGATTAATGAAAATGTTAAACCATTAGCCTATAGGCTACAACTCATGTCAATAAATGATCTGTCAAAACAAGATGTGAAATTTACAAGGTGAAAAGTATAATTACCTGCACCTCGTATACTTTTTCTCACCATGTATCCTAGACTATGACATGAATGTCATGTGCAACCCTTGCTGGAGATAAAGCCACTATATAATGGGGTATTCTGATAACCTCAGGGACTGTACGAAGTGGATATAGTGTTACTTATATCAATTTTACGTCACAGCACTAGCAACACTTGGCTGAACCTTGCTACAGCTGACAAATATAGTGCCATTTTGCCATATCCTCACCTTCTGACTGGTCTTTGCTGGAGATAGAAGCCACAAGGCAGTCTCATTTCAACTTTGTTTTTAAGAAACTGTGTATTATTCCCATAAAACTGGTGAAGGACTATGCTAAATGCACAATCATAAATCGAGTTCCACCAATCAGAGACGTCTTCCTTACCATAGAGATGTCCACCACTCCGGTGGGAAGGTGCGAAGCTTTCTACAGTCAATGGTTGGAAGCCAGCATTACTTTACGGTTGGTTCACAAAGTCATAGCAAGGATAAATATACTGAGAAAAAGCGTTTTTATCAGGCGAATATCTTAGTTGCAACACATTACATCTATTGAATCATTTTTGTGGTTAGGGGTGCGGTATTTATTAAGTTTGAAATTTTTAATGTAGCGTACATATAGTCGATGTAGGCAGAGGCAAAGGCAGTACAGACCAATCAATCAGCAAGAAAATGGGAAAATGGCCATATATTTGTCAGCTGTAAGCAGGGTTCAGCCCAGTGTTGCTGGTGCTGCAACGTAAAATTTATATAAGTAACACTAGTTCCACTTAGTCCAGTCCCTGGGGTTATCAGAGTACTCTCATTATATAGTGGCATTATCTCCAGCAAAGGCAGTACAGACCAATCAGCAGGCGAGGATATGGCAAAATGGTACTATATTCGTCAACTGTAGCAGGGTTCAGCTAAGTGTTGCTGGTGCTGCGATGTAAAATTGATATAAGTAACAGTATATCCACTTAGTCCCTGAGGTTATCAGAATACCCCCATTTTATAGTGGCATTATCTCCAGCAAAGGCAGTATGGAACCATGAAAAAGCAAGAAATTACTCTGCTTCCATCAATTATAGTTATAGGGTTATTAAATGTTTAGCATTATTATTGTTGTTGTTGTTGACGATGATGATGATGATAATAATAATCCAATAATGGAAATAGGATTTTTAAAAGTTAGAAATTCAAACCGGAGTAAAATCAAAATTAATTCAACATCAGCACCATAAAAACATTAAAACCAGAAGTCAACACATGATGAATGAAACAAAATCTTTGTTTGTACAAAACAAATTAAAACAACCATAGCAGACATATGCAGGATTTGCTCTTAAAATTGCTTAAAGATGATGGGTCTAATTTCCTTTGGCAGAGAAATCCAAAGTATTGGAGGATAAAAAGGAAAAGACAGCTCCTCTTAAGTTTTCTATATTCTTTCTTTAAATTCGTAATAATTATTATTCATAATTCAGAAAGGTACCTATTTGTGTGCTCACCCACACTACTTGAAAAAAGAATGAATGGCTATTAAAATAAATGGTAAAACTCAGACAACCAGTTCCAAAGCTGATATGTTCCCTCAATGGTAATAATAATAATAATAATAGGCCTAATAATAATAGTAAGCCCATTTTGTTGTCTCAACAACTTGCAGTCTCAGCATCCAGGGGTTTTACATGATAAGTAGAATTATTCGTTCAATTAAATTATTTGTTAGCCTAATTGGTTAATTAACGTATATCAAAAAAACAACATGAAGTCAACGGAATAGAACTGAGAAAAATTACTTTAAAGTTTTGTTGTTGCCCATCCAAATGAGTTGTAGGCGGATTATTGGAAATGTGGCAGTTGTTTGTGCATTTATAACGTTATTTTATGTACATATTAATCCATATATTAATCCTGAGCTCAAACTTGACATTTGACCCTTATTCGGAAGTTAAGGTATTTTGTCGTTGTATGGTCTACAAAATGATATGGGGTCATGCCAAAGCAAAAGGCTGTAACTTCCATTTGATCTCTCACTTTTTTGTTGATCACAATATAAACAATAACATGATAACATCTAGATAAAATCTAGTGATATATCATGAAACTGTCCGCTTTACCCTTTGAGACACAGACACAGAAATATTTGCAAAACGTTAAGTTTATTGACACAAATGAGTCATAAATCATGAAACTCACAGAGTCAAAGGTCAGTTCTGAGGTGGTTTCTCCCAGTAACCACAGTGCATTAAGGAGCACTGACAGGATTATACAGCATGTCCCTACAAACAATTAATTATTTTCAGCAATTCATTGTCCAAACAATTAACTATTTAATTAATTTTCCAAACAATTATTTCATCAATTCATTTTCTAAACAATTCATTAAACTAATTTTTAAAACTATTTCATCAATTCATATTTTTATTGGGATTTCACATAACACATTACAAATGACAGACACTCAAAGAGAAAATATAAGTAAATTCTTTAAAAAAAAGAAACGGGTAATTTTTAAAGAAAATACTGCGAAGCACTGCTACATCAATGACACAAAGAATTTGGTGTGCATACTCAAAATAAAGGAAAAGAGGGTGGACGGCACACTACATTTTATTGGTGACCAGAGTCAGACTCACACTGAGCAAGGTGATCCAAAACTGACTGCCATATATCAAAAAATGTATCAAGATGGTCCCTTATGCTATATTAACTTTTTCCATATGCAGTATACCAGTGAGTTCAGTTAACCAGGACTTAAACAGAGGCACAGTATCTGACTTCCAGAGGTGTAAAATTACTTTCTTAGCGATTACCATTCCATACACAATGGCGCTTTGCACACAGACACTCAAGTTGAGTAGGGAGAGAGAAAAACCAAATAATGCAATGTCTGGATCAGGTTCAACTGTACAATCATACACGTCAGAGAACCACTTGAATATGTCACACCAAAAATAAAGTTTTGGGCATGTCCAGAAAAGGTGGGTCAGAGAGCCCTCTGCGGATTTACATCTGTCACATAGAGAGGAAATGGTAGGAACGATTTTGTGTAATTTGGTCTTTGAATAATGAAGCCTGTGCATCACCTTGAATTGTATTAATTGATGCCTGGCATTAATAGAACAAGTTTTGGAGTGAACACCTTTTTGGAGTGAGTGGAATAATTAATCCGTTCAGAGAATATATTTACAAAGTGTGAGACCAGTTGTTTGGAATCGGGTGGACCCAGTAAAAGCTTATAAATAATTTTTTCTTCAGGGAGAAACTCAAAGTTAGGCACACATTACCGAACATAGTTCTGTAAATATTTTTTTTAAAGTGTTGCGGGAAGAGAAAACATTTTTTAACTAGTTAAATGAGGCAAATTGACTGTTGATATAAGTCTTTCACGGTGACTATACCTTTCTGTCTCCAACTGTCAAAAGAAACATAGTAGAAGGATGGGTGAAATGCGTGATTACGATATATTGTGGTATGGATAGAAGTCTCTGATAAACTGCAACTCTTCTTAATTTGCTTCCATATTTTCAGTCAGTTTGAAATGATAAAGCTCTCTGCTTTAGTAATTGCAGGAGATCTGGGTGCTGAGAAAAGAAGCACTGGGAGAGAGTTGTTTGTAATCTCACTTGCGACCCACGGAGGAGTCTCGGAAGACACTTCCATTTTGTAACCCTCTTGCCAATAGATAAGGGCCCTTGCATTTGCTGCCCAGTAATAATGTAGGAAGTACGGCAGTCCTAGCCCACCCATTTCTCTTGGTTTACGTAAAGGAATTTTAGATATTCCGTGAGCTTTAAAGGCCCAGATAAAAGGCAGAGAGATCATGCGGCCTACCATAGAAAGAGGAAGGGACCTCCATTTTTCAATGTCCCCCTTCAACTTTTCAACTTTCTCAAGAAGGTTCATCTTAAAAATTTGTTTAGTCTTTCGGCAGAACTATACCAAGGTACATAAGCTTATCTATCATTTTGAAAGGGAGGTTATGCAAAAACTTTAGGTTACTGTCGTAACCCCGGTTCTCTGAAACATCGAGTGGAGAGATCCACCTATGGGAATGACGTCCGGTCATGACCACCACAGAAGCATCCAATTGCACCAAGTCTGGCCCTGACAGACAGTAGCGTGTCAAATGCGAAGGAGGCTCCGCCCTCCTTGTACGAGCATATATGACACTGTAACGCTACTACTCCTCAGTGAACATATTCGCTTCTCGCGCACAGCAAGCAGGGCAATGTTGGTGGATCTCTCCACTCGATGTTTCAGAGAACCGGGGTTACGACAGTAACCTAAAGTTCTCTTTCATCATCTCGTTTCGAGATCCACCTATGGGAGATTTGGCCAACTCCCGGATTGCCATATGCTCACAGCTGAGACGCTGTCAAGCCAGCAAGGGAGGCCTCCCTCCCTAGCGGGAGGGTGGTGCCTAGCGCATCCCCTGTAGGCAAGTACAAAACACAATCCACTGTCCAGTGTAGTAACTGGGGTCCGGGAACAGTGTGAAGTACTACACCCATAGTGAGATGTGTGTGGCTCACACAGAGCTCACCCCCAATACTGAGTGGGCTACCGGTGTCCTGGTAACATCCAGACGGTAAAACCTCACAAAAGTATGTGGAGAAGCCCAGCCTGCGGCTGAACAAATTTCCTGCATGGAGACCCCACGAAATAGGGCCCATGATGCAGCCACGCCCCTCATAGAATGAGCCCTCAGACCCGAGGGAGGCGATACCCTCTTTGAACCATATGCCATAACAATAGCTTCCACAAGCCAATGGGACAGCCGCTGCTTAGAGATGGCTTTCCCTTTGCAGGCGGGGGCCCAGGCCACAAAGAGCTGGTTGCTCTTTCTGAAAGCCCTAGTCCTTGTTATATACGTGTGGAGAACACGCACAGGACACAGCATATGTAGCCTTTGCTCTTCCTCAGAAGAGAACGGCGGTGGGTGAAAAGCGGAAAGCTCCAACACCTCACATGTGAAATCTGGGAAGCTTTTAGGCATAAAGGCAGGATTAGGTTTGAGGAAAACCTTATCCATATTAGGGGAGAATATTGTGCACGAGGGATGCACTGAGAGCGCATGGAGATCGCTGACCCGCTTAGCAGAGGCTAATGCGAGCAGCAGTACTGTCTTCAGAGACAGTAATTTTAACTCTATTCCGTGTATAGGCTCGAATGGCCGTTGGGACAGAGCCTCCAGCACCAGTGATAAATCCCATGAGGGAATGAGCTTTTTAACAACAGGCAGAGAACGGCGAGCCCCCTTCATGAACCTGCGCACGAGGGGATGCTGCCCCACTGTATTGTCATTGAAACCCATATGACAAGCAGTGATAGCTGCCAGGTAAACCTTAATGGTAGAAAAGGATTTCCCTTCATCCATCAGGTTTTGTAAAAAACTCAGCACGTCAGAAACAGAGCACTGATAGGGCACTGACTGACGGGAGGCACACCACTTTTCAAATACCTGCCACTTATTGTCATAAAGTGATCTGGTAGAAGACGCTCTCGCGCTCTGAATGGTTGCCACCACGCGAGGGGGGAGCCCTAAAGCGTCGAGGTTGTGCCTTTCACGGGCCAAGCCAAAAGAGCTATTCGCTCTGGGCAAGGGTGATATATTTCCCCGTTCGCCTGAGACAGCAGGTCCGTGCGTAACGGGAGCGCGCACGGCTGTGCATAAAGGAGAGAAATTATCTCCGCCAGCCACGGCGATTTCGCCCACCTGGGCGCTATTAGGATCAGTGTCAAACTCTGCTCTCTCACTCTGGCTAGAGTGGGAGAGATGAGAGCGAGGGGGGGAAACGCATATAGAAGCACATTGGGCCAAGGGTGGGCTAGTGCGTCTACGCCTACAGGCGCGTTCTTGTCCCGTAGCGAGAAGAACATACGACAATGGGCGTTTTCGTGCGAGGCGAAGAGATCGACGGCTGCGTGGCCAAATCTCTGCCATAGCATTTCCACAGTCTGGGGATGCAGTCGCCATTCCCTGTACAGTGGGTTTCCCCTTGACAGCAGATCTGCGCCCGTGTTCAGAATGCCTGGAACATGGGTCGCACGTAACGACAGAAAGTGATGGCTGCCCCATACCAGCAGTCTGTGGGCTAGACTGTGGAGATGGAGAGAGCGCATGCCCCCCTGGCGATTGACGTATGCTACAGCAGTCGTATTGTCGCAACGTACTAGCACATGCCGTCGCCTTAAGCGGGGTAGAAAATATCTGAGAGCTATCCATATAGTCAGGAGCTCCAGATAATTGATGTGAGCTGAGTGCAGCTGGATTGGCCACATCCCATTCACTACACGCCCTTCCTGAGTGGCCCCCCACCCAGAGAGGGATGCATCTGTCGTTACGACTTTTCTCATGAGAACGATCCCGAGAGGGGTTCCCTGAGTATAAAAGTCTGTGTTCTCCCAATGACGTAGAGCTGCCGCGCACTCGTGCGTCACTGTGAGACGGCGATGGAGATCGCGTACGGGGCTGAGGTGTAGTGATGAAACCCACCTCATAAAGCCCCTCATCCTCAGTAACCCCAGCGGTAAAACCTGCGAGGCTGAGGCCATCAGACCTTGCAGTCTGAGGCATGTGCGGTACTGTACTCTTAAGCCCGGTTTGAACAGAGAGAGACAGTCCCGCAGGGATGCGATGCGGTCCGCTGACAGGCGGGCTAGCATCGAAACAGAGTTTAGCACCAGCCCCAAGAACGTTACACTCTGTGAAGGAGAGAAATTGCTCTTGGGGAGGTTTACCCTGAACCCGAGCGCAGCTAGTTGTGCCAAAACTAACTGCGTGTCTTTCACGACTCTGACTCTCGAATTGGCAATGATTAGCCAATCGTCCATATAAGTCAGTATTCTGACCCCCGTTAGTCTTAACGGGGCCAGGCCCGCCTCCACACAGACACAGAACACCCGTGGGCTTAGGGAGAGGCCGAACGGTAGAACTGTGTATTCGTAGCAAACACCGCGGTGGGCGAAGCGAAGGAATTTCGTGTGGGGAGGATAGATGCCTATGTGGAAGAAAGCATCTTTCAGATCGATTGATGTGAACCAATCGCTCTGACGTATTGAACGTGAAAGAGTATTGTAAGTTAGCATTTTGAAGTTGTACCGCCTCAAATGCTTGTTCAACACTCTGAGATCCAAGATCGGACGGAGGGAACCGTCCTTCTTTGGGACCAGGAAATAGCGAGAATAAAAGCCGTGTTGGGCTTGATCTCTGGGAACCACACGTATCGCCCCCTTTTGTAATAGAGAGGAAATTTCCTCCTCTAAAACATGGGCCGCACTCCTCTCGGTTTGAGAGTAAATGACTCCGTTGAAACATGGGGGTGTCCCTGCAAACTGGAGTCTGTAGCCCTTGGCAACTGTGCGTAGTACCCACTCGGGGGCAAACGTAGCCTGCCAGGCTTGTATGTGGCTCGTGAGCGCCCCTGCTGGTGCGGAGGACCGCAGGGGGGAACGGCCGAGTGCGGCCGTGCTGAATTGGGCTGGCGCTCCACCTAGTGGTGAAACCAGGGGAGGCCTTATGTGATAAGAAGGGGTTTTCCTTAACACATTTATTTTTTGTTTTTTGGCCTTTCAGGGCGAGAGCCTTTATTAGGAATGGCCTGGAGTTCGCTTGTACCCTGAATGTGGGTAACACAGCAGCGAACAGAGGAGGGCTGTCCTCCTGAATTGGGAGTCTCCTTCTCTTCATGGGGGGGGAGAGAGGAGATGAGCCTGTGTCCAAGGGGCTGACTGCCCAGAACATGGACTTAGCCCCCCAATAGCGGTAGTGTCAGGTTGGCCGCTTCCGCTTCTGGTCAGCGGGGGTGGGAGAGGGTTTCTTTGCCGCGGCTGCGGCAAAGGACATATTCCTCCAAGGCTTAGCAGGGGGGTTGCCCTGCTGGCCTGGGGCTGTGCCCTGGGGCTTGCCCCTGCCCTGTCCTGGCTGGACACGGCGGTTCACCGCTGGGGGCTGTGGAGGCCGCATGGGTGGCGGCAAGTGAGGCGTCACTCTGCGGGGGAGGCAGAGTTTGAAAGCTTCATCCTCCTTCCTTTTGTCGTCGCACCGCTGCTGCATGAGGCTCAGCGCGGGGCCGAAAAGAGCCTGGCCTGGCTCAACAGGGGCGCCGGCTATGCGCCTTCTCTCACTGTCGGGCAGACCAGAGAGATTAAGCCAGAGCGCCCGCTCGCCGGCTACGGAGAGAGCCATGGAGCGGCCGCAGGCTTGGACACACTGGCGAGAGTTGCGCAGGACCAAGTCGTTCACAGTGACAATCTCTTGCCACAGTATAGGGGAAGGGGTCCCCTTTTGTAATTGTTTCCCCATCTCCTCTGTGAGCTCAGCTTGGTAAGCTGAGAGGAGGGAGGAAACATTGAGGGCTCTAACCGCGAGGGCTGAGGCCCTGTAGGAAGCCTGGTGGATGGAGGCTGTGAAGCGTTCCATCTTAGTAGGGAGGGTAGGCCTGGGCGGCGCCAGGAGACCTCCCTGCGTGGGGTTAAGGTGTTGAGCTATGGAGGGCTCAACAGCTGGGGGTTCCCCCATGGCGTGGGCGGCCATGTCCTTAACCTCCAGACCGGAGAAACCGTGCTTGAAATCAAGCGGGTCCTTCCAGTGGTGTTTCAAGTGTTTAGCGCAGGCGGGGAGAATTGGGAAAAGCTGTTTTCTGGGGCCTGGGGGGGGGGGCCCAGGAATTTCCCGTCATAAACATCCCTCTCCTCGTCGGCCGGGTTCTGTAGGGCTGGCCATTCGATATTGAGACGGGCTGCGGCCCGCTCACATACCTCCAGAAGCACGGCATGGGGTTGGGCATTAGCTGTACCCATAGCCGGTGCTAACTGGGCCGGTGGAATGGCGTCCTCCTCACCCGAATAATCAGACGCAACCGCCATGTCGTCGTTATCCGCTGTCTCTCCTTCCAGTATGGGGGTACCGGAGAGCGAGAGGGGGAACGCCGACATGTCTGGGTCGGAGCAGTCAGCCCAACTCAGAGAAGGAAGGTCTTGAGGCGGCCGAGAGGCCGTAGTGCTATCGTCCTCTTTGTCAGAGTCCTCGGGAAACAGGTCGTTGCCGTGGGTAGCAGCAACTCTCTGCCTCCGTCGCCTGAGCTTTTTGGGCAGCGCGAGGCAGTGGCTGCAGCTCTCTGGGGAGTCGATGGCCTCCTGGGCATGTTTTAAGCCCAAGCACATGACACAGAGAGGGTGAGTGTCCCTGGCCGCGATGAGGGCACCGCATGCGGCCGGGCAGGCACGCGAGCGTAGCTCCTCAGACGGGCCGAGAGGAACGGGCTTAGAAAGAGCCATTAGCGGGGAGCTAGGCAGCTAAGCCGAGAAACAGGCAGCGTGGGCGGCTGGTTAGAGAGCAAAGAGACAAACTAGCGTGGGTGGCTAGTTGTGAGACAGCACTGTCCTGTTCCGCGTTAGCAGATGCAGGAAAAAATCGTGTCTTGGGCGGGTAGCCTGCACGATACAAGGGCTAGCGTGCGGGGTAGCAGGCTAACACCGAGTGGAGCTACTCAGCACTGACGCACGTTCCCGAACCTTTCACGCCCGGCGGAGGCTGATCCGGAGATATATCCTCCTGCGGACAGTTAAGTGACAAGGCTCGTGTGGGATACACGGTCGAAGCTGTGAGTGGGGTACTCCGAAATTCGCGAGAAGCGAATGTCAACTGAGGAGTAGTAGCGTTACAGTGTCATATATGCTCGTACAAGGAGGGCGGAGCCTCCTTCGCATTTGACACGCTACTGTCTGTCAGGGCCAGACTTGGTGCAATTGGATGCTTCTGTGGTGGTCATGACCGGACGTCATTCCCATAGGTGGATCTCGAAACGAGATGACGAAAGAGAACCCAGAGTTAAGATCATTACCCAGTGTTATAAATTCGCTCTTCTGTCAATTGATGGTATATCCCGACATTTCTCCAAATGATCTTATAAGATCCAGCAAAGCAGGAACAGACTGCTCAGGTTACGATAGGAAGAGAACAACATAATCTGTGTATAGGGAGATGTGATGATCCACATTCCCCAGGCAGATGGGTTCAATGTAGGGGTGATTGCTAATACTAATGGCAAGGGGCTCAATAATGACTGCAAAAAGCAACGGGCTGAGGGGGCAGCCCTGACGTGCCCCATGATGTAATGAGAATGGCACTGATCTTTCGTAGTTTGTGAGGATGGAGGAAGTTGGGTGAGCATATATTGTTCTAATCCAAGAGACAAATTGGCTACCAAACCCAAAATACCTTTAATACACTGCTCAAAAACATTAAGGGAACACCTAATCATCACAGTATAACACCAAGTCAATTAAACCAAAGCGGTCATGCTGGATGATGTTGCAGGCAGCATAACATTCGCCACGGCGTCTCCAGACTCTTTCACATCTGTCACATGTGCTCAGTGTGAACCTGCTCTCATCTGTGAAGAGCTAGTAAAAGTGATGCCGCCACCTCGCAAAGGCATCTTACCAAGTTAGAATAGTAGCAGTGTAGATACATAATACCCCTGTAAAACATTGATAAAAGTAAAAATAACAAAGTCGGAACAACACTAAGAACAACATTACCCCCCTGTCCCTGTCCCACTTTTCCAAACAAATTGAGAGAATAAGTCCCGCATATTCACATAGGGGATGCCGGACCATATAGGAGCAGCTGTCAGCTAAGTTAACAAACAGACAAGCTAACAAACGCCTCTGCTCCCTCTCCAATTAAAAGTAAAGCAATGACTGCAAACAAGAAAACAGTCATGAAATATGGTCTTGGTTTATGTGTTCATAAAACAAAATAAAATGTTCCAGTTCAAAGAGATGTCTCACCAAGACATGCCATGTCGGCGAATGGGTGCTTAGCGTTCAAACTGGGATAGATTTTGTCAGGAACTCCGTCGGATGTTCGTTTTCAATATTTTCTGGTATGCTAACAATTTTTATATTCTGGCACACGAAGCAAGCCTCAAGGTCAATCACTTTCAGGCTTCGTTCACCGATTGCAATTTCTGGCATGTCTGTTCAACACGAGAGAGGCAACTGTCGTAATCGGAACTAGCATTTTCCACCTCCTGTATTCGGTTGATGAGACTCACCAGAGAGGCCTGGGTAGATGCCAGAGATGTCTAAATCCTCAAATTGGTCGGTCATCATCTTGCTCATACTTTGTATTGCAGAGAGAATGTTTGTGGACTCTATCAGATTTGTTACCAGACTCCGAGGCTGCTGCAGCCTGTTTGCTCTGATCCAATTGCGGTTCACCATCTGGCTTATTTGCAGCTTTATCCTGCTTCTTCACCTTATCAGTTTTGTGTTTGGTCATCTTAGGGCATTTAAGATGTTACTATAAAAAATTTAAAAATCCCATAATTCCCTCCGAACGTGCAGCCTTGTCTCCAGACATTGTCATATCTCGTTAGCCAGCAGTAGCACACAGCTCCGTTTTTAAACACTTTTTTCTAACGTTAGCTAGCTAGCTTGAAGGACTAAAAGCTAGAATTGCTTTATGTGGTTAACCTTAGCATAGTTTCTGACCTTGTCGGGCAGGCTTCTCTACTTAGCAAGCTAACGGTAGCTGGTCTTCAGTCTCCCATTGTTATGTTCTAGTCGTGTGGGTTTTGTTACGTACCCTTCTGTGTATTGTTCTGATTTGTGGTTCTATACATACACTTTTTCATGTGTTCCGCCGCCTGGCAATTCTGCGCTGTTTTCTCTCGCCTCCGTTCACGGAGTTTACTTTCGTTCCTGTACGCTTCGTTTGTAATACCCGGCACTACTAACGATTATATAGGACTTGTGAATATTACTAACTGACTAAACACGGGTGTGATTAACTAATCTACTAACGTTAGGGCTTAATAGAATTATTACTAACACAAACTAACAAGTTAATTCCCATCACGTTTCCACAGCTGTTTAATGTTTCCTTACGTTTCTTGTCATTTGTCGTTTTTACTAATTTACTAACGTCAGGGCTAGGATAGGATATTACTAACGATTTACTAATTGCCTTGTTACGTGTCAAGATGTTTTCCATTTCCTACTTCTAATCGAGCTAATTGTTTGCACCTGTCTACATCGCATTTAAGCCCAGTGTTCTAGTTGCTCTGTGCGAGATCGTCAATTGTTGTTACCTTCCTTCGCTGCTATCTACCTGTTCCCTGTTTCCAGTTTCCGAGTTCCCTAGTGCCTTTCCGAGTAAGTGTTTTGCGTTTGTTTTTCCCTGGTTTAGTTTTGCGTTCGTTTGTCTTAGGACCTGTTTGTTTCTGAGTTTTGTTTCTTGTTGTTTTCTAGTTTATTTAGTTATTTGTTTTGATTGTCAGTGTTTTGTTTTTCTAGTCTGGATTCCGTGTTTTCGACCTCGGTCTGTGTTCTCGCTACCCTTCTCTGCCTGCCGTTATTGTACCTCTGCCTAGCCCTTCTGTTTTTGACCCCTGCCTGTGCACTACTCTTTTGGATCCTGATTTTGTACCGTACTGACATTAAACATCGGTTTTTTGTACCCCTGCCTGCTATTGGGTCCCTATTCTCCACCGATCGTAACAGTACGATCTCGCCATCTGGGACCCAGCAGGCCTCCCCTTCCCCATGGAGATTGACCCCTTCGGCTCAGATTCCTATGAGGAATACCTCATGGGGATCTGGGGCCAAAACCCTGAGTTCGCCCGCCGACATGCCGACCACTACCCATCACCCCGGACTCCTCTACCCAGCTCCCACTCCATTAGGCTCGGAGTTATTTCCCTCGATCAGCACGACTCCGAGCCTAGCTACAACCCACCACCTGCTACCTTTGATGGTACCCGCCTTGCCCGCTGCCCACGGGGCTATGGCCCCAGGAGTAAGCAGTGGGGTCATGGTTCCCGGCTCCGTCAACGGGCTCGGCCATCCATTGACGGAGGATCCATCATCTCATCGTCCCGTCCCAGCTCTCCTGTTCCGTCCTTTCCCTGCTCTCCTGTTCCGTTCCGTCCAAGCTCTCCTGTCCCGTCCCGTCCCAGATCTCCTGTTCCGTCCCGTCCCAGCTCCCCTGTCCCGTTCCGTCCCAGCTCCCCTGTCCCGTCCCGTCCCAGATCTCCTGTTCCGTCCCGTCCCAGCTCCCCTGTCCCGTTCCGTCCCAGCTCCCCTGTCCTGTTCCGTCCCAGCTCCCCTGTCCTGTTCCGTCCCAGCTCCCCTGTCCCGTTCCGTCCCAGCTCTCCTGTCCCTCCCCGGTCCATGCCTCCTGTCACTCCCCGGTCCATGCCTCCTGTCACTCCCCTGTCCATGCCTCCTGTCACTCCCCGGTCCATGCCTCCTGTCACTCCCCGGTCCATGCCTCCTGTCACTCCCCGGTCCATGCCTCCTGTCACTCCCCGGTCCATGCCTCCTGTCACTCCCCGGTCCATGCCTACTGTCACTCCCCGGTCCATGCCTCCTGTCCCTCCCCGGTCCATGCCTCCTGTTCCTCCCCGGTCCATGCCTCCTGTCCCTCCCCGGTCCATGCCTCCTGTCCCTCCCCGGTCCATGCCTCCTGTCCCTCCCCGGTCCATGCCTCCTGTCCCTCCCCGGTCCATGCCTCCTGTCACTCCCCGGTCCATGCCTCCTGTCACTCCCCGGTCCATGCCTCCTGTCACTCCCCGGTCCATGCCTATGGCCCCGTCCGGTCCCGGGCCTCCGGGCCCGTTTCGTTCCACGCCAACAGTCCCGTCCTGCTCCCTGCCTCCTCTCAAGTTGCCGAGCCAGCTAGTCTCCTCTCCTGAGCGGCCCAGTCCGCTAGTCTCCTCGCCTGAGCGGCCCAGTCCGCTAGTCTCCTCTCCTGAGCGGCCCAGTCCGCTAGTCTCCTCGCCTGAGCGGCCCAGTCCGCTAGTCTCCTCTCCTGAGCGGCCCAGTCCGCTAGTCTCCTCGCCTAAGCGGCCCAGTCCGCTAGTCTCCTCGCCTGAGCGGCCCAGTCCGCTAGTCTCCTCGCCTGAGCGGCCCAGTCCGCTAGTCTCCTCGCCTGAGCGGCCCAGTCCGCTAGTCTCCTCGCCTGAGCGGCCCAGTCCGCTAGTCTCCTCGCCTGAGCGGCCCAGTCCGCTAGTCTCCTCGCCTGAGCGGCCCAGTCCGCTAGTCTCCTCGCCTGAGCGGCCCAGTCCGCTAGTCTCCTCGCCTGAGCGGCCCAGTCCGCTAGTCTCCTCGCCTGAGCGGCCCAGTCCGCTAGTCTCCTCGCCTGAGCGGCCCAGTCCGCTAGTCTCCTCGCCTGAGCGGCCCAGTCCGCTAGTCTCCTCGCCTGAGCGGCCCAGTCCGCTAGTCTCCTCGCCTGAGCGGCCCAGTCCGCTAGTCTCCTCTCCTGAGCGGCCCAGTCCGCTAGTCTCCTCTCCAGAGTGGCCCAGTCCGCTAGTCTCCTCGCCTGAGCGGCCCAGTCCGCTAGTCTTCTCTCCTGAGCGGCCCAGTCCGCTAGTCTCCTCTCCTGAGCGATGCAGTCGTCGCCGCCGGCCTCCTGAGCGATGCAGCCGTCGCCGCCGGCCTCCTGAGCGATGCAGCCGTCGCCGCGTTCCTCCTGAGCGATGCAGCCGTCGCCGCCGGCCTCCTGAGCGATGCAGCCGTCGCCGCCGGCCTCCTGAGCGATGCAGCCGTCGCCGCCGCCGCCTCCTGAGCGATGCAGCCGTCGCCGCCGGCCTCCTGAGCGATGCAGCCGTCGCCGCCGGCCTCCTGAGCGATGCAGCCGTCGCCGCCGGCCTCCTGAGCGATGCAGCCGTCGCCGCCGGCCTCCTGAGCGATGCAGCCGTCGCCGCTTTCCTCCTGAGCGGTGCAGCCTTCCACACCGCCGCCATCCTCCTGAGCGGTGCAGCCTTCCACACCGCCGCCATCCTCCTGAGCGGTGCAACCTTCGCCGCCGCCGTCCTCCTGAGCGGTGCAGCCTTCGCCGCCGCCGTCATCCTGAGCGGTGCATCCTTCCACACCGCTGCCGTCCTCCGAGCGGTGCAGCCTTCGCCACCGCCGTCCTCCTGAGCGGTGCAGCCTTCAACGCCGCCGCCTTCCTCCTGAGCGGTGCAGCCTTCCACACCGCCGCCATCCTCCTGAGCGGTGCAACCTTCGCCGCCGCCGTCCTCCTGAGCGATGCAGCCGTCGCAGCCTTCCTCCTGAGCGGTGCAGCCTTCCACACCGCCGCCATCCTCCTGAGCGGTGCAACCTTCGCCGCCGCCGTCCTCCTGGTCGGTGCAGCCTTCGCCTTCGCCGTCCTCCTGAGCGGTGCAGCCGCCGCCGTCCTCCTGAGCGGTGCAGCCATCACCGTTGCCGCCGCCGCCCTCCTGAGCGGTGCAGCCATCACCATCGCCGCCGTCCTCCTGAGCGGTGCAGCCGTCGCCCCGCCGTCCTCCTGAGCCGTGCAGCCTTCGCCGCCGCCGTCCTCCTGAGCGGTGCAGCCTTCGCCGCCGTGTCTGTCCTCCTGTTAATTGCGTGCAGCCGCATCGCAGTCCATCTGAGCGTGCTCTGGCGACAATTGTCTGTTAGTTTCCTTCGCTGTTCCCTACCTGTTTCCAGTTTCCGAGTTCCCGAGTTCCCTAGTGCCTTTCCGAGTAAGTGTTTTGCGTTTGTTTTTCCCTGGTTTAGTTTTGCGTTCGTTTGTCTTAGGACCTGTTTGTTTCTGAGTTTTGTTTCTTGTTGTTTTCTAGTTTATTTAGTTATTTGTTTTGATTGTCAGTGTTTTGTTTTTCTAGTCTGGATTCCGTGTTTTCGACCTCGGTCTGTGTTCTCGCTACCCTTCTCTGCCTGCCGTTATTGTACCTCTGCCTAGCCCTTCTGTTTTTGACCCCTGCCTGTGCACTACTCTTTTGGATCCTGATTTTGTACCGTACTGACATTAAACATCGGTTTTTTTTGTACCCTGCCTGAACCCGTGTGTTGCAGTACTGGATATGTAGTCCATTAAAGTGGACTACAAGTCGAACTACATTCATTAATGCATTACTTTAAAAAAATACATTGGAACATGCATTATACGGAATATATCTTTGTACCACACAGGCTAATCCAGGAACGTTTCGGCTGATTCTATAAATCAGATTTTTTAAAATAGTAGATGTCTCCGAAGCCCATTCCAGGGAATTTACTTCCGAAACCAGACTCCTCCCACGACTGACGTATTCCCTTGATTACTCTATAGAAACCAATGGGGAGCACATCTGAACCAGGAAGTTTTAATTTTGCGCTCATCTCACATGCGCAGTTGTGTCCAGTCAAGTCACATGATGCACAATGAGGAAAGCGCAGATAGGCCAAAATAAATAATTTAAAAAATCATATCTTTGAGTGGTTAGAACCAAAAAAATTATACGTGATTTTTAAAAGAAATATAATGCAGTTAATGTCATTATATTCATGGAAATATTTTTCATTTGCTGTCAAAAATGAATGGAGCCCAATGGGAAAACTGGCTTTTTGAGCGCAAATCATAGATTTCTCCTCCGACATTATATCCGGTGCTGAGATTGAGAGCCGAAAGCTGGCCCCTTGGGTAGGCGGAGTAGTTGGGTCCAGTCAAATCACAGCGCCAGTTGCGTATCTTGTCATATATCTAAAATCTTTGGTCGTGTCCAGTCAAGTCACATGTTTCTTTTTTTTCTTTTTTTGTCAAGTCACATGTACAACGAGGCGCAGAGCAGTGACGCAGAGAAGGCTATGCCAAAGCCCATCCCCCTTCTCCACGGGTGATAAACGCAAAGTTGATAATAGAAGGACAGGCTACACTTTGTTAGTGCCATTTTAATAGTTTTTTTGCCATTTTACTTGTAATTTGTATTGTGTTTGACTATATGAGGCTTCCGTAGAACAAGAAGGAAAAACTTTTGTATTGTGATTTGTGTTAGTTGTGTTGAATAAAGGACGGGAGCAACACATTGCATTTACCGTCGTTGTCGTGAAAACATTACACACGCGTAAATTCGTCCTTCCCGTGTGACCAGCGAAGTGGTTGAACGTTAGAATCAGTAAAAATGTTTAACAATTGAAATTAAGAACATTAGACACTACATAAGTAAAATCACTCTGCTAATCACTCTGCGACCACATTACAAATGGATGAAAGGAGGCGTTGGATTTAAAAGAAAGTTGACGGGGCATGAGATGCATTCAAGACAAAGAGCTGCATTGTGCAAGACATCAGGCGACTACCTAGCCCCTGTGTCTCTCCAGTTTTTGCAAATTAGCGGTTATTTACCTACTCGTTTTAAGTCTGTTCACTCAGAACAGTCTTGCCAACACATCTTACACCGGACAGGAACTTTTGGACATTGGAGGACAATGTTCAGTCAACTTTAACGGCGATCTCACACCACACGCTGAGATCATAAGGACACCGGAGATCAGCGACCCAGCTCGACCGGCCGGAAGAGCTCCCAGACGGCGCAGAGAACGTAAACAAAGGAGGGGAAGGCGCGGAGGCCTACGAGCTAGGCTAAGGCTAACTCCTAACCGACTATCAATTCCCAGCCTTTTCCTCGCGAATGTTCGGTCTCTGGTGAACAAGATGGATGAACTGCGGCTGCGGATCACCACTCATAAATGGATTATGGACTGCAACGTCATGATTTTCACGGAAACATAGCTCAATAGTGGCGTTCCCGACAACGCTATTGTGCTACCGGGACGTGAAATCTTCAGAGCGGATAGAACAGAGGAGGGCTCCGGTAAGACCAGAGGTGGGGGTCTGTGCATTTATGTCAACAAGGCTTGGTGTACGGACAATACCATCATTGAGAGCCACTGCTCTGCTGACCTAGAGCACATCATGGTTAAGAGCAGACCTTTCTATCTGCCTAGAGAATTAACTTCTACAATTGTGACTGCAGCATATATCCCTCCGGATGCTAATGCTAAGCTAGCCATGAAACAACTGCAGGCAGCCATTAGCAAACAACAGACCACACACCCAGAGGCAGCCTTTATTGTTGCGGGGGATTTCAACTAGGGATGCACCGAAAATTCGGCCACCGAAAATTTTCGGCCGAAAATGGCCCAAAAGTGCATTTTCGGTTTTCGGCCGAAAGACCTAAATCACCGAAACAACACGGCCGAAACAGAATTGTAATGACGCAAACAAAAAGCGCAGCCAGCACACGGTTATCTGGATAAGAGCCAGCATGTCGGCGGTGTGGAGTTATTTCAATATCTCGGAGAAAGACCCACGGATAGCGATTTGCAAAAAATGCAGTGCTGAAATTTCAAGAGGGGGTGCATCTGCAAAGAGTTTCTCCACGTCGGGTGACTTAACTCACTCAGTGCCAGAGGCGCTTTGCCCCAACTACGAATGTTCCAGAGTGCCAGGGGCGCCCTGAACTCGTATTTTACATCCTCTTTTTTTTTAGCCAATTAAATAAGTTAAATACAACAAATACATGTTGTTACTGGGCAAATATTAGTCAGCAGTAATAGATGGACGATCGTATTGGTTAAAACAATTACTATGTAAATTAGCGGTCTTTGTGTGCAGTTAGAAATACGAGCTGGCAACTTGAAAAAAAAGTAGCGAGAGGCGATATCAGAATGGCGAACGGTGACGAGTGCGTATTTGTGTTTAACTTTAATAGCGATAGTGGAGAGGAAGATGAGGAGCAGTGCTCGACATTAACTCTTGTCCGATTGTCAAAAAAGTTGTCAGACAAGCATAATACAGCTTAACTTGCCCAGACGGACAATTTAAAAAAACGAATAACGTTAAGTTAGTTTACGAGGTGAAACGAACAAGCTGCCGCGATTCGCCCGATATTGCAGACACATAAGTGAACTTAAAAAGTTAACAAACGTATGTGTGAAGTCAAAGTTAGCTAGCAAACGTTAATTGTCCTGGATGACATTCTGGCAGTTGACAAAAGTTGTGTAGGTAAATGCTAACGTTAGGTTGCCAATCATTATCGATCCGACTTTGTCACATCATTGCGTCAAGTCTCTCAACGGGAGAGCACACGTTATATTAGTTAACGTTAACAAAATCATGAGGTTGAGGAATTGGATTCAGAGTCAGGAGTTATTTCACAAATGGGGGAGCATCTTTAGTTGTGCATTGACTAAAGACAAAAAGAGAACCTTAAGTGAAATATTTGGCATATTCTTTGCTAAATGCTTCTTTATTAGAAAGATATGGCTGTTAAGCTCCAAAGTTGACCAAAAATGCAAGTAATAATAATGAAAAACAACAATAACTATTTTGTATAGCTCTTTTTGAAACACTGGGTTATAAAGTGCTGTAGGCTACAACATGATAGAAATGAAATACAAGAAATGAAAATAAATTTAGGCCTAATGAAATAAATAAATATTATACAATGTAGTAAAATACAATTAACTGTAATAAAAGGCTCAATATATAAAAATAGCATCCATTTATGGTCATTTATTTCCCTTTTCTAAATTGAAAATAAATGTTTAAACTGATATTTTATCTCAGGTTTTAATTTTTCAAGTCAGTTTACCATCAACAGTCTTTGTTGTGAATCAGCTGGCCAGTAATATTATTTGAAGTCATTTCTAGTGTTTGTCCTCTTGCAGGTGTAAGTCTTACAAAAATATTTATACTCATATCTGAAGTTAGAAACCATAAGACGTGTTTAAAAATGTTTTATTGTAAGTTTGCAGAGTCAAAAACTGAATTTGAGCATTTAGAATGTTGTGCGGCCATATTGGCTTGGCACTCAAGGGGCACAGTGTTCCAGAATTCCGTGGCACTGAGTGAGTTAAATGCACTTTGTGTTTTTATGAGAGAACATATTTAATTTTACAATCTTTCAGCAGGCCAGTCAGTTATAGGCCTGTACATTATTATTTAATGTACACATGAGCGGGGTCAAGTTAAACATTTTGTTTTGAATTTTAATTTATATTGTGCATTGCTGTAATGTCAGTGCTAAATAAATATTTTCATACTTTTGTAATTGATTTATTCTTGAATTGCAATGCTTTGATTTTAGTGAGGTTAGTACACAGTCATAGCCATAAATGCAATGGTTCTAATAATTGACAATCATTTCTTTCGGTGTTTCGGTTTTCGGTTTTCGGCCTTGGTTTCTCATTTTTGGTTTTCGGTTTCGGCCAAGAATTTTCATTTCGGTGCATCCCTAATTTCAACCACTCCAGCCTGAAGACTGTTCTCCCTAAATTCCACCAGCATATCTCCTGTCCTACAAGAGGTGATAAGATTTTAGACCATGTTTACACCAACATGGCTGAGGCTTACAAAGCCGTCCCCCTCCCCCACCTTGGACAATCTGATCACCTCTCTTTGTTCCTGTTCCCCAAGTACTCCCCACTCATCAAACGAGTGAAACCCTCTGTGAGGACAGTCAAAGTTTGGCCTGAGGGGGCAGACTCTCTACTGCAGCACCGGTTTCAACACACGGACTGGAGTACGTTTGCCACACAGGCCACCCTGGACTCCCACACAGACATTGACTCCTACACCACCTCCGTTTTGGACTACATCAACACCAACGTCAACGATGTCACCACCCTCAAACGGATTACAACATTCCCCAATCAGAAGCCTTGGATGAACAAAGAGGTCCGTCTTCTGCTGAAGACACGCGACACCGCCTTCAGATCAGATGACGCGCAGGCCTACAGCTCAGCCAGGGCCAATCTGAAAAGGGGTATCAAGAGGGTCAGGCACAGCCACAAGCTAAGGATTGAGGAGCACTTCATCAACTCCGACCCCCGACGCATGTGGCAGGGCATCCAGTCCATTACGGATTACAAACCCACCAACAACTCCCCCCCAAGCAACGACACCTCCCTCCCTGATAAGCTCAATGACTTTTATGCCCGCTTCGACAGGGACAACCACGAGACGGCTATCAAGGCCATACTTCCTGTTGACCACCAGCCCCTCACTCTCTCCCCCACTGATGTGTGTGCTGTACTGAGCAGGACTAATGCACGCAAGGCTGCTGGCCCCGATGGCATCCCCGGTCGGGTGCTCAGGGTCTGCGCTGAACAGCTGACTGAGGTCTTGACTAACATCTTCAACCTGTCACTGGCCCAAGCAGCTGTCCCCACATGCTTTAAAACCACCTCCATTGTGCCAGTGCCGAAACACACCTCTGCTGTGAGCCTAAATGACTTTCGCCCTGTTGCACTCACCCCCACCATCATGAAGTGCTTCGAGAGACTAGTCCTGGCTCACCTCAAATCAGGCCTATCCCCCCGACTGGACCCCCACTAATTCGCCTACCGGGAGAACAGGAGTACGGAGGACGCCATCTCCTCAGCGCTTCACTCTGCGCTCTCCCACCTGGAGGGTGGTAACACCTATGTGAGAATGCTGTTCATTGACTTTAGCTCAGCATTCAACACCATAATCCCCTCCAAACTGATCTCCAAACTCGGCGACCTTGGCATCAACCCTTCCCTCTGCAACTGGTTACTTGACTTCCTCACCAACAGACCCCAACATGTGCGACTAGACAGTCTCACATCCTCAACCATCACCCTGAATACCGGCGTCCCACAGGGCTGTGTGTTGAGCCCCCTCCTCTACTCCCTCTTCACCCACGACTGCACTCCTGTACATGGCTCCAACTCCATCATCAAGTTTGCAGACGACACAACGGTGGTAGGCCTCGTCAAGAACAATGATGAGACGGCCTACAGGGAGGAGGTCCAGCACCTGGCGGAGTGGTGTGCTGACAACAACCTGGCCCTCAACACCAAGAAGACCAAAGAGCTCATTGTGGACTTCAGGAAGACCAAAGCAGGCACGCACACCCCCATCCTTATCGACGGGACGGAGGTTGAGCGTGTCTCCAGCTTCAAGTTCCTGGGTGTCCACATCTCCGAGGATCTCTCCTGGGCCCTCAACACTTCGGCCCTGGTCAAGAAGGCTCACCAGCGTCTCTTCTTCCTGAGGAGACTGAGGAAAGCCCATCTGTCTCCTCAGATCCTGGTGAACTTCTACCGGTGTGCCATAGAAAGCACAGCTCCATCACAGTCTGGTATGGTATTGTACTGTCTCTGACCGGAAAGCGCTGCAGAGGATGGTGAAAATCGCCCAACGCATCACTGGTACCACTCTCCCATCGATCGAGACGGTACAGTACAAACGGTGTCTGAGGAAGGCACGCAGCATAGTCAAGGACTCCTACCACCCCAAACACAGACCGTTTGCCCTCCTCCCCTCTGGGAGGCGCTACAGGACCCTCCTCTCCAGAACCAGCAGGCTCAAAAACAGCTTCTACCCCTCAGCTGTCACCCTGCTGAACTCTGCACATTGGTGCATTTCGTTGTTCTTGTACCTGTACATGGATAATGACAATAAACAGGGGTGCACATAACTTTTTTAGTGAGTTACTCAGATGAGTACCAGGAGACAGTGTTTGGTACTCACCCCACACGTTGTTCAGCTTGTTTTGCCATCTAGCAAGTGACTGGCTGGATAGTTCTTCTTTACTAGCCTTTTTATTAGCCATAGCTTGTGCCACATTAAAATGCTCCTTGCTCTTTTCATGTTTTTCAAACAAAGGGTGGTTGAAATTCTTCGAGCCTGTATAAAACGCACCTGTCTTGTCTGCTAGATGAGGATGCGAGCGGCATATTTTGCACCACATTTCGGTGCGCTCATCATTAGCATCCCGCCATGGCACGTCTTGCAGCCACTTTTCAGAAAAATTTATTTTCTTCTGCTCCGGCTCGGTTTGCAGTTTTTTTGCAGGTGGCGAAACGCCAAAATAGTTACTTAATGTATTTTGTTTTTTGGACATGACTAGTAGTCTACTCCATTGAGTGTCGACAAGAAATACGAGTAGATGAATGTTGATTTGTTTACCTATCAGGTACGCAAAGGCGCGTAGTGATACAAGTGATGTTACGCATTTCAGATTTTTGCCGCGCATGCGTACCTGCGTACCAGCTATGTGCACCCCTGACAATAAAGTTGAATCTAATCTATGGATAAGTACCGATAAGTTGATGAACGACGAACCAGCTAAATAGCTTTCAAGTCTGCAATCATTTATAATTGTTTTCAGTCTTTAGTCAAGGAGTTGAGACCAGTTGTGCTGCTAATGCTAGCCATTGGAATCTATGAAGTCTGTTGCTGGCCTTCGACACTGAAAACAAAAAAACAGCCTTTTAAGGAACCTTTTTATTGACTGTTCATATTTAGATTTTAGACGTTGTCGGATTTTGTAATAGTCTAACGTTACTTAAGTTGATTAAAATGGCGGATCATGAGCTCGCAGAAACAGATGGCAATGTCGATTAAAAACCACAAGAGGGCAGTAAAGTATACTGCAAAGGCCATCGAAGAGAAACTACATAAGCAAATTAATGCAAGGAAGCGCACATTATCACAACTCTCCTCCAAAATGAAAATGATGTCTTATGGAAAATGATTGCCTTTGTGATTACTCAGTTTCAGTTGAAAGCTAAAATGGAGAAGCTAGATGTTGAATAGAATATGAAATATGTAATGATGGGATGAACTCTTACCTTGATAAGCGTGTGCCTGTATTGACAACCAGCAACCACCATACTCCAGCTATAAAACCAAAGGCAACATGCAGCTTTCGAATAAAGCAACATTATGACTATAACAGTGGACAAGGTGACGAAAGGCCCGCTGAACTTCATGAAGTAATGCTGAAGCAGATGAGATCAGTGGAGTTTCTGCAATTCTTAAAGGCTTTTGAACACATCATTCATCGCAGAACTGATAGTGATGATGACCGATTGTACTATTTAGAGCAATTTACCAGCGGTGAACCTAGAGACCTTGTGAGAAGTTGCCAGCACATGAATGCATGACAAGGCTACTATGAAGCAAGAAAACTACTGCTCTAAAAATAGCCACAGCCTACATAGACAAAGCTGTTAAATGGCCTCAGATAAAGTCAGAAGATGCCAAGTCACTTCAGTTTTTCTATCTTTCTCACTGGATGTAACAACATTATGAAGGATATTGAATATCTTGAGGAGATAACCTGAGAATAATCATCTCCAAATTGCCCTTCAGACTTAGAGAAAGATGGAGGGTTATTGCATTTTAAGTGCAAGAGAAAAAAGGAAGGAAAGCAAGATTTTCCGATCTTGTGAAGTTCATCGACAGTCAAGCTAAAATAGTTTCAGATCCACTCTTCGGTGATGTAAAAGTCAGCTGATGAGAAAGGAAAGCTCAAGTCAAGCATACGAGCAGCCAAAGGCAGTGGACTAAAAAGAAGCACTACCAGTGGACTACCAGTGTCACACCAGCTGCAGGCGACGCCTCCGAATCAAGTAAGAACAGCTCTCAGCATACAAGCAATACATTTCAGAAGCCATATCTGTACTGCAATAAAAACCATGCATTGAGTGCATGCAACAAAATTAGAAGTCAATCGAACAAAGAGAAAATCTAATTCCTCAAAGGAAGAGGTCTCTGCTTCGGATGTCTGACCCAAGGTCATATAAGTAAGGACTGTAAAAAGAGAGCCACTTGTGAAATCTACCATATGAAACACCCAAGTGTGCTTCATCTCGCAAAGGAAAAGAGCGCCAAGCCTATTGAGAATGGACAGTGTCGCCAATGAAAATTCAGCTTCAGTTGAAGACGCGTCTCGTAAGAGTGAAACCTGTGGAGCCAATAGGGCCGGAAGCAGTGATTGCATTTTGTCCATTGTGCCTGTGTGCATTAAATCCAAGAATAGCAACAAGACTGTAGAAACCTATGCATTTATGGACTCAGGAAGTTCAGCAACATTTTGCTCTGAGAAGCTGATGAGGCAGCTTGGTGTGCATGACAAAAAAACTCAGATACTACTGCGTACTATGGGCCAGGATAAACCTGTGTCAAGCTATGCACTCTCAGATCTGGAAGTATGCAGTTTATCAGAGAACAATTACATTGGCTTGCCAGATGTTTTCAACCACACAGACATACCTCTGACAAAGGAAAACATTCCTGTTCAGAAGGATTTGGAAAGGTGGCCATACCTGTTGGAAATGCAGTTGCCACATATTGAAGCAGATATTGACCTCCTAATAGGCACAAATGCTCACAGAGCCATGGAACCGTGGAAGATTATTCACAGTAGAGATGACGGGCCTTATGCAGTGAAGACCACCCTAGGCTGGGTCATTAATGGCCCTCTTAAAAGGGGCTGTGACCACAACTCAATCTGCACTGATCAAAAGGTTTCAATCAACCGAATCTCAGTCAGTAGTGTGGACAGCATGTTGTTGCAGCAATATAATGACTTTCCAGAGCATGCTAGTGAGGAAAAGTCTGAAATGTCACGAGAAGATTGATGGACATTACAGTATTGTGATGTCAAACAACTCATGTGTTGCTGAGCAATGTGCAACAAATCTGAAGAAGAAACTGTGTTTTCCTCTGTTTCCCTGAACCTGATTGTGTCATGTCTGCGTTCATTGCCTTATTGTGTCTACATTGCACATTTACTACTCGCACCACATCTTAATTACACAATTCACACTTAATTGCTTTCACCGCATTCCTCACGTGTGTTCTAATTGTTCAATCAATTCGCTGATTTCGCACGCATTTCCCGCAAGCTGCAGTTTATCAGCTCTAATGACACTAGTTATATTAACCGTGCTGTTCCTGTGATTTGTTGTCAGAGTATTACGGTCCTTGTCTCGTTTGTTACTTGCTTCCTGATTCTCTAGCTTGCTAGACTCTGGCTATACTAACCCAGGTCTGGATGCCACACGCCCTGGCTTCCCTGTGTGGATCCTGACTCTGCCACCGCCTGATCCTTCGCTGCGAACCTGGCTAAAGACCGCTCCTTGCTACTTCGCCTGTTCCTGCTCACCAGTTTGCTGTACCGCTTCTGCTCTGAAGTACAACTTGGATAGCGAGCCCGCCAGTGGCTGCTACTTCACCTGTCTACCCGGACACAGTCTGCTGTAGCCTCTCCACCGCTACCGCGGTATACAGCTCCGCCCGGCTGGGCTGCTGTATCTGCTTACTCAGCACTGTGTCAGTTCACTGTGGGTTCCACAGTGGACATTTACTATTTTGCCTACTGAAAATAAAAACTCTTTATTTTCAAGTTCTGTCTCGTCGTGCATTTGGGTCCGTCCCTGCCAGTCTGTCACAGAATACTCTGACCAGACATGGACCCAGCCGACGCAGAACAATTTCGCCACGCCCTCACCTGCCAGGCTACCCAGATCGCCCAGCAAGGCAACCGCCTGGACGAAGCACTGGAGCTGTTTCGGGGGCATGGCGGAACGGACAACCCACATGGGCACCATGCTAACGCAGATGGCTGCCCAGACTCCACTACCCCGCCTTGAACCGGAACATCCACCACAACCACCGGCGCCACCTCTTCGGGAAGCTCGCGCCAACCCGCCAGAAAGGTACTCAGGTGAGCTGGGGAAATGCCAGCCCTTCCTGATGCAGTGCGAGCTGGCGTTCCAGATGCAGCCCTCCTCCTACTCTGCTGACGCCACCCGAGTGGCGTACGTCATCACCTGCCTGGGAGGAGAGGCGCGGGACTGGGCCGCCGCGCTATGGGAGAAACAACCTACCCTCTGCACCAGGTACAAGGACTTCGCTATGGAAATGCAGCGTACCTTCGATCATCCCGTATGTGGTAGAGACGTCACCCAGCAGCTGATCGCGATAAGGCAAGGCGAGCGTAGTGTGGCTGAGTTCGCTATCAAATTCCGGATCCTCGCGGCAGAGTCGGATTGGAATGACGCCTTCCATACAGGGCATCTTCCGCTCCGCTCTGTCCGAGGAGATGAAGGACGAGATGGCCACTCGCGATGACACCTCTACGCTCAACGACCTCATCTCCTTGGCCATCACGGTCAACAACCGCCTGCGCGCCCGCGCCCGAGAGAAGAGGGCTAACGCCTCCACTCAACAGCCTCTGGGAGCCATGCCCTCGCACCCTGCTCTTCACCACCATGCTCCCATGCCCCTCGAACCTCCGGAACCCGTGGAACTCATGCAGCTGGGTGGAACCACGTCTGACCCTGCCGCCCGCCGCCGCCAGGCCACCGGAGCATGCTACTATTGCGGCCGCACGGATCACCTCCTTAGCTCCTGTCCTGTACGCCCAAAAGAGAGGGCTCGTCAGCAACCCTAGGCCTACTGGCGAGCCAGAGCCAAACACCTGGCCTAGCTCACAACCGCTTCCAACTCCCTGCGGTCCTCAAATGGGGCACTACTGCCTCCGCCACTGTCACAGTTCAAGCCCTCATCGACTCAGGAGCCGACTCCAACTTTGTGGACTCCCAGTTTGTGCACAAGTCCGGGATTCCAACCGAAGAATTGGAGAGACCCATCAACGCCTATGCCCTGGACGGCCACCGCCTAGCCCACATCACCCACCGCACCATCCCCATCCAACTGCTTCTGTCCGGTAACCACCGGGAGACCATTCAACTACACATCATCAACACTCCTCACTCCCTTCTGGTCCTCGGTCAGCCCTGGCTGCACCAACAAAACCCACTGCTCGACTGGATCACATCCAGCGTCACCAGCTGGAGCACCCAATGCCATGCCTCCTGTCTCCACTCTGCAGAACCTCCCTCTAGCACAGAAATTCAAACTTCCGTTCCAGAGGTCGACCTAAAGGGGGTCCCCCAATGTTACCTGTCTATGTCCCGTGTGTTCTCTAAGTCTCTTGCCTTGTCCTTACCCCCTCATAGACCCTACGATTGTGCCATCTCCCTGCTTCCGGGTGCTCCTTTGCCCTCCGGTCGCCTGTACAGCCTGTCCGGCCCGGAGAGAGCTGCCATGGAGGATTACATCAAGGCCTCCCTCGAAGCAGGTATCATCCGCCCCTCCTCCTCGCCCGTCGGAGCAGGGTTCTTTTTTGTAAAAAAGAAGGATGGCTCCCTCCGCCCCTGCATCGACTACCGGGGCCTCAATGCCATCACCGTTAGAAATAAATACCCATTACCCCTACTTAACTCTGCCTTTGAACTGCTGCAGGGTGCCCGGGTCTTCACTAAGCTGGACCTCCGTAACGCCTACCACCTGGTACGGATCCAGGAGGGGGACGAGTGGAAGACCGCCTTCAACACCCCCCTGGGTCACTTCGAGTACCGGGTGGTCCCGTTCGGCCTTACTAACGCCCCAGCCGTCTTTCAAAGCCTAGTGAACGATGTACTGAGGGATTTCCTAAACCGCTTCGTCTTCGTGTATTTAGACGACATACTTATTTTCTCCCAGAATCAACGGGAACACCAACACCATGTCTCCCTGGTCCTACAACGCTTACTAGAAAATAAGTTGTTCGTAAAAGCCGATAAATGCCTGTTCCATGCTCCCTCAGTCTCGTTCCTAGGTTTTGTGGTGGAGAGGGGCGACATACGGCCGGACCCGGCTAAGATCCAGGCAGTTACGGAGTGGCCGATTCCCACCACTCGGAAGCACCTGCAGCAGTTCCTGGGGTTCGCCAACTTCTACAGGAGGTTTATCCGCAACTACAGCCAGGTAGCCGCACCCCTCACCGCTCTCACATCCACTAAAACCCTGTTTTCCTGGAATTCCCTGGCAGATCAAGCCTTCACCAGACTCAAAACACTGTTCACCACGGCCCCCATCCTCTGCTGTCCGGAACCCGACCGCCAATTCGTGGTGGAGGTGGACGCCTCTGACACAGGCGTAGGGGCCGTCTTGTCCCAACACTCCCCCCTCAACCACAAGCTCCACCCCTGCGCCTTCTTCTCCCACCGCCTCTCCCCTACCCAACGCAACTACGGTGTAGGAGATCGTGAGCTGCTGGCCATCAACTTGGCACTGGAGGAATGGAGACACTGGCTTGAGGGGACCACTCAACCGTTCCTGATCCTGACTGACCACCGCAAATTACAATACATCCAGTCCGCCAAACGACTGAACTCCAGACAGGCCCGTTGGTCGTTGTTTTTCTCCAGATTTAACTACTCCATCACCTTCAAACCCGGATCTAAGAACCTCAAACCCAACGCCCTCTCTCGGATCCACTCCTCTCCTGCCGACCTGTCTGTCCCGGAGACCATCATTCCGGCTTCCTGCATCGTGGCTGCGGTCCGGTGGCCTATCCAGAAGATCATACTGGACGCTCAGGTGACGCATCCCGATCCTCGCCCTAACCCCTCTTCTCCCCTTTTTGTTCCCAACCCTGTCCGCTCCCAGGTCCTGGAGTGGGCTCACTCCTCCCGACTGGCCTGCCACCCCGGAGGAAACCGCACTGTGGAGCTGGTGCGCAGGAGCTTCTGGTGGCCCACCGTCCGGCGGGACACCCTGGCCTTTGTCCAAGCTTGCCCTGTCTGCGCCAGGAGTAAGGTGTCTCACTCCCCCCCTGCTGGCCTCCTCCGTCCCCTTCCCATCCCGGGCCGTCCTTGGAGCCACATCGGGGTCGACTTCGTTACCGGCCTACCACCATCTGCCGGTAACACAGTCATTTTGACCCTGGTGGACCGGTTCTCCAAGGCGGTTCACTTTGTTCCCCTCCCCAAACTCCCCTCCGCCCTCGAGACAGCCGACCTCCTGGTGCAGCACGTGGTGCGGCTGCATGGGATCCCGTCGGACGTTGTCTCCGACCCGGGCCCCCAGTTTGCCTCCGCAGTATGGAAGGCATTCTGCGCCGCCCTCGGTGCCACCGCCAGCCTCTCCTCCGGGTTCCACCCGCAGACGAACGGTCAGGCGGAGAGGGCTAACCAGGACCTGGGAGCCGCCTTACAGTGCGTGACGGCCCGCAACCCTGCCTCCTGGTCCCAGCTCCTCCCGTGGGTCGAGTACGCCCACAACACCTTGGTGTGCTCATCCACGGGGAGGTCCCCCTTTGAGGCTTCCCAGGGCTTCCAACCCCCCCTGTTCCCCCCCCAGGAGGCCGAGGTGGCGGTTCCGTCAGTGGACGCCCACATCCGACGCTGCCAGCGGGTCTGGAAGGCCACCCGCAACGCTCTCCTCAAGACCTCCCGGAATCGTCGCCTGGCGGATCAGCACCGGTCCGCAGCCCCTCGCTACCGCCCGGGACAGAAGGTTTGGCTGTCTACCTCCACTTTCTCCCTCCCCGGCACCTCCCGCAAGCTCCAACCCCGCTTCGTCGGACCCTTCACTGTGCACTCTGTTCTCAACCCAGTTACCCTCAAGCTCCGTCTCCCTGCCTCCCTCAAAATTCACCCCACCTTCCATGTCAGTCAGGTCAAGCCAGGTGTCTCCTGCTCTCTCAGCGCTCCCACTACTGCCCCACCACCTGTTCGGGACATTGATGGTTCTCCGGCCTATACGGTCTCCAGCATCCTCGACGTCCGGCGCTGGGGACGGGGCCACCAGTACCTGGTCGACTGGGAGGGGTATGGGCCCGAGGAACGTTCCTGGATCGCCCCTCGTCTTATCCTGGACCCTACCCTCATCCGGGACTTCCATCGCCGCCAGCCCCAGTCGACCAGAACCTGTGGTCCACCAGGAGGCGTACCTTGACGGGAGAGTACTGTTACGATCCGCTCCTGCCTTCCCTTCATTTTTGTGTTTTCCTCTGTTTCCCTGAACCTGATTGTGTCATGTCTGCGTTCATTGCCTTATTGTGTCCACATTTACTACTCGCACCACATCTTAATTACACAATTCACACTTAATTGCCTTCACCGCATTCCTCACGTGTGTTCTAATTGTTCAATCAATTCACTGATTTCGCACGCATTTCCCGCAAGCTGCAGTTTATCAGCTCTAATGACACTAGTTATATTAACCATGCTGTTCCTGTGATTTGTTGTCAGAGTATTACGGTCCTTGTCTCGTTTGTTACTTGCTTCCTGATTCTCTAGCTTGTTGCTACTTCGCCTGTTCCTGCTCACCAGTTTGCTGTACCGCTTCTGCTCTGAAGTACAACTTGGATAGCAAGCCCGCCAGTGGCTGCTACTTCACCTGTCTACCCGGACACAGTCTGCTGTAGCCTCTCCACCGCTACCACGGTATACAGCTCCGCTGGGCTGCTGTATCTGCTTACTCAGCACTGTGTCAGTTCACTGTGGGTTCCACAGTGGACATTTACTATTTTGCCTACTGAAAATAAAAACTCTTTATTTTCAAGTTCTGTCTCGTCGTGCATTTGGGTCCGTCCCTGCCAGTCTGTCACACAATGGAGAGAATGTTGCAGGGTCAAGACCTTCCGAACAGTCTAATTGGAGTTCTAACAAGATTTCAGCATGACCACATTGCTATCATGTCAGATATTGAAGCGATGTATCACCAAGTAAAAGTTCCTGACGAAGATTCAGACCTTCTGTGATTTCTCTGGTGGCCGCAGGCGGATTAGAGCCAGCCCTTGCATGAGTACAAGATGGTAGTCCACTTGTTTGGGGCCACATCCTTTCCGAGCTGCGCCAATTTTGTCTTGAGACAGACCGCTGAGGACGGAAGAGACACATTGTCACCTAGTGCAGTAAAGACAGTCTGGGACAATTTCTCAAGGAGCATGAGGCTGTCAGTTTGGCCAAGGGTTTCATCACACCGCGTGAAGGTGGAGAATTCCGCTTAACAAAATGGACCAGTAACAGTCATGCTGTTCTGTTGTCACACCCTGAAAGAGACAGAGCAAAATAAATCAAGAATCTAAATCTGGACAGGGATGAGCTACCATTGGAGAACTCTCGGAGTTGACTGATGTATTGAGTCAGATTCCTTCAAGTTCAGGATCAATGTGAAGGTCATGCCGATCACCAGATGGGGGATTCTGTCTGTCGTCAGCTCTATATATGACCCTCTGGGGTTCTTATCTGCATTCATTCTTCCTGCAAAGACAATAATTCAGGAGCTCTGTAGATTGAAACTGACCTGGGATGAAAACATTCCTGAAGAGATTGCAAACAGATTGCAAGTATGGCTGTCTGATCTAAAACAGTTTGCCAGTTTTTCCGTCAGGAGATGGAATTGAAAGAGTCAGTGCTATGGACATATAGCACTACAGTTTTGAAATACATTGACAATGACAGCACTCTCTTCAAAAGATTTGTGGAAAACAGAATGTTGGCTATTAGAGAGAACACAAGGTCAGCTCAATGGAAGTATGTCGCTACGGTTTAAAATCCAGTGGATCACACGTCCAGGAAATGAAGGCAGATATCTTCAATAAAGCACAACTGAAGTTTGGTAGAACTTAGGGTTGTGTAGTTAACTGGCCATGATATGAGTTCAAATGGTGGCGAAATATGTTCGTTCCTTGCTCTGTGCTCCCCTGGGGTGATAATCCAGAATAGGGTATTTGTCGCTCTCCATTCACTTCTATGGGGAAGCTAAAACGGTCTCAAAATGACACTTCTAGCACATATACAATCGCAAACTAAGAGGATTCTGTCAATACAAGCAATAAGCATTTCTGTTACGTTTTTTTTTTTCATGTAGGCTAATTAAAATTATTTATAAAGTACTATTTTCTTCAATGTTGTTAGCAAGCTACCAGAAAAGACTACCAAAATGTCAGCAGGTCGAACCATTTAATAAAAATAAAAAAATACGGACAGATCAGACAGCAACTAACGAACTTATTTTGCCACCATTTGGACTCATATCATGGCCAGGTAACTACACAACCCAAAGTTCTACCAAACTTCAGTTGTGCTTTAAGTGTCAAAACTGAATTGAAGGTCCTGACTTCCTGGCTCATAGTGAATCACACTGGCCAGTCTCATCAGACTACTCAAGAGAGATAACAGAAGATGAAGCTGAAGTAAAACGAATGGTCAATGTGAACTTTGTCAAGGCAGAAGGTACAGTCACAGACTCTATTAACAAGCTTATTCATCATTACTCAGACTGGCACAGCCTGAAGAAGGCAGTTGCATGGATGTTGAAGCTGAAAGAGCTGAGACGGGTGCGTGAGGGTTGGACCTGAAATGCACGACTCAGAAACAGGGGTCGAAGGACAAAGTCCCGTCAAGGCCTTATTCCAGGAATGTCCAATGAGCGTAGTCAAAAAACAAGCAAAGTTCATACACAAAAATCCAGCCAAAACCAATGTACAGTACCGAGGGAGAAGGCAGTCTCTGAATCGGTACACCATGCAATAATCCAGTAACCAGAGTAGCGGTCAGCGGGGCAGAAGTACAGGCAGGCTCGGGGTCGAAGGCAATGCAAGAGTCAAGACCGAAGTCCGCTTCGCGGGGCAAAAGTACAAGTAGACAGCAGGCAAAAACTTGTGGTACAGGCAGGCAGTGGTAACAAAACAGAGGTCAATAACAATGGTCAAAAACAGGCTTGGATCGTAACAAAAGACATGCTTGAAAAACCGCTCAATAGTGCACTGATAAACAGGGGCAACAATTTTGCAAAGAAAAGACATGAACACTCAGAATCAGAATCAGAATCAGAATCACTTTATTGTCATTGCACAAGTACAATGAAATTGAGGTAGCAGCTCTCAGACTCTTTTTAAAGTATAAAAGCTAAAAATATAAATAAAACTATACAAATAAAACTATACAGTTCTACACTAATAGATACTGTATGCTAAGATAAAAACAGACAACCACAATAAAACCCAAGACATATTGCACAACAGAAAAACAGAAAAACATTCACAGGGATATTGCACGAACAGCCGTATATTGCACATACATGTATTTAAAAGTATTTAAAAGTTCAGGAGGTATTCAGGTCTGTGCAGTGTTTAGTGCAATAACAGCTCTGGGGTAAAAGCTGTTTTTCAGTCTGTTTGTTCTTGCTCTGATGGTCCTGAAACGCCTCCCTGAGGGCAACAGTTCAAAAAGGTGGTGACCGGGGTGGGATGGGTCTCTGAGGATACTGTGGGCTCTCCTGAGGCAGCGCGTTTTATAAATGTCCTCAAGAGATGTTAGGGGGCAGCCAATTACTTTCTGGGCAGTGTTGATAACCCTCTGGAGCACCTTCCTTTCAGCTGCGGTGCAGCTGGTGAACCACAGCGAGATGCCATAGAGCTTAAATGCAGGTGTAGACAGGTGCAGACACTTAGCTTGAGAGCAGCATGCAAATGGAAATCAGGTGTGGAAGACTGACAAGGTAACAAGATAATTAATACTCATTAGTAATAATCCTATCCTGACCTAGCGTTAGTAAATTAGTAAATGACATGCACGGGAAACGTAAGGTAAACATGAACACATGGTTAGAGAGTTAGTATTACCCAATCCTGATCTAACGTTAGTAGATTAGTAAATAGTAGGGGTGGGACGATTCAATCCCATAACGATTCGATTCGATTACGATTCTTTAGGCAAAGGTTCGATGCATCATAATATCTTACGTTTGACCACGATTCGATTCGGTTCGATTCATTTAGATACTTTAAAAAAAGTAATAGGTATGCTAATGTGATTTGATACCGATACATTCAGCAGTAATTAAATATTCAATTAGAACCTTACACCAAGTTCACAGCATTATGTTTATTGTTAAGGCATGCCATACATTTTGCAGCTGTCTGCAGCAAATAATGCAGCAATAAACATGACTAACAGTGTATTTTCTAAAGTTGCCCTATTTAGGTTATTGTTTTTCAGTGTCAGACATGGTACCCTAATACATTTCCTTTATTTACAAAATGAAAATGGCAAAATGTATAACAATTACTAAACTGGGGCAAGAAAAATGAAATAGCCTATAGGTTAGTGTCATGCATAGTACTTTCCTAAATCTTAGTACGATCTAGAACTTCGGTGGAGCAAGATGCCCATCCATCCGTAGTTAAAGCTACTCTCGTAGCGTTTTGCAAGGACAGTCGAACAGTTTTCTTCACCTCTTCATACAGAGCAGGTATACATTTTTCACTCAAATATTTTCTGCATGGTATGGTGTATCTAGGTTCCACGACATTCATTTTGTGAATCGGACAGTTAACGTAGTAATAATTATTTGAACGTAAGACATTGGAAATAGTCTTACTATTTTTGTTTTTTGTCTCTAACGTCTACTTGATTTTGAATAGGAAATGGTTTAAATTTAAATATCAGAAAGCACTTTACAATTAACTGTCTGGACACGGTATGTGTATAAAAACTAATAAAAACAACTATACAAAAAAATAGAACTGTTTGGCCATTTCTCCAGGAAACTCAGGGGAAGTGTCAATGACTCCCGAGTTTAGCTTGCTAACCCGCTTGCTGTCCTTCACGTCAATTGTGTATCGTCGGCTCAAATGGATTATCATGTTTGCGGTGTTGCCTGTGTATCTGATTTCTACTTAGCAGATCTTGCATATTGCAGCGGTTTTGTCAAGTACACCCTCCTTCTTTCTAAACCCGAAATGCTTCCATACCACTGATTTTCTGTTCGGAACATCGCAAATTCTGTAAGTTTCTGTCTCTTTTGTCGCACTCAGCGAGCACGCAGCTAGCCATTTCGCTCAGATCTGTCCGTCTCATTGTCGCTTCATTCCCGCCTGTCCCTACTTTCAACTCACGCTTATGTGGGGGTTGGAGCAGAAACATGGATTGAAGCTGGTCAAAACAGTTTTAAAAGTAGTCGTGTCTCAGAAATATATATTTTAAATAATTTTTGAATAAATGAATACATGTGCACATTCATTTAAAATGCGATATTAATCGATGCTTATCGATTCGAATCTTACAGATCGATGCAGTTGTATTTACACATTCGGATCGATGCACCGCGATGCATCGGTGCATTGTCCCACCCCTAGTAAATAGACACGGGAGAATGAAACAATTAGGGAAGCGTGAGCGACAGCAAGAGATGGAGAAACAGCATAAACGCAAGGCTGCGGAAAAACGCGGAAATGTGTATGCTGAAACAATGAAAGGGAAACATAACATGAATCAAATATAAAACGTGACATGACAAGACTAGAAAATAAATCGTAACAATAATCAAACATGAAACGTGACATGACATAAAGATGAAACGTAACAAGAATAAAACATAAAACGTGGTGTGACTAGACTAAACACAATACGTGACATAAACAAGAAATCTAACAAAGACAAGAAAAAGAAAATAAAACGTGACTGACAGTAGATTCGTGACGAGAGCTGCTTCAAAGTTTTTGTAAAGCGAGGAAAGAGTTCCAGTCGCAAACTCAGTCTTCGGGGAGCCATGATGTGAAGATCAACACGGTTGAAAAACGAATGCAAAGATGGAGATTAACTTTGAAAGGAGATCATCTGACAGTTAAGGACATCATGGAAGTGGAAACTGCAATTATTCACCTTCTGTGAAAAAGTGAAAGTGTTGCAGAAAGGTGAGAAGGTCAGAAGGAGCAGTTCTATCCTGAAGCTGGATCCACTCCTTCAGGATGGGATTTTGAGTTGGCAGGAAACTGCATCAGTCGGCCTTGTCAGAACACACAAAGCATCCAGCTATCATAACTAAAAAACATCTCATCACAACTCTGATCATCAGACATGCTCACAAGGAAATTGGACATAGCGGGAGAAATCACACCCTCTCACAGCTGAGACAAAGGTTTTGGATAACTGAAAGAAATGCTGCCGTTAGGAGTGTGTTGTAAAGATGTGTTAGATGCCGGAATACCAAAGCTAACGCAAGTGAACAGAAGATGGCGAATCTACCACCAGATCATTTGCTGCCTGACAGTCCACCATTCACCAATGTGGGTGTGGATTATTTTGGGCCCTTTGAGGTTAAGCGTGGACGCGGGCTAGTTAAAAGATATAGTGTCTTCTTCACGTGCCTTACACTCTCTGGATACCAACTCATGCGTAAACACTGTCAGGCGGTTCATAGCCAGAAGGGGGCAAGTGTCGATTGTGAGATCGGATAATGGGACAAACCTGGTGGCATCAGAACGTGAGATCCACCAAGCAATGAAAGAGTGGAATCAGTCCAAAATCTCTGAGGCACTACTTCAAAAGGGAGTCACTTATATATGTGGAAAAAACACTACGATATTGAGAAAAGTATTTCTGATAAAATCCAATGTTAATTTGTCTTGTTAAAACATCGACATTAGCGATCTCCTAAACTTTTTAACATCATCTGACAGCTAAAATTACATACTGACTCAGCCGACCAAATATTTTCCTCGCAAGCGCTTTATGTGGTTTATGTTCATTGGTTTTCAATAAAAATTTGAATTTCAATTAATTTCTCCAAGATTTGTTGTTTGCTTCTTAACTCGTTTATACGAGCGTGTGTGCTGTTGCAGTAGGCCTATTTTCCAACTTCTAACTATTTTTTGCAACTACACACACACACACAAAGTGGATTTCCATCGTATTGAATTAGCTACACACCTATTGAAAATTCTATGAACTTCATATTGTGACAGCTATTGGTCTAATGTTATGTAAACACGCAGAAATGAACAATGTCCGCTTGAAATTAATTCAATCTATGGGTATAGTGCTATCATACAATTATCATTCTATGATTTGATGCCACAAAGTATGTTCATAAACGTAGCCTATAAACAGTCTGCAGTCCCCACCTGCTTCAAACAGACAACCATTGTCCCCGTACCAAATAAACCTTCCATCACCTGCCTGAATGACTACCGCCCTGTAGCACTGACCTCCATCATCATGAAGTGCTTTGAGCGGTTAGTCAGAACCCACATTTGCTCCTCCCATCCTGACACCTTGGACCCCCTTCAATTCGCATACAGTCCCAACAGATCTACGGATGACGCCATCACCCTGCACAGTGCACACCGCCCTCTCCCACCTGGAAAAGGGTAACACATACGTGAGGATGCTGTTTATAGACTACAGCTCAGCATTCCGCACAATTGTGCCCGCTAAGCTCATTCCCAAGCTCAGGATCCTGGGTCTTAACATCTCCCTTTGCAACTGGATCCTGGACTTCCTGACGGGCAGACCCCAGGTGGTGAGAATGGGTAACCGCTACTCCTCTGCACTGACCCTGAGCACCGGAGCCCCTCAGGGCTGCGTACTCAGTCCCCTCCTGTACGCCCTGTTCACACACGACTGTGTGGCCACGCGCAGCTCCAACGCCATCCTTAAGTTTGCAGACGACACCACCATCCTGGGTCTCATCTCCAACAACGATGAGACCGCCTACAAAGAGGAGGTCAGCATCTTAGCAACATGGTGCCAGGACAACAACCTCTCTCTCTACGTCTGCAAGACTAAGGAGATGATCGTGGACTTCAGGAAGCGACAGGGGGAGGGTCACGCCCCCATTCACATCGATGGAGCTGAAGTGGAGAGAGTCTCCTGCTTCAAGTTCCTCGGTGTGTTCATCAGTGATGACCTCTCCTGGTCCAGGCAATCGGTCGCGGCAGTAAAAACTGCCCAAAAGCGCCTATACTTCCTGAGGAGACTCAAGAAGTTTGGCATGTCTTCCAAAACTCTCACTAACTTCTACAGGTGCACCATTGAGAGCATTCTCACTGGCTGCATTACTACCTGGTACGGCAGCTGCTCCGCTGCTGATCGCAAGGCCCTTCAGAGGGTGGTGAAGACAGCGAAGCGCATCATTGGCTGCCACCTCCCCTCTGTGCAAGGCATCTACCACACACGATGCCTTAAGAAAGCACGGAAAATCATAAAAGACTACAGCCACCCAGGCTATGGACTGTTCTCGCTGCTGCCATCTGGTAGACGTTACCGGAGCATACGGGCACGGACTACCAGACTTACAAACAGTTTTTTCCCCCAGGCCATCAGGCTTCTCAACCAGCAACATTAATCTCATTAATTTCACCTCATTGTATGCTCTAGGCACTTCCTATGTACATTTAATGTACATCACCATAATTTACTTGAATTTATTGTACATATCTATCGGCACCTCCACACTTTATATTTAATACTCTTACTCCTACTGTCCATATCTGGAACTGCTGCTAGTGTTTTACTGCGACGTATATTTATGTTATTGTTGCACTTATTTGACTCTTTTTAACAATTTAATATATATATTATTATTTTTTGTATGCCTACTACATAGTTGTTGCTTGCCATGTCCTAAGAATTTCATTGTTCAGAATGACCTTGTGTTATACTGTGCACTTGATAAATAAAAACACTTTGAACTATTAACATGTAGGCTACATGTTTTATTCAATACAACAGCAAACACAAACTAATTAAGATTAAATTAAACAGATGGCAAGCGCCTCAGCAAGTGGAATGGAATTTGCCAATACAGACATTAACGCAAAGTTCACGGTAGGCTACAAGGTTAGAAACATAATGTAGCCTAACTTAATATGACAGGCCCGGCTACTGTGGGAAACGTTACTAGGCCTACCATTTTATTAAACAATTTAGCTTAGCTATTAGGGAATGATGCAATAAATACCACAGCTTCACACGCAGTCCTGTATTTAGGACATAGACCTACCTGAAAAGGTGTATGCCCGAGATCGAACCCGAGCGATTAGTACAGTTGTAAGTAGCACAAACTGGCATTTTGACTAAATAGCCTACAAATGTAGGCTATGCTACTAACACTGAAGAAAGTTAATTTGATCACTCTGGTTATGTAAGGTGGTCGATAACAAAAGACCAAATGCGACAGGCGGGATCAAAAACCAACCCCCGAGGAGATCGTCACAAGTGCGGATATATTCCGCAAGGAAAAGGGGGAAATACCTTGGAAATGAAAAGAGACACGGGTCTCGAAAGAGGTATAGAAAAAAAGGAAACAAAGGAAATCAACCCAAAATATTAAGGTGAAAACTCCTTAACTAGAGTATGTATAGGTATATATATATATATATATATATAAACATCGAACAAAAAGTTCAGAAATTTGTGTTTTTGGTTGCGCCCATGTAAAATTTGCCAAATCTTCTCTGCCAATGCCAAACAGCTTATTCTGCTGTTGCTAGTGACTCTTGTTTGGTGTTGTTTGGTGGATTGGATAATTGAAGTCTATCAGTAACAAGGAAGAAACAAGACATATTGGCAATTTTACAATTTATTAATTTAACAAACAGTCAGGAGCCTCAGTAGCGTGTGGAAGAACCATACACAGCCACAACAGCCTGGCACATCCTCCTTATGCTGGTCACCAGCGTGGTCACACACTGCTGTGGGATGGCATTCCACTCCTCAACCAGGATTTGTCGCAAGTCAGCCAACGTGGTTGTGTTGGTCACTCTAGCACGAACAGCACGCCCAAGCTGATCCCACAAGTGTTCAATTGGGTTGAGGTCAGGACTGTTGGCAGGCCATTCCATTCGCTCTACTCCCAAATTCTGGAGGTAATCTCTGATAAACCCCGCTCTGTGGGGGCGAGCGTTGTCATCTTGGAGGATGGAGTTCGGTCCCAGACTGTGGAGATATGGGATTGCCACTGGTTGCAGAATCTCATCTCGATATCTCTCTGCATTGAGATTGCCTCCAATGATGACAAGCCTCGTTTTTCCAGTGATGGAGATGCCGCCCCACACCATCACACTGCCTCCACCAAAAGGTGTTACTCTATCGGTGCAGCAATCAGCATAGCGTTCTCCCCATCTTCTCCACACTTTGACCCTATGATCCAACTTCCGTAGGCAGAATCTGGACTCATCGCTGAACATAACGTTCCTCCACATGTTCAGGTTCCAGTGCAGGTGTAAGCTGTTTGGCATTGGCAGAGAAGATTTGGCAAATTTTACATGGGCGCAACCCACATACTCAGCTGTGCTGCTCATCCCACAAATGCATGTTCCTTACAAATGGGGCACCATTTAAAAGGGAAATAAATAGGCTTTCCAACGGTATAAAATGTATTGCCAAGAAGCATTGTTACAACAGAGAAATAATCTACCAAACACAAATTTCCGAACTTTTTGTTCGATGTTTATATATATATATACAGTGGGGAAAATAAGTATTTCACCCCCTGCTGATTTTGTGAGTTTGCCCACTTAAAGAAATCAATGGTCTATAATTTTAATGGTAGGTTCATTTTAACAGTGAGAGACAGAATATCAAAAAAAATACCAGAAAATCACATTATATAATTTTTTTTTAAATATTTGTGTTTTATTGAGTAAAATAAGTATTTCACCCCCTACCAACCAGCAAGAATTCTGGCTCCCACAAACCGGTTATGTGACCATGAGGCACACAGATTAGTCCTCTTACTTTAAGAAAGTACTCCTAATCTCAACTCGTTACCTGTATAAAAGACACCTGTCCACAGAATCAATCAATCAATCAGATTCCAACCTCTCCACCATGGGCAAGACCAAAGAGTTGTCTAAGGACAGAGAACCTCCTTCCCTCAGCCAGGACACTGAAAATGGGTCGTGGATGGGTGTCCCAGCATGACAATGTCCCAAAACATACGGCTAAGGCAACAAAGGAGTGGCTCAAGAAGAAGCACATTAAGGTCATGGAGTGGCCTAGTCAGTCCCCGGACGTTAATCCCATAGAAAATCTGTGGAGGGAGCTGAAGCTTCGAGTTGCCAAGCGACAACCTCCAAACCTTTAGGATTTGGAGAGGATCTGCAAAGAGGAGTGGGCCAAAATCCCTCCTGGGATCTGCGCAAACTTAGTGACCAACTACAAGAAATGTCTGACCGCTGTGCTTGCCAACAAGAGTTTCTCCACCAAGTACTGAGTCATGTTTTGCTAGGGGGTGAAATACTTATTTTACTCAATAAAACACAAATATTTTTTTGAAATTCATATAATGTGATTTTCTGGGATTTTTTTTGTTGATATTCTGTCTCTCACTGTTAAAATGAACAATACCATTAAAATTATAGACCGTTAATTTCTTTGTAAGGGGGTAAACTCACAAAATCAGCAGGGGGTGAAATACTTATTTTCCACACTGTATACTGTATATATATATATATATAAGAAAATAATGTCTTTCTTTCTCGACACAGAAGAGACAGATATTTCAATAGATCAAAGAACTAAGATCAACCCGGAAATCAGCGAAAAAAACTAGTCAAAATAACAAAAGACAAATAAGAACAGTTAGAATGTGTAGGAAGCAGAACTGAAGAGGAAATCGAAATAAAGAAACAAAATGAGGAAATGAAAAGAGGACTTAAAAGAGTAAATTATGGAACAGAAAAGATCTGAAGATCTAACCCAAACTCTGAACTTAACCAGACTTTCTGCTAGGCTTATTTGTAACAACCAGCAACGCAGTTACCGAAATCCTAAACCTTACCGGCTTGTGTGAAGTCGCAAGACAACAACAAGCACTGGAAAGCAGAAGTGCGTGGTTTAAATACCCAGAGGTAACGAGAACAGGTGCAAATAATGAGTACCTGAAGAGAAGGAAACTCCAAAATAGAAGACGTACAATCCGATAGATTGCCCTGTCGTCGCTAAAAGAACGAACGTCCGCAGAAAAAAGGAAAAGCGGGCGCAGCCCATGACAGTTTAAGGTTAGCTGGCATGCGCAGTATTCTGAACCAAACTAGGATTTAGAATTATATTATAACATTTAGAACTGGACCATACATACGTAATAAGCAGTTGTTTTAGGCTACTTGAAGTAAAGAAAGACGATTCCGAGGCACTCGTCTTTTGAAGTTCTTAAGTTTTAAAATGCTTTTTATTAATATCGCGGCATGATATAGGGGAAACATGAAGGTAGCTACGCGTTTCAGCTTAGCCTATGTGTTTTATAATCATGTAACGGACATTGGCAGAACAAATTAATTCAATATTCATTCATTAATTTATCAACACAATCGACATCTGACCGCACTGCAATTGGACTACTGCAGTTTTTCTTTCTGCCTGATTGTAACCATCATTATCAAGGATAATAACATAGCCTAGCCTATAAAGTAGCCAATAGTCACCGAAATAGCTATTCCACCATATTCAGCTTAATCATAGGCTAACCGTTTTAATATACTTTTGACATAGAATTAATCTGTGTTATGTTCTGAGTGTGTTCTGTCTGATTTGTATTTTTATTGAAATTATTATTACTTTTCATTTAATCTGTTCATTCCCCTCTGTTCGTGGGTTGTCCGAGTCGCATTTGTGTGTTTGTTTACCCTGTCTCACGTATGCACTGTTTGGGTGACTTCGGGATTTTCCGAGGTTTCGTTTTCTGTTTACTTCTGTTTCCTGTGTTTATATTGTTGATATTACTAACTCGTGCTAACAATCACTCGGGTGTTTATTAGTTAGATGCACATTACTAAAACCATTAACTTAAATGTTTACTAACATACTAATTGTCTGTATTTAGTTAGAACTAACAATTAACAAGTTTCCTCGCTGTATCTTTTCTATCTGCGATACTGAGCTGTCCTTGAGATACTGTTTAACTCGTTTCAGCTGTGTCTCCTTTGAGACCACGCCTCCTTAATTCTAGTCACGTTCCGCTCCGACTTGAGCCCGTTGTTTGTAATGCTTGTTTCCGAGTCCCTTCCATGTTTTTGTGATTTCTTTGTTATCGAGTTATTGTCTCCTAATGTGTTCACCTTACGTTGTTTGTAACCCCTCCCACTTTCTTGTGTATTTAACCCAGTCGTCCTAGTCCCTCTTCGCGAGTTCCTCATACTTAATATCGTTTGTCTTTCTGCCAATCTTTTTCGAGTGTTCCCAGTATTTATGTTTTTCGAGTCTTTGTTTCATGTGTTAGTTAGATTTTTAGTATCTGTTTTTCCCTGAGTTTTCTTTGTGTCAAGTTCGTTAGTTTTGTATCTCATTGATCTCCTGTTTTTTTTTACTTCTGCCCATGTTCTCGCGACCCTGTGGACTGTGATTTTGTACCTCTGCCGTGCCTTCCCATTTTTGACCTCTGCCTGTTTTTTGACTTTCCTTTGGATTTGGATTTTGTACCTTTTCCTGACATTAAACTTCGGTTTTTTGTACTCTGCCTGCTACTGGGTCCTTATATTCCACCGGCCATAACAATCTGTCTTCAATGTGAATCTTAAGCGACAGATTTAAAACTGAGGAATCATTCAATTGTGTTATTCATTCCATTTATATAATTCAACTGAAAACATGGATAGGCTATAAATAAATAATTTTTAATAGTGCAGTGATTATACATTTTTTATAAAGATTTTTTCGCCACCCGTTTGTACAAACTGCATCTGCTCTGTGGAGCCGAAGTGACATTGTGAGGAGCAGGGTCAACCGGATATGGTCTTCATGGTCCAGGTACAGGATGATTGACAGTTTGGGGTGGAGAAGCAGTTCTGTGGGAGAAGCCCATAACCTGACCAAAACCACCACTTTGCAAAACAAACTCGTGGCAAACTTCCTTAAGTTGCTAATGTTTTATAATATAACATTTCATTTTCATCCTTGATTTTACTGTGTCATTTATTCACATTGAATGTGTGCTATTCATCACATAATTAACGTTCATTCAGTTATCTTCAATTTATATTCGGCTAAATCAGCTAATTTGATTAGCTAGATAGCATAGCCTACCAGCTGACTCACCACATACGGACGAACAATGTTAACGCTATTGCCATCAACAATATTGACGGTCAATCAATCACATGTTATTTTTACACGACTACTTTTATTATAAATGTCCCTAGCGCCGCTAGAAAGGTAGCAAGCTGTCCCCATAGTCTTAAATGAGCAAACCACCACTGTCTTTTTGGCTAACTGCTAATTAACTCAACTGTGACAGAGCAGTCTGTCATGGTTTTCCACAGCATGAGACCCCATTCTGAAAACTTCCAGACAGTCGGCATTGTAGGTTAGTGGTTTCACACGCTAGCTAAAGCATAGTAGCCTACATTACATCATAGCTGGCATTAACTTTCATTTGCATCCTGAAACCTAATCACAAATATTGCAAACATTTACAAATGCAGACTCCATATTTTTTTCGATAAACTATTGGTTTTATTTCAAACATCCCCATATTGAGTCATTACAAACATACCGCTAACACTTTGGCTCTATTCCCCGCACATTTTCTTAATTTTTGGGACCTAAAAATAATTATCCAGGTGTAGGGTTCTAGTTGGAGCAGCTGGCTAACGTTAGCTAGGCAATCACAGTAGCTAGCCAATTTATATGGCCAGCCAACAAGAATGACTTTAAGGAAGTCGATTACCTGTTAAATTAAAAGGGCTTGCTAGCTAAATGTTAAAACGACTTGCCCTGAGCTATCGTTAGCTTGCTAGCTAGCTAACCCAGCATTGCTAAGCAGGAGTGTGCTAAATTAATATCTAAATTGATAAGGTTATACAGGTATGGAGCAATTGATTTCAGATACTTAACCCACAGTTTGTTTGACTGCTAGCTCCGAGACGCTGGGCCTGTAATGTAGCTGCAACATCCCCTGCTGTCTCTCAGCTCACAAAACAGTATTTTTTTTTTCATAGTAGACACATCATAGCTCGCTCCAAAATGAATATGTGATGACAAACAAGTTGAAGATGAGCGACAAGGCAGTCAATTTATTATGTTACGAACTGCATCCATAAAACAACAGCTTGTTCACGGTAGGCTACTAAGAGATGTTCTCCATCGACTTCCACTGAAAAATACAGCGTGTCTCCCTGTTCCAAGCATAGACTGTATAAAGGTCCCAAGACGCCAGGGCGCGTTTTAGACCAATGATTGTTGTCTCCCCCTTCTGGTCCCGTCCCTCCGAGTGAGGGCAGTGATAACCCTATAGAACCTATTTTAGCCAGTGACACCAGAACTCAACCTTTTTGACCAAATTGCTGCCATTGACTTACATGGTGAAAGATCTATACTGGAGCCAACCGCAGTGGCGCTAGTGAGCAACGGCACAATGGCCACTCCCAGCCCAATCAGGAAGTGAGCTTCAAAACGAAAGCCCAGTCTTGACCCCTTGGTTAGGCTATGCGAATCTCCAGAACCACATTGTCATTATCAAACTCAGACATGTGCACTTTACAACTATGGTGTGGAAATGCGCCGTAGGCCAAAATAAATAATAAATAAAAAAAATCATATCTTTGTGGATCTTTATCTGTGTGGTAGGAACAAAACAAAAAAAGACTTCGAAAAAATTATGTGCTTTTTTAAAGAAATATAATGCACAGAGTTAAAAATGAATGGAGCCCAATGGGAAAATGGCTACAATTGCTACACGGTTCCCTGATACGGATGCAAAAACCCACAAAATAAAGCTGAAAGTCACTGTTCCATTTCAAATCCAATGTGCTGCAGTAGGCCTACAGAGCAGTGAGGACAAATAACTGGGAGAGAAAATAATAAACGAAAAGAAAGAAAAAAACTTAATTCCTTAAGGCTAAACAGCCAAAAATGAAAATCAACCCACAAAAACAGTAGAACTAGAAAACTCGTGAAGTACCAACTAAATCTCCCAAACTCAAATAATGAGTCAGAATGGGAAATCTAGTAAAACAAAAGAACACCTTCAGCTACCTTAGCTCAGAGCCGGAAGAGTGTAAAACCAAAAACAAAAGTACAAAGAAAAACAGTCTCCTAGAGAACAGCAATGTACAAAATAAATAGTGCAGAATGCTAACAGGAGGAAAACAATCCTATACCTGACTAATAGTAATAGCAAGTTTAATATCAAAGTTTAATATCAGGAGGTCGCTATTACCTGGCTATACCTGGCTCGAATGCAATGTCGAAAGACAAACAAGCACCGGAGAACCGGAAGTGAGGAACCCAAACACCCTGCCGATATAAGCACAGGTGAAAACACTAATGAGGACGACAAACCCCGAAACGGAATGTGGAAATATCAGATTGATTGACAATCATGAAAGCGGGACGAGAACCGCAAAAGAAAAGGAAATAAACAGCCACGAACCACTACAGATGTTGTTATTGGCAGATCAGATATTGTTATCCAATGGGGAAACTTATTCTTTGAGGGCATGGAACATTTCTGATGATGAAATCGACAGGAATAATAAAAAGAAGAAGGAAAAGAATTTCAAAAAGAATTTTTTTAAAGTTTGGGGCTTTATTGTGTGGATGTGTGATGTATTTACATGAGGTCAGAATGTATAGAAGTTAATGTTCTTAAGGGCTGAGAGTGCGTGGTCTTTGTGGTTATTTCTGTAAGAAACCCAGGAAAGTGCCAAACTCTCGGTGCTGTATTGAATTGAATTGAATTGAATACTTTATTGTCACTGTACATGTACAGGGAAATTTCGTTTCGAGCCCGCAGCATAGATGCACACATACACAAGATAACAATATAAATATATAAAAGAATAAAGTGTCCTACAATGGGGGAAGTGCAGCAATTGAGGGTATACCCTAGCCTAGTGGGGTAAAGTACAAAAACAAGTGATGTAAATATAATTAAATTAAAATATTGCACAGAGAGAGTAGAATATTGCACAGAATTTAAATATTGCACAGCATTTAAATATTGCACAGTTACCAAGAACAGTTATCAGTTCAATTTGTGAGGCGGAGGGGACGCCTTGAGTTCAGCAGTGTGACAGCGTTCGGGTAAAAACTGTTCTTCATTCTGGTTGTGCGAGCGTACAGGGATCTGTATCGCTTTCCAGATGGCAGAAGGGTGAAAGTGCTGTGTCCCGGGTGAGTCGGGTCTCTGCAAATCTTTATGGCTTTGCGGTAGCAGCGGGTCCTGTAAATCGCTTCCAGTGTTGGGAGTGGAGAGCCGGTGATCCTCTGGGCTGATGTTATAATGCGCTGGAGGACCTTCCTGTTCTCAGAGGTGCAGCCAGAGTACCATGCTGTGATACAGTATGTTATTATCGACTCTACAGCGCACCTGTAGAAGTTTACCAGCAACTGTTGTGGTAGTTGTGCTCTCTTCAGACACCTCAGGAAGTAGAGCCTCTGAAGACCTTTCTTGGCCATCGCTGTTGTGTTAGCGGACCAAGTCAGGTCATGGCTGATGTGAACTCCCAGGTATTTGAGGTGCTGGACTTCCTCCACTCTCTCACCGCTGATGCTGATGGGATGGTGGACATGCTGTTTCCTGAAGTCCAAGATCAGTTCTTTTGTTTTGTTAGGGTTTAGAACTAGAGCGTTGTCTCGGCTCCAACTCTCCAATTTCTCAACCTCTTCTCTGTAGGCCGTCTCATTGTTGTCAGAGATCCTGCCTATCACGACTGTGTCGTCCGCAAACTTGATTATGATGTTGGAATCATGGACGGGTTTGCAGTCGTGCGTGAAGAGGGAGAATAGGAGGGGACTCAGCACACAGCCCTGAGGTGCTCCAGTGTTTAATGTTATGGATGAGGAGAAGTGCTTACCCATGCACACTGTTTGTGGTCTGCTGGTGAGGAAGTCCAAAACCCAATTGCACAGGTGAGTGTTGAGGCCCAGATTGTGTAGTTTGATTACCAGGTTGTTAGGGGGGATAGTGTTGAAAGCGGAGCTGTAGTCAACGAATAGCATCCGGACATAGCTGTCTCGCTGTTCCAGATGTGACAGGGCAGTGTGAAGGACCAGTGATATAGCATCTTCGGTCGATCTGTTTGCCCTGTAAGCAAACTGGTACTGATCCAGTGAAGATGGGATGTTGCTTTTTAAGTGTTTCAGAACAAGTCGTTCAAAACACTTCATAATTATAGGAGTCAGTGCCACTGGGCGATAGTCATTCATGGACCTGATCGCAGCCTGTTTTGGCACAGGGATGATTGTCGCCGTCTTGAGGCAGGATGGGACAGTAGCCTGTGCCAGCGAGATGTTAAACAGGCTGGTGAACACTGCTGTCAGCTGGTGTGCGCAGTGTTTCAGGACCCGTCCAGGAACTCCATCAGGGCCAGTGGCTTTGTTGGGGTTGATGTGGCTTAGGGTGCGTCTCACCTCACAGGAGCTCAGTATCAGTGAACATGGTAGAGCTTCCTGCACTGTCAGCTTAGTGTTGGGCTGGTTGTTGTCCCTGTCGAACCGCGCGAAGAAGTGATTCAAATCGTCAGGGAGAGATGAGTTTGCTGAGTGTGATGAGCTGGTGTTACTGCGCTTGTAGTCTGTGATGGATTTGACTCCCTGCCACACACGCCGGGAGTCTGAGCTGTTGAAGTGCTCCTCTATTCGTGTTTTGTGGCGGCGCTTTGCTTCCCTGATGCCTTTCCTCAGGTTGGACCTAGCTGTTTTATAGGCTGCTAGATCTCCTGTGCGAAAAGCATCATCACGTATATAGGTACGGGACATGCCCCACCAAACCATAACTTGGCATATGGCATACCTGCCATCCCTATATACAGATGGGTGATAAATTAAAGGAAAAACCTGAATAAACGAGTGGAGAAACATAACGAATGCAGATGTGGGGGGGCATTCCTGGCATGGTTTGGGTCCACTTGTCCCCTTAGAGCAGTGCTGCCCAACCATATTCCTGGAGATCTACCGTCCTGTAGGTTTTCACTCCAACCCTAACAAAGCACACCTCATTTAACAGGTAGAGATCTCATTGAGCTGCCAATTTGTAGAATTGGGTGTGCTAAATTAGGGTTGAAATGAAAACCTACAGGAAGGTAGATCTCCAGGAACAGGGCAGCCCTGCCTTAGAGGGAAGGGTCACTGCAAATCAATACAAAGTTATTCTGAGTGATCACCTTTATCCTATGATGAATATTTCTATCCTGATGGGAGTGGTCTCTTCCCGGATGACAATGTCCCCATCCACAGGGCACAAGGGGTCACTGAATGGTTTGATGAGTATGAAAATGATGTGAATCATATGCTACAACAGGGGTTGGCAACTCCAGGCCTCGCGGGCTGGTGTGTACGCAGGTTTTTGCTGCGAGTTACCAATTATTTAATTAACTAAATAATTTACATGATCAGATATTTTAGCTACATTCCACGATATGAACAGCCGCTCGTGTATGCCTCTATGCACATATTGTAGCGTTTCACTGTAGTCTAATTTTATGAGGGAATCGGTGATGGTGCATATGCCTAATTAAATGATTGAGCCTAGGTAAGTGGTGGCAGCAAAAACCTGCATACACATCCGCCCACGAGGCCTGGAGTTGCAGATCCCTGTGCTACAACCTTTGCAGACACCAGATGTCAACCCAATTGAACACCAATGGGAGATTTTGGACCGACGTGTTAGACAGCGCTCTCCACCACCATCATCAAAACACCAAATGAGGGAATATCTTTTGGAAGAATGGTGTTCCATTCCTCCAGTAGAGTTCCAGAGACTAGAATCTATTCTAGACTAGAGGTAGAATCTATATCAAGGTGCATTGAAGCTGTTCTGGCGGGTCGTGGTTGCCCAACACCTTACTAAGACACCTTTTGTTGGTTTTTCCTTTAATTTGTCACCCATCTGTATCAATTTCTTATTTAATGATTTTTTATATAATATTTTCTATTCAGATATTTGACTATTTATCACTTTTATGTTCCAGTTGATCTAGAACATAGTTGTGAATATTGGGAGGGCAGGGGATCATGCAGAGCCCTGTCACATCCCGTGCCTCCATGTCTTCAGTCTTTCTCTTTATATGTATTTTCTATCTGCTAGTCCGTTCCATGTTTTCCCTCTCTCTCTCCATTTTGTGTCTCCACTTCCCCGCACCTGAATTTTGTTTTCTAATTTGTTTTGTCGCACCTGTTCCTCATTGTTTCTTCATTAGTTTGGTATTTAGTCTCCGCTGTTTCTGTGTTCTCTGCCAGATCATCTTGTGCTGTGCTTGTCTCAGTCTTTCCTGCATGCTCCTTTCCTGTTCCAATTTCCTGTGTACCCGTCTATGGTCTGTCCAGCCTGCTCCTACCCTTCGCCCTCCTGATTCCCTGCTCTGACGGATTTCTCGGTTCTGACCCCTGCCTGTTTTCCTGGACTTCGCTTTTGCTCATTCTGCATTGCCCTGTTCACTGGACATTGACCCCTGCCTGGATTTGACTACGTTTCTGCCTGCCCTCTATTGCACCTTTTGCTGGACATTGACCTGTGTTTGTCGACCAGGAATAAAGCCTATTCCCATTACTTCTGGTGTCTGCGATTGGTTCTGATCAGTTCTCGTAACAGAGCCTATTTATAGAATGTGACATATCGTAATATGAATGGCACATACTTTTCCAAGTCATGAAATATAGCCTTTATTTAGAATTGACCTGTATTCCGCCATCAAATTGGTGCATCATGACTATGCATATTAAAATAATAATTTATTTAGAACTTAAAATTTATTTTACACAAAGCGCTGTGAAGAGAGTTGGGAATGATTGAAAATGGATGGCTAATTGCTTTGATGAAAGCTGCCTGCTGAGTTCCAATAGACCGTACAGCGATGACGCAGTTCTCCTTAACCCCCCCTCTCTCACTTATCTTTGGCGAGCATGGCTCCTCTCTTCCCAGCAAACAGACACATACCCAAATCCCCCGCCACTGCACCGGCAGTCGCGTCGTCAAAATGACTATTTTTTTATTACAGTTCATCAACACTAGCTCCCACGGCGCTCCCAGGAAATTTCACATAAACTTTGATCAAACAGACATTAACCTCTCGGTTTTAACCACCTTTCTCTGCGCGTGAAAATAGCACCGCTCAATCACCGGCAGAGAAAACACGGTGAAAACAGAGCAAATAGCAAGCCAGGCACAGATATATCAAGTCATTATTGACCAGAACACCAGGGGAATATATCTCATATAAAAACAATAAGTCTTTTTTTTTTTCTTTTTCTCCTTAAAGCGGAATGTGCCTCGCCAGTAAACTTTTTTCCAAGGCGTCAACAGCGAAGACTTGACATGACGGGTTAACAGAACCCGACATGGGTGAGTGCCTTCTGCGAGTTGAAAAGGGAAGATTCTCTTCTCATCTGAGATATTCTGAACAATCAAATGAGGTCGTGATTATTAAACCCCTGCTATAGCTAGATACCCATAGGCTCATTTTTACATATAAAAAGGGAAGGTTATCATTAAAAGGCAAGTGGGGTTGCACTAAAAATATTGTCTGTACTCTACCAAATAACAATAAATGTCCATTTTAAAAATTTAATTTATTTCTAAAATCATACACAATGAAAGGATGGCAAAGGCTCATCAATTACTCATTTACATTTTTTTACATTTCCTGTATCACTCCCAGGCAAGGGTCAGAAATGTTGCCTTTAACATGACCTAAACAGTATGAACAATCAGTTTCCCTGATACTCCAATTTCCTTGATATTTTTGTTTATAAATAGAGGTTGTACAGGGCCAGTTATGCCATGGAATAGCTGTCAAGTGTTTGTAAAATGTATCCTTCCCCCATGATTTTAACTTATTGTTAATATCAATATCTGAAAGATAATACAATAAAACAAGATTGAAAACGGCAGAAGTAGAAGGGTATTCTTGTATTTCTGCTTAGTTTTGTCACAATACTCAATCTATCACCCCTCCTCCCCTTTGACACAAGTCTAAAGTACATTCCACAGTCTTTACCACAAGGACATTGACCTCAGGTGTATATCCAAGGAGCTTTCCCCTGTCATGCATGGCAACTGAGCAACAGGGATCACTTTGTTTTCATAGTGATAAGGCAAGTTCCAGCACTTCTGTGACTATTTTGTAGAACCTGGAACTCTCTTTGCCCAGAATGTGCTTGAGTGCATTCTAGGCTGGAGCAGCACGCCGGCATTCTGGTCCTGGCCTTCACTCTTCTGTTATTTCCATAGACTATTAGCTGTTTTTCATATTCCTTTCCTTCCATTCTCTATGGCTCTGCCATTCATTGGTTTGTGTCTTCTGTGTAATGGCAGAGCGTCAACGTTACGCACCAGGTAACTAGTCTATCCATCACTTCACAGAGATTTTTCTCTTTCTCTTTTTCTGAAATCTTCACTTTCTCTCCATCTCTCTCATGAGAAGGGAAACAATCAGTATTTTGGGGGAAAGGCGAGAGGTTGGATAGCTTTATATGGAGTGTTACAGAAACGGGGATAGGTCACTAATAGTAGTAAAGGGTGAATTATGCAGCTTTTGGTTTCATTGTTAAATTTACCAAGGTCCCACAGTAAGGGTGTGCCTTTGTCTTGATAATATTGCATAACCTAGCAACCCAAGTCACAAAGTTGTGGATGTGTGTCAGTTCTGCCCCATGTGGTCGGTGTTGAATCTGAAATGTGTAGCATCGCAGGAGGAGGAATTGCAGTTCCACTTCCACATTTTCCTCCTCTCCTCATCCCCCTTCCTCTTGGCAACCTAGAATGTTTCTCAGAATTCCCCCCCCCCCCCTGTTTTTCTATGTCTCTCTTTCACAGACCTCCACCCTTTTATTCAGCTATTCATGTGTATTTTAATACTGTCAAAGGGCTGGTGATTCTTCACTTTCCAAATCTAGGGCCCGATATGGAGATGATTTGATCCATTTTCTGTAAGCTTAGCTAACGTACATTCATATGATAAAGAGGTTATTTTTAACCAGTTTTTATTTCCCTCATCCTGTTTCTCCAAATTTGGGAGGCCCAGTCTTATAGACATTCCTGCATGCTTGTTTGTTTGTCTATCTTTCAGCCTAGAAAGATGGGGTCATCAGAGGTTTTTTAACAATTATTTATTTGCAAGTATCAATATGAAATGTCTGAGAACTTGATAAAAACTGTTCTGAGAAAGCAATTTCATGGGCTGAATTAGCTACGATATCCTACCTCAAAGACAAAGTGGTAAAAAATCTAGGTTGTGTCATTGTGAGAAGTCTGTCCATAACCGTCCTAGATGGATCAATCACCTCAGGACAGAGACGAGTCACATCTCCAAATTAATCCATTCTGCTTTCATTGCATGAGAGTAGTCACCTCTCTGAAAATCCATACCAGGTTTTGCTTGTTACCTTGCAGTGACAGAAACTTGGCTCTCGTCAAGGCAACAGGCAAACAGTTAAGCGAGCTCCCATGTCCCCCGCCCCCCCCCATTTATAATGGCTCCTACGCCCCTGCTCTATACATTGCCTCAGTTATATAAATCAACCTTCTGATCTCTCAGCCAATGCGTGTGAGGCTCAGAATTCCCCCTCACGGAAGTATTTATGTGTCAATTCTCTCTGATAATGCAATGTATATTATTACTCGTGGAACAGGGAAGAGCCGAACCCCACTACCTTCCCACCCCCCCCACTCGATAATATTTGTTATCAATTAAGATACTCGACTACATCTCAAAGCTGCAGACTTTTTCTCCTGCTTTTTGCTGTAAAAGGCAGCATGATGGCATTGATGGAAAAGACTCATCTCTGTTGTTTGCATGTTACCATCTCTCCTGTCCCTGGCTGTGTCCGAATCAGAGCCCTATCTACTGCGCCCTGTCTCCTGTGTACAGTGCACTGGCAGAAGTGTGCTGTTTAATGTGCAGTGTTTAGCAGTCTGCAAAAAATATCTGCCATACTATTTTCCAACCGCACTGGGGAAGTGTCATAAGCAGATCATAAGACGTCCCACCAGTGTCGCCATGTCCGCGGTTTTACAGCTAAATTGGGATACTTTCAAAGTGCGGTTACAGGTAAAAATGTAAAGCACACTTTCTCGCCCAATCTACTCACCAAGGCTACTCAACAGTGTGGAAGAGTGCTGATTCGGACACGGCCCAAGAATGTGTCTAGATTTTACCCAGAATGCATACTGTGTATCCATGATGCAGTCAGAGCATGAATAGAATGTACATAGTCTACCCAGAATGCATCTGTCATGTATCCATAGCGCACCCATAGTGTACCAAGAATGTACACATCCCCAGAATATTCTTTCATTAAAATGTTTTTTTTCTTTGTTCCAATTAATCATATGATTACATGCAGTAGCTACTATTTTTTGTCTGTTACAATTTTTTTAAAGTGAAAGTACAAATACCAAATGTCTGGCCATTCATATTTCGAAAGTTATTGTTTTGTTGGCATTTTAGCACTGGAAAAATGACTGTCTGCAAACCATGGAATTGCTGACCCTTTCTCTCCCACATAATACACACATACACACACACACACACACACACACAGTCCAACGTTATACTTGCTTTCCCTGTCACGACCAGACTTTATTATTGATGTCTGTCTCACATTTCTCTACGCTTTTTAATGAGGTGATTATACAAGTGCAAACCCCATTCATAATCATCAACATACAAACACAGCCCTCTGAACAACATGCATAAAACAAACACACACACGCACACACTCTTGCTCCCCCACTCCACCGCACCCTCATATTCCAGAGGCTCTGTACTCTCTCCGAAGACTTCACACAGAATGGCGTTAAAAATATATGTACACCGTGCCTCATGTTTTATTTATATGGCTTCTTCCCTTTTTGTTTTGAAGTTATTTGGCTCCCTGCCGGGTCCTCACATTGACCTGGAGGGCATATAGATGTCCAAGAATGTGCCTGAGTAATGCCCCCACCCCCTTTGGAAACAGTGGTCATCACCAAGTAGCTGAGCATTCCAAACATCAAACTGTACATTGCCATCCATTCTGATAATAAGTGCTACATTGCTTTTTTAAGGGGACTATTCTGTATGGACAGGGACGTGTGGATAAGTCTTACGGATTACAGCTTTGTTTATGGTCTATGGCCTCATTTCTCAGTATTCTGCATATAAAGTAGACAATAAACCTAATCTTATGGATGACAGAGCTTGATTATTATTTGAATCTCAGTAAGGTTTTACAGCACTTAAAACAACCCTGATGAGCATAAATAGTACTGGCGTAGGCATGGGTGGGCCACGGTCAACTAAATAGTATCCTGGCCCACCCATTTATTTTGGCTGAACCGCCACACACAATTGTGAATTTTTTTGACAATCAATTTATTCATTGTTTAAAATACGGGGGAACAAGCACCCCTCCTCAGTCCGCGATCGCATTCTCCCCCCACCAAAACCTCCGCCCACCTCCCCTGGTTTGCGATCTCAACCACCTGCTTGCTGACAAGGTTATCTGAGGATATAGCAAAAGTATTTGAAATTTAAAACATTTTTTAAAGAAAAAAATAAGTTTTTCAGTGTATACATCTCTACCAGGGTGACTCAGAAAGTATGACATTAATCACTGCAACAAATCAAGTTTTTGCAAAAAAGAGGACGCTTGTTTTTTCTCATATGCTTAAAAATGACATTATATGTTAAAGTTCCATTGATCTAGATAAGAAATTTAAGTTTGAACAGTGCTGTGAAAACATTGCTTATGGGAAGAAGGCTGCTTTGGTCACAGTCATTACAGTTGAAAAGTACATGTTTTTGTGAGACTTTGATGAGATGTCTTCTCAGGACTATGGCCTGGACCCAATCAACTATTTTACTATGACTTAGAAATGAATGAAAGTTTTACTGTTCTTTCCTCACAATTTGACCAGTTAATTTGGTCGAATACTTATTTCAGTTAAGAAAAAAACAAGTCTTCCATTTATAGTCAAATGTAAGTATGTATATATTGATTAAATTCAGGCCAAAATCTAAACAAAACAAAAAAAAGTTGGAGTGAACAAGGGTACCACAGTTTGACCAACTGTCAATCATGTCAGGGTGCAACAGCCTCTCCTGACAGACAGGGGTTGCTGTAGAGCAGTGTCACAGCCTTTCGGTCTCCTAGTTGGAGGTGTTTGTGTATGATGCTGTCAGCACTCAGGGAGTCTGTGTAGATTCAACGGCATGGCCAGGGACCACCCCCTCACAGTAGTGGGGGTGGGGGGTGGCAGGGTATATGGGAGGTGGGTGGCTGCAGGCTAGATCTGAAACACCAGGAGTTATTGATTAGATAATCTCCCTCTCATCTGAAAGAGTTTGGTTTACATTCTCCCCTGCTGTGAGAGACAAGGTGGTTACTGTGTACTGGTGGGAGAATCGTTTTCGCACACAAACGCATGCCTTTCATCTGCATGTTTTGCCATGGGTCCTCTCCTCTCCTCTCTTTTTCTCTATCTCTCGCTCAATTTTTTTAAAATTTCCCCTGTTCTGGTAAATATGTTTTTTTATTTATTTGCTGTGATCATAGGCTCAGTCCGTATGCCCCTCCTACCCCACGCGTTTGTAGCACATAGGCTACTTATTGGGGAAAATTATCACTGGAGCTGTTGTCCCCTTCGTTTTATTCTCTGCCTGACACCTTCAGGCAAGCATATGCTTTTTTATTTGCAGGACATGGCCGTAGAGAAAGTCACTACTTACCATCTCTTCTGCTTATACTCGTGTGTTTGTGTGTGTCTGTGTCTGTGTGCGTGTTTGTGTGTGTCTCTGTGTGTGTGTTTGTGTGTATGTGTCTGTGTGTGTATGTGTGTGTGTGTCTGTGTGTGTGTGTGTCTGTGCATGTGTGTTTTTGTGTGTGTCTGTGTGTGTTTATGTTTATGTGTGTGTGTGTATGTGTGTGTGTGTTTGTGTATGCATGTGTTTGTGTGTGTGTGTCTGTGTGTGTGCCTGTGTGTGTGTCTGTGTGTGTGTTTGTTTGTGTCTGTGTGTTTGTGTGTGTCTGCGTGTTTGTGTGTGTCTGTGTGTGTGTAGGTGTTTGTGTGTGTGTGTGTATGTGTGTGTGTGTGTTTGTTTGTGTGTGTCTGTGTGTGTGTGTGTGTGTGTGTGTGTAGGTGTTTGTGTGTGTGTGTGTGTCTGTGTGTGTGGGGGGTTCAGCTTGATATTTGATATCTTATAAGATATTTGTATCTTATACAGGCATAACATTTGTCATGACTTATTTGTGTGTATTGGCGGGTGATGACCAGTTAGACACGCACTCTCCAACCTTGGTGGAGGGTCCCGGAAGGGAGTGGGGGAGGGGGTCAGGGGTTATTGGAGCCCCAACATTGATCAAGTGCACTCCTACCACAAAGAGTTGCATGTTAATTAATGAGCCAATGTCAAACTGTTCTGCTTTTAAACTGCAGTCTCTAAAATGTAACATTACATTTCAGTGGTTCAGGGAGGGTTATGTCCTGTTTCCATGCATTCACAGGTTTGTGTTAATTAGCAGTGAAGTACAACAGTTGAAAAATAATAAAATTAAGGGTTACCTTCTCAATGAGAGAAGAATGGTTTCAACAATTGGATTGGATTACTTTTTAGCACATTCTGACTGGTGCATTTTTTCAGTTCAACGTAGCGTAAAAAGGTGGTGTTTCTTCAGAACATGCTGTAATGGAAATATACATGTGAAGTCTTCCAGTTGCAGTAATCCAACATGTATTTCGAATAATAGCTTTACTTATATTGACAAGTATTATTTTATCCTAGGTTCTATAGATTTGATGTTGGAGCCGATACAATCAGAAATCTAATCCTCGCAGTAACCCTTTGGCCTAATGTCCCTAACAAATGATGTCAAATTATACGTTTTGATTTTTCACTTTCAAATGTCGTTCCTCTTTAAATCAGATTTTAGTTTACCGAAGGTGTGGGGGGAAAAGTGTACTTAAATGTTTAATTGGAAACATAGGCCCATGCAAAAGGTTTGTAAAAATCCTATAAATATCACATATGCCATATAGGCTACAAAACTTATACAATACATATGTGGTATAGAACTAGCATATACATTTCAGATTAAAATTAAATGGCTACCTAACATACATGGTACTCCCTAAAAAACATTGATTGTACAATCATTCTGTGTCAAATACAAATATATAATATAATACTAATAACATATATGATTTTAATAAACTTTGCAAGTATGATCATAGGCCTATATGATTTTACAGACCTTTTGCATATTGGGTGTTAACTGCATATTGGGTGTTATCTTAATTTAAGACTCTTAGAAACGCTCGTTGATTAAAGATTATAAATCACATACTTTATTTGATTTTTCGTGTTAGTGTTCATTTCATTTTACTGTTACCATTGATTGTTTTTTTATAGTGATGTTAGATGCAACAATATTTACGTTTATTTATTTATTTTGAATTTACTTATTTTTATATATTTGGAAATTACCCATAAAAGCCATTCATCAAATAGCCCTATAAATAAATAATTTTGAGACGAGTAAAAATATTTTATTTCACATTGATTTATACATTCCCACCGGCCATGTATTTGGCATCACAGTGGGGTTCGCGTCTCCCAATCTATCGCCCCTCCTCCCGTATCAGCAGCGCCACGGACAGAAGTACAGAGATGTAAAATCCAGGGATCAGAAAGGAAAAGTCCTGCTATGTGTTTCTTCCACCCATTAGCTCAACCAGCTGATTTTACTAATTAGTTCTACCTCCTTGCTGAAGAATTGTGCAAATTAGCAAATCCAGGTGATTAGACTAAATACTCGGGATGACATTTTACTTTCTGAACCAAGATTTTACACTTCTGGTTAAGTAGCACTTAAGAGGTGACTGCGCTTTCACGCTTTAAGAACTGTTTTGGGAAACACGTGTTACAAATTAAAGAGCCATCGTACAATCGCTCGTTGAAATCGCACTTAACCCTAAGATTGATCGTTATCGGGAAACGCGGTCAAGATCTATACTACAACAACCTAATTCGGAAATCGACCTCACGCTTAGTATATGGAAGCTAATTCTGTTGTTTGTTATTATGCTAATTAAAACAATTTTGGTCAGTTTAAATATTAGATCATGGACACATGTTTACTCACATAACTGAAATGACGAGGGGCAAAAACAAAAAAATCAAGAAATACAGTGAAATAATTCTGCTCAGTGGTATAGACACCAGAGCGTGTAAAATATTAAACAGTGTTGATTTTTCTTTTTATTGGATAGCCTATTTTATTATCTTATTTCACATTCGACAACTACGGTGAAGTGTTCAGATAATAGGCTACAATGTATTAAATCAATCGGTCAGATTTGGTTATAATTTAACCGTGCTGCTGAATGACAAAATGAGCGTCATAAAAACTATGTTTGGGGAGACATTAGGCTATAGGCCTAGCGTGTTATTCAGGCAATACGAGACTGAGAATAAACTTTTTTTTTTTTGGCTTTAGTTCACAATTCGAAAAATAAGTGCGTTGTGGAGTAGGCCTACCCGACTTTGAAAGCGTAATTTTCCCTTTTCGAGGGGTAGACTAGACTGTGAAAGGACATCCGCCCGCACTAAAATTTTCACAGACACTCGTAATTCCACAGTGCAAATTGCACTTTGATTGACTCCTAATGTGATTTGAAGGCGGTTTTGTTTGATTTTATTCTGAGTCAATGAGATTAATCAGAGTCACTGATCCTCTGGGTGTGAGTTTTCCCGTGTTGTGTTTTTGTTTGTCGGGAGCTCAGCGAGGCTCTATCCGCACTTCATTAACCCTGAGTCGGTGACAATCCGCGCTAAGAGCCGAGGGATTTACCACTATCTTTTCACATGCAAAAATCTCCTCGCCTTCCCTCAATACTGCTCAGCTTTTCCCGAAATCAGCTGCGCACTTCGCAAGAATAACCCTTTTCATTAATATTGAGAGGTCATCGCCCTCATTTGAATCCGACACAGATCTTAAAGATACCACTCTAGAAATTCACTGGCCGTTTGTTGTGCCTCTAGGTAATGGAAATAACAAGCCTAAATGGTGTGGATTCAAATAAGAATTTTTGTTATGAAGTCTGCTAGTGTAGTCTTTTCTAAAATATTTGTTATTGTTCACAAGTAAACAAAGTTATTATATGACCATTTGTATCCATGATATATTGTTCAGTAATATTTTATACACTATAAAATCCCTTTTGGAAAGTGCGTTTACCATGCTTGTTCTCTTTCTTAGGTAGGCTATACGACCAGAAGGCCGCGATGTAAGTCGTGACATGTGCAATGCGAGTATTCCAGCAGTGGACTGCATTGCCCATTATCAGCTTTCAATTAAAAGCCATTAAAGTATTTTGTCTAATCGTTAGAAATCTTTTCTTCAACCTTGTCAGCCTGAACTCCCCAAACGCCATGTAGCGCAGGCTAACATTAGGCTATTTTAAAGTCAAGCTATGGGGAAGAGTGGTGGGGGTGCAGTCGTGCCGCTGACCAGCTGTCCCCTCGCCTGATCCGGCGCACAGCAGTCTGCCTCGCCCGGTCACCAGCTGGTGGAACCGTTTGGCAAAGACCAGAGAACCAACACTCTTAAGAAATAGAGGTGGGAACAATCCATTTCCAAATGGGATCATTTAGGGCACTTAAACAATTACACACTTAGGAAGCCATTAATATTTGATCGACTTATAGTTTATGAACGACGAATAAGTTGGCGATGTGAGTCGCTCGGCTATGCGTTGTTGGGTAGCTATCTGAATCGGCATGTAATTCGTTAAAACCACCGTTCCTTCATCATGCTATTGTTCCAGTGGTAAAAGGAGGAATTAAAAAATATGTATTTCTGGTTCAAGCAATGTTAATGTATAATAGCCTAGTAACGCGTACACGGTGCTAATTTTATGAAGCAAATGTTCAGCACCGAAATAGTAAAAAGTAGACCCTTTAAAATATTATGACAGTTTCCCAAACTCATGTTACACATATTTCACTTAATTTCCACGCACAATTTATATTTTGAGCTGTAGAAAGAATCGCTAAATGTCTTAATTCTTATTCAATGAAGGTATTTGTGCAATTTGTAGGCCTACTCATTTACAGTGTAAAAAGTAGAAAATGTACAAAATAACCCCACTCTCACTTTGAAGAGTTTCACTTTCCAGAGCAGAATTAATTTTCTCAATTTGAACTGCAGCTTGTTCTGATGGCTTTTGATAAACCTGCAGGCATTTTGAAAGGTTAACGAAATGAGCGCGTCTCGAAACGGAACTGCACACTTATTAAGGTTTTTTTTTTTTATAGTTCCACAAATTAAATCCTCGCTGATAACCAAATACTACGGCCGTTGAGAATGTTTGACAGACATGTTTCAAATAATTCAAACATATTTCTCTTAAACAGTTATTTGTGAATTCAAATTTATTATCATGTCCCCGTGACGATATGTGTGCAGTTTTGCACTAAGAATATTCTGCTTTAGAAGCACAGTATAGCAATATAACCTATTGTAAATTGAGTTATTATTGTTACATAATTAGTGGAATGTATAGTAGCCTAATTGTAAATGCCCGCAAATTATGTACAATTGTCAAATTAAGCCATTCGTTAAATGTGTTTTTTAAAAATAAACATAATTGTTTTAATTAAAAGGCTTAAACTTAAAATACGTGGCATTTTTAAGCAGGGAAAACGAGCCAGGCTGCCAACACCTTGTGCTCCGTCTGGCAGTTAACCGTGCTCCTTAATTATTAAGTACAAACAGAACTTCACCGAACTTAAATCTATTTGCAAACTTTAAGAAATTACGTCTTATTTAAATAGTTTGACCAATTAAATATTGATACCAGCTAAAACAATGCATCATATTCATTCCACTTGCGGGTAGGCTATTGATCTTTTGGTGCAAACTTTAGGAGAGTGGGGCTTTGCCCACGTGTCGTTTTATGGACTATTTTTCAATATTTAAAGAGTTTAAAATCTTGAATACATTCACGATTAAATATTCCTGCAACACAAGACGGTCGTGCAGTGGTACCCATATACCAGTGGTTCCCAACCTCGGTCCTGGGGCCCGCCTGTATATGTTGGTTTTCGTTCCAACCACAATTGGAATCCCAAAATTTTAACAAGCTCTTAAGTTTTCTCACGCTTTTCATGTTTAGAGAAATGATTTACCCTCTTAAGCCACATTATGCCAGAAATAGCGCCATGTAGAATAAACTTCCCATGTTAACATTGTGCTTATTGTGCTACATTGCACACACATAAAAACAAAAGTTTTTAACTGATCAAATTAAAGACAAAAGTGAATCAAAAGGCTCTTAATTAGGTTGGTGAAGTGTTTAAGTTCTCTTGTCATTTTTTCCTTAAATGTATTAACATGCAGGTTTGGCTCATTATTTTTGCTTTTGTTTTTTTAAATTCTTCTTTATCTACCAAATGGTTTTAGTGGCCATGTGTCAACACCTTCACAAATACGGAGCCAATTGATTCACCTCAGTCTTTCATCAGTTAAATAATTTTCTTACCTTTTTAATGAAATTGTTTGTAAGATAGCACGATGAGGGGACATTTATTCTACATAGCCTATATGCGTACCTATTTCTGGCATAATGTAGAAGATAAATTATTTATCTATTTCTCTAAACATGAAACGCGCCTAATTAAGAACAAAAATAATGCTTGTTAAAATTCTGGGATTCCAATTGTGGTTGGAACGAAAACCAGCATACACAGGGACCAGGACCGACGCTGGGAACCACTGACTTATACTACAGCATTTTTGAATTATTTGGGTTTGCTCCTTACAGGACCTCGGCTGGGTCTTCTGTGCTTTTCACAGTGCACATGACACGCCGCTTTGAGACGATACATTGAAATAAGTTTTAGTCCATCGTGCAATATTTTCACATAACTCCCATTTTTTGAGAAATATTCCAACAAATTTCAACAAATAACATAATTATTCTCAAATTTCAGATTATTCTTAATATGCAAAACCTACTTGATTACAGGCATTCTGGAGTATACATTGGTCCAAATTTCACTGACAAGTTGGATAGGAATGCCTATATCGTACGGTATAGTCATATTGTCCTTAGCTTATACAAATTGGTTATGTTAAATCGTTTTGCACCTTTACAAAGTATGTTTTTGTTTGTTTACTTTTTGTTAAATCCAATTTTATGAGTGTTCCGTTTCAATTGATTCGTCTATGGTTGTGATATAGCTCGACCTTTAATCTCCATTCCTGGTGGTATTAATTAACCTGTGGCATGTGCTTTTCGGGCGTAGCCCGCATTCGCCGCTCACCACTAAAATTCTGATGAGTAAAATCAAACCAAGGTCCAAGCAGATTTTTCTTTCATTTACCATAGGCCTACGTGTTGGTTCTGTTCATATTTTTCGTAATGTGCTGTCTCTGTCTACGTTTTTATTTTGTCACTAACGTAGCCTGTTAGTTCTGAAACAGTTTTTGAAAATAGAAGGCAAAACATTAGTATAGACTTAATAATGTTTCTTCTCAATGTTTATGTCGGGAAGTTATGAAATTGAACAAATGGGCCTACAAAATATTTGACAGTTCGACGGTCACTGAGATAATTTATAATGAAGCCGAGCAAAAAAATTAAAACAATTGTTTAAATGCATCATTAGTGTAAGCGATAGACAGATGTTCGGTTAAGTACAATCAAGAAAAGACTCATTTTGCTATAGGCTATATATATGTAGCCTATATCCTATCAATTACTCAACCATTTAGAAACTGTTTTAACGTAAGAACTTTATTTGTACATTTTAAAAAGTAATTCTCTATACCTCAAAACCCCCTGTCATTAGGCTTCAGGTGAGCAGCCAGGGGGAAAACTTCAAGTGCCAACACAGGGGCTATGGAAGCTAACAATATCCAGAAAGACGAGAATCACTTCACAATATGAGCCGTTTTCACAAATAATATTGTCAATATACAATTCCACCAACGAGAGTTACACGGTTTTTAATAATGACATAAAAAAGACCTGCGATGTGTGCACCTGATATCTCAACAGGCTGGAGACCAAAGAAGGCGACCGACGTATCCTTTGTTTAGTTATGGTCTAATATATAATCACCGATTGATTAATTATTTAAGAGGACGTTCACCCTTAGTTCAGATCTTGCTGGTACTGATCAAGACAGTCTTGTATTCACACCTCAGAGGTGCACAATGTCATATTTACTCTCTTACCCCTCAGGGCTCATAGTTGTTCACTGTATAATAATAATAATAATAATAATAATAATAATAATAATAAATTCAGATGTAAATACAGGCATGCATAAACAATTGCCTGATTGAAATACGATTGCTTTTCCGGTTCTAGTGCACTGTTCATTGTAAATAACTTCTTCCTGTTTCGTGTGTAGGATTATGTTCTTGCTAAAATTATTGTTTATTTTTAATGTGAAAGCAGAATTCCGCAGTGAATTTTAATAGTGAAATTAATTTAATAATTGAAATAGGCCTAGCCTAGACAGGAATATATACGTTCAGGATGATTTCTCGAGAGAACGTGATTCTGGTATTAACAACTTATTTAATGCTGCAATATTTTTGGATTAAAATGATCAGGTGAGAAATTTAATTTAAAGAAAAGTGTCTTTATTTAAATATAATGTAGCTATAAATCTACTATTATTTACAATTCAATACGCTGTAAAAAAATATATATTGTGTAGCTAAATATGAAAATGCCATTGAAGAATAACTTTAAAATTGTTAAATTATTTTGGAACATGGATTGTATGATTAATGTCTGTGCACTAAGCTAAGCAGCCCTTCTGACAAATGTAATCAGGTTATTATTATTATTATTATTATTATTATTATTATTATCATTACACCCTATTACTATTAATAGTAATAATGGTGATAACATAATTCTAGTTTTTTTATATAGAGTTTTTTATATTAGAGTTCTGGGATTTAGGCTTCTACATGATTCTGGCAAGTGCATGGTGCTGTATTTTAGCCCCTTCTGGGAAACCACAGCTTAAATAAACCACGTTTAAACCTCTCGATTGGTTCTTCTTTGGGCCCCTGTTAGGTGAAAAAAAGCAAACAAAATAAAATAAATTAGGCTATTAAATAAATAAATAATAAATAAACAAGGCTTTGTAGCTTATCAGTGTGTTAATATCGACTCAAGAGTATAGTTCGTGCTCCAGAGTTCGTTGTGGCTTTTATAGATTGGCTATATTTATGTACTTGTCACCAACACGTTCTGTCTGTTTGTTCACTCGCGAGTACCGGGCTGCCCGTGCCGAGTTCAGATCGTCCCGCTCACCGGGGCTGTGTAGCCCGCGGAAGCACTCCGGAGAGGGACGGGAGAGACAACGGGGGCTCAGTTCCCCCCGGCAAACCGTGTAGAAGAATCCGTGGAACTAAGGGGCGTTGCAGAGCGGGCGGGGGCGCCGAGGGTCCTCGGTACAGATATAAGGCCGCTCCTGGGTCCAGATTTGAAACCAAGCTTTGGGGGTAAAAATATGGCGATGGGAACATTCTTTGGATGGCGGAGTAATTCCCGGCCTCGGCTAACAGTTCAAGTCCAACTGCAGTCTGTCGCTTCCACTTCGTCCTTCAGTCAAGAAGAAAAGGCAAGATATTAATAGGCTACACGGTAGGAACGAACAAAAATGGTCACAGATTGAACATTACAAGCACGTAACGGCAAATGATTTGTATAAACAACAATATAGGCTATACCCATAAATAATATTTACAATGAAATCCTTCTATCAAACGACAAGTTAATTAATTTAAGTAATTCTCGAGAAAGCGCGAATGGGTTCCATTCAAATATACTGTCAGCATGTAAATCACAGTAGCCTATTCTACCTACGCAATTGTAGGCAGTAAAGGCTGTGCGGATCTTAAAAAAACTTCGGCTATCCCTTCGTTACACGGGGAGAGTTTGTAGAGTTTGTTCTCGGTTTATTTAATAATACTATAACGATGCTTTATTCATACAAAGTGTTATGTCTTCTTGTCAGATTGTTTCTGACAGATTGTTCCCGACATTCTTACAGGTAAATAATTAATATTAATTATAATTGTAATAATTGTGTACGGTAATTATAGGAAGGTAACTGAATTATTGATATAGCATGCCGTAATGTATTATTCATGTTGAAATGTGTATAGTGCTTTTATATTTATTTCATGTCGTCTTCCTGCTTTAAATGCCAGCGCCTGATCATATAAACACATTGTTTTCAGTGTGTGTGTGTGTGTGTGTGTCGGTGGGTGAGTGTGTAAGCTATGTGGGTGGGTGATTGTATGTGTCCGTTTTTTATTATTATTGTGTTTATATTAGTGATTTATAAGACGCAAGTCTTGATTTGATCGTGCCTGTTCATTCATTCATTGAATGTTTTTTGTCATCTCTGACCTTTGCGTCATAATGATCTGTTCAAGGATAGATCGTGCATTATACAGGTTATCCGTGTATCTGTCATTTTTAGTTCATACAATATAAAATAAGTTGGCCACGAGGACCTGTCACCCCGCCCCCCCCCCCCTCTCGCGCTTATCTTATCGCTTTGTGTCCCCGTCCACCTCGCAGCTGTTGACCGTTTTTTTCTTTTTTTTCTTCATGGCTCTGTTCTCTGTTGTTGGAATTACCGGTGTCAAAGGAGCGATGTACTCTATCTTCAGCTGATGTACGGCGGGGAAAAAACCAGCGGCCAGATTCCCAGGGTTGTTCATTTTTAAATTAGTTGTTGAGGTTTGACGACCCCGACGGAGCGAGCCTCCAGTGTGGCTATTAGCGTAATGTGCGATGTGCGCTGTTCTCTCTGTGTCTATCCCCCTCATTGGTTTAAATTAACCAACCTAAAGGGTAGCCTATCTGACAAGAATGGAAAATGTCTTAACCGAGCACTGTTAAATCTTTAATGAGTTGATGCTATGAGGCACAGGTAGGCTACTACGTATACAACATAATACATACTACAACGTGTGTGTAGCCTATATATATGGTAAATGGTAAATGGACTGCACTTATATAGCGCCTTTATCCAAAGCGCTTTACAATGGCCTCTCACTCACCCGTTCACTCACACATTCACAGACCAATGGCGGCAGCTGCCATGCAAGGTGCTAGCCTGCTCATTGGGAGCAATTTGGGGTTCAGTGTCTTGCCCAAGGACACTTCGACATGTGGACAGGAGGAGCCGGGGTTCGAACCGCCAACCCTGCGATCAGCGGACGACCCGCTCTACCTCCTGAGCCACAGCCGCCCCGTGTATATATATATAAAGGTATGTTGCGCGTTAGTTAGACTGTGGTGTGAAGCTTACCTCCTGTTCTGGTACCACGTCTTGACCTGAGTGTCGGTGAGGTTGAGCGACGCCGCTAGCTCCATCCTGTCCTGAACACTAAGGTACTTCTGACGCTCGAAGCTGCGCTCGAGCTGGGCCAATTGGTGATCTGTGAAAGCGGTGCGAGCCTTCCGGGGCTTCTTTAGCCGGACCTGGGAGCTGTCTCTGCTGCTCGAGATCTCCCTGTCTCCTTCCTCTTTCACTGAAACCCAAACAACAGGCTTAATGGTTAAATTTTGGCAACATAATAAACATATATATATATGCTATTTGCGTAAACAAATGCATGCGAAGTTTTAACAAATCCTGTTCTTGTGGTTTTATGTTTGTTTTAGTTTCATGAGGAATAGACTCTCAAGATTTGTTGCTGCACTTTGAAATAACTTTTAGCAAAGTCATGTGTGTGGTTGCCAAAGTAGACCTAAGCTTAGATTTGTATTGATTTTCGGCGCTATTGGTAAGAATGCTTTCAAGATAAATGTAGGCCTATCCCTTCAGTCTGACGTATTTGTTCAGCGATGTTAATGTAATTTTTAAATAGTTCAGCATCTTTAAATCACATTTGTTATACCTACAAGTAACGTAGCAGAATAATAAACCGACTTGTTTTTGTTTTCGCCATGATCTTAACAGAGGCGCTTTGATTTGGTGTGATACCATACATATGGAGCACGAACGTATCATAAATACATATTTATGAATTTTACTAGTAGGCCTATAGCCTATTCCGAGGACCCCTCTCCGCCACAAAGAGGATGCGCGAAAAGCGTGCCAGTTGACTAGTTGAGTCGTCTCTGAAGAAGCACAATAATCCGGTTAATTGAGCCACAAGGGACGGAAACCTTTCAACCGGGACTGGAGAGATTTCACAGGGCCGGGAATGAGAGGGAAACGAAGCGCAGGGCCACGCCAACCATTCGTGTAACAAACGTGATTAGCAGCGGGACAAATTGCACAACATCTGTGAAATATTGGGAGGCATAACCGTTAAAATCTAAGTTTTTGTTTGTTTTTTAAAAGACTGGATTGACTTTTGAGAATGTTGAAAGCGCACACATTATGTCCTGTTTCATTTGATTATAAGAATTACAGTTAAAAGGCAACGAGTTTACTTTGTTTGAATTAGGCCTATTGCACTTGCGGTCTCCCGCTTCTCTGGAAACAAAAATAAAAAATGGCTGCATGCCTCTAATGTTGAAGTTTTAAATGATAGATTAGGCGTAATGAACGTTAACGTGTTTGGCATTCATTTATAACCTCACGGCCAGTGTACATTTTGGTAGACTATTGTTTTTTTCATTGAATGTCTTATGTGTCTAGAAGCTCTATAAAATATGAGTGTGTTTGCTTAATACATACACATTCCAAGTAAATAAACTTTAAATTTTGATTTGGATATTATTATGTGCCTGAAGCTACCTATTTGAAAATATAAGACCGGATCGAGGTGTGGGTAAACTGCAATCATTTAACGCAAACTTGCCTCCTGTTTACATGTGGCTTTTGGTGGATGTTAGTCTTTACATTTGCGATCATTAAAGTAGCGGACTTCTTAAACTGAAGGTGAAAATGACACCCGATCCGTTTTTAAAAGAGTCTTATAACAACGTGTCTTTATTTCTGCATCGGTGCTCCTGGCTGCCGTTTGTCCTTCCTGATATCAACATATGATTGTATAAAAAAATGGCGTAAACTAATTGGATAGCTAATGACAATATGTAATTTCAATGTCCAATCGTCCAAATGTCGATAACAAACTCTTATGATACGTTGAACTTTCCTCACGGAAAGGAATGTGTTTGCATTAATAGATAGGGTACAGACTTGCTGATTAATTAAATGTGAAAATATCAATACATTGCATTTGATCGCGGGGAATGCCATCAGTTATGTTAATAAATTATTATGTCCAAACCCATTCCACAAAATATCACATATTTCACATTACATCTAGGCTATGTAAAATAATTGGGCTACTGTAAAATGTACATAGGCCTAGGTAATTTTTGATTTGTTCGGTTAATTTACACCTATTGATTAGGGGCGTCCTACACATTTGTAGGCCGTTCTGGACTACAACGTCTAAGTGATTGTAATTTAATGTACTTAAAATAGTGATAAATAGCCTACATAATTAGAATTATACAATATGAATTTGTTTTATTAGCTAGCCTACAACATCGTATTCGCATACAAGTTATATTATATCCGGAACCTGCAGTAAAGCATTAAAATCCCACAAGCAGCCCTTCAAATTTCAATATTAGCTTATAGCTTTGGAGTTTAGAGCATTCTCTAAATATCTGGTATAGCACGATAGTTAGTTTATACTTTTTAAAATGTTAGCTTTTTCAAACAGTTGTCATATAGGCTAATTAAAATCAAATAAACGCTTTACTACCTATTTATAAATAGCTAAAACACATAGCCTACAGAGAGGGAGAGAAAGATATGTCACGTATGACTAAAATATTACCTTTGTATTCGCTGTCTGACGAGGAGTTGCTGTGGATTTTATCCATGAATTCGTCTGCGATTTTTGACGCGAGCCGCCCTGCCTCTTGAGTTGGCTGTCCATTACTGGAGTATGGGGCACATGCGGCCAGCGGTTTGCAGTCCGCCAGAATGTCTCTAATGAGGAACGACGAAGTGACGGTCCGCGGCTGGGAACCGGCAGAAATCTGTCCGTTCTGTAGATGGGACTGTAGCCCGAGAGCATGACCTTGTCTCTGCACTGCCTCTTCCACGCTGTCCCGCCGTGGGGAAGGAGGGGAAGAGCAGACGCTCTCTAGGTCAGACCTCGGGCTGAACTCCAGGGGAGAACGGCATTCTCCCATCAAACCGTCCCCTTTAGAAATTATTGGACTTCCAGGTCTGTGAGAAAGTAAAGTGTCTATTCCAAAGCTGGACCCGTTGGCGGACGTGTCCATTTTCACCCAGCTCAAAAATAGTTCTTAGCTTTGTATTTTAAATAATCATTTGTTCTGGGGCAACTTCGGGAAGTGCGGGACGTCAAGGTGAAACAAAATCTCAACTATCCAGATGCAAAATCCAAATATAAAATTCGAAATAGTATAAATAGTATATTCCTCCACTTGCTTCAAAGCTTTTTTTCAGGTTTTCAAAACGAAGCAAAAATCTCCAGGTTATCGAAAATAGTAGTAATAATAGTAATGTAGCTGCGGATATCGATCTTGCATTCAACTATTTTGTCTTATATGCTGTGTAGCCTATACCTACTATTCAAAAGTCGATAGAGTTTTAAAAGCTGCCTTCTGAGTCCTCGCATATCAATTTTGCGAAAAAAGTTCTGCTCCAGTTCTACTTCTGAATTATTTACCAAATTATGTTTGGATTGCCACAAGTTGAGGAAATGTTACAATAAGGCTGCACAAATATGTCTAACTGATCATTCATCTAGCAAACAGGCAGGCGCGTTTTTTCAGCACCAAGGACAGACACGCCAGCTATCAAAGGCAGTGGAATAAAAGATCAGCGCGTGGTTGATGGCAAAAAACCACAATCGTCTGTGAAAACGTGGTCAGATCAAAGGTAGTTTGCTGTTGTGGACTGAACTAAGAGAGCCGGCAACGGAGACTCGAAGCATTCTATGCCAGGCAAGGTAGGCTATGCTGCACGAAACCCATAAATCGCCGGACAGGTGAGAGAACAGGAATAGAGCTAAAACATGTTAAACAGACACTTCAGGGAACTAACTCTTGTCGGTGGAGGAGGGGGTAAGAAAATCCTAAAAAATGAATTGTGGCACACTTAGGAGCTGAGTTTTAAAGCCGTACCGTCCACGTGCGTCCCCAGCGGCTTCTTTCCATTGGCTGAGTAGGCTTTTTGGGCGAGCACTGGCTCGTGAAGAGGAAACTGGACCCCCTCCCCAACACACACACACACGCGCACTCCCCTTACACGTCATCTCCTCCCCATCCTCGCTTTGATTAAAAGAGACACAGAATTCATTAGGAGACCCAGATCCTACTGTTTACAGGCAATTTTCACACTGTTGGCTTTCATTACATCATTGATGAAGCTTATAATGGGGTTATTATGTGGAACGGGTGGTCTAATTTCTCCATTGCCCCTTTTCAGCCTGTAGTTTGTCAAAACTTGACAGTTTTCTCACACTCTAGGCATTTTTCTATTATTGTTCTAGTTTGGTAACCTAATTGTATAATACCGTTTGGATGCTATTTCATTAAAAATAGCGTAACATTCGTCCACGATATAATGTCGGAGTTTGCAGTCAGCTGAGGATGTGCACGTGTAAATATAAGTTAATTAAATAGGAGTCAGTGCAATGATTGTGGATATACAACAAGTCTGTCAGGCGCATTGAATTAAATAAATTGCACCACAAGTTTGACACAGCATAATTGCCGTAAACAGTGCAATAGGCTGCTCACATTCATGAAACGTGAGCAGAACGAATTTGTACGTAAATCGTTAGTATTAGCAAATTTGGCCGTATTTTGGCATTCATCAACGTTTTCGTACCTGAGATTTGTTCGCACGTACTAACACATTTTACGCATTCTCGGGACCACGCGTACCGCGTTCGTAAATTCAGAATGCCGCTAAATGTAGCTTCTGAGTGATAATTAGAATAGACTATGAATGTATTTTTATTTAGCCTTTGAAATACACATAGCAAATTTAATAAATTATGATTGTAAAAAGCAAACGCTTTAGATTAGCATGCGCCTATTCATCAATTGTAGGCTATGCAGCTATTTAATTAGACCCATAACGTAGGCTAATGAATGCCCAGTAGCTATTTTTTCTAAATTGCTCAAAGTTGAAATTCTACATGACCTTACATAGGTTAGGCTATGCTAATTAAAACATATATTCAACCAATTAACGAAATTTGCTTTAAAGTGGCTTACATGTATGTAGCCAGATTTGCAATTGTGGTCAACAGCTTAATATACAAGATGCAAAGCCAGGTGGAGGTAAAGCGGGTTTTTATGAAATTGACAACCTAACCAATGTTATCGGTGCCATAGACAGCACACCCCAGTGAACGTTTTTGTTGAAAAGTCGGTGAAAAGCTGTCTCGCGTTCAGATGAAAAACCGGATAAACTTGATTTAAAAATGAAAGTTTTTTAACCGGTTAGAATGTAGCCAGGCTATATCCCGGAAAAACCTGAGCTCGATTCTGCATGGCTTTTGATCAGTGACCCATTGAGTTGTTTACAATTCGTATTAATATAACACATTTCCGTTAGGCCGAAATGCGTTAAACAAGTTTTTCAAGACAACGGCTTATTTACCGGCTCTGTAAGCATCACAACATTCGTATTGTCCTGATGAGTTTAAGTTTTGTTTAAAAGCACATACTGTCTGCTTGGGATATTTCACCCTAACTTGCTGAGTCTAAATACTAGGCTACTGCTGTTTACTGGCACACATTCGGTTATTTTGGCCTTAAATAAATTAATAACTATGCCCTTTTCAGGCGAATAGTAATTTCTTTCGCTTGGTCATAACGTTTAGCCCTTTACAAACGACTAATGATAATGCATGCGATGCTAATGAGCGATGATAGCACGAAAGCGCCAGTTGAAAAGAATGTGTGGAGCAAAACTGTAACGTGCATACAAAACTATTGTACTGTTTTCGCATTTTCTTTGAGACAGTTTGCCCCGTGTGACTCACCGACAGCTCGTAATAATTGAACCCCCCGTGTGAACACCAGATTGGAGGCGCTCTTCCATTGCAGACACCGGCAGGTTGGTGACGCGTTCTCCGCTCCCATGGGGTCCCAGCGCGGCTGCAAGCTGTCACATTTAGGCGGGGAAAGAGGCGGAGAGCAATGCATACCCACTCTCGCTTGACTTTCATAATGTAGCCTATACCGGCGCAGAAGTGCGCTTGCTATTCGGTCTTTAAACATAGTCGGTCTTTAAATATAGTTCTGTTTGGATTTTTTCCTGTCATAACTGGTTTGATGATACTTAGCAGTGTTCCTCTCATTACCAGATTCACAGGCTAATTATACGTTTCTCAAGGGATTTAGAAGACAATCCAAAATAATATTCCAAATAATACCTGTGTTGTCAGAATAATTTGAAGTAGCCTACGCAAGTGTTCGAGTAGCTTACATTTTTACGATCGTTAATTTCAGAGAGCACATTTGTGCAAGAATCTAAATGGAACTGTACTTCATTATTTAGTTATTTAATGCTAATTAAATAGCATTATACGTGCACAACAGAATTATCAGTGTTAAATCAAAGTTAATATTTTTGAATATATTTTTTACTGAACATTTTGCTTTAGAGAGAGAGAGAGCGACGTATTTATTTTGCTGCTCTTTCCACGTGTCTTTCAATCAGTTGTAGCCTATTGGTAGGTCTATTTAGTAGCCTACACTGTTATTTGGTTATTATTTAGCAGTCAGCCTCAGGGAGACTGGTAGATCATTTCTGGACCCAGGCACGTTCTTAGATGGAAGCGGGAAATATAAACTAGGGCATCCGAGCGTCAGGGAATGTTCAATTCTGATGCACAGCAAAAATGGAGGTGTAAATCTAACACTGTTGGTGTGAATTTAGCACCCTATGGTGTTTATATGAGACCATGGTCTCGATATAAACACTTTAGGCTGTTAATGTACACCACCATTTTTGCTGTGTGAATGAGCATCAGAAATGGACCAGAGCGACACCCTAGTGTGTGTGCGTGTGTGTGAAGGCTCACCTGTAGTACCTCAAGCCTTGGACCTGCCAGAGCACCAGCTCCTCTACTGTGATGGTTCAACACCAGTCTGAGCCTCATTAACACGGTGGAAAACTATGCCCATGCAGAAGTTGAGGTTCATGGCATTGCCTTGCATTTTTATACTTAGGGAATTTGAGCTACTTGGCAGTCTGTGTAATTTGACTCTGTGGTGGAAGGCAGTAGCCTATCTTCAAACCTTTTTATTTTCATGGTAGCTAATTGTGAGTAAATATGTCAGTGTCTTATTTTGGCAATAAAATGCATATCGATAATCTGTAGGATCAGAAATGAAATGGAAAATGACAATAAAAAATATGTTATGGCCATGCAGTGGTTGGGTTGGAATTAGTATAGAGAGGACCCATGTGACTTTGCATTGAAGAAAGACTTTTTTTTTTTGTTTAAATCACTTCAGCCTGGCTTTCTCTGTATTTCCAAAAAAATTGACCCGTGATGGACTGACCTTTTGTTTTTTTTCATGAGGGGTGTTCATCTCTTCCTCTCAGCCTCTGTATTTTTATTTGACACATTATAACTTAGCTTGTGCATGATCGTAAAAAACCTCTTGTTTGTAACAAAACAAATATATTTTCTATGCATTGAAGTTCCACCCTGCCTAAATCTCAGTCAAGCGCTGGCTTTCATGCACTCACTTGACATTTATTTTTATATTTAACATGTTGCAGTGTTTACAAGAGGCATCAAAGAGCGAGACATATAGCACCTATCTGTACACCTCACCTCATCGGCGGGCTAGAGGAAAAATAATGATATTTTACTTGTGTCTTTTATTTATGTATTTAGCTGTTTGTTTGTTTTGTTTGGTGAAAAACGCATGTCGCCTTTGGAAGAACTTTGGCATCTGGATATCTTTTTGAAATGCTGAGGGGGGAAACGCACATTTCAAGAAAAGGAGAAAACATAACAAACAAACGGTGTAAAAATAAATAAATAAAATAAGGGTGTACCCCAGACAAGCCAGAGATGTGAATGACTAACCTAAAGCCATCAGAAATGATACTTGACAGAAAATAATGAGAATTGCTAAATCTTTTATAAGGCTAACGCGCGCCTCTCTGTCAGCTGTCATACAAAAAAGAACTTAGCACGCGCTTGCCGCCAAAATAAACCTTCATCCTCTCATTAAAGCTGACAGGTCAGGGCGTCAGTCCTTGCTGGCAGCGTGCCACCTCGTTTTGTGCCAGTAATTTTCAGTGGAGATACACACTCCTTGAAAAAAGAAGAGGAAGAAGAGAGGAAAATAAGAGGGAATGTGAGAAGGGAAGACTCAGGCATGTGGTGTGAATGGAAGAGGAGGAACTGGGGAAAGGAGAAGGGAGGGGGACCTTGGGGGAGGTTCTGCTCGCCAGGAGCCTGATTCTTCCCTAATTGGAAGCGTTGGGCATCGTCAGTAGAGGATTTTTCCCAGCTAGCTGACAGGTAGAGCCATCAGGATGATAGCCCACTTGTCAGTGCAAAAGACCAATAAAAACAAACCACTTTTGATTTAATTGGAGGCCCCTGTTAGTTGTGGAGATGGTGAGGGTAAGAGATCGCTGGAAGGTTTGATGATGGTTCTGTGTGTGTTGGGGGGGGGTTAGGACAGAAATGATCACTTTCGCTGTAAAGGACATCCACTACCTAACCCCACGCCAACCCCTCTCCCATGCACCCACCTGAGGCAGGTGAAGGGGGGCTGGGGATTTGTTCCTTGTGATATAGAAAGGTTTGAAGGAAGACAGAGGCAGGTGTGATCTTATCTCTGGAGGACCCACTGGGATCTTGGCTTCCAATCTTGAGTGTTTTCACTCACATGCTAACAGAGCTGCTGACAGCCAGGGCAGGAGAACAACTGACCCCATTGTTCTGCACATGCAGCCACAAACCACGGTGATAGCTGAAGTAAATATTGCTGTTGGATTTATTATTATTATTATTATTATTATTATTATTATTATAAATAAAGTTAATAAATAATATTAATAATAAGAAGAATAATGATGATAATAATAATTATTATTATTATTATTATTACCACAAGGTATTTTATTGTTTGTCTCCAGGGCAGGTCATATTTTTATAGTAATACAGACCTATTATATATTAGACCTGTCATACAATTTCTGTGTGCAGTGGGATATTGGCCCATTGTTCAAGAAGGACTGTTATGTTCTGTACATCTGTCTGTTTGTTTGTATTATTATTTGTTAATTATTCTGGATTTATTAGTTTTCATATGAGTCCCATCTGTGTGTTTGTTTACCCAGTCTCGTGCATGCACTATTCGGGTGACTTCGGGAGTTTTCGTGGGTTAACGCTGTATTTCCGAAGTTTCGTTTTCTGTTACTTCCTGATTTCCTTTCCGTGTATAATTGTATATATTACTAACTCGCGCTAACAATCACTCGGGTGCTTTATTAGTTACGTGCACTTACTAAACCAATTAACATAGATGTATACTAACAACTAACAGTCTGTCTTATAGTTAGATACTAACAGTTAACCAGCTTCTCCGCTTTCTCTTTGTTACTCGCATTTCTAACTGCTTCTGAGCTATCTCTGTAATTCTCTCTACGTAGACTTCACCTCTCGTGATTACTGAGCACACTCCGCTCCTATTCGAGCCCGTTGTTTGTTATGCATGTTTCCGAGTCCCTTCCATGTTTTCGTTATGTTCTCGTGATTGAATTATTGTTTACCTAATGTGTTAACCTCACGTCGTTTGTTACCCCTCCCTTTCCTATGTGTATATAAGACCCACTATTCTGTTTCTTCCCCGTCAGAACGTTGATCGCTTTTCCTGAGCCTGTTATTGTAAAGCCAGAGATTAGCTGAAATTCCTGAGACACCCTTTGTTTTTTACTTAGATTTAGCCTAGCCCTTTCTTGTACTTTTGCCTTTGATTTCCTGGTTTCGACTTTCTTTTGTGTTTACCTACTTTTGATTAGCCTAGCCCTTTTGTACCTTAGCCCTTTGATTTTCCGGTTTTGACTTTTGCTTGTTTTTCTGACTTTGTTTTTTGGATCTAATTTTTAAAATTCTTGATTACCTGGCTTTTTGACATTGAACTGGAATTAAACTACGTTTCTGCCTTGTCTGCATTTGGGTCTCTGAGTCTGGGACATAACAAGGACAGTCTCCAGCTCTTTGAAAAATGAAGGAGGTGGAAATCTAGTTTGCACTTTGCGCTCCAGATCTTCCCATAAATGTTAAATTATGTTTAGATCTGGTAATTGTGTAGGCCATGAGAGGCATTTGACATCATCCTCATGTTCTTGGAACCATTTTTTAAATGTTTTTAGCATGTGTGTATGGGGGGGTTATCATGTTGGAATATGGGGACATCATCAGGGAACCATTGCACCATAGCTGAGTCTTGTAAAATGGTTTTATATTGTTTGCCCATTACACGTCCATGAAGAGCAATCATTGGACCCAGTGAGTCCCATGAAATGGCTGCCCATACCATTACAGAAGCACCACCATACTTAACAGTTGGCAACAGACATTGTGGATTGAATGCCTCCTTTGTCATGGTTCGTGGGTTATTGTTTTTTTTTTCCAGATACGATTCTCGTCCTGTTTTTCTGATTGAGAGTCTATCGGATTTTTTCCACGTTCCGGTCTGGGGTTTTGTTTCTTTGTGCTCGTTATTTAGGTCACCTGTGCTTCTACCAGGGGGTATTTAAGTTCCTCACTTCCGCTTCCCCGGTGCTTCTTTGTTATTCGACATTGCATTGAGCCAGGTATAGCCAGGTACTAGTGACCTTGTAATATTAAACGTTGTTTATGTTCACGAGAGACTTGCTATTTAGCTTATTTTCAGGTATAGGTATTATTCCTCGTGTTAGCATTCTGTGCTATTTATTTTGTCCTTTGCTGTTCTCTCTCAGACAGTTTTTCTTTGTTGTTTTGGTTTTACACTCTTGCGGCCTTCCGAACTTATGTGCTGAAGGTGTTCTTTTCTTTGCTAAGTTTCCCGTTTTGGCTCCAGTATTGAGCTGGAGAGATTGAGCGGGAGATTTAGTTTGTGTTTCACTCGTATTTTCGGGTTCGCCCTATTTTAGTGGGTTGATTTTTGTTTGGCTGTTTAGCTACAAGGAATTAGTTTCCTGTCTTTTCTTTCTTTGCATTTATTATTATTCCCTTTATTGGTCCTCACTGCATGAGTGACTTGTTCTGATCCCCCTAACTTCGCGTTTGATTATCCGCCACTAAAATCCATTACATCCTTAGGCTTTCTCCAAACATAAACCCATCCAGATGTATTAAAAAGAGTAAAATATGACTCATCAGATGCACCTGCAATTTGGGCACCAACTATTTGGCCCCGTTCTGTTAGTATCCTCATCTTGCTTTGCAGACTTACCTAGCAAAGTGCTGCTGGTTAGACCTCTTTTAAGCAGACACATGCTGCTAATTAGCATTCAAATTAATTGGAATGACCTGTGTAGTTGCTTTTGTAATTGTGGTTTAGATGCTTCAAAGTCAAAACCATTTTTCAGGAGTGTTTCCGATTTTTCAGTGTGTCCCTTTATATATATATTTGGGGTGGAGTCCAAACAAATGAGTGGGTTTTGCATAGGAGCAGGTTCACTGGCTTAATCTCTGGATTCCTTTCACCTTGGCTCCTTGTTTCAGCCGAGGCGAATAGAGAACCCAGTATTTTATTATTTTTGACAGAGTTCACTGAAGACATCTGCTTGGACGGTGAGAGGGGGAGAAGAGAGTGCGGTTGCGTGAGGGGCTTTAGACCATCCATCATGTTAACGGCCGAGAAGACAGGGGTGATGTGAAAGCTCTTGTGCGTTTACAGCCAGCACCCAAAATTGAACGTTGGCCTTTTCCCTCCCAGCTCTCTGCCTGCCCCGGCCTCTGCCGTGACAATGGTTTCCAAGGTAATCTATGTTTGATGGCAGCATACGATAATTGATTGGTAGTTTTCTTGGTAGTAACTTTCTGCTGGGCGCTAATGAAAGGAGCCGCACGGCAAATAAAATGAAATGCGCTAATTTCCTATTGAACTCTATGAAAAAATAAGTCCGGAGAAACAACTCTTAAAGTGATCCATCCATATCTACTGCATATCTGGCAGCAGAGTGATGGTTTGAGGCTCGTTGATACCTGAGACCCTTGATGATTTACAGCCATTTAGCCAACCACGGTTTCCATACTATTCCAGTGTAATTGACAGCTTAATCTAGTCCCACCCCCCAATTCCCATGGAGATCCATTCATTCCTGTGGAATGTTCCAAACAGGTGTTTTTTTTTATTTCCCAGTATTTTGCCCCTGTCCCAACTTTTTTGGAATGTGTTGCAGCCATCAAATTTGCAATTGGCTTATATGTTACGTTTATGTCATGTTTATGCCACGTTTCATGTTTAGTGTTTGTCACAGTTTATTTTCTGTTTATGTTACGATGCAGTTCATTGTTTGCATACATATTTCCATGTTTTTCCGCAGCCTTGCGTTCATGCTGTTTCTTCTCTTGCTGTCACTCACGCTTCCCTAATTGTTTCATTCTCCCTTGTCTAGTTACTAATATACTAACATTAGATCAGGATTGGGTAATACTAACTATCTAACCATGTGTTCATGTTTACCTTACGTTTCTCGTACATGTTAATTACTGATTTACTAACGCTAGGTCAGGATAGGTTAACTACTAACGATTTACTAATTGCCTCGTTACGTGTCTCATTTTCTCAAGCTGTTGTGAATTTCCTGCTGCTCTCAAGCTAAGTGTCTGCACCTGTCTACACCTGCATTTAAGCTCAGTGTTCATGTCTGTTCGTTGCGAAATTGTTGCCTTAGTTTACTATTGTCACTCTTGAGCGTTTTTCCATTGTTTTGACCACCGTTATTGATCTAGCCTGTTTATTGACCATCGTTACTGCCAGCCTATTGTTTCCACTGCCTGTTTTTGACCACGAGTTTTGCCTGCTGTCTGTTTGTACCTCTGCCCCGCGGATAGGACTTCGGTCTGACTCCTGCTACGCCCCACGACTACGAACTTTGCTTTTTCCCTGTTTTGTACTTCTGCTCCGCTGACAGCTACTCTGGTTAACGAACTCTTGCATGGATACCGACTTCGAGACTGCCTTCTCCCTCGGTACTGTATCTTTGGTCTGGCTGGATTTATTGGTTTTTGGACTTTGCTAGTGTGACTACATTTTTGGATTTCCCCATAATAAAGCCCTTGCGGGTATTTATTATAAAGTTTGTGTTCTGAGTCGTGCATTACGGGTCCAACCCGCACACACCCGTCTCAGAACAATTTCGCCACGATGGACCCTGCTGACTCAACCGCCATGTTCCACGCTCTGCAACAACAAGGCCTCATCGTGCAGCAGCACGCCCAGGGGATTTCCGATCTCCGGGAGGAGATTAAATAGTTGTGCGCGGAGATGAGGAGACTGGCCATTGCAGTTCAACCACGCACTCCAGAGCAACCTGCTAAGCCGCCTGCTATCCCACCCTCCAACCCCATGGGAGCCTGGCAATTCCGGGAGCCACAACAGCCGCCCCCGGAGAGGTTCGGTGGTGAGCCGGAGAGATGCAAGGCATTTCTGCTACAGTGTGACTTTGTCTTCCGACAACAACCATTGACATATCCGACTGACGAGCGACGGATTGGCTACGTGATGGGGCTACTCAAGGGGAGAGCTTTGGACTGGGCTACTGCGGTGTGGTCCGGAGGTTCATTTCCTCTCCGCTACATGGTCTTTGCGGAGGAGATCCGCAAAGTGTTCCAGAACGCCTCCAGTGACCAAGAGCCCTCACAGCAACTCATTGCCCTCTGCCAAGGCCTTAAAAGTGCCGCGGACCATTCTATTGACTTTCGGACAATCGCTGCGGCTACCCACTGGAATGACTCGGCCCTTGCGGACTTGTTCCGGGCCAGTTTGAATGGGGCGCTCCAGGACGAGTTGGCCCATCAGGAACCCATCAGGGAGTTCGACGCCCTCGTCCGAGCCGCCATTCGACTTGATAACCGCTACAGACTTCGTCGGACGGAGAGACCGATTCCGCCCGGTCAGCCGTACCCCAGACAAGTACCTGCCTCACTGATGGAGGAGAACCAGGCTGGGGTAGTCGAACCTACGGATCTTTTCCGTGCCGGAGTTAAGATCTCGCCCGAGGAACGGAGACGTCGGAGGGAGACCGGGGCATGTTTCTACTGCGGAAAGCTGGGACATTCTCAGGCACAGTGCAGGAAAATCCGAGTCGTCCGTGGGAGTGAGGTCTTCAACCCTCCAGGAGAAGATCTCCAAGAACGAGACTCGCCCTACTATCATTGCCACAATCATGCTACCTGAGAGGGAGGTTCAAGTGAGCGTGCTCATAGACTCTGGAGCGGACGCTAATCTAATAGATGAAGTTATGGTCAGAGATCTGGACATTCCCACCCTTCCACTGCCCCACCCCAAGAATGGTCGGTCGTTGGACGGCAAGATATTTTACAAGATGACCCATGTCACGGAACCCGTTCAACTCATCATTTCTGGCAACCATCAGGAGTTCATCCAGTTCCACATCATCCGCTCCCCCAACGAGCCGCTCATTCTGGGACTACCCTGGCTTCAAGTACACAACCCCGTCATTGACTGGAAGTCCCAACACATTCTAGCCTGGAGCCGCCAGTGTCACCAAGCCTGTCTTCGGTCTGCACCTGCACCTGCTGGGGACGCACCTACCCCACCTCAAGACACCAAGCCGTCTCTTGAAAACGTGCCAGCCCCTTATCATGACCTGGGCATCGTTTTCTCCAAGACAAGAGCACAGACACTTCCTCCTCACAGACCCTATGATTGCGCGATCGAGCTTCTACCCGGTTCCACTCTTCCCTCAAGCCGACTCTACAACGTCTCCAAACCTGAAAGGGAAGCCATGGAGAAATATATTCGGGATTGCCTAGCCAACGGTCTGATTCGCCCCTCTTCGTCACCTGTGGGCGCTGGATTTTTCTTCGTCCAGAAAAAAGACGGCTCGCTGCGTCCTTGTATCGACTTTAGAGAACTGAACAATATCACGGTTAAGAACAAATACCCACTACCGCTCATTGACTCAGCCTTCCAACCACTCCACGAAGCCACTGTCTTCACCAAGCTGGACCTACGCAACGCATACCACCTGGTGCGCATTCGTGAGGGGGACGAATGGAAGACCGCCTTCAACACCTCGTTAGGACACTTCGAGTACCTTGCTATGCCTTTCGGTCTTCCTAACGCCCCTGCTGTTTTTCAGGCGTTCGTCAATGACGTCCTACGGGACCTATTGGGCCGCTACGTATTCGTGTATCTGGACGACATCTTGATTTACTCCACCAATGTTAAGGAACATGAAGGTCACGTCATGCAGGTTCTCCAACGACTTCTGGAGAACAGACTTTATGTTAAGGCCGAAAAGTGTGTGTTCCACACCGACACGGTCGAGTTTCTGGGATTTATCTTGGAGAAGGGACAAATTAGGGCGGATCCCAAGAAGATCCAGGCGGTCACAGACTGGCCCACGCCTGCCACTCAGAAACATCTGCAACGCTTCTTGGGATTCGCAAACTTTGACCGGAGATTCATCCGGAGCTACAGCCAGGTCGTCGCCCCTCTCACCAAGCTCACATCTACTGCCATACCGTTTCGCTGGAACACTGAGGCTGAAAATTCCTTCAAGAAGATCAAAAGACTGTTCTCCTCCGCTCCGATTCTGGTGCACCCCGACCCCACTCGTCAGTTTGTCGTGGAGACTGATGCGTCCGACACTCGAGTAGGGGCCGTGCTCTCTCAGGTTTCTCCCACTGACAACCTTCTACACCCCTGCGCATTCTTCTCCCGTAAGCTGTCTCCGGCGGAGAGGAATTATGACGTGGGAAACCGTGAGCTACTCGCTGTCAAGCTAGCACTGGAGGAGTGGAGGCATTGGCTGGAGGGCGCAGAGAAACCATTTGTGGTCTGGACCGTCCATAAGAATCTGGCGTACCTACAGACAGCCAAGAGGTTGAACTCCCGCCAAGCCAGATGGGCCCTGTTCTTTGGTCGGTTCAATTTTACTTTGACCTACCGCCCTGGTTCCAAGAATGTCAAGCCAGATGCTCTGTCCCGACAGTTCATGGCCAGTTCCGAGCTAGAGGCGCCGGAGAACATCCTCCCTGGGTCCTGCACCATTGCTTCGGTGTCCTGGAGGATTGAGGCCATCATCAAGGAGGCGCTACGTGATCCCAGGTCCAATCCCGGTACACGCCTTTACGTTCCCTCCACCGCCCGGACACATGTTCTCCAATGGGCTCACTCCTCCCTCATGTCCTGCCATCCCGGCTTTACCCGCACCCTGGCTGTTCTAAAGAGAAGGTTCTGGTGGAACTCCATGATCCCCGACACCAGGCGTTTCGTCAAGGCCTATACCACCTGTGCCAGGAGCAAGGCCTCTCACCAGGCCCCAGCTGGTCTGCTCCAACCTCTGCCAGTGCCCAGTCGCCCTTGGAGTCACATCGGGGTGGATTTCATGACCGGACTCCCCCCTTCTGAGGGCAATACCACCATCCTGACTGTGGTCGACAGGTTCAGTAAGGCGGCGCACTTTATCCCTCTGCCTGGATTGCCCACTGCCCAAGAAACCGCGGATGTACTAGTCAAAGAAGTGTTTCGGATTCATGGCATTCCCGCGGACATTGTCTCTGACCGTGGCCCCCAGTTCATCTCCCAGGTCTGGAAGGCCTTCTGTTCGGCTCTCGGAGCCACCTCCAGCCTCACGTCAGGTTACCACCCTCGGTCAGACCGAAAGGGCCAACCAAGACCTCGGAGCTGCTTTACGCTGTGTGTCGGCTAAGAATCCTACCTCATGGAGCAAGATGCTCACCTGGGTCGAGTATGCGCACAACGCCCTGCCCTGCGCCGCTACTGGAAAGTCTCCATTCGAAGTTTCCCTCGGCTACTTACCCCCATTGTTTCCCGACCAAGAGGCAGAGATTGCTGTTCCCTCCCTCGCCACCCACATGCACCGCTGTCTTAAGATCTGGAAGGACACCCGGGCCGCGCTATTGAGCACGGCCGAACGGAATCGTCGAGTCGCTGATCGCCACCGCACTCCAGCCCCTGAGTACAAGCCTGGCGACTCAGTTTGGCTCTCCTCAAAAGACATTCCCCTCCAATCCACTTCCCACAAACTCCAGCCCCGCTTCATCGGTCCCTACAAGATTCACAGTATTATCAACCCCACCTCTGTCAAGCTGTCATTGCCCCCTTCCCTTAAGATTCACCCCACGTTTCATGTTTCATGCATTAAGCCCTATTCTACTGATCCCCTTTGCCCCCCTGATCCCCCACCCCCTCCTCCCCGTATCATAGATAACCACCCGGCCTTCACTGTCAAGAAACTACTGGACATTCGCAAGCGAGGCCGGGGGTTCCAGTATCTGGTGGACTGGGAGGGTTATGGCCCGGAGGAGCGTTCCTGGGTCGCACCTAGTCTGATTCTGGACCCTACTCTGATAAGTAATTTTCATCGTGACAACCCTGATAAACTGTGTAGACCGTCAGGAGTCGGTCGTTAGGGGGGGGGCTACTGTTACATTTATGTCATATTTATGCCACGTTTCATGTTTAGTGTTTGTCACAGTTTATTTTCTGTTTATGTTACGATGCAGTTCATTGTTTGCATACATATTTCCATGTTTTTCCGCAGCCTTGCGTTCATGCTGTTTCTTCTCTTGCTGTCACTCACGCTTCCCTAATTGTTTCATTCTCCCTTGTCTAGTTACTAATATACTAACATTAGATCAGGATTGGGTAATACTAACTATCTAACCATGTGTTCATGTTTACCTTACGTTTCTCGTACATGTTAATTACTAATTTACTAACGCTAGGTCAGGATAGGTTAACTACTAACGATTTACTAATTGCCTCGTTACGTGTCTCATTTTCTCAAGCTGTTGTGAATTTCCTGCTGCTCTCAAGCTAAGTGTCTGCACCTGTCTACACCTGCATTTAAGCTCAGTGTTCATGTCTGTTCATTGCGAAATTGTTGCCTTAGTTTACTATTGTCACTCTTGAGCGTTTTTCCATTGTTTTGACCACCGTTATTGATCTAGCCTGTTTATTGACCATCGTTACTGCCAGCCTATTGTTTCCACTGCCTGTTTTTGACCACGAGTTTTGCCTGCTGTCTGTTTGTACCTCTGCCCCGCGGATAGGACTTCGGTCTGACTCCTGCTACGCCCCACGACTACGAACTTTGCTTTTTCCCTGTTTTGTACTTCTGCTCCGCTGACAGCTACTCTGGTTAACGAACTCTTGCATGGATACCGACTTCGAGACTGCCTTCTCCCTCGGTACTGTATCTTTGGTCTGGCTGGATTTATTGGTTTTTGGACTTTGCTTGTGTGACTACGTTTTTGGATTTCCCCATAATAAAGCCCTTGCGGGTATTTATTATAAAGTTTGTGTTCTGAGTCGTGCATTACGGGTCCAACCCGCACACACCCGTCTCATTATATTTACAAAAAAATCAGCTTTAGTTTATTTAGTGTCGTCATTAAGGCAAAATAATGGTATTCGTGTCATTAATCAATATTACAATGCACATAATGAACTTCAAATGAAGCTTTAACTTAGAGAACTCCATGAGAATAGCCTCATGGAATTGATGTTTGACAATGCTTCATTGTATAATTGTAGTGGTTTGTGGCTGTTTGTTTTTTTGTTTTTTTTGCGGCTTTCGCTGGGCTTTTTTTGTTTAAAAAAAGGATGGTACTTTAAGACCATGTATCGATTATCGCGCATTAAACGCCATAACTATAAAGAACCAGTACCCACTTCCCTTTATGGCGGCGTTTGCACGTCTCCAAGGAGCTACTATTTTTTCCAAATTAGATCTCCGTAATGCTTATAACCTAGTGTACATGCGTGAGGGTGATGAATGGAAAACCGCTTTTAATACCCATAACGGCCACTACGAATATCGGGTCATGTTGTTCAGTCTCACTAGCGCCCCCTCGGTTTTTCAGGCATTAGTTAATGACGTACTACGGGAGATGTTGGAGAAATTTGTTTTTGTTTACTAGGAGACATAAAAAAAAATTACGCCCATTTACAGACCCATATTGGGCATGTTAAACAGGTGTTGAAAGCCAAACTATTTGTCAAAGCGGAGAAGTGCTCTTTTTATGCTAGCACGGTTTCATTTCTGGGATTCATTGTTTCAGAGGGCAATGTCTCTATGGATCCCGAGAGAGTCTCTGCAGTACTTAATTAGCCTACTCCAAATTCTGTGAAGCAGGTCCAGCGTTTTCTTGGGTTTGCAAATTTTTATAGGCGGTTTATTCGCAATTTTGCGACCCCTATGTTGCGACCCCTATCTCTTCTCAGACGACCTTGGAGCCATATTGCCTTGGATTTTGTCACTGGATTACCCGACTCGCAGGGTAATACGGTGATCTTGGTCATCGTGGATAGGTTCTCCAAGGCTGCCCATTTTCTCGCCCTGGCTAAATGACCATCGGCGCTGGAGACTGCTCAGTTGGTAATTTCTTATGTGTTCTGCGTACATGGGTTACCTCAGGATATTTGCGTGTCGGTTAGTCTTTCCTCTGCTTTTCACCCGCAAACAAACGGGTAGACGGAGCAAACTAACCAGACAATGGAGAACACCTCCAGACAATATGGAGGTTCCCTCGGCTGGTTCTTTTGTTCGGAAGTGTCGCTCGGTTTGGAAACGAGTTTGCGCATCGCTGTTAAGAGCGTCAGCGTCCCAAAAGGTTTCGGCCAACGGACATCGCTGGACAGCTCCCTCTTATCGGGTCAGTCAGCGAGTCTGGCTCTCGTCGCGTGATTTGCCCTTGAGGGTTGAGTCACGGAAACTTGCTCCATGGTACATTGGATCGTTTAAAATTATCCGTAGGATAAACTCAGTTACAGTCCGTCTTCAGTCGGATTCATCCCACATTCCATGTTTCACGGTTGAAGCTACTGCTTATCAGTTCGTTGTCTCCTGCTGAAAGACCCCCTCCTTCTCATCGGTTTGTGGATGGAGGTCCTGTGTATACCGTCCGCCACATTGTGGCGGAGAGGCGGATGGGCAGGGGGTGGCAGTTTTTAGTGGACTGGGAGGGGTATGGTCCAGAGGAGCGGTGTTGGGTTCCGGCCAGAGATATTTAATCTATTAATTAGAGATTTCCGCAGTAGTCGGCCTGAGGGATTGTCTGGGGTCGTCCCTTAGAGGGGGGGTCCTGTAGTGGTTCGTGGCTATTTGTTTTCTTTTCTTTTGCGGCTCTCGTCCTGGTTTCACGATTGTGAATCACTTGGGTTTTTTCCACGTTCTGTTTCGTGGTTTGCCATCCTCATTATTGTTTTCACCTGTGCTTCTACCTGCAGGGTATTTAAGTTTCTCCCTTCCACTTCTCCGGTGCTTGTTTGTCTTTCGACATTGCATTAGAGCCAGGTATAGCCAGATACTAGCGACCTCCTGATATTAAACATTGTTTATGTTCATGAGGGACTTGCTATTAGCTTTTAGTCAGGTATAGGATTGTGTCTTCCTGTTTAGTGTACTGCGCTATTTATTTTTGTTTTTTTTGTTTCTGGTTTTACACTCTTCCGGCTCAGTTAAGGTAGCCGAAGGTGTTCTTTTGTCCACCAGATTTCCCATTCTGGCTCATTTAGCTCGGGAGATTTAGTGGGTTTTTCACTAGTTTACTAGTTTGCCCGTTTTGGTGGGTTGATTTTCGTTTGTTGGCTGTTAGCCTTAAGGAATCAGCTTCTGTTGTTTCTTTCGTTTATTTTATTACTTTCTCTCCCTATTATTGGTCCTCATGGTTGTGAGCTGACTTGTTCTGATTCCCCCATCTTCACCCATTACAATAATCAAACGAAATTCATTAAACAAGCAGGGTAATTTTCTAAGGTGAGACTGAAGCCATATTCTCGAAGTGTATTATCAGCTGTTGCATGTTTAACCATATAGCCTATTTTCTGAAATAACAGCACTGCCAGGAATTACATTACATTACAGGCATTTAGCAGATGCTCTTATCCAGAGCGACTTACACAACTTGTTTTTTTTTGTTGCATTTTTTACATATTATCCATTTATACAGCTGGATATATACTGAAGCGATTCAGGTTAAGTACCTTGCTCAAGGGTACAATGGCAGTGTCATACCTGGGAATCGAACCTGCAACCTTTTGGTTACAAGGCCTGTTCCTTAACCTCCTAAGACCTCGCGTCCACATGCGTGGACATCACAACCCAAAATGTGATGTCCACGCATGTGGACGCGAGGTCTTAGGAGGTTAACCATTATACTACACTGCCCCCAATTACCGGGAACCCGTGCCGGTGTTAAACCCTAATGTTACAGATTATTATTGTGTATATCAAAACGCTTCATAATACTATTGATTCATATAGCCTATTTCTTGCTCGCACTCCACACACACGAGCATGTCTGTTTCGTCTGTTAAGCAATCCGCCAAGGTGTTGGTGTTAAACATCTAGATCCTGGCTGATCTGAAACCATGAAATCCCTGAAAATATTTTAGTTCAAGTTGTTCACTGCAGTTGTTGGGTGTGATTGGACACAACCCCCTAATTACAAAAGAAAATTAATTATGGAAGGGGTTGGGGGGGGGGAGGGGGTGCACATTTACACCCTTCAGCAGGGAAACAAAGAAGAGCTGAATGTGTGAGACAGGGGGGGGGGGGGGTGTTTTGGATGGCAAGGGTAGAGATGGGATGGTCGTTTTTGGCATCTGTGTGTGTGTGTGTTTGTATTGTTACCACTGTATAGACATTCCAAAGTGATGGGGGTGGGTGGGGATAGGCCTTGTTGAGGGGTGGAGAGGGGTGTCAAGCCCTCTTCCAGCTGCTTTAGGGAGACGCTCACAAGCTGTCAGAGAGGGCCAGGGCACCCCCTTGGTCTCCCCTCCACTCCAGGGGGGTAGTGGCGAACAGGGGCAAGTCTGACACCCATAAATCACCACTCCACCAGGCTGTGGCAGAAACGATGCGGCACTCAGGCGGACAGCAAGAACAGACAGTAGACAGAAGATTCCGGCCATTTTATTATTAATACCTTCACAATCATGGCCGTACCCACCATTGAGGTTATCGAGGTCAGGACCTCTGTATTTTTCTTCAGATTTTTAACACTGGAATTTTTCCGGTTGCATCAGAGCAGGAATTACATAGTTGTTTTCACTTAGACTACGTATCATCAAAGATTTGAGATACGCAACTGGTGCTTTTCCCCCATTGTATTTTTTGTCAGCACAAGGGGAAGTGATCAGGAATGCAGTGTTTTCAGCTAACTTAGCAATTAAAGTTACATAATGTACGCTTAGATTGGTGCATATCTGACCGGCGCTAGCCGGATTTAAAGTTGGTTTTCGTTGGATAGTCAAAATCATAACGGGTTAAGTAGTAGTACTGCATCCTGACAACCTAGGCATAAAATCTAAAAAGCAAAGGGCGACTTTTTGAGACTTTGTCCGTCAGATAATGACCTGTTTAGCTGTTTTGTAAAAACTCCATTGACCTCCAGTCATTCAACAAGTGCCTCTTTTCTGTCTAATAAGTTCCAACTGCGAACGTTCCAGCCCCGAAGCTGGATCTCTTGCTCTGCCTACCATATTTGGTATCATAACAAAGCACTCTGTGTGAGTAGCAGGAAGATTTAAAAGTTTGAAAAAGTTATTAACAAAAGTCGTGTTTTTTTTAGCACCACGTAAGTGCATGTTTTTGTGATTAATTAACGATGTGTGTATGCCACATATTTCTAACGTATATCATTTAAATCATTGTCTTGTGGTTTATAAAATTGTAGCTATAGTTTTGACTAGGGGTGGGACAATGCACCGCGATGCATCGATCTGAATGTGTAAATACAACTGCATCGATCTGTAAGATTAGAATTGATAAGCATCGATTAATATCGCATTTTAAATGAATGTGCACATGTATTCATTTATTCAAAAAAAATATTCATTTCATTATTTAAAATATATATTTCTGAGACACAACTACTTTTAAAACTGTTTTGACCAGCTTCAATCCATGTTTCTGCTCCAACCCCCACGTAAGCGTAAGTTGAAAGCAGGGACAGGCGGGAATCAAGCGACAATGAGACGGACAGATCTGACCGAAATGGCTAGCTGCGTGCTGGCTGAGTGCGACAAAAGAGACAGAAACTTACGAATGTTCCGAACAGAAAATCAGTGGTATGGAAGCATTTCGGGTTTAGAAAGAAGGAGGGTGTACTTGACAAAACTGCTGCAATATGCAAGATCTGCCAAGTAGAAATCAGATACACAGGCAACACCACAAACATGATAAACCATTTGAGCTGACGACACACCATTGACGTGAAGGACAGCAAGCGGGTTAGCAAGCTAAACTCGGGAGTCATTGACACTTCCCCTGAGTTTCCTGGAGAAATGGCCAAACAGTTTTATTTTTTTGTATAATTGTTTTTATTAGTTTTTATACACATACCGTGTCCAGACAGTTAATTGTAAAGTGCTTTCTGATATTTAAAATTAAACCATTTTCTATTCAAAATCAAGTAGACGTTAGAGACAAAAAACAAAAATAGTAAGACTATTTCCAATGTCTTGACACCCCTAGTTTTGACACATGCCACTAGCAAGCAGAAACTGAACCATGCAGAAGTAGCTACTAGCATAGCACGGGCATGTTGTAACCGCTTTTCATGTAATGTTATATATTCCATGTATACAAAGGCGTCGGAACCAGGGGGAACGGAGGGGACAAAAGTCCCCTTCAATAAACAAGAACATCTCCTACTAGATATATGCATATTGGACATACACTCCATATATGTAGCAGCATTCATGTCATCCCCATCCCACAATATGTAAAAGTATTAGTTATTAACAGCAACAACAAAAAATCCCCCCCCTTCCCCCCATGTTTTTGGTACTGGCCACAAACCCGCTCTTTGACCTTCGCAAGTTTGCATCATTTTCACCTGAGACCTGGCCGGCGAAGTGGCACAACATTTCAGCACCTTGATGCAGCAACAATGAATCAGCCGTTTCTATTTATCATCACTCACAGTGTTGTAAATTCACTCACAAACAAAGTGTATTTACCCATTTTTAAAAGATAAACATGTGGTTATGATAAAACCTGAGGTTGAAAAATATGTATCTAATTAAGTAAATGTATTTTTGCGAACTCCTGTCGATGCTAGTCATTGAGCGAGAAGGCGAACGTTAGCTAGCAGAGATGTGATAGTCACACGCAAATAAATGGTTATAACATACGGAACGGGTTACATTAACATTATTGTGAATACAATGAGAAAGGGAGAGAAGCCAGGGGGAGAGGGAAGGAGTGAAGAATAGAGGAGGAAAGAGGAGCAAAGGAGTGGAGAGGAGGAAAGAAGAGGAAAATACATGAGGAGGAAAGGAGCGGAGAGGAGAGAGGAGGAAGGGAGTGGAGAAGGAAGGAGATGAAAAATGAGTGGAAAGGAGCCATGATGAGAGGAAAGGAGTGGAGAGGAGGCAGGAGGAAAGAGGAGGTATGAGTGCAGAGGGTAGAAATGGAATGGTCAAGCAGTAGACCTAGATCTTGAGTTATCTTTGCTTTTGTATATTGATTGTTGATAATTGTTTGAGCATTGTAATCTTTTCAGAGGGAATAATACTTTATTTGTTTGCTTGCTTTCCTACAGTGAAGAATAGGAGGAAAGGAGAGAGGAGGAAAGGAGAGAGGAGAAAAGGAGCGGAGAGGAGCCAGGAGACTAGAAGATGAGAGGCGTGGAAAATAAATAAATAAATGTTATTATTTGTTGTTAACTGGTATTGTTGTGATTCATTGAGGGACATTTTTTTCACAAATAATTTGTTCTGTATCAACAATATTCTATTCATATACAAAATAATATTCTGTACAGAAATCTAAATTAATTACTTTATTAGGATGTGCAGTCTTGCTGTGAGGTGCTTTGGGTAAACCAACTACAATAATTTGTCTCAATGATGCTTTAAGTTTTTGTCTCAAATAGCTTAAAGATTATAAATTTATCTGCCAAAAAAATTAAAATAATCATAATCTTCTGGAGGAGGCCTTATATGGCCATGAAACATGTTTTTCTTTGCTGATAACTGTTGTAAAATGGCAGTTTAAAACCATTCTTTTTTGTTTTTTTAATTACGAGGGAGCATGCCCCCGGACCCCCCTTGAGGATTTTGTCCCCCCCAATATAAAAATCTTTCCTACGCCCTTGCATGTATACCATGCAATTATTCTGTCCAGTGATCCATATCTCCCAACGTTACTTAAACACCATCTTATTTTTAATTCTATTTGTTTTTCGCTTGTGTTTTGCCTTTATTTATTATATGTTGATGTTTGTGTATGGGAGCAATTAGGCTAATATAGGCAGCGGGGGGGAGCACTCAGTGTTATCCATGTCTTCGGGAGACATTTTTTTTAAAGATTTTTTTGACAAAATATAGGCTATTTCTACAAGACAAGTATCAAAGATGAGAGTAAGAAATGTTGGATTCACTTATGTTTGACTTAAACAGGCAAAAAAAAGAACAAAGTTCTTTCCGACGCGTTTTCTAGATGTCCTAGAACTGTAGCCTACTGATGGTCTATAATCACAGCAAAGGCATTAATCTTGTTTGTTGGTGACAAATATTTAAATATAATGTACAACACCAAGATTATCGACTCATCTGATCACCGTCAATGCTTGTGTGGGTGGGTGGATTCATTCATTGCAACATCTGACCTGATTCTCATGTATTACTACTTGACAGATCATTTATGCTACAGCCCACTGACATGGTTTTAAAGCTATTGTTATCCAATGTTTGCTCTCCAAATGTCTTAAAATGCACATATTTAGATTAGGGAAATAAAAACATTTTCGGGGGGGCATGCCCCCAAACCACTACTACCATCTTCATCAACACTACTATCACCATCAGCAAATACCCTGTATTATCACTCACTACCTGCATACGGTGGACAGGAGAGGGGGAGAGGGGGGGCAGATCAGAACATACAGGAACGGGATATGGTAGAACTGGAACATTTGACCTAGATTTACAAAGAAATGCTCAGGAAGGGTCCTAGCCTGACTAATGGGGCTGCTTATAGCACTGAAAGCATGAATATCTTTTTGACAATAACAGGATTATCGATCTTCAGATAATAGTACATGTACTAGACACTTTCAAGTAATTTCATTAGAAATAAATTTGGCAGTAAACTCACATTTGATGTTGAGCAAATGCTGACTTTGCTCAGTCAAATGGGAAAGTAGCCTTGTTCTGACATACAGTATACTGGGGTATACGTTATACGTAAATCAGGAAGTGCAAGGAGATGGCTTCCTGTAGGTACATTAAATGAAATGACCTGCGAGACACAATCCAAATTATGAATACATCTAAGTCTATAGTTTAAAAAAAAAAGTTTCAGCTATAGCTAAAAAATAAATAAAAAAAAACATATTCAAATACGTTTTGGGAGTGAGACGAAAAGAAACAAATAATGTGGTCGGACATGTTGCCGCGCTAGAACTTTATCAATTTTTAAACCTAACCCCTGAAATAGTCACTGACTAGTCAGTCACTGAGGATCTGTAAACACCCTACCACCCTCCCCCCCAATTATATCAGTGATGGAGACAGTGATTTGACTGCAGTGCATGGCGCACTCTCCCCGCACCATTATCTGCGCAGAACACGCAGGTAATATGCGGGCCCAGTATGTCTCAATTACCATGCTACTTATCACCAGCAACTGGCAACCTGTCCCCCACCCCCCCAGCTCCCTGTCTGGCCCCGCCCCCTCACTTCCCACCTGCCGTGACTTTTATTGCTTCATTAGTACGCGCCACATGCCTCGACGTATGGGACCTTAATGAGTTTGGACAGGGGTGGCAGGTCCAGGCCAGAGCTGGAGAAGGCTTGCACTCCACATCAGTGGGCCCAGGCCCTCTCCACCCCAGGCAGGTGGAGTTGACTTATCAACACTGTCCATCCTTCCTGTCTCAACACCTGCCTCCCAACTCACAACATACGGCATGGGAGGGAAGAGGGAGCAGGGAGTGGCTAGACATCATTCTCTTCATTTTTAATTTTATGTATTGTTTTAGACCACCACTACCCCAATTTGGATGACATATAGTTGTTATTTCAGATAACTGCTATTTGCATTTATATTGCATCTAGCAGATGGTCTTATCCAGAGCAACTTAAACAGCTTACATTCTTTACATGTAGTATATTTATACAGCTGGATGTTTACTGAAGCAATTCAGGTGAAGTACCCTGCCTAAGGGTACAATGGCTGTTTGGTTCATTCTTGAATGTTGTGTTCTTGGTAGATCTGAGAAGCACCATTTCAGTCCTTTTATATGGTAGATTTTATATAGATTCTTTTATGGCGGATTTATATGGATGCTTATATAGATTTTGTATGGTATATTTATGTGTTTTGTCCTGGAACAGAAGGCCAAAACATGAGCACCACACTGAAAACATTTAATCATTCACTTTTTCCCCATCAGTGAAGAAGGTATAAGATGGTATAAACTGTACATAATGCTACTATGAATGGACTTTGCCCACCAGAGGACGTCAGCTCCCCATTCCTCGCGTGGCCTGTCTTTGTCTGCCTCATTTCCCTGTTGTCATTAATTGTATGACTGTATTATTGGTTTCCATCTGTTTGCAAGTGTTTAGTTGTTTAGTTAATTTAATTTACCTGTGTCACTGTGTATTTAGTTCAATGTCTCCCTTGGTTCAGGGCTTAGTCTTAGCTTTTGCTGTCTTATTCTCCAGTCACCTTGTGCACTGTGTTTAGCTTTCTCTCGTTCTAGCTGCCGTGCTAATCCCTTGTGCTTTCCCTGTGTTGTTATTTTTTGTTTCTCTCCTAAAGTCTTTATGTTTGCACTTACCCTGCCTTCTGAACTTCTCTGTGCTTGGGTCCTACCGTAAATACATTGTGACAGTAAGACTAAGCCCCAATAAACCCAGCAGAGCTCAGCCAAATTTGCGGCACTTTAGCCAGTCAGGGATCAATACTCGGTTGGCATGACACCTCATCTGGTCCATCTAGGTGAGTCTCCAGTGCCTCATCACCACCGTGCAGCGCAAGCCAGCTCTTGCTTCTCCAGGGGAGAATCCTGCGTCCCCCACAGCAAACCGCATCCGCTGTTAGCAGTCCATCACCATCTCTGGAACCTCATCTTCCACTTCCTGACCGGTATGATGGCCATCGGTGAGGGTGTCAGGGATTCCTGACCCAATGTTCCCTGATCTTCGAAGATGCAGCCGTCCAGCTTTCCCATTGAGCAGTCCAAGGTCGCCTTCGTGGTTTCATTACTTTCAGGAAGGGCACTCTCCTGGGCCACTGCAGTGTGTGAGTGACAATATCTGGTTTGCTCCAACATTCAAATGTTTGCTGATGAAATGAGCAAGGTGTTTGAACTACCTGGAAGTGGGCGAGAAGTTGGGAGAAAACTCGTCTCTCTCCAGCAAGGTGCATGGACTGTAGCAGACTTTACGATGAAATTTCTCACTCTGGTCACTGAAAGCAGTTGGAATGAAGAGGCTTTACTGACTTTCTTTTATCAAGGCCTCTTTGAACACCTCAAAGATGAGCTAGCCTCTCAGGATAAACTGGTTGAACTGGACCAGGTAATTTCATTAGCAATTTGTGTCGAAGGACGTTTCCGTGAGTGGTTTGGCAAACGCAAGACACTTAAACACCTCTAGTCTCAATGTTAACAGCTGCTAACTGCCCACAAAGGTTCACCAGAATTACCGAGTCCCTCTCCTTTTGTCAGTTCTAAGCCTCCTTGTGACATCACTAGCTCTCAGGAACAACCCATGCAATGGGATCACACCAGATTATCTCGCTCTGGGAGGGAGTTCCACATGCAGGAGAACTGCTGCATTTATTGTGACCACCTTAGACATTTCTGAAGATCCACATGCCCAGAACTGCCAGGAGAACACATAGACTTATTAACTTGTTTCTGCAGACCCCTAGCAGTAGAAGACGCCGGCGTCTCCACTTTACAAACATCAGAAATACGTTGCTAGTTCCATGAGAATATAGATTTTATCCCCATAAACTGGCATATGGTCATAATTAGTACTTATTATCCTATCAGCGAGCAAAATGGCACGTTTCTATGTGCCACCAATGGCTTGTAATTCATGAAAGTAGTATGCTATGCTGCTACACTGTTATCTACAATGGACCCAACCACATGTAGGGTGGCAGTGTAGTACAGTGGTTAAGGAACTGGGTTTGTAACCGAAAGGTCGCAGGTTCGAGTCCCACGTAGGACACTGCTGTTGTACCCCTGAGCAAGGTACTTCACCTGAATTGCTTCAGTATATATCCAGCTGTAAATGGATACTATGTATAAATGCAAAAATGCTGTGTAAGTCGCTCTGGATAAGAGCATCTGCTAAATGTCTATAATGTAATGTAAGATAGCAGACATTTAAACATATTTGGGAGTTAAGTTTTTATTTTATCACCAAAAAATAGTACACCCAAGATCCTGAATACATACAACTGTCAACATGCCTACTCACTCCACAGGGAAAAAAACAAGTGATATGTCACCAGATAACTTTCTTTTGCTATAAAAAGCTGCGGTAAAATATAAAATAAAGTCCTTTGGTTATGAATATTAAGATGTCCCCTGCAAGAATCTGAGGTTATTTTTTGCCTTAGTTGATCTGTTTTTAAGATATAATCCTCGTTTCCACATGCATGCAAGCTCCAAAATGTCAGTGCGTAACAGTGACCCTTCAAAAATTGCCGGTGTAAGTCTTTCAAACTAACATGATTTTAATTGACACTTATATCATCCAATAGAGCGCCTCCTAAGCTTTCTGAAATTGTATTATCACAGTTTATCACAAGCCCTGCGTCTACCGGTCTCGGTGCTTCCGTGTTGTCTTTGTATTTTGCCATGAAGCCGGTATCGGTATAGGATTAAGGTGACCTCTTTGCTCCATCGCTTTGCCTTGGAGTAACGCGGGACTTGCCATTAGGTGTGTTAGAGTACCTTTTTAGGATTTTGATTTCTGTTGCATTTTCTGTCCCTCGTTCTGGTTTTCCCATCTGTTCTCTCTGAGACAGTTTCATTTCTACCGCTTTCCTTTTACCTCTCTGATTAGTGCTTTCTCGTATTGAAAGTGAGAGGTATTCTTTCCTTTTTCTGTCTACCACTGGAGTCTACGAGTTGTGCCCTATTATCTGGGTTGCTAATATTTATCCTCTGTTTCTGTTACCTCCGTCTGTGCTCTCTCGTATTGACAGGGAGAGGTACTTCCTCCTTTTTCTCTTCTCTGCTCTAAACTGGAGCCTTCGCCCACTTCTCTGGGTTGATTGTCTTTGGCGCTACCCCGGGAGTTTTCGTTCTCTGTTCTTTATTTTTTACTCTCCATTCCTTTCCGCTTTTGTGGTTTTTCTACTGTGTAGATAACTTATAGATTTCATCTCTATCGCATCTGGTCCTCTGAACCCGACTCCCCTTTCAGGTATGGCATTCCCATAGGTAGATTTAACCAGCTGACCGATATCCCTGCGTAACACAAACACATTCGGAAGCCATTTTGGATCCAATTTCTACCAGCTTCAAACGCACAATGCGACATCATTATTACATGGAGATTCAAGTAGATTTTTTTAAGTAAAAACTTTATTTGTGCATTGGTTGAATTTTAGTCACAGTAGTGTAGGGACTAACAGCCAGCTGACAGTCCTTACACAAACACTGACGGTCTGGCGTTTAAAATCCTCATCTCACAGTGAACCAGTGTGAAGGTTCCTTTCCCCCCACAAAGTTAATAAAACTGAGTGACAACCATCGATCAGGCTTCTTTTCGCCCTCGCATCCAGCGGACTTGGTCACTTTACTTCATTCCACGTGGAAACTAGCATGCGTGCCGCACTGCGCTAGCTGACCACAAGAAACTTCAGCAAAACAAACTTTACAAACAGAGAAAGGGACACCCCCAGACGACTGGAGGAGATGAGCTGTCATTGCCACCCACGCCGCGAAAAGGACACTGCTGGAAAACCTTCACGATTCACAACTCCACGACCGTGTGTTCCTAGGAGCGTAACAGCGACCACCGGAGACGACAACACGGGTGGAAGGAACATTTAATTTGAACAAAACCATGACAAAAAGATCACCAATATGCATTGCTGAACCCAGTACATGGAAGACGTAGGTACTGATAAGACTTAGAGCAGTCATAATACTGACTTGAACCTGTTTAAAAAAAAGGTTGACTTTAGAATGTGTGTAGAAGCAGGGGTAGACATGTAAAGAATTGCACTGGACACTTGACCCACCAGGTCAACAAAAGTGGTGACCAGAATATATGCTTTGTGGCACGTAAATTGGCTAACGTTAAGCTTTAGCTAACATTAGAACATCCAACACAGCTAGCGTTATCTAGCTAGCAACCCCTTTAGCTAACGTTAACTTAGCTGTCACTTTTTTTCACAGCTTGCCAACTAGTCAGCTATGGAGGGTTTTAAGGGTCAAAATGAAATATATAAGTACATTCGAAAATTATATAAATACGTAAATAATTACATAATTAAATGCTTAAATAAATGAATAAATATATAATTATATAATAAAATGTTTAAATAAATAAATAATTATGTAATGTAATGCTTAATTGTCACCATAAATAAATAAATCACAAATTAAATGAGACATTAAATATATAAATGTTAAATTTATTTGTTTATTTATTTATTTATCAATTTACACATTTATATATTTACACATTTGTATATTTATGGATTCGTATATAAATTTATTTAATTTATTCACACATTTATTTATATATTTAGAATTTTATTTATTTATTTATATATACTTTTATTTATCCATAGTGTAACTTGCTGCAGCGAACAAAATAAATCTGTCAACTTCATCCATCAAAAGTCAGGGGGCAGACTCTGCCCCTGTGATTGGTGGTTGAACTTGAATCTACTGCTTTTGCCTAATTCAAGATGGCAGCAGCCGGTGCGGATCTGAATGAAATCTTGCGCGCTACAATGGTAGATATGTTGGCCGTAGCTGAACAGATGGAGGCAAATGCCAATTCATATGCTTTTTTAGATCAGATTGAAGACTTCGCTGAGCGAATTGGAATGATGTCAGCCCTGACTGACACAGAAATGAATGAAGCTGTATTCACGATCCTTGCGGAGATAGTATAACAACTGAGGCTGCAGGGTGATATGATAGAGGGCTGCAACAGCACCGCTGGTCGACCTGGCCGTCCTTTTGATTTACCGGCTGACACAATTGAACATTACGTACTGTGTGGCCTGAAAATCCATAATCTAGCAAAGCTAGAGTGTCTGAGCGTACCATTGAATGGAGCAGAGTGCCAACAGGTAGGTTTAGGTTAAGTTGGATAATCATTTGCTGGTAGCGTAGTGTTACATATCACAGCCAGGGACCAGCAAGATAAACATGTCACTGGCAGCTGATGTGCAACATCAGCTATCATAAAGGGCAAGCCAGGTTTACTTATTTATTAGTGCTGTCAAAATGAACGTGTTAATTTTTTAATTAATTTGAAATATTTAACGTGTTAAAAAAATTATGCGATAAACACATTGCTGTATTTCAGAGACTGTAGTGGGCACAGTTTTAAAGCTAGAGTGAAGATACTGGTACCCATTGGCGTAGGAACCAGGTGGACTGTTTCCCCCCCAATATTGGAAACAGTTGGATTTGTCCCACCCAAAAATTATACCGCGGGGGAGAAAAAACTGCAAATTTGAAACTTTTATTTTGAAAGCGCGACACAGAGTGTAGCGCGTTTCGCCAGCAAATCTTCCCATTTCATGCTATGTTTCAATATTGAATCACCAGCTTCACTGGCTTCACTTTTCATCTCGTCAGAGCGTCTGGTTGGTAGAGCGAGGTTAGCTTTCACCAGCTTTGAACGTGACGTGAGGTCAACGACTCGACTTTGGATGAGGTAACTTAGTCTATGAAGGTAAATTAAGAACTTAAATACTGTATGCGTATGTAGCAAGATTTGAGCATATACATGTTTTGTGTTGTTGCAATTGTGATTCACACTTGTGGATTAGAGAGTTGTATCTGCAAAACAAAGATTTGCAACTGGCAACATAATGATTTGTCCCTGTAACTGTACAACTCGAATGTGTAGATTAAAACATTGAGCTTTTAAAGCATTCATATATTGTCAATCTAAATATTTTCAACTATGAATTGCCTCGCACGAGTTCTACCATTTGTGCTCTCTCGCCTCTTTTTTGCGCGCTCGCCTCTCCCATCTACACACTCAAATTTTGTCCCTGTTCTTGCGTTTAACTAGAGACTAAAATGATTTGAGGAACAGGTGATGACACAATATAGTTCCTTAAGACTGAGATAAACTTAAATATAAGTGGCATTTCATTCCTGGTTTAACTTTGGTAGATTGTATTTCCAATAATCTTTAGGGGTGCCATTAATTGTGAAACCTTGACCCTAACCCTAGCCCTTGGTTCCATTGAAACATTAATAAAATACAGTATTTCTCATGTTGGCATTTCTCAATAATGTTACAATAGATTTTTAAATAATATTTTAGTGCATTTACAGTCAGGGGTGCCAGTAGTTCTGGAGCCCACTGTTGATGTTGTAAAGTAGTTTGTGTTAATTTTTAATTTGTGTATTTTTAGAAATAGAATATTCTAATTAAGTATTTGAATTCTAACATTGTAAGTATGTGAAAAAAATCAAAGTTAAATTGATTATAAATCAAAGATTGGTTGTAGTTTTGGGTGGCATTATAAATAAATGGGTAAAATACACTGCTAAAAAAAATTAAGGGAACACTTAATCATCACAGTATAACACCAAGTCAATTAAACCAAACCGGTCATGTTGGATGATGTTGCAGGCAGCATAACCTTCGCCACAGCGTCTCCAGACTCTTTCATGTCTGTCACATGCGCCTCATCTGTGAAGAGAACGGGGCGCCAATGGCGAACCTGCCAATTCTGGTGTTCTCCGGCAAATGCCAATCGAGCTGCACGTTGCTGGGCTGTGAGCACAGGTCCCACTACAGGACGTCGGGCCCTCATGCCACCCTCATGGAGTCTGTTTCTGACAGTTTGGTCAGAAACATGCACACGAGTAGCCCTCTGGAGGTAATTTTGTAGGGCTCTGGCAGTGCTCCTCCTGTTCCTCCTCGCACAAAGGAGCAGATACCGGTCCTGCCGCTGGGTTGTTGCCCTTCTACGGCCCTGTCCAGCTCTTCTCGTGTAATGGCCCATCTCCTGGTATCTCCTCCACGCTCTTGGGACTGTGCTGGGAGACACAGCAAACCATCTTGCGACGGCACGTATGGATGTCCCATCCTGGAGGAGCTGGACCTGTGCAACCTGAATGGGCTGCAGGTACCGCCTCATGCTACCAGTAGTGACAAGGGCACTAGCAAAACTAGAGAAAAATCAGTCAGGAAGGATAAGGAGAGATAAATGGTCTGTGGCCACCACCTGTAAAACCATTTACTTTTTGGGGGTTGAGAAATAAGAAGAAGGAAAGCAAGGAAACTACCCTCATTTGGAAAAAGAGGTAACTATATTGTATTCTGTATTGTTGTCACAAATTGCGTACTAATAAAGCTATAACTTTGTTGTTTCCACTCATAGTTTGGTTGCAGGAGCAATGAATGTCCCAGTTCAGAAAACTCACGACGTCGGCGTCTTGACAACTAGGGCGTCTGCCTGAAGGGGTTACACATTTCCCATACCTATGCCCCATAACACGAAACAATTTACCTATCACTAGGCTGCTCCTCAAACTGTAAATTGTCCAATCATACCTTAGCAACTGTTACTATGCGTGCTGACCTCAGTCAAGCGGTTCGGTCAAAGTGCATTGAAACCAATGGAAAGATTGCAGTAGCTCACTGAACATCATTAAAAAACCATTTCAAAACATTCTGTCAGACAGGGTGGTGAAACGATGTGCTTGGGAGACCTGTAATACCTACACTGGGTACCCTGAAAGATTTGGAGGAAGGAGGAGTCATTTGTTTCCTTTTTTTTGAAGCCATATATATGCATCAGTGCTAACTTGGCACTAAATATGTAAATATCCCAGTGCTCAAAAAGTAATGTTAGCGCTTCAGCTATTGAGATCGCACTGTTGCACTGTTAAGATACGGGTCTTGGAGCTACCAATAAAGCCAACTATCATTACCACTATATCTGATGTGAGCTCAACAATAACAAATTGTAGCTAAGTTATTTGTATCTAGCTGGCGTTAACATTAGCTAGGCTGACCAAACATCCTCTTTTTCCTGGACATTTCTTGTTTTGGGACTGAAAATATTAGTCTAAATTTCTAAAAATGCCCAAAGTTTAGCTTGTTCTATAGACAGTATATAAACTTTTTATGTTCATAATGCCCGTTCACCCCTGCCCACCTTTTAGAAATCAAATAGCATAATGTTATATGGTCACCTTAACATTACCTAGTTGGCTATTCAGTAGCTCATCCTGGTGTCTTAACATGACAGTTTCAGGTCACTGGTATTGGGGGGGGGGGGGGTTTCAGTCATGTGAAAAAGTAAGTATACCCCCAGATAAGTTGTCTCTTTTTAGACATATTTGGACACATGGATATTTGATCCTTATTCCAATTTAACAAAGGACACAAAGAAATTATGCTTTTAAATTATTTATTTATCATGAATCAACAGAAGTGCAATTATTCTGAGGAAAAAGTAAGTACACCCTTGGCTTCAAAAACAGTGTTGCCCCCTTTGGCAGCAATAACCTCTTCTAGGCGTTTCTTGTAATTGACTATATGTCTCTTACATTGACTGGGAGGCATTTTCAGCCATTCTTTGCATTACTGCTTTAATTGTGTGATGTTAGAGGGCTTCCTTGAAGGCACAGCATGCTTCATGTCCCCCCCAAAGCATTTCGATAGGATTGAGGTCTGGACTTTGACTTAGCCATTCCATCACCCTCCATTTTTTCTTTCTGAGCCATTCTGTTGTAGATTTGTCGTCAAACATAACGTTTTGCATTGCGCCCAAACAACTCCAATTTTGACTCATCAGTCCAGAGGTTCATTAATCAATATATTTGATAGTAAAGGTAAGGGTGTACTTTTTCCTCATGAGGAATTTGCATTTATGTTAATTTCAATTGTTAAGTGATTCCAAAGTCTTCCAAACTCCATTTGTTGAATTAGTTTACCTTAATCAATCAATATGGTTGAAATTAAAATAAAATAAACTTGTGTCCAGATATGTCAAAAAAACTGACTACCATCAGATGATGACTGTATATTCATGAAGGAAATTATAACTAGGTTAGTTAATTAATCTTACCTGCAGTGCAGGAACAACACTGCTCCTCGATGGTGTTATCAGCAACATTGGTAATCAGCTTGTGCAGTTTCTCCAGCAGTAAGTTAAACTTTAATTGATTCTAATCACGTTTTCATTTCTACACACTTTTATTTCTTGCACATACCACTCCATCCCATATTGTAAACCTTTCTGCCTGTTTCTTGAGGAAATCACTCTCTCGTTTTTCCAAAAAACATGTCAACTACCCGAGTATATTTTTTTAGAGTAGTGCCAATGCGGCTATTGTTTACCCTGTAAGGTTCCAACATGAAATCAATTGTTTGTCCGAGTTAGCAACAGTAACCAAGAGGGACGGGACTTAGCAATTAAAGAAAATTAAAGAAATTCTTGTTTACTACAGGGCAGGCACATGCACACATAGACCTCAAAGGAGGCTTGAGCACCTGCCGTTTGGCCTGCTATAGAGAAGTGCCCTTTTTCAGTAAAATTAAAAAATTAAAAAAATTTTAATAAATAAATAAATTCCTGTTTGAGAACAGCCTGCCCTGCCAAACAGATATATTGATTAAATCAAAATATTTGGTTGGCAGATTGGTGCTCCCTGGCGATGCCCTCTACCTCTACCCTCCCTCTTGGTTTCAACTACGGCACCGGGCACTGAGCCTTTTTATGGTGAAAGAACGCATGCACGCAAAATTCGTGAGTCGTGAGTCAGTCAGTGTGATGAGTTACTTTTAGGCAGACATCAGGTATGTGGCCAAACAAAGTATAAATATACTGTTCATCAGTGGAATATGGTCGAGTTCTTGTGTCCCATCCACTGAACTTAAAAGAATGGTCCTATCGCACCACAGTAGTTTTAATGTTGTCTTATTTTTATTTTTTTTATTTTTAAGGTTGCTATTATTAAGATGTTAAAAATAGAAAGGTTATTATTAATAAAATCATTACCAGTGATCATCACGTATCCATCTTACAGTTTTTTTTTTTTTGAACAGTGTGTTTATTGATTTTCTGATATCAATACAAACAGTGCATCTCTATACATCCATCTACGAGCTTACCCTAAGCATACATACAGTAACATGTAATTTCAGATATTTTCTGAAAAGTGCAGTCAAGATGATACACACAGGTGCCATAAATAAATACACAGAGACCACTTAAGAAAAATAATAATAATAAAACATAAACAACAAAAACCTTGTAAAACAAAAGTCTCTCTTGTTCTATAGATTATCTTATTCTATATGGGTGACCGTTAGTCAGAATGCAAACAAATAGCCATTTTACAGGCTTTAAACAATCACCTTGCTGCCCCCCCCCCCCCCCACACACACCCCTACTCTTCTTCTGGCTCAGCTAGAATATTCCCCAAGTCTCCATGTTCAAGAAAATGTATGAACGGGCCCCATATCTTTTAGAATATTTCCTGTTTATCTTTAAGTATATAGGTGATTTTCTCCAAGGGTAGGGTTCGAGACATTTCCCTAAGCCATTGACTTATTCGTGGTCTATTTATGTTCTTCCATGAAAGAGCTATTATTCGTTTTGCTTGTAACAAACATACATTTAAGAAGACTTGCTCACTTTTCTGCATGCCATGCCCATTCGGATACAGGCCCAGAATGAATAACTTAGGCTCCAAAGCCAGTTTTATTGCTAAGACCTTTTCTATCATGAGTCTCACCTCTTCCCAAAACATTTGTATCTTTTCACATTGCCACATGCAATGCCAGAGGGTCCCTCTAGAGTCTAGACTGTTCACACTTAGTACAATCATCTGGAATGTTGCTGTTAAATTTGTTCAATTTAACTGGAGTAATATACGTCCGCATTAACCAGTTATACTGTAGAAGTTTTAGACGGGTATTAGCAGTTTGTTTTTGGCTCTCTGCGCATGCAACTCTCCACTCCTCAATTGAAATATCCTCTTGTAAGTCCTCTCTCCATGCCATAAACCTCTTTTCGGAGGATTCAGGCGAACCACATATAAGCAAGTCATAAAAACTGGTAATTATACTTTGTCCAAGACAGTTTCTTGACAACAACTCCTCCAAAGGGGAGAGAGTAGGTCGGATTAACAAGTGATGGGATTTTGTGATAAAACTTCAGATTTGCAGATACTTAAAGAAATGCTTACGTGGGATACCAAATTTATTTGATAGCTGATCAAATGACATGAGACTCCTATCCTCTGAATTAAATAGGTCCTCAACCTTTTGTATACCTTTATCAGCCCACATCAGATCTGCCAGGTACAAAGCTATCATTACCCCAAATTGGGCTGAAACATGATATAGAGTGTGTTTCGCCCAAATACCTTTTCACCTCGTTCCAGACATTTATCATGTTCCGTACAATGGGATTAGAGGTTTGTTTTCTTATTTTTTTCAGATTTGCTGAATACTTATACATGGGGAGAGGCACTCCAAGTGAGTGGGATTCCATCTCCATCCATTTAGGCACAACTTTGGTTGTATAATAAAACATTACTCTCCTCATCTGAGCAGCCCAGTAGTACCATAGAGGATTAGGGCACTGGAGCCCTTAATTTGTCCAATTAATGAGATTGGCAAGGACATCCATCTATCAATTGAATTAGATACAGAGTCCATGACAGAATCATAATTTCTCTTCACGACATCCTCTATGTTACGTACAATTTGTATGCCTAGATATGTAAAGCAGTTTGTTACATTAAAGTTAGATGCTTGGGGGGAGGGTTGTCACTTTCTTCCGAATTAAGTAAAAGAATTGAAGATTTTGTTTGGTTGATCTTATATCCGGATACTTTACCAAAGGCTTTAATTAATTTTAAAATTTCTTCAATGGATTTATCCAATTTTTTTATAAACAGGACCACATCGTCCGCATAAAGAGCAATGCGATGTTCCACGTCTCCTCTAGTTATATCTGAGATGTTGGGATGCGCCCTTACCACAATCGCGAAAGGCTCAATAGCGAGAACAAACAACAGAGGGGACAACGAGCACCCCTGACGACACCCTCTACGAATATTAATTAGGTTAGACACCACATTGTTTGTTAACACTTCAGCAGTGGGATTAGTATAAAGCAGTTCTACCCATTTACAGAAGTTTTCTCCACATCCAAAACGTCTAAGTACTTCAAAGAGATACAGCCACTCTATCCGATCAAAGGCCTTTTCAGCATCCAGAGAGAGTAAAGCTGTATCTAGCGCCCCCTGATGGCTATGTAAAATATTTAGCACACTTCTAACATTATGGAACCCCTGCCGACCTAATACAAATCCATTCTGGTCATTTGTAACTATCTCTGGGACTCTACCCTGCAGTCTATTTGCTAAAGTTTTACACAGTATTTTCACATCTGAGTTCAATAAGCTTATTGGTCTCATGTTTCCACATTTGTTACTGGGTTTCCCTGGTTTTGGTAGCAGTGTTATTAAAGCGCCTCTTAATGATGGAGGGAGAGAGCCAACTTGGAATGATTCAGAAAACATCTCTAAGAAAGGGGATTGTAGTTTTGACTTAAATTTCTTGTATATATCTATGGGTAGGCCATCCGGCCCTGCAGCTTTCCCAGATTTCATACTATCTATTGCATCAGATATCTCCCCTAATGTCAACTTCGCCCCAAGACCCTCACTCCGTCTCTCCAGGATAGTAGGAATGACAAGGCCATCTAAAAATGTTTGAATAGAATCTGGGTGTAATGATTTGTCTGAGCAATACAGCTTTTCATAAAAAAGTCTGAAAGCATTATTTATTTCTAATGGTTCTATTGTAAAGTCTCCATCTTCCTTCTGTATTGTTGTAATAGCCCTCTCGGTTTGTAACTGTTTAATCCTCCAGGCTAATAATTTCCCAGGTTTTTCCCCTTGATCAAAAAATGCCTGTTTGGTCCTCAGAAGGCTCACTGCTGCCTTAGAAGCAGACATTTCATTATATTGAGACCTTAATAGTAACAGCTCCTGGTGAAGGCCAATGTTCGGAGAGCCATCTTGAAAGATTTTCCTCTCTAGGGCTTTTATTTTGGAGTCCAATAGGTTAATTTTTTTATTTACTTTTTTAGATTTGGAACTTGTATAACTTATAATTTGGCCCCTAATGTAGGCTTTGAATGCTTCCCAACGAATGCTAGCTGATGTCTCAGATGTGTTTATCTCAAAAAAGAGGGTTATTTGTTTCTCCAGGAACTCTAAGAATTTAGGATCCTGCAACCATTTAGGTTGGAATCGCCACCTTGGTGGACTCCCTATTAGCTCTGCATCCATGTATAACAGTGAGATAGGCGCATGGTCCGAAATCACAATACTGTCATATACACAATCCCGTAATTTATTAATTAAATTTGCAGAGATTAAAAAATAGTCTATGCGTGAATAACATTGATGGGTAGCAGAATAGCATGAATACTCTACAGTATCCGGTTTCAGTTCCCTCCAAATATCCTGTAAGTTCAGCTCCTTTATAAAATGATGTAAAGTCTTCCTCCTCTTAGCATGTGAAAGATCAGAACCGGATGACCGGTCTATAGTCGGATCTAATGTACAGTTAAAGTCCCCAGCGACTATGTTATTACCAGTCAGTGTTGAAATAGTTAAGAACAAGTCGTTAAAGAATTTTGGGTCATCCTCATTGGGGGCATACAAATTGACTAAATTCAAACTTTCGGATAGAAGTCTACCTTGTACTATCAAGTATCATCCAGCTTTATCCTCAATTACATTCTGGGTGTGAAAAGGTACTGATTTATGTATAAGAGTCATAACTCCCCGAGCATGTGTAGAGAAAGAAGTTGAAAATATTTGTCCCTGCCACCTTTTCTTAATTTTAGAATTGTCCTTCCCCAGTAGATGTGTTTCTTGTAGAAACACAATCTTTGAGTGCATACCTTTCAACCTATGTATTACCTGTTTAACCTTTTCCAGTTTCTGTAAACCTCTACAATTCCAGGATGTAAATTTAAGCCTAACCTCATTTGACATAGTAATTCACACATGTATCAACTTCCATATAGAAAAATAACAATATTTCGCACCTGAGAGACAAAACAGATAACATGAACGCTAAACTTGAACTCTGCGTTCTACATATCCCCAAAACCCAAAGCCCAAATAGACGGGCCCCACCCCCCTGTACTCGCAACTTCTCGGTACAGCTGTTGACAATTCCACACGATGAGGATTCGTCCTGCTATACTAAATTCCCCCTGCTCCTCAACTTAAAATCCGCTGTCATTAATCAAACAAAAAAAATACTCACTTAGAGTAGTTATATTAAACCAAATCACTAGTAGCCTACTTTTATGTCTATAGCATTTTAAATTCTTCCCAACATATTAGATTACCTTATTCTCTCCCTTACCGACAAGCGCGCCAACTCAGCTCCATCGCCTGACCTCATTGTCCCATGTGACCTACAACCAAGAGGCTACAAGAAGTCCAGTCCAAGCGGAGAGGCAAAATAATAACGAGTCTTCTCTCAGTAGTCCACTTTCATGTAACGTTTTGATGTCTTCGCTCTGTTATTGTCTCCGCAACAGTCAATTTAGTAGGCCTATAAGGGAGAGAAAGAGGCAGTCCGTGCAGAATAAGTCCCAGAAGCCAAGCAGAAGAAAAATAAATAAATAAAGAAAAGTAAAAACACAGCGCGGGTATATCCTCCACGTAGGCTATATAATAGCTTTCTCATTGCTTTTGTAAGAGCCAATTTAGAAAAGGAAAAAAGAAAAAGATGCTATAGTTGCCCGCGCCAGGTTCATCCAGTGCGCTTGATCCCTTCGATAAACTTCTCCACTTCACTGGGGCTGCCAAATGTGCGCGTCTGGCCTCCATGTGTTACCAGTAGACGGGCAGGGAACAACATTCCATACCAGATCCCCATTTCTCGAAGTTTCAGTCGTACATTGTCGAACCTCTTCTGTTGTTTGTGCACTTCGACAGACAGGTCCGGATAGAACCGCACGGTTTGATCTTCATATAGGACTCATTTCTTTGCCCTAGCTGCGCTAACCATGAGCATCTTCTCTCTATAGCTCTGGAACAGCATTATCATCGTTCTCGGTGGCGCATTAGTGCCCTTTCCCACACCAATCCTGTGTGCTCTTTCCAGGTTCAACCTCCGCTCCATGCCTAGTGCTTCAGGTATCCACTTTTCGAGAAATGTGCATGCATCCGTCCCTTCTGCCTTCAATTTATCCGGTAGACCAATTAGCCTCAGGTTGCATCTTCTTGATCTAGACTCGAGGTCTTCCACTTTACCGCCCATATCCTTATTTTTTGCCTCAAGCGACTTTATTTTAGCTAGCAGAGATGCTACATCATCTTCGGTGGTGGAAATACGTACTTCAGCCTGGGTTACATGTTCTGTGCAGTCGCGTATTTCTTTATGCATACCCTCAATGGCAGTTAGTACGCCATCAAATCTTGTAGCTATGTCAGCTTTCATATCAGTGATAGCCGCTAGAATTGTTTCAGGCCAAGCACCTGCCTCGGCCCCCCGCACTTCAGCGCCATCTTCATCAGACTCTGACAACGGTTGATCTACAATTTCAATTGTCTTCTTTCCTTGTTTCGCCACCTGTTGAGTAGACTTTTTTTCGGATCCATCGATGTTGCAGCACCTTATCTGACTAGTGATTTGGTGTTTATAGCAGGAATGTAAGTTTGACCAGGATTTCAAAAGTATTTCAGCAGAGTCGAGAGGAGCACGTCTGTTCAGCACGTCGCCATAACCGGAAGTCCCTAATGTTGTCTTATTGTCTCGATAGCTAGTTAGCTAATGTAATACGTAACATGTGAGAATAATTTATTGAAATACACTTCATTTCTTTGCATGTATCATTAATTAACTGTCATGTAGCAGTGTTTGAACTAACCTCAGTCATGGGCTTGTTTTAAATAAATTATTTCACGGACCACCAAAGGGAAATCGCGACCGCCAAAATGACAATAATTTAGAAAACGTCAAATAAATTCATATCCAAATAAATTTAATTTTTTGGGTCCAATATGGTCTTTCGGCTAGCAGATGGCGATGTATATTGTACTAGTCGCATTCAAAATTTCAGTACTAGGAGATGAGTTGAAGAAGCCGAACCCTAACTGTATAGAAATGAGGCTCAGCTATTCTTTGGCAGAGTGCAACCTAAATCTTTGGGGCGACTCGGTAGAAAGACATAGCGTACGCAACGAGTTGGATGGAACACACTCCAATTTTGAATGAGGCTACCTTTGAAGCCCTAACTTCTGAAAAGGTAAAAGCTTTAATCCGATCCACGTTGGCGCCCCATACTATAGTGGTAGATGTATCGGTCCCAATTGCCGTATTTATGTTTGTCTTAAATTATAAACTAAGCTACAGCTTTAAGAAAACCCGCAGGATTGATACTGCAGTGCAATATATTGTATACAGGTGCAGCTCAAAAAACTTGAATATCGTGAAAAAGTTCAATATTTTTTGTCACTCATGTCAGAAAGTGAAACTCATATATTATATAGATTCATTACACATAGAGTGAAACATTTCAAGCCTTTATTTCTTGTAATTTTGATGATTAGGGCTTACAGGTAATGAAAACCCAAATTCAGTGTCTCAGAAAATTTCAAAAGATCAATAAAAAAGGATATTTTAAACAGAAATGTCAGCCTTCTGAAAAGTATGTTCATTTCTATGCACTCAATACTTGGTTGGGGCTCCTTTTGCATGAATTACTGCATCAATGCGGCATGGCATGGAGGCGATCAGCCTGTGGCACTGCTGAGGTGTAATGGAAGCCCAGGTTGCTTTGATAGCGGCCTTCAGGTCATATGCATTGTTGGGTCTGGTGTATTTTAGTGTATTTTACTATCATCATTACTCTTATCTACATGTAACACGCGTGATCAACAACATTGCAGAGAGGAGATTACCCCATTGTTTACTAATTTACTGTAACATCTGAATGTCCTATTTATAACCAGGCTTGTATCTTTGTAATTGTAACATAGAATGTTCATCTGCATTGTCATTGCATGGTCATTGTATCTTGTAGTTCAGTGTCCGGATGACGTCGTCCACAGATATAAGGCTGTTCTGAAGGAGTACCAGCGCACAAGAAGTGTGAGTTTGAGCTGTGAGAAACTGAAAGTGGACAGGAACACAATTGTGTTAACTTGTATAATTGCAGGGATTGCAATTGCGGCACAGGGGAATGACTTTGGGCCACTTCCAGTGTTTGATGAGGAAGACACCTTGAGCAATTATACCAAAATGTGCAAAGCCTTCTTGGAGAACTCAGGGTAAAAAAATTAAAGCTTAAGAAAACCTCAGAGCTCCTCCCCACTTCCTTCCAGAAGTGAAAACATGACAACATTAACAATTTACCTAAATTGGTGTAAGGGTTCTCTATGCCAGAGACACAGAGGAAATAGGTCCAGGTGCGACAGATAAGGAATCTTAAAGTGTTCTAATGAACACCACTGAAACGGACAATAAGCTTTGGTTCCCTAGCGTCAGGTGGAAGTGGCGGGGGAGTGGACTGTGTAGGTGATTGTGCAACTGGAGGTGGATCTGCCCTGAGAGAGAGAGTTCGGAGATTCTCCGACAGATCCCGCAGAGCAACTGACTGAAGACGTAGCTGCTCGTGTAGAGTTTGCTGAGAAATCATAAGGGTATAAACACTCTCTCCCTGGGCAGCAATGGCTGCCTCCTGAGTGACTAGGACCCTGTGAATATTAGGATCTATCGCTGGTACCTCCCCTATGGCTTCCATGTTCTGTAACGGTTCTCTATGCCAGAGACACACGGAGGAAATATTGGAGGTCCAGGTGCGACAGATAAGGAATCTTAAAGTCTTCTAATGAACACCACTGAAACGGACAATAATCCGTAGTGGAAAGGGAGAAAATAAGGAGAACACAATTAACCTCGCGATAAAAACGAGGAACTCGATATTTGAGCAAAACAAAATAAATAAGCTGTCACACTTATCTAACTCCCGTTTGTGGAGCAAACAAACAGACAGAAAAGAGAAACTCAAGACCCCTAAGACTTGGGTGAGAGCACTCGTAGGTATGAGTGTAAAACAAAGAAATGAAAAGCCTAAGCTCTGAGATAAGAGCTAAAAATTGTACTGCTAACAAGTCCCGCGTTGAGAAGCAAAGCAGTCGATAGCAGCACAACGTCCTATACCTTTTTACCAGCTCGAATGTTACGTGAAATAACATGGAAGTGACGAGAAACGGAGAAAGCGGGGTATAAATAGTGAGCGGAAATGCAGGACAGGTGAACTCACTAATTACTGAGACGAAAGCAAAACCCGTCGCGGAACACAGAAAAATCCGATAGATTACCGGTAAAAGACAAAAGGAATAAAGAAAGAAAGGCATGATCCATGACAATTGGTTCATAAGTTTTTAAGAAATGTTCAATATGTCAGGCAGTGATAGCATAGGTGCGTGGATAATTCCAGGAAGTACAGCATTTTCAGTTACTCTGTAAGGACCGTAATCACTGCTTAAAATTCAGTGAAGAACTGTTAGTTACTTAAAATTTTGCCTGTTAAATCTAATGTTACAAATTATCTGTAAATTGAGGAAAAATATTTTTGTTTTTAACATCATTTTTAAATGCAAGCAGTTCACTATCTAGTGTCTTTTCCCACATATTTCACATGTGGAATTGGGCTCTGTTTTGTTATTCCCCAATAAATGGTTTCCATTTATCTAGAACTAAAAACGGCTTAATTGTGTGGTCCTGTTTCATTTTTGCTGCCTAGTAAATCTGATTATTTTACTAAATCATATCTGGGAACATACTTGTTGGGTTGTCAATATTGCATTGAAAGATGACAGATTCAGAAAGAACCTGGTAAGGACATGGGTTTTGTGATGTTTTACCTAGTAAACGTATGGAACATACTTGGTAAAAGTTTGCCTTTATTGATTGGAAAGGAAATAAACAATCTTATGGAGGATGTAGTAAGAACCCAGTAAAACCATGGAATTAAACATTGCTTCCTTTTACAGTTTCAGTTGACTTACTCAGTAAATGAGAAAGCACTTCTTAATAATACAGTGGTAATTACTATCACATTAGGGATCTGAGAAGTATTATGTAATTTTATCGCCAAATGTGATAAATAGTAGCCTTCACAGCCACATGCGCAATTCAGCTGAGAGGAATGTCGCCATACCAAACAAGACACATATTCCAAAAAAAAACATATTTATAAGAATTAACCAAGTAATTAAAATGAGTAATTCCATGGTCCTTTGAAACTTGTTGCCAAGTAAATATTGCAACACTTTTGAAAAACTATTTAATAGTCTCTAGCATTTAATAGCAGGTGTAAGAAACCGTTAAAAATGGCGGTAACAGTGAACAATTACTATGAAAGTAATGCCATAATTCAAATAATGTGCATTAATAGACCATTAACAACCTAAATATTTCATAACAGTTTAATTGATTGGTAATAAAGGAGGTGTTTCCAAGAAAGTATTGTCTAATTTCCTAGGAAGAACACAAGTATACTCAGGCTATAAGCAATCGAAGAATTTGATAACTACAAGCTTGAATTTATGGGTAATAGTGAAGGATTTTCTGAGTATTTCAGTTGTAGTTTCTTTGTTTTTACCTATTTTTACTTGTGGTAATTACCGAATAATTAGCCATTTTTAACATGAATTTACCTGGTAAATATCTATTATTCGTCTATTTTTACCTGTGGTAATTACCCAATATTTTCACGATAAATTTACCTGGTAAATACTGGGTACTTACCTATTTTTTACAAGTGGAAATTACCCAATGAGTTGCTATTTTTACCATGAATCTACCTGGTAAATACCTATTATTTACCTATTTTTACCATGAATTTACCTGGTAAATACTGGGTACTTACCTATTTTTTACTAGTGGAAATTACCCAATAAGTTTTGACTTATTTGAGGAGGCAATAGCCTGAGCGGGAGGTGTGAAACTGTGAGGGATTGCATACCCTCCATCAACTTGTGGAAATAACCCTCTTGAACCCTCATTTGGGGCTCAGCTGACTAACTTGATTAGCCAGCAACTGCTGATTGGCCTCAATACCCCTGAGGTATTTGTCAGATCTTTTATCCCCTGATTGATCTCCCTGCAACCTTGCTGAATCATCCATGATTGGCTTGATTGTTCTGTAATGGGGTTCTTAATTGTTCGGAGATTCAAACACAAAGGTGGGAGGAATCTGAACAAGTCAGCTCACAAGACGTGAGGACCAATAATTAAGGGAGAGAAAATAATAAAGAAAGAAAGAAAAAACAGGAACGTAATTCCTTAAGGCTAAACAGCCAAAACGAAAATAAACCCACAAAAACGGGCAAACTAGAAAACTAGTAAATAACAACTAAATCTCCCAAACCCAAATAATGAGTAAACAAAAGAACACCCTCGGCTGCCTTAGCTCAGAGCCGGAGAAGTGTAAAACCAAAATGAAAGTAAAAAGAAAAACAGTTTCCGAGAAAACAGCAAAGTGCTAAATAGAAATACCAGGAGGAAAAACAAATCCTATACCCGATTAAGTAGCTAACTAGCAAGTCCCCCCTGAACATACACAATGTTTAATATCAGGAGGTCACTAGTAACCTGGCTATACCTGGCTCGAATGCAATGTTTTTTGTTTTTTTTACAAATCTTTTTATTGCAAACAAGTCATAATCCAGACAACGACAAGAAGTAAGAACAGTAATAATCAATACAAAACAGTACAGGTGCATACCAATTAGAAAATGAAGACAATGGGGAATAAAAATAATGAGTGCATCATTTCAAAGGACCTCATTGAAAATAAAATAAAAAGATGTTATGCTCCATATTCACTTCAGGGTCCGTAGAGAGTCCTTGTTTACGGTTTTGTTTTTTGTTTTTTGTTTTTTTTAACCCCCCACCCCCCACCCACAGTAGATGGTGGATACCCGACCCCCCAACGGGTCGGGCCGGGCTCGGACTAAACTTTTAAAATGATGTTCGGGCTCGGGTCGGGCTCGGTCACGGCGGCCGAACAACTAGCGAACATTTTACTTTTGAACTACAGTAAAACCTTGACATACGAGTGCACTAACTTACGAGTATTCCGAGTTACGAGCCGTTGCTCGGACAATTTCTTGCTTCACCTTACGAGCCTAGACCCGAGTTACGAGCCGAGCAAGCGGAGCATTTCCGAAAAATTCTGAAGGGAAGGAAGAAACAAACCACCATGGATAGGTTTTTATCGAAACGCCCTGCAGATCAGTCAGAAAAGCGTGACGAAAAAGCCAAAAATCAATGAAAAAGATGCAAACGTCACTGATGAAGATTAAGTGTAAGTGAAGAATAATAATGTAGCAATTAAGTTTAGAACCAGTTTATTTCTTTATATTCTATTTTATTATCTTTGTATTATGTTTTGTATTAATTTATTATTTATAAATACATTTCTCATTTTTATAACTACGTAACAAAGAAATTAGGGTGTTTTTTCGGGGGCTGGAACGGATTAATGGGGAAAATTGATTTGATATACGAGTAAACCGAGTTACGAGCTCGGTCACGGAACGAATTAAACTTGTATGTCAAGGTATTACTGTACTAATTAGGATGGGTTAGCTTACTTCACATGGTGCTTCAAGTTGTTTTCGGTGAAAATATAGTGTGAAATAAATAAAAATGATACCGAATATTGTGTGTGTGTCTGTTATCTACCAATAAAACAATGCCTTTTGACGGTCATTTAGGTGCCCAGTGACCACTAAACAGAAGCTGTAACCATGGTAACAACAACTGCGTGACAGGGAAACACTATGTCAGCGCTTCAGTGCCTTACATTAACTGCGTCGGGCTCGGGTCGGGTTCGGACATAAAAAGCAGAATTCCTGTCGGGTTCGGGTCGGGCTCGGTTACTACTATCTCGGGCTCGGTCGGGTTCGGACAGAAATATGCGGCCCGATCCGCACTCTAACCCACAGGTATGGTTGGGCCACAAATAATAAAATAACTGAATAAGTCAGATGAAATCATAAGTTAAAAAAAGAAGAAAAAAAAGGGAAGGTTTCGGTAAGAGGGAAAAGGAAATATAGTGGAGCAGTCTAGGGCAAAAGACAAAGGGTCATGGCGGAAGAGCAGTAATATGAATGGTCACTTTTATTTTATTTTATTTTTTTCCCTTCAGAGAGCTACCTGCGACTCAGCGTCAGAAGTGATAGGGAGTTCTTTGATAAGGCCTAATAGTGTGTCCCAGGTAGTACGGAAGGATTTCAGAGATCCTTTTAATGAGAATCTTAACTTCTCCATCTGAAGGCATTGCAAGACATCTCGTATCCACTGATCATGTGTTGGTGGGGAAACATGTATCCATTTGAAGAGAATAGAGCGTCTAGCTAGTAGAGTGGTGAAGGCAATGACACGGCGTATAGTAGTGGGCATATTCTCAGATGGTGGAAGGCCGAATAGTGCAGTCATAGGATTAGGGTCTATCTTTGTGTTAAAGGCCTGTTCAATGGTTCCAAATATGTCAGACCAAAATTTGTCCAGCCTTGGGCAAGTCCAGAACATGTGGAGATGATCAGCTGGGGATTGATTGCATCTGTTACAGGCATCACTCCGATCTGGGAATATTTTAGCCAGCTTAGCATTGGTAAAGTGAGCTCTGTGGAGCACCTTGCACTGGAGTAGGCCATGTCTAGCACAGATACATGATGTATGGACTAGGTTGAGAACGTCACTCCATTGATCATCGGAAATGTTGCTACCTAGATCACGCTCCCAGAGCTCCTTAAGAGGTACCATAAGGTCCGAACTCAGGGAACCAATCTGGCCATAGAGAACTGAAACCAAGCGCTTTTGATCAGGATCGAGTGTGAGAAATTTATCAATTAGTGATTCGGTGGGGCGGTTAGGAAAATGGGGAAATTGCTTTTGGATGAAGTGCCTGACTTGGAAAAAACGGAAGAGATGACTGTTGGGCAGGTTGAATTTGACTGACAGGGACTCAAAGGATGAAAAGACTCCATCCTCGTAAAGGTCATTAAGCGTCGCGAGACCATTGTTCGACCAAACACGGAAGGCCGGGTCAGTACACGATGGGGAGAATAGGTGATTGTTTGAAATTGGGGCGTGAACCGAAGCTCTATGTAACCCGTGCTGTTTCCTGAATTGGAGCCAAATGCTTATGGTGCTAGTAACAATTGGGTTACTCAAATTTTTATGGGTCGCTACAGGGAGCTGAGAGCAGATTATAGAGTGTCAAGAAGCAGAAGTTGACAACTCGATATGCACCCAAGGTGGGCAGGGGTCTGAAAGTTTACAGTTAGCCCAATAGAGGAGTTTGTTAATGTTAGAGGTCCAGAAATAGTGGCGAAAGTTGGGGAGCGCTCTGATTTAGGGAGTTGGAGACACAACCTTCTAATACGCGCAGGTTTGTTGTTCAAGATCAGTGAAAAAAGATTTATTGATGCACACTGGGATGTGTTGGAAAAGGTAAAGAAACTTTGGCAGGATGACCATCTTTATAAGGTTGACACGACCCGCAAGAGACAGGGGAAGGTAGGCCCACCTAGACATATCAGCTTTGCATTTATCTAGTAGTGGCTGAAAGTTTTTAGGGAACAGGTCTTTAAAAGAGCTTGCAACAAACACCCCCAGGTATATGAACCCCTCCACAGCCCTTTTAAAGGGGAATATGGATTGGGGAAGTGCCTTTGCCATTTTATTTACAAAAAATACTTTGCTCTTTTGAATGTTTAGTTTGTAACCTGATACATGGCCAAATTAATCTAAAATCGACAGTATGGGGGGGAGAGAGGATAAGGGGTTCGAGATCATAAGAAGAAGGTCATCAGCGTATAGTTTATGAACCATGCCATGACACGTAATGCCCTCAAACCTATCATGGCTTCTGAGCCAGATAGCGAGAGGTTCAATGGCTATATTGAACAACAGCGGCGAAAGAGGACAGCCCTGGCGCGTACCACGTTGGAGAGAGAAAGGGGGAGATCAAATGCCATTAGTGTGTACAGAGGCAGATGGAGAGGCATATAGGAGTTTAATCCAGGAAATAAATTGGGAATCAAAACCAAATTTATCAAGAATAAAAAATAGGTAACCCCACTCAACCCTATCGAAGGCCTTCTCTGCGTCAAGTGTCACTATGACTTCGGGGGTGTTAGAGGAAGGAGAGAAAATTATATTGAGCAACCTCCTTGTGTTAAAAAAAGAGTGTCTCCCCACCATAAAGCCCGTTTGGTCCAGCAAAATTATATCTGGCAGTACACGTTGGAGGCGGATAGCCAGTATTTTGTCCAGTATCTTAAAGTCCACAATTAACAGTGAGATTGGTCTGTACCTACCACATGAAGTAGGATCTTTGTCTTTCTTGAGAAGCAAGGAGATAGACGCAATGGACAAAGTTTCCGGCAATCGGCCTGTCTGGAGAGAGTCATTGTACATTCTAGCCAAAATCGGGGCTAACTTGGAAGAATATGCCTTGTAAAATTCGACTGTATAGCCGTCGGGCCCAGGAGACTTCCCACTTTGCATTGATTTTATTGCATCATGTATCTCAAGGGTGGAGGGTGGGCTGCCCAATTCGCTAGCGATGTTCTCGTTGATTTTGGGGTATGTTAAGGAGTCAAGAGGATTGGGGGTCATGGCGGGGATCGGGGGACATTCTGAAGTGTAGAGATTGGTGTAAAATTCCAAGAAAGACCTGTTAATATCAGCTGGGTTAGAAGTAAGGTTGCCATCGGACAATCTAATTTGGGGAATCAATCTGGACACACTGGCCGCACGAGCTTGTTGAGCTAGGAGTCTACCAGCTTTGTCGCCCTGCTCAAAGTAACGCTGCCTACACTGTCTCAGTTGTCTCTCAACAATGCCTGTCATCAGAAGATCATGTTCTGAATGTAGCAGGAGGCGTTTTTTATAGAGAGAAGGAGAGGGAGAGGAGGAGTATGTTTCATCGAGTAAGCGAAGCTCATCACAGATTTCTGAAAGCCTAGCCTTTTCATCTTTTCTCTTACGTGCAGTGTACGAAATGACCTGTCCCCGCACAGTGGCCGTAAGAGCCTCCCAAAGAATACCGCTACGAACGTAGGAAGTGTCATTAATTTCAATGTAGGAATAAATCTGAGTCGAAATATAGTCTCTAAATTCACTGTCTGACAGCAGGGGAGAACTGAATTTCCATAATGGAGGGGGGGACATACCAAGAGGGAAATTAACGTCAACCGAGGTGGGAGAATGATCTGAGATGGCTATAGGATGGTATTCGCATGAATTGACCAGATGAATCAAATTGTTATCGAGTAAAAATAAATCAATTCGTGAAAAAGTGTGGTGCCTGTGCGAGAAGAAGGAAAAGGCTCTACTTTGTTGGTTAATAAATCTCCAGTCTGAGAGTCCTAATTGTGATGCATTGTGCAGTACTACCTTGGCCGAATTGGAGAGAGTAGATTGTGTGAGCGATGACCTGTCGAGACTCACGTTCTGGACCAAATTCCAGTCCCCAGCCATAATAATACGATGGTTGTCGGCGTTGGGAATTCGAGCAAAGAGGTTCACAAAGAAATTATCATCATCCCAGTTGGGAGCGTAGATAGAAGCTAGTATTACTGGTGTGTTCTGTAGCATGCCCGAAACTATGACATAACGACCATTAGGATCTGATATTGAATTTGTCAATTCAAATCTGACATTCTTGTGAATAATAATTGCTGCCACTCTGGCTTTGTGGGAGAATTTTGAGTGGAACAAGTGGCTCATCCATGCCCTCTTAATACGAAGGGTATCAGAAGATTTAAGATGAGTTTCCTGTAGGAATATGATATCTCCATTAAGATGTTGCAGCCGTGTCATTACCTTACCAATTTTAATAGCGTTGTTCATGCCCTTAGTATTCCAGGAAATCAGGCGCACTCCTCTACCTGTCGTTGTCATGGCAGAAACCATCTAGGAAGTTCCTCGAAGACAAATTGACCTGGAAAAACACTGTTTTGCATACACAGGAGAAAGAGAAGAGAGGACGACGAAAAATGCTAATAGTAATGACAATAACAAAAAATAAAAGAAAAACCCATGTGGCCATACCTAGAGCTAAACCCAAAATACACAACATAATCAAGCACTCTGGCTCAGATCTATGTAATTACACTAACGCTTGTAATTACACTAACACTAGTCTTCCGGGGTCCTATTCCCTATCTAAACAGTAAACCACCCCCATATTATCCCATACAGAACAAGTGGATGGGTAAGTGAACAGGAAATTGTCAAATATTATGCAGATAAATCTATGCCAATGCCAAACCATAGAGAACAGAGAGTAAAACACACATACAATTTAGTGCAGTAAAATCAGCATGAACAGCTGGTCCAACAAGTAAATACAATGTATTTTATCCATTCAGATACCCTAAATGAGACATAATAGGAAATAAAATAAAGTGCAAAAGAAAGTCTCTGAATGGTAAAGGCACAAGTGGACAAGAAAATAATCTAGAGCAGTAATCTAGTTGCTCCCTCTAGAGGCAAAAGCGATACTCTGCGGACAACATGTCACGTGACCTGTCAACAGGCATTCATAACGGCAAGGAACAAAAAAGGAAAATATAAGAAGTCAATGAAAACAGGCCAAGAAAATAACTACTAGCCGTGAACAAACACACATGTCTGTCTGCGTGTTAACACCATAATTAAAACCCATGTGAACTAATAGGTCAGACAAGTTACTGAAGTAGCCACGGCGGGCTAGTAAGCTGGGCTAACGTTACCAAGCTACAGTATTATGCTAATGTTACCACAGCAGTCAGACGGAGGAGGATGCATGAGAGCCGATACCAGAACAGTTAGCTGCAATAAAATCCTTCGCCTCAGAAACAGAGGAAAGTCTCTTCCTGGCTCCATCCTTCAGTGTGATGTTAAGCCTCGCAGGGAAAAGCAGTGCTGGCTTAAAGCCCCGTTGGTAAAGTTCAGACATCACCTCTTGGTATTCCCTGCGCTGCTCCACTATTTCAGAAGGATAATCCTCGTAGATTGCAATGGGGGTCCCATGGTACTGAAGCTTGCCTCTCTTAGCTCTGGCCTCATGGATGATCTTATCTTTCTGCTGGAATCTGTGGAGCCTGATGACCACGGGTCTCGGTCTCTGACCCGGTCCTGGCTTGTTGGAGAGTGTACGGTGTGCTCTGTCGCACTCCGGTGGTGACTCAAGAACGCCGTCACCAAGGACCTCAGACAGAAGCTCAGAGAAGAAGATGGAGGGGTGAGGCCCTTCGATGGACTCAGGTAGGCTAATGATCCTGATATTGTTACGGCGGCTGCGAGACTCGAGGTCCGTGAGCTTAGCTTGTAGCTTGGTATTATTCTCAGCTAGCTTTGCACACATCGATTCCAAACTTTGTATGCGTCCGTCTTGTTCGTTAGCGTTGGATTCAAGCGAATTAATTGAGTGGGTATGGTCGGAGACTGTGGTTTGAATGCAGTCTAGTTTGGCTTCGAGCGTAGATATAGTAGCCTTGAAATCCGCAGAGATAGCATTCCGGTGTTCTTCCAGTTGGCTAGCCAAGATCGCCATGTTGAAGTCACTACCAGTTGCCGCTGCGAGGTCGCCCCTGGCAGACTGCTCCTTCTTGCCCGATTTCGGTTGGTTGGAAGCCATAATCCAGCACCAAAGTGTTCAGAGTGGAATAATTATCTACTTGGCGATGGCTAATGGCAAAACTATGGGGATTTGAAATAGTAAATGGATAAAAGTCACGGGAGCTAGACTCGACACTGCCTACTCCATTTTACCCCACCGGAAGTCCCCTCGAATGCAATGTTGTAAGACAATCAAGCACCGGAGAAGCGGAAGTGAGAAACTTAAGAACCCTGTAGGTAGAAGCACAGGTGAAAACAATAATGAGGATGTAAACCACGAAACGGAACGTGGAAAAAATCTGATTGATTCACAATCGGGAAAGAGAGCCGCAAAATAAAGGAAAACAAAACAGCCACGAACCACTACAGCCTAGCTGTAGTACCAGGGCCAACAAAAGTGTGCTGCTTGTCCCTCTTCCACAGTCTACAAAGAAATGATACTCTGGCAGAAGTAAAGAAAAATTATCTGAGGTCCATCTGAGGTCCATGTTAAAATACATGCCTGCCATAGACAGGTGATACGTCCCAATACTCAAAAAATGCACCCTCCTTTCCTCCACTACCATCTCCTCTCCTCCGTGCCCCGGTAACCGATCTTTGTCTCTTAATCTAATGTTGCTGATTAAGCTACATATTAATTACAAATTGATTAATGTCTCGACGCAAACCGCAATGTCAGGTACTGACATATTGTATACTGTACATGCAACTACTTGTACTCAGAATGTTCAGGCAGTTTTGCATACTTCCGCGTAGGAGACAAGTGGTAGCAGGGGAGTGGAGGAAAGGAGTCGAGGAGTGACTAATATTGGGACGCAACCAGGGAGTATGACATGGTAATTAAAAATTTTAGATTAAATCAGCTACTGCCTGGTCAGCTGAGACATGTTTTGGGGCAAGGCTTTGACCACACACACATTGGGACTATGTTTAAATTAGAATAACGTTCGAGCACCTATTACCGACCGGTGGGAGGGGGGGACCTATTACCGACCATCTCAGGCGCCAACGTATTTATTTCATTTATTCGCGAGGATTGAACACCGTGACCAATTAAAGATATGTCCTGTAAAAATACACATAATAACCTGTCTAACTGACAGTTTGCAACTTAATATATATATATATTTAGTTATATTAATACGACCTCTTTTACAACGCTAACTTTTATACTTCAAGCAAGCTTCGAATTCCTTAATCGCGACGATTAAATGCAACTGTCCTGATATCGCTTTATGGTTTCTAACTTAGCTTTCCAACGGATATTTAGCCCGAAACCACTTGGCTAATAGCATTGAATATGTACGGATTGTTAGAAATGCTTATAAGGACCACCCTTTCTGATATTAACTTTAAATACACAAAGAAATGTGCCTCCGAAAATGAGTATCTCAGCGGACGGCACAGAAAGCTGTTCAGACAGTGCACGATGGCTAGAATTGTGGACAGTGACATTCCGTTTTTGACTCGCTTATGAATGTTTCTCACTCATTAAATTAAATGGGCTATCTATTCTATTAATTTCATTATTGAATTTGAGATAATGCATAGATATTTACTTAGTTCCTTATCTTATATTTAAATTATCAGTGACATGCTGATGTTGGATTTACAAGACTAAAGTTAATGTTGTGATATGAGTCTGCTCAAAAAAAAGATGTTGTGCCATGTGAAATCATTCGTGAAACAATACAGACACAATACATATAATTAGGCAGCATATAATTAATTAATATGTACTTTAATGCTCAGATCTATTTGATGGATAATAATAAGATATAATTAAGATATTAGTGTTAGTAGATTCACATTTTTATTCTTTGCAATCAATAATGTAGGAATCCTCAAGTTTGCTTTTTTTCACAAATTTAAAGTAAACTTCATTTCAACGTATAATTTAGCCATTCTCATGGAACACATTGATAAGATTATTGTAATAATGGAGTAAAGAGTGCAGAAATTTACAGATGAACAAGGCCAAAAAGAGATGTCTGTGGAGGGAGGAGGCAATGCTGAGGGCAATACAAGCATGAAGTAGGGTATTACCATGAGGCAGGCAGTCAGGCTGCAAGTAGGGGATGACCATGTGGCAGGCAGTACAAGCATGAAGTAGGGGATGACCATGTGGCAGGCAGTCAGGCTGTACAAAGTAGCAAACAACATTAGCAACAAGAGGGAGAGTCAGGTGTGCCAGGGAGAGAAACATTGTTCTTTACTTTAACATGCTGAAAGCCATGGTCGAGGAGAATGTCCTAATAGAGAAACCCAGATAAATCTACAACTGTGATGAGTCAGGGTTTCAGATGGGAAAACGTCACTGCAAGGTGCTGGTCAGCAAGGGGTGCAAATATCCCTACCTTCAAGCACCCGCCACCAGGCACCACATCACAGTGCTGGCATGACATTGGACATTCACCTCTCCTGACAAGAATTTTTTCTCTCATCTCATCACCAGTCCATCTGCCCAATCTTTAGCCCCTAGCCACACGTGCTCTATGACTTCCCAAGTCCAGCTGACTGCCTCCATTGTCACCCTCCTGCTAGCAGCAAAAGGTAATAAAAGTGTTTGATCTGTATCATAAATGAGGCATAAGTTAGTAATATGCATCATGGCAAATGTATTTTCTGATTTTACTTTGTAGCACATATAACTGCACATCTCTCCACAGCCCCTCTTTTCTCCACCACTCCATTGTTAATCTCATTCATTTATTACATTGCGTTAGCCTCATAGCATAATTGCCGAAGTCATATTTTTGCCAAATTGAGATATCTGTCTAACTCTACTCTCCTAACACTGCAGATTCACTGTACATTATTGCCCATGTCATCAGCCTATCAGAATGCTTGTTACATTCCAAAATCACTATCTGCCTAAGTCATCTATTTGACCAAAAATATGGATACAAAATATCTTCACTTTTGTTTGTTATGCAATCGTTGTTGTGTCAAGTTGTTTTTGCAAACTTGTTCACACATCTGGTCGAACTTACTATTACAGTATAAATAAAAAGTTAATACGCGTTTGCTGAAAAATGCTGGCAATTATGCTATAAGGCTAACGATTGTTTATCTCTTATGTGCTATTGTGTACAATCAAAAAAAGTAGAAAGCTTAGCTCAGTGAGTTCATGCATCCTTTCTTTGTTTTTTTCCTTCAATAACAGAGGCCCAACTCATGTTTCGAGACAAATCGCTCTTCCTCAGGCAGCATTAATTATGCTGCCTGAGGAAGAGAGGCTGGTTTCTAAACGTGTCGCCAGTACATAGACAGCAGTGCAGATAGCCTTCCTTGCACAATGGCAAGATATATACATTTTGTGCATTGAAGAGCCCTAAATAAATATTTTTTTAGCACCTAAGTGGTTTCACAACTTTTTTGTTGTTGTCGTTTTACAAATTAAGTACTGAAAATAATTAATATTTCCCTTTCTTTTCTCTATAGATGGCACATCATCATGAGACATTTGAGGGAAGGCCTCAGCCTATGCTCTGCATGTGGTGAGGTGGAACCTTCCAAAGAAGAAGACATGGTGGTATTATGTGTTTCCTGTGAATCCCGCGAGCAGTGGTTCTCATGTCTTGAAGTTGAGTGAGGAGGATGGCCAATTCTTATGTTTTAACTGCCCTGAGAACTTTTTAAACATCATATACTGTTGTTTAATAACTTTTAGATTTCACATTTCTATATTTAAACACATTTTATATTGATTCATTTGTTTAAGTAAAATTTCACAAAAAAGTCAAACATTCAATTTTATGAAGTACAATTATTCTTTTCTATGTACTTTGGTGGAAGTATAAATTTTTTCATGTGACAAATGTTCCAGCAAATAACTACATTGTAATGATCATGCAACCATCATCACAATGACAAAATGTGATTTATAATAAATGATGCCAATGGTGTACGTTTGTTCTGATAACTAAATTTAATTAGGGGGGGTGGGTGTTTAGAAGAAATAACTGACTGGATGTATTTACAAATAGGAGATTTGTCACGCCTTTTTGCTGTCCAGTTAAGTAGTGTGCACAAGGCATGGTTTGTATTTAATGTCACAAAATATACTATTCAGAGGAATAAAGGGCATAGCTGTGTAAGTATTGCTGGTATATTTTTGTAAACGGTCCCCTCTTCTGGTGAAATTTGCAATGCAGGACATAACACCATGTAGCCTTGGAAGGTTTTATCTATTCTCCTGAAATGAAATGTAGCCTACAGATTTTCCACGAACAAAAACAACACTGAAAAGCAAATTTGAAAAGAAAATATAAAACATGATTTAATCTAGCCTACTTAAATATGATATTTAACTATTAAAAATAAACACAGATAATCTCTATACTTAAGTTTAATCGCATTAAAACAAGAAGAAATACAATTTTCAACTTAAAATATGTCACAAAACCTCCAATCACGATGATAGGACGTGATTTTGTTTAACTTTTATATTAATGGTAAACAAATGAATGCACCTAAAGGACACGTTTTTTAACAAAACATTTTGAATTAATGCAAGATATGTATTATGTGTCATCATTTATAAAATAGGAGACATTTTTCTTGTTCTAAAGGTGAGTGTAGGAATGCTGCGTTTTTGTAGAAAGGCGCTTCTACAACTTGATCTAAAACAACGTCCCATTCATCATGCTACCTACCATGCTACCTGTCTATCATTATAATGCTGAAATGCAATTATGTTTCAATGTATTTTTAACATGTATATAAATTGTTCAACCCATTTAAGGTGTTTGATAAGAAACAATAGGCCACAGAGTGTTGTCATGAGGAATTTTTGTCATGTACTGTAGTCAGCTTACAGTGTTTCCACAAAGCACAGGTGAAGATGTTGTCTTACAAAATAAATTGACGAGTACATGGGATCATTGACGTATTTTTGAGAAGATAAAATACCATAGAATTGAATGCATGCTCACTTTATGGCTTATAGTGGCTCCACTTGCAGAAAATTAGAGAAAAATAAAGACCACGGTATTAATCGTGAGGGGTGGTCGGTAATAGGCCCCCCCCCCCCCAGCTAATGCTACGGTGGGCAGACGTCCTGCATATTTGCCATTAAATAAAGAAAACAGAAGAAGTGCTGAAGAAAATAGCCTTCGCAGGATAACAAGGACATATTTTTCTACAGAACTAGGTACAGGGTGGTACCGATATGTATCTCACTTTTACTTAGATTGTGATTATGTTTACGCTTTGCTGTTTTTTCCGCGAAAGTGGTCGGTAATAGGTGCTCGAACGCGATGCCTCAAATTAAAGCTGACAGTCTGCACTTCAACCGCATTGTCATTGTATCCTTTCAAACTCAAGAGTACAGAACCAAAATAACAAGAAATGTGTCACTGTCCAATGAATTAGGGTGCTCACTGTATGTATGTATGTATGTATGTACAGGTGCAGCTCAAAAATTTGAATATCGTGAAAAAGTTCAATATTTTTTGTTACTCATGTCAGAAAGTGAAACTCATATATTATATAGATTCATTACACATAGAGTGAAATATTTCAAGCCTTTATTTCTTGTAATTTTGATGATTATGGCTTACAGCTAATGAAAACCCAAATTCAGTGTCTCAGAAAATTAGAATATTACATAAGATCAATAAAAAAGGATATTTTAAACAGAAATGTCAGCCTTCTGAAAAGTATGTTAATTTCTATGCACTCAATACTTGGTTGGGGCTCCTTTTGCATGAATTACTGCATCAATGCGGCGTGGCATGGAGGCGATCAGCCTGTGGCACTGCTGAGGTGTAATGGAAGCCCAGGTTGCTTTTATAGCGGCCTTCAGGTCGTCTGCATTGTTGGGTCTGGTGTCTCTCATCTTCCTCTTGACAATACCCCATAGATTCTCTATGGGTTTCAGGTCAGGCGAGTTTGCTGACCAATCAAGCACAGTAATACCATGGTCATTGAACCAGCTTTTGGTACTTTTGGCAGTGTGGGCAGGTGCCAGGTCCTGCTGGAAAATGAAATCAGCATCTCCATAAAGCTTGTCAGCAGAAGGAAGCATGAAGTGTTCTAAAATTTCCTGGTAGATGGCTGCGTTGACTGTGGACTTCAGAAAACACAGTGGACCAACACCAGCAGATGACATAGCACCCCAAATCATCACTGATTATGGAAATTTCACACTGGACTTCAAGCAACATGGATTCTGTGCCTCTCCACTCTTCCTCCAGACTCTGGGACCTTGATTTCCAAATGAAATGCAAAATTTACTTTCATCTGAAAAGAGGACTTTGGACCACTGAGCAACAGTCCAGTTCTTTTTCTCCTTAGCCCAGGTAAGACGCTTCTGACGTTGTCTCTGGTTCAGGAGTGGCTTGACACGAGGAATGCGACATTTGTAGCCCATGTCCTGGATTCGTCTGTGCGTGGTGGCTCTTGATGCACTGACTCCAGCCTCAGTCCACTCCTTGTGAAGCTCCCCCAAATTCTTGAATGGATTTTGCTTGACAATCCTCTCAAGGCTGCGGTTATCCCTGTTGCTTGTGCACCTTTTCCTACCACACTTTTTCCTTCCACTCAAATTTCTATGAATATGCTTGGATACAGCACTCTGTGAACAACCAGCCTCTTTAGCAATGACCTTTTGTGGCTTACCCTCCTTGTGGAGGGTGTCAATGACTGTCTTCTGGACATCTGTCAAGTCAGCAGTCTTCCCCATGATTGCGTAGCCTACTGAACCAGACTGAGATACCATTTAAAGGCTCAGGAAACCTTTGCAGGTGTTTTGAGGTAATTAGCTGATTAGAGTGTGACACCATGAGTTTCCAATATTGAACTTTTTCACAATATTCTAATTTTCTGAGACACTGAATTTGGGTTCTCATTAGCCATAATCATCAAAATTACAAGAAATAAAGGCTTGAAATATTTCACTCTATGTGTAATGAATCTATATAATATATGAGTTTCACTTTCTGAAATGAGTGATAAAAAATATTGAACTTTTTCACAATATTCTAATTTTTTGAGCTGCACCTGTATGTATGCAAGAGTAGAATGTATGTATGTGAGAGGAAGTATAGTTGAAATGGAAGGTACTTACATGACACGGAAAGATTGTGATTGGCTGGTACCATAGATATACCTATTACAAACAGATCCTCAGTTGCCCTATTAAAATCTGCATGGCCGCGATCTGCGTATAAACAAACTGTACTGTCAGAATGTATAGAGAGTATATATGTATGTGAGAGAGTATATATGTATGTGAGAGAGAGTATATATCTATGTGAGAGTGAGTATGAATTATGGCCTAAACGGCCCCTCATAGTCTATGGTGTGCCTGTGTGTGTGTGCATGTAACCAAGCTAATTGTCCGGTATGGGACTTTTTACAGTTTTTCTCAAGCAGTTAGACACTAAAATTGGTTCTATGGGCAAAACATCCCAAACCATTACATCAGCTATCAAAAGAAAAAATAATTTCCCAAAACACTATTCACCTGTTTTCACATAAATTGCAGATTTGTAAAACCTTTTTTGCAAACATGTTTCTTCAGAAAGCACAAGTAATCTCACGTTTTCATCTAGAAAGCAGTGCCATTCAAAATAGAAAACTCCACTCATTACAACTCAACACAATTAACCCATAGTCAAGGTGCAAACACTAGCACGCTAAATTGTTCAATCAACAATCAGAATTTTGTGATGAATAAAAAGGTCTACAGCTGAGGAGTTTCTCAGCATGGTGGTGTATGACCAAAATCCTTTTGAGTGGGAAAACCTTCTCCAAGCTATGGGGCAGGCTTGTGGGGAGATAGCTTTAGTTTCCTGCCAGGGTTGGATTAGGTAACCAGGGGTATTTCCCCCACTGCCTGGTCAGGGAAAACCTCTGGCCTGACCTCGCCCAAAGACAGGATGCTGAGACAGTGTAAATGACCTTTCTTCAACAAGAATTGCATTTTTTTAATATCCCTTATTTTAGTTGAATTGTTTGGAATTATTTATTATTTACTTTCATTTTATTTTTACTTGTTTCCTCAACGTTTCTTGACTGAAGGAACATACAAATACAGTTTTGCGAATATTGATATTGTGTAGTACTGTTTTACTGTACCACTTTAAATAATTTATGTTGATTATGGTAGCATGCTGTTGCACAATGTATACAGGTTATGAAAAGGCATGTGGTTATTGATTCTTTAACAGCTTTTATAGTCGTGTTTTTCATTTGTCTCACCAGCTTGTAATGGACATTCAGTAGTGTCTATAGATTTGACTTTTGTGTGCCATCTGAAGTCAAAGTTTAATTTAGATGGAAGATGTTTTTGAGCATGGCCGTGTCTAGGGGGGGCAATACCCCCCCCCCCCCCCAAATGCTCCGCCTGCCCCCCCAAAGCCAAATCCATACAAAAATAAAATCTGACAATATGAAGTTGGCGCCCATAGCGCCGTCAGCAGGTTATTAGAGCTACAGACAATTCGGCCAATCATAAAAAGGCCACATCAAAATAATATATTTTTCTAATATCTGATTAGTTGGTTTGGCAATATAAAACATGGAGAAGCAGCGAGAGAGAGAGGTCAGTTTCTTTGATCAATCTATGCTGTCTCTTCTTGATAACTAACTGTTACGCATTGCTTAGGATATCATATAATATTCGCTAGACTAGCTTACTCAGTGAGTTGAGGATAGTGGCGAGAGTCTCCATCTGGGAGTTTAGATTTTAAATTGATTACATGCTGCATCTAACCTATTTGTTATAGCTGTGATTCAGCACAACATCTGCAGCATTGCTGTTACGTCCCAAAATCCACCTGTGTTGCAATAACCAGGTGTACAGTAGTGGAGGTAACACTAAGCCACTTAAACGCAAACCACAACCTCTTAGATAAACCCAGTCAAGCGCAAAGTGATTTAAAAGACAAAATGTTTAATAACACAGACAGGTATGGTAGAAACTAATTTTGATATTCTCTAAACATGTAACAGATTAACAATATTTACATTTCGGCTACATAGGCTGCATGCTCTCACCAGGCAGCAAGTGTCCAAAATCAGACCCACGTCCAGATGACAACTGGTCTTCTCCTCCTGGTCTAGCGGGAGGGTTGCTGTAGCGGTATTCAGCAGCTTAGTCAATTCACGGGCTATCTATTGTAGTCTGTTAACACAGAACTCAAGTGTTCAGAAAGCGTTGTGGAAGTTGTGTTAATTGCTAGCGTCAGGAACTCCCCTCGTGATGTGGACGGAGGCCAGATATATATACTCTCGCATCTTTCCAATCCGGCTGCTCCGCGATGGTCCTCGGCGTCCCCAGCTACGAACATCTTTCAAAATCCCGCGGCAAAGCGTCCCCGTCTCCACGCATCTCCTGAAGAAGGTTGCCAGGCAACAGCGTGCGTCCTTCCACCAGCGCAGCTCCCAGCATCTCCACGTAGGACCATGATGTCAGCATCTCCATCTGCAAGGGAGACACAGACAAACACAGCAGCCCAAAGCCAAACAAACACAAAGTACGAAAAACTAAACAGAAGGACGTAACAATTGCATTAACCGGCTGCACGTGTCTGTGCACGCCTGTGTGTGTGTGTGTGTGTGAGCTAGCCTAGCCTACTGCTGCATGTTGGCTTGTCAGCCCTACTTTCTTCAAACTTTGGAATACTTCACATATATTAAAATACACTATCATATCTGTCTCTATCACTTTCACGGCGAAACGGCAGCCGTCAACAGGGGCAAGCCCCCCGGCCTCTCAGGCATAAAATATAGGCTATACAAAAAAATGATGTGTGTGTGGCTAAAATATAAATGAAAATGATGAGCCAAGGCGGAAAAGAAGCACAGGTGAAAACACTGAGTAGCAGGACAAGCGAAAACACGGGACAGATGACAAAAACCAAAGATAGTGAATGCTACACGAGTGCTCCAAGGAGAAGTGGCCACCGGGCGAAGGGCAGGCTGAGAACCCATGACAAACGCGCATGTGCATTTCCTTCGCCTGCAATTCAAAATCAGTGTCACTACTGCATATCCGTCATATCCAAGACCTACAAATTGTCCATAAGGTATATTATCTTTCATTTGCTTTGGATGATAACTATTTGCATGCAAGATAGTATTTCGGTCTGTTGTTTTTAGAAAACCTACCATCGGTTACCAACCGACCCTATGGCTGTACCTTGAATCTGTAACTAGAATGTATTATCAAACATAAAATAATTAGACTTGAGAATAAATTTGGTTAACTCCAACAAAAATTCAGACAAAATTCACTCTGATGGTTTGAGGCTCATTTGATACCACAGACCCTTGATGACTTAAAGCCATTTAGCCAACCATTCCCTATTGTAATTTACAGCTTAATCTAGTCCCACCTCCCAATTCCCAGATCCATTCAAATGCAGAGAGGTAAGAGTTGTAAGAGTACCTGAAAATAAGATATCAAGAGTTTTTTAATATCCTTTTATACCCAGTCATGATAGCATTCCTGTGGAATGTTCCAAACAGGAGTTTTTTTAACTTACGGCATCAAACACGGAATTATCCGGGTGCTGTCTGATATCATCATTCCCAAGGGTGCTTTTTTGGTTTATTTGGACGTTGAAAGTTTGTATACTAATATACCATATGAGGGTGGTTTAGATGCTATTTTCCTCGACTCTGCAGATGATGATGCAGGCATACAATTCAGAATTAGTGTATATTCACAAAAATCAATAAAGTTGAGAAGGTAAAACATTTAATATCTTTTCTTTGTACTGTTTTCAATAAAATATATGTAAAAATTTACAAATCACTGCTTTTATGTGAATTTTACATACTTGTCCCAACTTTTTGGGAATTGGGGTTTATACTGTACTTGCGTGTATGTGTGTCACATATGTACAGTGAGCACCATAATTCATTGGACAGTGACACATTTTTTGTTATTTTGGTTCTGTACTCTAGCACTTTGAGTTTGAAAAGAAAGCAGACTGTCAGCTTTAATTTGAGGGTATTTTCATTTTTTAGTACACAGTCCCCCCAGCAATACTATAACTTCTCTGCATTTGAATGGATCTCTATGGGATATGGATGGATCACTTTAAGGGGAGTTTTTTTATGAAAAATGTTCCTATTGAACTCTATGGAAAAATAAGTCAGGAGAAGAAACCCTTCAAGTTATCCATCCATATCTACTGCATATATGGCAGCAGAGTGATGGTTTAAGGCTTGTTTGATATGTCAGACCCTTGATGACTTAGAGCCATTTAGCCAACCATGTGTTCCATACTGTTCCAGTGTAATTTACAGCTAAATCTAGTACCACCCCCCAATTCCCATAGAGATCCATTCAAATGCAGAAAAGTTATAGTATCGCTTGTAGGAGTACCAGGAAATAAAATATCAAGTCTTTTGATATTTTTGGGTCACAGACATCAGGAAGTCATGACATGCAAAGGATATGCAACCAAATATTTAAAATGATTACTTTATTCTACATTATGTTAAACTGTACACTGATGCCCGAAAATGGGGGGACTATGTACAAAAGGTTCAATCATTTCTAAATTGTTCATCCGATATGGATGAAAATACCCTCAAAGTAAAGCTGACAGTCTGCACTTCAAGCTCATTGTCATTGTTTCCTTTCAAATTCAAAGTGCTAGAGTACGGAACCAAAATAACAAAAAATGTGTCACTGTCCAAAGAATTATGGTGCTCACTGTATGTGTACATGTGCTGTCATGTATCTTAAGTGCATTTGTCTGTGTCTGTGTATATGTTGTTCATGTAAATGATGTGTATATATATATATTGTGTATATTCATGTAAATTAACATGTAAATATTACATGTCTATTTAGGTAAAGAGTTGGCATGTATCTGTATGTATAGACTGCAAGAAGTCGTACCTGCATGCAACTGCACGTGTGTGTGTGTGTCTATTGTAGGAGGACTTGAGAGGTAGGTGAGAATAAGACCCTAGCAAATGCTCATTAGAGTTGACCTTGGCACTGGAAACAGTGGTTGATGGATCGGGTGCAGGAGCCAAACTAGTCTCCTGGGAGCCATGATCTAAGCTTTTATTGTGCAATCGCCTCCCTCCTCCTGACCCCAACTCCTCCCCCTCACACAGAATACATTTGTGACTGAGAGAGAGGGGGGTTGTGAAGAAGAGAGGGAGAGCAATAATGTGAGAGAGGGTGAAGATAGACAGCAAGAAAGTGAGAGAGGGAGAGAAAAGGAGATAAAGATAGGGAGAGAGAGACTGAGGGAGGGCAAGAAAGTGAGTGAGAGGGGAAAGGGGCAGAGAAAGGGCAACGTGTGGCAGAGAGGAAGAGGTAAAACAGTGAGAGGTTCAAAAAATGAAAGAGAGAAAGGTAGAGAGAGGGGAAGAAGAGTGAGAAAAGGTGGAGTGAAGCAGAGAGAGGGGAAAGACAAAGGGAGAGTTGAAAAACAGAGAGTGAGAGGGATAGTGTGTCAGTATTTGAACCTGTGTTGCATTTTCTGTTACTTAATTTTTGGTTATGTTCGGTGTTGTTTGTGTGTTTTTGTTTTCATTCTCCGTCTCTCATCCATGTGCTTGTGTTTTCACTTTCCCATTGTGTCAGCCCCGCCTCTCGTCTCAGCCCTTGATTACCAATGTGTTTCACCTGCCGCCACTACTCACCTGTTTCTCATTGGCTTGTTAGTCCTGTGTATTTAAGTTCCACTCTGTCTTGTATTCAGTGCAAGTTCGTCACAGTTGCCCTATTTTGCTACAAGCCTTGTCTGACCCGCTTCTGTTAGTTTCCGAGTGTGCCTGATTTCTGTGTTCCTGACTTTTCATTTCTGTTCTTGACTTCGTCTTTTGGATTGTGTTTTAGTACTTTTGCCATGACTTCCTGGTTTTTGACCTCTGCCTGTTTCCTGACTTCGCCTGGATTGTGTTTTGTACTTTTTCCATGTCTTCCAGGTTTTTGATCTCTGCCTGTCCACTGACTACGTCTTCGCCTCATCCCTGGGTTTCGACCCAAAATAAACTTTGGTTTATCTTCACATACTGTATGCACCTGAGTCTCTATCACACCCTTGACAATACAAACTCGCCAGGATAGATTCAGCAGACAGCAGCCAGCTCCAGACCATTCTGGACCGGCATTCTTAGGGCGTCATCAATCTCAGCTGGAATCTGTAAGCAAGACACTTGAAAAATTCGCTACCAGCATGAATAATCTGTCTGCCCAGTTTCAACAGCTCCAGCTCAGGCGTGATGTCCATCCACCCACCGCAGCGATGTCTCCCCAAGGTTCCACACCCACTTTGGGAAGGGAACCCTACCTACCACCTCCTGAACCCTACTCCGGAGAGCCGGGTACCTGTCGCTAATTCCTGTCTCAGTGCTCCCTCGTTTTCGAGCTCCAACCCTCCACATTCCCCACTGACCGTGCCAGGATCACCTACATAATCACCCTCCTCACCGGAAGAGCCTGTGAGTGGGTAACGGCGGTGTGGAACGCCACATTAGTGGAGGAGATGAAGCGGGTGTTCGACCACGTGAGATGCTCCAAGTTCGCCAGGGGAGAAACACCGTTTCCGATTCAAGAAGCCCAATTTAACGCCTTTCGCCATGGCCTAGCCAACGACGTAAAAAGATGAGCTTGTTACCCGGGAGTTGCCGGTCGGCTTTGATGCACTGGTGGAAACGGGAAAAGCTGAGGCCTACTCCGAGTCGGTCCTGGAACCAGCACCCTTACCTGATTCACCTGAACCCATGCAGATTTGACCACACGTGACTGACCCCTGCTGAACGTCAGCGCCGTATCAGATCTTGCGACTGCCTGTACTGCGGGAACCCTGGCCACTTCATCGCTAACTGCCAATGCTCACCGGTAGCCAGGGGATTACAGATGAGCAGTACCCCTTTGCAAGAATCCCCTAACACCCGTTCTTTGCTGTTTACTAGTCAACGGTCTAATCCAGGTGATCTTGGTGCTGGTGGACTCCGGCGGCGATGGAAATTTCATTGACGCGGACCTGGTTACCCAATTACACCTGCCCAGCATCCCTCTCCAGACACCCTTGGAGGCCCTCGCCATCACCAGTGCTCCACTTAGCTGCATCACCCATGTCAGACCCCCGGTGAGTCTCCTGATATCCAGCAATCACCGGGAGGAGGTCATCCTCTATATCATTAAATCCCCTCAAGCTCCTGTTGTGTTGGGACACCCCTGTCTTACCAAACACAACCCCTGGGTCGATTGGGCTACTAATCATAATTCTGGAATGGAGTCCCTATTGCCTGTCACACTGTCTCCAAGATGCTCCAGTACCTGCTGCTCCACCTGACACGCCGGAGAGAGAGACCGCTGACCTGTCATCAATGCCTGAGAGAGGTGTTCAGTAAGTCCCACGCCACTTCTCTACCACCCCATCGCCCTTATGACTGTGCCATTGACCTCCTATTAGGAACAGCACTCCCCAGAGGCCACTTGTTCTCACTTTCCCACCCCGAGATCGAGGCCATGAACAAGTACATTCAAGAGTCGCTGGCCACAGGCATCATCCGCCCATCTTCTTCTCCGGCCGGGGCGGGGTTCTTTTTTATAGGCAAGAAGGACGGCAGGCTTTGGCTATGCACCGACTTCCGAGGCCTCAATGCCATCATGGTAAAGAATCGCTACCCTCTTCTTCTCATGTCTTCCACCTTTGAATCTCTACAGGGGCCGACCATATTTACCAAATTGGATCTCTGCAATGCCTGCCACTTGGTCTGGATTCGCGCGGGTCACAAGTGGAAGATGGAATTCAACACGAGTACCTAGTGATGCCGTTCGGGTTGACTAACTCCCCCGCTGTCTTCCAGGGTCTGGTCAACGATGTCCTCTGCGACATTCTTGGCCAGGTTGTATATGTGTACCTCGATGACATCCTGATATTCTCCTGATCCAGGACTGAGCACACTAACTATATCCGCTAAGTTCTCCAACGACTCCTTGAAAACAGATTGTTTATCAAGAATGAGAAATGTGGACACTGTCTCCTACCTGTGCTTTATATTTCTACCAAGGGCATCCAGATGGACTGACGGAAGGTCCAGGTGCTGGTGGAGTGGCCCAAACCTGAGTCCTGACGTGAGCTGCATCGCTTCTTAGGCTTCGCTAACTTCTACCGCCGCTTCATTCATAATTACGGCTCGGTAGCCGCCCCCCTCACCTCTCTGACGTCCTCGACCAGAAGATTCACCTGGACCCCCGAAGCCGAGAACGCCTTTCAAAACCTTAAAGTATGTTTCACCTCCGCACCCATCCTGGTCCAACCTGACCCCTCTCGGCAGTTCGTGGTGGAGGTGGACGCCTCTGATGTGGGGGTAGGGGCCATTCACTCGCAGGTTTTCCCCGATGACAACAAATTACACCCCTGTGCTTTTTTTTTAGCACTGCCTGACCCCCACCGAGCATAACTATGACATCAGGGACAGAAAACTGTTGGCAGTCAAGCGGGCCTTGGAGGAGTGGAGACACTGGCTAGAGGGCTCAAGCACCCCATTCCTGGTACCCAGTAAGTGCCCTGGGACTAGATTTAACTGTAAATGGCTCTAAGTCATCAAGGGTCTGATGTATCAAATAAGCCATCACGCTGCTGCCAGAAATACAGTAGATATGGATGAATAACTTGAAAGTTTTCTTCTCCTGGCTTATTTTCCTATTGAACTGTATGGAAAAATAAGTTAGGAAAAACAACCCTTCAAGTGATCCAGGGAGCGGCAATCAGCAGCCGCTCCCAGGGTTGGGGGAGGGACTCAGCAGAGAAGAATCATCGCATACAATTGGTCTCGAGTGAGCGGAATTCAAGGTCAGGGCTTGGAGGGGTTGCACCCTAACGAGGGCGTGACGGCCTCTTTCCTACTGCCGGCTGACGGGGTTGTAGTGGCAACTTCTCAGCGGTTACTACGTGGAGAATTTAATTACTTAGGGGTTCCATTGGCTACCAAATTGGGAGAAAAAAGGAAGAAATCAGAAAAAAAGATGGACAGTCTCCACAGTTTGTATTCTGCGCTCCAGAAATTCCCATAAAGGTTACATTATGTTTAGATTTGGTGATTGTGCAGGCCATGGAAGGCTTTTGACATCATCCTCGTGTTCTTGGAGCCATTCTTTCATGTTTTTAGCATGTGTGTGGGGGTTATCATGTTGGAATATGGAGACATCATGAGGGAACCATTGCACCATAGCTGGGTCTTATAAAATGGTTCCATATTGTTTTCATATTGTTTTCCCATTACATGTCCATGGAGAGAAATCATTGGACCCAATGAGTTCCATGCCCATACCATTACAGAACCACCACCATACTTAACAGTTGGCAACAAACATTGTGGATTTAATGCCTCCTTTGGCTTTCTCCAAACATAAACCCATCCAGATGTATTAAAAAGAGTAAAAGATCACTTTTTTCTATTTTCCAGCGTCAGGGTACTCTATCGGATTTTCTGTCTTACATTCTGGTATTTTGTTCTTGCTTAGCCATTATCTGTCACACCTGTTTTGGGTTTCCTGCCGGCTATATTTAGCCCAGGGTTTCCGCTTTCCAGTGCTTTGATATTGTCATTGCCACTTGACATAGAAGCCGGTAAGGTATAGGTATTCAAGCGACCACTTCAATTTTAAGCTTGCTATAAAGTTACGTGGGACTTGTTTATTAGCTGCATTACTGTTTTCCTTAGTTGGATTTTGTTTTCTCTTCTGTGCTTTCTGTCTCTCGTTTTGGTTTTCGCTTCTGTTCTCGTTAGACAGATTGCCTTTTTTTTTTCTTTTGTTTATCTCTTTAGTGCTCTCCCGTATGGAAAGTGAGAGATTTTTTTCCTTTTCCTTTCTGTTTTTTGTTTGTTATTCATACCTCTGTTTATATCGCTTTCTCGTATTGTGAGCGAGAGGTATTCTCTGTTCACTTGGATATCGAGTTCACCCAGTTTTTTGGGTTGTTTTGATTTGGCTTATCCCTGGAGTATTTTCCATTCTCTATTTTTGTTTGTATATTTCCCTCTCCAGGTGCGGACCTGTCTGCTTTATTAGTGTACACTACGGTGTACACTTTTAGATTCCTTAGCTGTCGCGCTTGGTACTCCGAACCTCACACTCCACCTTACATGTCCATAATACCTTTTTCTGATATTTCCTGCAGTGTTTCTGATCTGTCAGACAGATGTTTGGGGGTGTTCATTATGGTGAGAATTATTTGGTCATCAACTGTAGAGGTCTTCCTTGGCCTACCAGGATCTTTCCAATTACTTAGCCCACCAGTGTTCTTTTTCTTCTTAATAGTCTTCCAAATAGTTGATTTTATAAATCCTAAGGTTTGGCCTGTGTTTCTGTGTGTTTTTTTTTCTTCTTATTTCTCAGCCTCATAGTGGCTTCATTGACTTTCATTGACACAACTCTGGTTGTCATGCTGAGAAATACCAATAACAAACTCCAAAGGCAATCAAAAGCCTACAATCAAGACAATATACTGAAAGCTCTTTTATACCTCCAGTAAGGAAGCAATTGAACACACCTGACAAATCAGAAACACCTGTGAGGCCATTTGTCTCAAACATTATGGTGCCCTGAAATGGGGGGGTATTTATAAAAAGGTCTGTCATTTCTACATGGTGAAAGAAATTACAGCATTATTGGGATGGCATGTATGCCATCTGCGATGGTATGGCTTGGTGGGGCACAGGGGCATCACTTGACTTCAGTGACATCCGGGGCTTATCCCACTATAACAAAAAAAGAAGAAAAAATCCCAATTAGCTTAAATTACTACTGTTTCAAACGCGGTAAGAGGACATTCCGATTAATATAAATTATACTCAGTGTAACATTGACACCGGTTCCAAACATTCTGTGCGCTAGGTAACTGGACGCAACAATAATGAATAAACAATAATGAAAGATACCTGATTTGATGGAGGTATCTTTTGTTGTGGTGGTCGAATGGGTAGACTAAGTGGTGTGTCGTCTTCATTGAAAATGAATGGAGGTGATGTAATCGCCAGAGTAATCCGCTCCATACCGTTTTTCGTGGGGCTTCAGGGCAGGGGCGTCACCAGAGATATATATTTAGGGGGGCTAAGCCTCTACTAGGGGGGTCTGCGGACATGCATCCCCATAATAAATATTTAATTAAAGCAGCCACAAAAAAAAAAAAAAAAGGTGTCAACTGAAAGTAGGCCTACCACTGGTAAGCTAACGTTACTGTAGGCTACAGTAAGCAAGGGAAAAAAGCACTGCATGTTTATTTACACAACATTTGAATAATAGCCTATATTATTGTTTCTACATCAGAACATTTTTTTTTTAGCGTGTATGAACGGTGCATTTTATTGTATGTGACTGGCAAGATGAAGGTTGTTAAACAATGTGTAGTGCTAATAGCTTCCTGTTGTTTTATTGCCCTGCAGCGCAACTTCACAGGCTGTTGTTTTCGAAAGCGGTGACACTCCAATCCTGCATTGGAATTTTGGGGCTTTTCTTAAAGCTGTAATTTATCATTTCAGAGAAATAACTCTGAATGAATACTATAATTGGGAATACCACTATGGGGCCACCGTGGATAGGGCTAAGCAATGTTTATCTGTCACGCTGGCAATATTCTCTGAATGTCTGGGTCATTATTATTTATTTTGAGTGTGTGAGATGGCAGTACATAACCTAAGCTAAATCAGTGCATACATGCTTGTTATTAGCGCTGCAATAGCTGCTTCAGAAGCAGTGCTTGCTTTCCGCTCAGTGATATAGGTAGCAATAGCCTCAGAAACCAAATGCTTGAACTGTTATAGCGCGTTTAGCTCACATAGTTTTTCGAATGTGTCCACATCCGAAGCAGTGAGCCACCGTGAAAAAGGTATATGCATCTCCCAAACAAAATCAACATGAGACAATTCTAATGTCCTCAGCTCTATCTTGGCCAATTTCAACCTCAGAGCTCCCTCACCTGACTCTTGTGGCTCTGTCACAACAAATTTGATCCGGGCGACGTATTCATGCTCTGAAACAGCTGTTAAAACCCTCTGTGACATACTTGATGTTCTAAAACAGCAGCTGTTACTATAATGACGCTGCCTGCTCGCTAAGATCTATGGCGATGGAGATTCTATGATGACCTAATCTTTCCTCTGGTCAAAATTTTTTATCCGGGCTGCAAAAATGATCCGGGTGACATAATTAATGATCTAAAACAGCTTACCGAAGCTGCCTGCTAGTTAGGTTCTCTAGAGATAAAGATTCTAAGATGACCTAGCTAACGTCAACCATTCCTCTGGTTTTATGGGTCATTTTCACGGCTAAAACGGCATCGTTTCTATATCCATGACAGAATAGTTATGAATACGAATGTAATGTAATGTTTTTAACCAAGATAAATATGCAAATTTATCCATGGAAATATACAAAAAGGGCGAGATACATGTAATTAACAACAAAAAGAGGGCCCTCTCTGCAGGGTTTTGGGCTGGAAACCAGCTGTAAAAGTGGAAAAATCACTGTGAAGTGAAGCACAACGCTACCTTACTGATCATGACAAATCCACACAGGATTTGAGCCGCATGCTCCGAGGCTCGGCTGGCAAAGTGCTTACCGTATGTGTATGGTGCTGAATGTTATGTTGATCATATCGTAGCAATACACACCTGAATTTAGGAGTAGTTTACGCAGAGGTGGGTAGAGTACTCTGAAACTTTACTCAAGTATAAGTATTGTTACTTTAAAAAAATGTACTCATGTAGAAGTAAAATTAGCCCTCCTAAAAATGTAAGAACAAACTTGAATCTGCTCGGAAAATTACTCAAGTGCAAGTTTGTTATGTGTTAAAGACAAATTTGTATTTGGAATCATTTACTTGGAAAATTAAACATGAGGTAGCCTATATGTGTTTCATTGAAAAACAACAGTGGATTATGTGTTCAAAGGGGCTGCATAAAAGCTCTTTTTAACTGCAGGAGAGCAAGTATTGCACAAATACTGTATTAGTGTTACAGAACTAAGAGGTGTAAATACTCAAATACCAGAGCCAGGGTTATCAAGATTACCCAACAAAATAAGTTATACATATCTCCTCATTTCTATGGAATGGTCAACAGCAGAGTTCCTGTGTTGCCATGCAAAATCTGCACACTCCAGACAGTACCTTACACGTAGCATCACACATCGCCTGGATGTTGATGGACTGGGCTCCCTTACATTTCACATATACAGGTGCAGCTCAATTTCTTGTAATTTTGATGATTATGGTGTCAGGTTTAGGTTTAGAAAATAGAGAACCAAACGCGAAAGATAAGGATACAGAAAGCGTATCTAGTTATAGATACGCCACAGAAGCGGAATTAAACCGCACTAGTAGAAGGGAAACGCAAAAGCGGAAACAAAACTTCCCTAGCACAAGGCTAACACAAAACAACCTCAAACGGAGGCGGAGATTCGCTTAAACAGCGAGAAACTAACAACAAAAGAAATGACCTCACGCACTAATTGATCTGCGTGTATCAGAGGTCGAGAACTGAAAAGAAACGAACCAAAATAGCAAGCCTGTAACTACAGCTCTCCTTGTTTTCTTTCTTTTTTTTATAAAACCCTATACCGGCTTTCTAGTCCTACTGCAACGTCAATCTAGAAGCACCGGAAAGCGGAAGTCAAGCTCTATTTATAGATGACGGAAACCAAACACAGGTGTAGGAGATAATGACCTGGAGAGATCCAAACACCGGGACGGAGGAAGAAAAAATCAGATAGAGCTTCAGACGACGCCAAACGGAAAACAATGGTAGAAAACAAAAAGAGACAGCCACTACCCATGACAGTACCCCCTAACTAAGGGATGGTACCAGACGATCCCTAAGCTTTGCTGTCTCGGAAGTCCCTAATGAGAGTGGGGTCCAAAATATTCTTGGACGAAACCCAGCAGCGCTCCTCGGGGCCATACCCCTCCCGGTCCACCAGGAACTGGTACCCTCTGCCCACCCGTCTCTCGGCCAAAATGCGCCGAACGGTGTACACCGTACCTCCCTCCAAGAATCGAGGAGGAGGAGGCGGCTTGTCAGCCGGAGCGAGGGCGCTCACAAGTACCGGTTTCAAGCGTGAGACATGAAAGGTAGGGTGGATGCGCATGGAAGATGGTAACTGAAGACGTACCGTGACCGGGTTAAGTTTCCGCAAGATCTTAAAGGGGCCCACGAATCGAGGCGCGAGTTTGCGGGACTCAACTCGCAACGGCAGGTCCCGTGTGGAAAGCCACACCCGTTGACCCACCCGGTAGAAGGGGGCCGGACGATGGTGCCTGTCAGCCACTGCTTTCTGTTTAGCTGAAGCGCGCAGTAACGATGCCCGTACGCGCTTCCAGACCGCTCGACACCTACGCACGAAGAATCCGGCGGAGGGTACTTCTGCATCTCTCTCCAGCTCAGGGAACAAGGGAGGTAGGTATCCCAGCAGAGCCTCAAAAGGAGAGATTCCCGTGGACGCATTGCGCAGGGTATTATGCGCGTATTCGGCCCAGGCAAGAAAGCGACTCCAGGAGCTAGGATTGGCCGCGGCCAGACACCGGAGAGTACTCTCCATACTCTGATTGGTGCGTTAGTCTCCGGGTGAAAGCCGGAAGAAAGACTGACAGATGCCCCCAACAGAGCACAAAATGAACGCCAGAATCTAGCGGTGAATTGGGGCCCGCGATCCGACACCAAGTCGTGCACCCTAAACACATAGTCTATCATTAGCTGGGCTGTCTCAGGTGCCAATGGCAGTTTAAGCAGAGCGACAAAATGAGCTGCTTTGGAAAAACGATCAACTATAACCAAGATGACCGTATTCCCATGCGAAGGTGGCAGGCCTGTAACGAAGTCGAGGGCGATGTGACTCCAGGGGCGCCTGGGAATGGGACTTTTACGGGCGCAAATAGCACATGCCGCGACAAACTCCCGCACATCACTCTCGAGCTTGGGCCACCAAAACCGACGTAAGACAAACTCCTTAGTCCGGTGCATGCCCGGATGAGCCGCTAACTGGGAAGTGTGACCCCACTGAAGGACACGCGACCTTAATCGAGGGAGAACAAACAAGCAGTGAAGCGGACCCCTCCCTGGGCCGGGATCGGAACGCAGGGCCTTCTGCACAGCCGCCTCAATGGCCCACATAACAGGGGCCACAATACTAGAACTAGGGACCACAGATTTGGGATGTGACTCCTTATCCGACCGGTCATAAATGCGTGATAAGGTTTCATATTTTTTGACCCGGGACGATAGGTAAGGATAAAATTAAATCTGGTAAAAAACAAGGCCCAACGGGCTTGTCGCGAATTGCGCGTTTTGGCCTGTTGAATATACTGCAAATTCTTATGGTCAGTCCAGACTGTAAAAGGGTGCTCAGCTCCTTCCAACCAATGACGCCACTCCTCCAGCGCCAATTTGACCGCCAGCAGTTCAAGATCACCAGCAGTTCAAGATCACCGATGTCGTAGTTTCTCTCGGCAGGTGTAAGGCTACGAGAAAAATATGCACATGGGTGAAGCTTGCGGTCCACCGGAGAATGCTGAGACAGAATGGCCCCAACCCCCAGCTCCGAAGCGTCGACCTCCACCACAAAGGGAAGGGAGGGATTGGGAGTAGCAAGAATGGGCTCGCAGCAGAACCTCCTTTTTAGTTCAGTAAAAGCGGTCTCCGCCCTGGAGTTCCACTGAAACCAAGCAGGAAATGTTTTTTTTTTTGTGAGGGCTGTGATAGGAGCCGCTACTGAGCTAAAATTGCGGATAAATCTCCTATAAAAATTAGCGAAACCCAAGAAGCGCTGCACCTGCTTCACAGAAGTAGGGGTGGGCTAATTCTTAACCGCTGCAACTTTATTTGGATCCATCAGGACTTTACCGTCAGCAACAATGAAGCCTAAAAAGGAGACGGAACTGGTGTGGAAAGAACACTTTTCAGCCTTAACAAATAGTTGGGCCTTAAGAAGTGCCTCCAACACCTGTCTAACGTGTATGATGTGAGAGGGAAGATCCGGAGAAAATATTAAAATATCGTCTAAGTAAACGAAGACGAATCTCTCCAGCATCTCTCTCAAGACATCGTTCACTAGCGCCTGAAAAATAGAGGGGGCGCTAGTGAGGCCGAACGGTATTCGTAGTGTCCGTGATGCGTGTTAAAAGCGGTCTTCCACTCATCCCCCTCACGAATGTGCACGAGATTGTATGCGCTACGTAGGTCAAGTTTACTAAAAACCGACGCCCCCTGTAAACGCTCAAATGTGGAATTCATGAGGGGAAGAGGGTACCTGTTCTTAATGGTAATAGCATTGAGACCCCGGTAATCTATACAGGGTCTTAGCCCTCCGTCTGTTACGATCCGCTCCGCTCCCCGTTCCTTCCTTGATGTGTTCCTCTGTTTTCCCCGAACCTAATTGTATCATGTCTGCGTTCTTTACCTGATTGGGTCTACATTGCACATGATTACTTGCACCACATCTTAATGACACAACTCACACTTAATTGCCTTCACCGCATTCCTCACGCATTTCCTAATCGTTCAATCAATTCGCTGATCTCGCATGCATTTCCCGCAAGCTGTAGCTTATCAGCTCTAATGACACTAGTTATATTACCGTGCTGTTCCTGTGTTTCCTTGTCAAAGTATTACGGTTTGTTCGTGTCCATGGTCTTGTCGTATTGCTTGTCTTCCCGCTTGCTAGCTTGCTACCCAAGCTGACCTCCCCGGTCCAGAATCGCCACTCCTGTTTCCCGGTGTGGATCCTGGCTCTACCTCCGTCCGACTAAGCTACTACCCAGGCTGTGACCAGCTCCTGGCCACTTCACTGGATCTCCAGTGCCAGCTCTCTGCGGGTTCCACGAACTATTGTTTATTGTTTATATTTGATTTCCCGGTGTGGATCCGACCCGGAATTCCATTAAAGAAAACCTTCTTTGCTAAAGACTGTCTCGTCGTGCATTTGGGTCCGTCCCTGCCAGTACGTCACAGAATACTTTGACCAGAAATGGACCCAGCCGACGCGGAACAGATTCAACACGCCCTCACCTGCCAGGCTACCCAAATCACCCAGCAAAGCCGTCGCCTGGACGAAGCCATGGAAATGTTCCGGGGCATGGTGGAACAGACCACCCAATGGGGAACCATGCTGAATCAGATGGCTGCCCAGACGTCAGGACTCCGTCCTGAAGCGGGGGATCCACCTCAACCACCGGCACCAGCGATTGTACTACCTCATCGGGAACCTCGCGCCAACCCTCCCGAACGATACTCTGGCGAGCTGGGGAAATGCCAGCCCTTCCTGCTGCAGTGCGAGCTGGCGTTCCGGATGCAGCCGTCCTCCTACTCCGCGGATGCCACCCGCGTGGCGTACGTGATCACCTGCCTGGGAGGAGAGGCGCGGGACTGGGCCGCCGCGTTGTGGGAGAAGCAACCCAACCTCTGCACCCAGTACCTGGACTTCGCCAGGGAGATGCGGCGGACCTTTGACCATCCCGTATGCGGGAGAGATGTCAACCAGCAGCTCCTGGCGCTGAAGCAAGGCGAGCGCAGTGTGGCGGAGTTCGCCATAAAATTCCGGATCCTCGCGGCGCAGTCTGGCTGGAACGACGCCTCCCTACAGGGCGTCTTCCGTTCCGCCCTCTCCGAGGAAATGAAGGACGAGATGGCCACCCGCGACGACACGCCCACGCTTAATGACCTCATATCCTTGGCTATCACTGTGAACAACCGTCTGCGCGCCCGCACCCGCGAGAAGAGGGCGTATGCGCCGACTCAATCGCCTCTGGGAACCACATTCTCGCACCCGGCGCTTCGCCATCAGGCGTCCATGGCCGGCGAACCTCCGGAGGCCGGGGAACCTATGCAGCTGGGCGGCACTACGTCCGACCCTGCCGCTCGCCGCCGCCAACGCCGGGCCGCCGGAGCATGCTTCTATTGCGGCCGCACAGATCACCTCCTTAACTCCTGTCCGGTGCGCCCAAAAGAGAAGGCTCGTCAGCAACCCTAGGCCTACTGGCGAGCCAGACCCAAACACCGAGCCTAACCTCCAACCGCTTCCAACTCTCTGCGGTCCTCAAATGGGGCACTACGGCCTCCGCCACCGTATCCGTGCAGGCCCTCGTCGACTCAGGAGCCGACTCCAACTTCGTGGACTCCCAGTTCGTAGACGAGTCCGGGATTCCCACGGAAGAACTGGAAAAACCCCTCAATGCCTATGCCTTGGACGGCCACCGCCTGGCCCACATCACCCACCGCACCATCCCCATCCAACTGCTCCTGTCCGGGAACCACCGTGAGACCCTGCAACTCTACATCATTAACACTCCCCACTCCCTCCTGGTCCTTGGTCAGCCCTGGCTGCATGAACACAACCCCCTGCTCAACTGGATCACATCCAGCATCACCAGCTGGAGCACCCAATGCCACACCTCCTGTCTCCACTCGGCGGAACCTCCTTCAAGCACGGAAATAAAGACATCCGTTCCGGAGGTCGACCTGAAGGGGGTTCCCCACTGTTACCGGCACATGTCCCGGGTCTTCTCCAAGTCCCTGGCCTTGTCCTTACCCCCCCACAGACCCTACGATTGTGCCATCTCCCTGTTTCCGGGTGCCCCCCTACCCTCTGGCCGCCTGTACAGCCTATCCGGCCCGGAAAGAACGGCCATGGAGGACTACATCAAGTCCTCCCTCGAAGCAGGCACCATCCGTCCCTCCTCCTCGCCCGTCGGAGCAGGTTTCTTCTTCGTGAAGAAGAAGGATGGCTCCCTCCGCCCCTGCATCGACTACCGGGGCCTCAACTCCATCACCGTCCGGAACAAGTACCCTCTACCCCTCCTGAATTCGGCCTTTGAACTGCTGCAGGGCGCCCGGGTCTTCACTAAACTGGACCTCCGTAACGCCTACCACCTGGTACGGATCCGGGAGGGGGACGAGTGGAAGACCGCCTTCAACACCCCCCTGGGCCACTTCGAGTACCGGGTGGTCCCGTTCGGCCTGACTAATGCCCCAGCCGTGTTCCAAAACCTAGTGAACGATGTACTGAGGGATTTTCTCAACCGCTTTGTGTTTGTCTACCTGGATGACATACTTATATTCTCCCAAAACCAACGGGAACACCAAGACCATGTCTCCTTGGTTCTTCAACGCCTATTGGAGAATAAACTATTTGTCAAAGCCGACAAATGTCTGTTTCATGCCCCCTCAGTCTCGTTCCTAGGTTTTGTGGTGGAGAGGGGCGACATACGGCCGGACCCGGCCAAGATCCAGGCTGTTACGGAGTGGCCCATCCCTACCACTCGCAAGCACCTGCAGCAGTTCCTGGGGTTCGCGAATTTCTATAGGAGGTTCATCCGGAACTACAGCCAGGTAGCCGCACCCCTCACCACCCTCACATCCATTAAAGACCCATTTGCCTGGAATCCCCTGGCAGATCAGGCATTCACCAAGCTCAAGGCACTCTTTACCACGGCCCCCATCCTCTGCTGCCCGGAACCCGACCGCCAATTCGTGGTGGAGGTGGACGCCTCGGACACAGGCGTAGGGGCCATCCTGTCCCAACACTCCCCCCTCAACCACAAGCTCCATCCCTGCGCCTTCTTCTCCCGCCGCCTCTCCCCCACCCAACGCAACTACGGGGTAGGGGATCGGGAGTTGCTTGCCATCAAGCTGGCACTCGAGGAATGGAGACACTGGCTTGAAGGGACCACTCAACCGTTCCTGATCCTGACTGACCACCGTAACCTACAGTATATCCAGTCAGCGAAGAGACTCAACTCCAGACAGGCCCGTTGGTCGTTATTCTTTGCCCGATTTAATTACTCCATCACCTTCAAACCCGGTTCAAAGAACATCAAACCCGACGCCCTCTCTCGGATCCACTCCTCCCCTGCCGACCTGTCTGTCCCGGAGACCATCGTTCCGGCTTCCTGCGTCGTGGCTGCGGTCCGGTGGCCCATCCAGAAGATCGTGCTGGACGCTCAGGTGACGCATCCCGATCCTCGCCCTAACCCCTCTTCTGCCCTGTTCGTCCCTAACCCTGTCCGCTCCCAGGTCCTGGAGTGGGCTCACTCCTCCCGACTGGCCTGCCACCCCGGAGGCAACCGCACTGTGGAGCTGGTGCGCAGGAGCTTCTGGTGGCCCACCGCCCGGCGGGACACCCTGGCCTTCGTCCACGCTTGCCCTGTCTGCGCCAGGAGTAAGGCGTCTCACTCCCCCCCTGCTGGTCTCCTCCGTCCCCTTCCCATCCCGGGCCGTCCTTGGAGTCACATCGGGGTCGACTTCGTTACCGGACTACCACCTTCTGCCGGTAACACTGTCATTTTGACCCTGGTGGACCGGTTTTCCAAGGCGGTGCACTTTGTTCCCCTCCCCAAACTTCCCTCTGCCCTCGAGACGGCCGACCTCCTGGTGCAGCACGTGGTGCGGCTGCATGGGATCCCGGCGGATGTCGTCTCCGACCGGGGCCCCCAGTTTGCCTCCGCGGTCTGGAAGGCATTCTGCACCGCACTCGGCGCCACCGCCAGCCTATCCTCCGGGTTCCACCCGCAGACTAACGGTCAGGCAGAGAGGGCTAACCAGGACCTGGGAGCCGCCTTACGGTGCGTGACGGCCCGCAACCCTGCCTCCTGGTCCCAGCTTCTCCCGTGGGTTGAGTACGCCCACAACACCTTGGTGTGCTCGTCCACGGGGAGGTCCCCCTTTGAGGCTTCCCAGGGCTTCCAACCCCCTCTGTTCCCCGCCCAGGAGGCCGAGGTGGCGGTCCCGTCAGTGGACGCCCACGTCCGACGCTGCCAGCGGATCTGGAAAGCCACCCACAACGCCCTCCTTAAGACCTCCTCCCGGAATCGTCGCCTGGCGGATCAGCACCGGTCCGCAGCCCCTCGCTACCGCCCGGGACAGAAGGTTTGGCTATCGACCTCCACCTTCTCCCTCCCCGGCACCTCCCGCAAGCTCCAACCCCGCTTCGTCGGACCCTTCACTGTGCACTCCATCCTTAACCCAGTCACTCTCAAGCTCCGTCTCCCTGCCTCCCTCAAAATTCACCCCACCTTCCATGTCAGTCAGGTCAAGCCAGTGATCTCCTGCCCTCTCAGCGCTCCCACTCCTGCCCCCCCACCTGTCCGGGACATTGATGGTGCCCCCGCGTTCACAGTCTCCAGCATCCTCGATGTCCGGCGCCGGGGACGAGGCCACCAGTACCTGGTCGACTGGGAAGGGTATGGGCCCGAGGAACGTTCCTGGGTTGCCCCCCGTCTTATCCTGGACCCTACCCTCATCCAGGAATTCCATCACCGCCAGGCCCAGTCGACCAGAGCCTGTGGTCCGCCAGGAGGCGTACCTTGACGGGGGGGTACTGTTACGATCCGCTCCGCTCCCCGTTCCTTCCTTGATGTGTTCCTCTGTTTTCCCCGAACCTAATTGTATCATGTCTGCGTTCTTTACCTGATTGGGTCTACATTGCACATGATTACTTGCACCACATCTTAATGACACAACTCACACTTAATTGCCTTCACCGCATTCCTCACGCATTTCCTAATCGTTCAATCAATTCGCTGATCTCGCATGCATTTCCCGCAAGCTGTAGCTTATCAGCTCTAATGACACTAGTTATATTACCGTGCTGTTCCTGTGTTTCCTTGTCAAAGTATTACGGTTTGTTCGTGTCCATGGTCTTGTCGTATTGCTTGTCTTCCCGCTTGCTAGCTTGCTACCCAAGCTGACCTCCCCGGTCCAGAATCGCCACTCCTGTTTCCCGGTGTGGATCCTGGCTCTACCTCCGTCCGACTAAGCTACTACCCAGGCTGTGACCAGCTCCTGGCCACTTCGCTGGATCTCCAGTGCCAGCTCTCTGCGGGTTCCACGAACTATTGTTTATTGTTTATATTTGATTTCCCGGTGTGGATCCGACCCGGAATTCCATTAAAGAAAACCTTCTTTGCTAAAGACTGTCTCGTCGTGCATTTGGGTCCGTCCCTGCCAGTACGTCACACCGTCTTTCTTTTTAACAAAAAAAAACCCCGCACCGGCTGGTGACGTGGACGGCGTGATAAACCCATTGGCTAAGGACTCCTCAATGTACTGCTTCATAGCAGTGCTCTCAGGAGCTGACAAGGAGTACAAAGAGCCTCTGGGAGGCACAGTACCAGGGTACAGCTCAATGGCACAATCGTATGGTCTGTGAGGTGGTAATTTGGCAGCACGCTGTTTACTAAAAACCTCTGCGAGGTCTGAATATTCGATAGGCACCCCCGCGGGTAGATTCGACTCAAGCGCCCCTACCACCTCCGGAGTACCGGAGGATCTGTCAGACGAGCTATCCCACTCGAAATCGGAGGTGGAATGTTCGTCCTCCTCTGTGAGAAGCCCCTCCGCAAAGGGATCCCAAGACAGACTCTCCTCACCACTCACCGTGAGGAAGGAGGAAGTATCTCGGTCCGGATAAGAGTCTGCCTCCTCCGAATCACTCTCGGAATTAAGTTCGGACAGATCAAAGGTAGCGTTTGGAACAGAGTAAACAGCAGGATAACAATGCGATAAACAGTGGGGACCCCACTGACGAATAGGATTCATATTCCTACCCCAACAGATATGCGGGTTATGTAGCCCTAACCATGAATGTCCCAGTACTAAAGGATACGACGGAGAGTTTATTAAAAACAATTATATTCTCTCCGAGTGCCCCTGGAGAGGAATGCGCATCTCAATTGGATTCGTCTTTAGTTTAATGAGTCCAGAACCCAAAGGACGACCATCCAGGGCAGTAACTTGGCGAGGACTAATTAAGGGATTGGTAGGGATTTGTAAATTCCTAGCCCATTTAGCGTCAATAAAAGACTCCACGGCCCCTGAATCAATAAAAGCGGTAACGTTTGCCGAACGTCCCTCCCAAAACAGTCGGACAGGTATGAGGGTCCGGGAGTTAATACAATCTTGTCTCACTAGGGACCCCGACCTCCCTAGTGAGACCCTTCGTTTCCCACCAACTTATAGCATCGATCTTTAGTATGACCGTTACGCTTACAATGCTGGCACCAGTACCTCTGCGGTCTCGCTCTCTTATTTTGATGGAGGGACGAGCCATCCACCTGCATAGGCTCTTCCTGATCAACGGAGAGGTATGTGGGCACAGTAGGCGGAATGTCTTAACACGGATCTTAAACGGGGCGACTGATCTTTAATCGCACGTTCACGTTCACGTTCTCTAATCCGGTTATCGAGACGTATTGCAGAAGTTATTAATTTATTTAGTGTAGCGGGTGGTTCTAGCATAGCCAACGCATCCTTGATGGAATTGGATAATGCTTGAAGGAAGAGGGATTTTAACGGGCCATCTGACCATCCCGTCTCCCCGGCTAGCGCTCGAAATGTAATGGAGAACTCAGCTACAGTTTTAGTGCCTTGGCGTAAGCTGGTGAGTCTCCTTGCCGCCTCCTCTCCTGAAACCTCGTGATCGAAAACCAGTTGCATTTCGTCCATCAGTTTAACTGGATCATGAATGACAGGTGCATTTGCTCGAATGAGAGGATCCGCCCACGCAAGAGCCTGGCCATTTAATAAAGATAAAATAAATGCTACCCGGGATTCAGGTGTGGAGAAACGAGAGGGTTGTGCCTGAAAAAATATCAGACACTGGGTTAGAAATGGTCGGCATTTACCCGATTCCCCACCATAGCGATCCGGTAATTGTAATTTGGGCTCTTTTATGGTACGTGGAGCGGGTATGGGAGGTGTGGGTGCTTGTACAACTGGAGGAGGGTTATTTGCCACAGAAAGTCTATGCAGGCTCTCTGTCAAACGTTGGAGGCACTCTCCCTGGCTACGCAACTGTTCCCACAGCTGACCCTGTTGAATCTGCATGGAGAGGAGTGCTTGCTCCATAGTAACCCCCGTAGCGCCCTGACTGGCTTGTGCTTGTTCATAATCCTTATCTAACGCTGATTGCTCCATGTTTGTAAGGCTTCTAGATTCTGTCAGGTTTAGGTTTAGAAAATAGAGAACCAAACGCGAAAGATAAGGATACAGAAAGCGTATCTAGTTATAGATACGCCACAGAAGCGGAATTAAACCGCACTAGTAGAAGGGAAACGCAAAAGCGGAAACAAAACTTCCCTAGCACAAGGCTAACACAAAACAACCTCAAACGGAGGCGGAGATTCGCTTAAACAGCGAGAAACTAACAACAAAAGAAATGACCTCACGCACTAATTGATCTGCGTGTATCAGAGGTCGAGAACTGAAAAGAAACAAACCAAAATAGCAAGCCTGTAACTACAGCTCTCTTTGTTTTCTTTCTTTTTTTAATAAAACCCTATACCGGCTTTCTAGTCCTACTGCAACGTCAATCTAGAAGCACCGGAAAGCGGAAGTCAAGCTCTATTTATAGCCAACGGAAACCAAACACAGGTGTAGGAGATAATGACTTGGAGAGATCCAAACACCGGGACGGAGGAAGAAAAAATCAGATAGAGCTTCAGACGACGCCAAACGGAAAACAATGGTAGAAAACAAAAAGAGACAGCCACTACCCATGACATATGGCTTACAGCTAATGAAAACCCAAATTCAGTGTCTCAGAAAATTATAATATTGTGAAAAAGTTCAATATTGGAAACTCATGGTGTCACACTCTAATCAGCTAATTAACTCAAAACACCAGCAAAGGTGAGCCTTTAAATGGTCTCTCAGTCTGGTTCAGTAGGCTACACAATCATGGGGAAGACTGCTGACTTGACAGATGTCCAGAAGACAGTCATTGACACCCTCCACAAGGAGGGTAAGCCACAAAAGGTCATTGCTAAAGAAGCTGGTTGTTCACAGAGTGCTGTATCCAAGCATATTCATAGAAAGTTGAGTGGAAGGAAAAAGTGTGGTAGGAAAAGGTGCACAAGCAACAGGGATAACCGCAGCCTTGAGAGGATTGTCAAGCAAAATCCATTCAAGAATTTGGGGGAGCTTCACAAGGAGTAGACTGAGGCTGGAGTCAGTGCATCAAGAGCCACCACGCACAGACGAATCCAGGACATGGGCTACAAATGTCGCATTCCTCGTGTCAAGCCACTCCTGAACCAGAGACAACGTCAGAAGCGTCTTACCTGGTCTAAGGAGAAAAAGAACTGGACTGTTGCTCAGTGGTCCAAAGTCCTCTTTTCAGATGAAAGTAAATTTTGCATTTCATTTGGAAATCAAGGTCCCAGAGTCTGGAGGAAGAGTGGAGAGGCACAGAATCCACGTTGCATGAAGTCCAGTGTGAAGTTTCCAAAGTCAGTGATGATTTGGGGTGCCATGTCCACTGTGTTTTCTGAAGTCCACAGTCAACGCAGCCATCTACCAGGAAATTTTTATAGCACATCATGCTTCCTTCTGCTGACAAGCTTTATGGAGATGCTGATTTCATTTTCCAGCAGGACTTGGCACCTGCCCACACTGCCAAAAGTACCAAAAGCTGGTTCAATGACCATGGTATTACTGTGCTTGATTGGCCAGCAAACTCGCCTGACCTTGTCAAGAGGAAGATGAGAGACACCAGACCCAACAATGCAGACGACCTGAAGGCCGCTATCAAAGCAACATGGGCTTCCATTACACCTCAGCAGTGCCACAGGCTGATCGCCTCCATGCCACGCCGCATTGATGCAGTAATTCATGCAAAAGGAGCCCCAACCAAGTATTGAGTGCATAGAAATGAACATACTTTTCAGAAGGCTGACATTTCTGTTTAAAATATCCTTTTTTATTTTATGTAATATTCTAATTTTCTGAGACACTGAATTTGGGTTTTCATTAGCTGTAAGCCATAATCATCAAAATTACAAGAAATAAAGGCTTGAAATATTTCACTCTATGTGTAATGAATCTATATAATATATGAGTTTCACTTTCTCACATGAGTGACAAAAAATATTGAACTTTTTCACGATATTCTAATTTTTTGAGCTGCACCTGTATAACAGTGTTCTCCACTGGGCAATCTCAGGAAACCAAAAGTTGGCTGTGAACTCCTGTTTTACACGTAATGTAATGCAGCCATTCATTTCAAAGCAATGGAGAGTGCATATAAGGACAGCAGGCACTCGTCTCCACCTCGGCTGCCAGGAGATGATAGGAGTTTGTTAAAAACATGGCGGGATAAACGCAATTTAAGGTACACACAATAATAATATTTCACATTGTAATTTTGATATTTTTATGCATTATTGTGCACGCCCCTCTGCTTAACAGGCAGGACGGTGTACGTGCATTGTGCAGAGGACTCTGTAGGCACACTTATATTGCGCTGTTAAAATAACACTGAAGCAACTGCGACATGACTTTAGACCAAGTTTGTGGTGGTTTTAGCGCAACCGCTTTTTACTCCCTCCAGGATACTTTTGCCTTTTTACGCCAAAAAGTATCCTGGCCACACCTCATCTTAAAACCAACCCGCCCAGTTCACTTGCTATGGGCGCGAAGTTCAATTGCTATTTAAACAACGTGAGCTCTGGACGTTAAAATGACAACTGCGTCGGTCTGAAACTAGAAAAGACACTTGCGTTTGGGTTACCACCACTTAGTGCTGCGTGCAAGATAGGACCCATAGTTTGGTTGCAGGAGCAATAAATGTCTCAGTGGAGCATTCTTGCGGTGCTGGTGTAACTGCATGGGCTGCATCTTCTGCACAAACGGCATCTCCCCGTTTCTGCTTCCAGGGGCATGTGATGTTTCAACCTCTTATTGGATACAATGCTATCGCATGCGTATGGATGTGTTTATTCACAAACAGCTATGTTACCATGCCTTTCTACAGTTATATACGTAGCTTTTAGCAAACGTTTATTACTTAACAGCAACTTAATAACAGGCGAGAATGGCCTAGGCCTGTGTGAATAGCCTAAGTGAAGCCAGCTTAAAGACGAAGCTGGCAATGTAGCCAATATTTATAACTTAGGCTATAATGTGAATTAACATTAACAACTAACAAACTAACATTAACTTACATCGGAACTGCAATTACTGTGACAATTCACATTATCATATCCTAAATATGTTGCCGAAATTTCAACTTAGGCACTGTAAGTTAGCTATATAGCATTAGCAAGCTAACTCACCTTCTAGCTTGCTGTTGTGAGTTAAGCAGGCTATTGGTTGCTACCATTTCTGTTTTTATGTAGCGCTTATAATTTGTTAATGCATAACATTTTCGCCCAGCTATCAAGCTTTTCAGCAAGGAAAATGCGTTTAGCTATGCTACAGCTAAGTGCAAATAATTACAATAGATGGGCAGGAACAAAATATTTGTTCCTATCAACACCGGAAGTAAGTGATAGCTAGCTAGGTAGGTAGCAACAGGCTACTAAGTTAAATAACGTAAACAGTAACTACGCGTACGCAATCGCAAAACGGTCTCAAAGTGCACAATCACGTGGTAGCTTTGTATCCAATAAGGGTTGATACATAACATGCTCCCGGAAGCGGAAACGGCAAGATGCCGTTCGTGCAGAGGATGCAGCTCATGCAGTTATACCCGCGGCATGGCCACTAGGGGGGTCTGCGTGAAGGGGCTAATAAAAGCTGTGAATCTGCACTTTAACCACGTTTGATTAAAAATCTAAAATTGTGGAGTAGAGCCCAATCAAGAAAAAAAAAAGTCTTTCAAACATTAAGGAGGGCACTGTAAATATGCTATTAAAATGACTGGATTGTATCTATTGTTTTATCTATTATTATCTATTGTTACGTGCAATGTTAAAAACTCAAGCTCCTAACCATAATTCCAGCTCGCCCAGGGCTGTCTTATGTGTGACGATTCTTTCCGAGTCCCTCCCCCCACCCCAGGAGCAGCCGCCAATTGCCACTCCGACAAAGCATCGGCCATACTCGGATCTGGCAGGATCGAACCCCCGATCCTCGGGGCACGCCTTTGTCCGCTGCACCACCGCATTTTTTTTATTGCTTTTGGGCAGGACTTCTTTTTTTTAAAGTGGGCGGTCGCGGTGGCTAGCTAGTTAGCTTCTGGATAGCAGTGCTTAAAACAAAGTTAACGTGATAGCCAGAATGAATGCCATTTTGTCTGAAATCAAGGATCAGTCTCTTCTCCTCCTCCATACCCCTCTGTTGAGGAGGAGGAGGAGGAGACATTGTTTCTGTTGGACAATGAGGGGCAGGAGGACAGGGAGGGCGAGGATAGTACCGGGGACAGAAATTAGATTGTGGATGGCTTCGCTCCATTGCCTTGTTGCTGCTGCTGCTGCTGCTGCTGGAGCTACAAAAAATGTGGTCCACCCTGAGAGAATTTCGATGTTTCTGAATGGTATGATAACAGTCGTATGCAACATGAACATCTGAAATAAATATTTGCCTAGAATATTTATTTGTTTTTCTTTTAATGTTACCATTACCGGAATAACAGGATAGCTGTGTGCAAATTGCTGAACAGCCACAACTACTGCCGCTGATAGCGGTGGTAATATTTATAATTATCGATATCTCGCTAATTTTAATTTGGAATCCCGTTTTGTATTTCTACCATTATACCAGTTAGGTTAACTAGTTGATAGACAGCCTCTGCTACATTGTTTGATAACGTAGGCTACTACACTATGCATATTTCAGGTGTTCCTGTGGATATTGGAGGATATTGCAGCCTCCTTCATGTGGCCAAATTCGAGCCATTTTCTTCGTAGCCATGTGTTTGTTGTGAAACTAAATAGGGTGTGCACTTTCGTCCCATTTTGTTTGCACTGACAGTTGCTATTGTGAGCAACCTAAGTTACCCTAAGCTAGCTGTCACTCACATTGACATTGAGGACAAGTTTAAAATCGAGCAATGTAATTGGAGGTGTTGTGACAAATTATAGATTATTCATTATTTATATACAATTATATATCATACTGTAGGACCAACTATATTAAAATGTAGTGTTAATATGAATATGTTCTTCTGTGGTAGGATGAATTGCACAAAAGGCCCATATGTGCACAACAGCACATATTCAAGGCCTCAGACTCACGCCGGAAAATGAGCTCATTATTTGTATCGAAGTGTGCTCAATGAACAATGGTCCCACGCTAGGCACCCAATATGAGCTCATCTCGACACCTGTAAATCAAGGACATATACACACACCCACATGCAGGGGAATTGAAGAAAAACTCGCTGAGATGTATGAGCAGGTGTCCATAAACTTTTGGCCATGTAGTGTATATTCCAAAATAATTTATGCACAGAAATGTCGCAGAGATAAGATAATTTATAGAAACATTACTTGAGTGAGTAAACTGCTTTTCCAGGGTTCCCAGGAGGATTTATCAAAAAGTGTCCCACTATACCTTAGTTCCCCCTAACAACGTATCATAAAACTGTGTTTAGGGTAGAGATGGCATATAATACTGATATGTACAATTTTCAAAGCGGTTGAAAATCCAATATTGTGGAATTTGATGAGATACATATGAGTGTATTGTATTTAATTATTGTACCATTTCTTTTGCACTCTGATCAAGGATATCATCTCTCTTGCTCTTGCATCCTCCTCAATCTCCGTTGTATGTACTTTATAGATAATCTGGAGGAACTATTATGGAAATGAGGCTGAGAAAACACCCACCCAAAACAGCATAATTAGCATACAAAGAAGAGAGTATGAATACTGCTAACATTTGATTAAAAAACATGTCTATCATTTTATCTAAAGGTTTAGCATTTTATACATGGCTTAATTCATATGGTTATCCAAAAATACATGATGAAGTGATCGCTACATCTTACCTGCAAGCTTTAAAATGCATCCTTTGTAACCTTAGCTAGAAAAACCTTGTCGCGGTGGATTTTTCTCCAGAGTGAGAGTATGATGAGATGTTTATTCTTTTTGTCAAAGTTTTCTCATTCAGGTTTAAAATTATTGATGTATGATATGGGGGCAATTTGCCTGACGTCGTCGTCCAGAAATCTAACAAGCATATTAATTACATCTGATGTTAGCACATAAATTAAAGTTACCAGTAACATCAATGTTAACTTGTCTAACCACAGCCCAATGAAAAAAAACTTTACTTAAGCTAGCTAACTTTAGTTAATAACGTTAGCTCAGGTTATTATAAAACTCTTTATAAGAAAGATAACATAGGCCACTTAATTTACAACGAAGTTGATCAGTAAGTTATGTAGCATTGTGCTTCACTTCGGGGTGATTATTCCACTTTAAAAGCTAGTTTCCAGCCCAAACCACTGCCATCCTCATATTTATATCGGTTAAAACATTACATTCGTAGTCAGGATGACAGATAACTATTCTGTCATAGATATAGTCGAAATGTGTGGCTGTTATTTGCTGAAACGATCCGGTTTCAGCCGTGAAAATGACCCATAAAACCGGAGGAATGGTTAGCTAGGTCGTCTTAGAATCTTTATCTCTAGAGAACCTCAGCAGGCAGAGGCCGCTTCCGTAAGCTGTTTTAGAATGTTCATTACGTCACCCGGATCATTTTTTCAGCCCAGATTTTAAAAAAAGACCAGAGGAATGATTAGATCATCTTAGAATCTCCATCTCCACAGATCCTAGTGAGCAGGCAGCGTCGTTATAGTAACAGATGCTGTTTTAGAACGTCAAGTACGTCACAGAGGGTTTTAACAGCTGTTTCAGAGCATGAATACGTCACCTGGATAATGTTTGCAGCCCGGATCAAATTTGTTGTGACAGAGCCACAAGAGCCAGGTGAGGGAGCTCTGAGGTTGAAATTCGCCAAGATAGAGCTGAGGATATTATAATTGTCTCATGTTGATTTTGTTTGATTAAATTTTGTTGGGACAGCTCCATGGTTATACTCAACAGTCCTCGCTCTTTTAAATGCAAAACAGTGCGCTTAGAACTTGCTCGTTTTTGAGGTACTCCCCAATGCTCTGCCAGCAATAACAATTCTGCTTTTTCAAGGAGTCTAAAACTAATCAAAAATTGGCGTAGCAGGAACTGGTAAATTTTTTGAGCTCTATGTAGCTGAACAAGACATTGATGTCTAGTATGCATAAACACTACAAAACAAATAATTCTAACAACCAATTGTATCTGTCAACGCACACAATAAAGTAGGTAACAAACACACAGTGCGTCCTGTGCAACTCGGGCGCCTCCTGTAAGGCCACATATGGCTGCATTCGGATTGTCAAAAAAATAGGTTTCTTGTTCTTTTCCGTGCAACTTCTCCTTGACCTTGCTAACGTCACGGGGGTCAAGGAAAGGATGGAAGGAGAGATTTACAAGGAATCTAGTGTTTACTGTGGAATTCAAACCTCCTTCTCTACCTTGTGTCATGGTCGGGTGATATTGACATGACTGTTCAACTACAACCAATGCTAACCAACAATACTAGCTACTCACATTTAGATTTCTGTAATTTCTCAGAAGATCTTCACTCATCCATTGTTGTTTGAATTCGGTAGGTCGAATGTTGAAAACATTTTGGAACATTCCACAGGTTAACAGGTGATGCTATCATGACAGGGTATAAAAGAATATCAAAAGACTCTTGATATCTTATTGTCAGGTACTCTTAGAAGCGATACTATAACCTCTCTGCATTTTAATGGATCTCTATGGGAATTGGGGGGTGGGAGTAGATTAAGCTGAAAGAAAGATGTGCATGTGTAAAAAGTGAGATGTGAATTTCCAGAGCCAAAGCAACCAAAGACAAACCCAGGACCACCCAGTGCCACAGCCAGATGCAGGAGGAGAACCCCAAAAATGCCAGGACCATCCCAGGAAGCGATAGGGCTTTCTCTTATAGGCTATGCCCCAGTCAGAAAGAGGGCATAATGAAATACAACCCTACACCCTGGCCGGTTCCTGCAACTGAAAAACAAAACAAATCAGACAGACAGATAGCAAGAAAGGGAATATATATAAATATCTGCCCATGGTCTGTGCGAGGTTATCTACGGTGGCGCAAATTATTATCAATAATTAGTCATATTTAGGTGTGTGTACCAGTGTGATATCAATGTTTTCATATTAAACCATCATAAGGGGCAAATTTATATACTTTATAAAGCATTTTATTCATTTTATATCCATAGATATCTATCCCCCTATACTGATGAAAATAAAATGATACAAAAGTAAGCTTCATGAGTCAAAACTGTTGATTTGTAGTTAAATATATGGTTATTTTATGATTTACAGCAGTGCACAATTTAGCCATTTTGGATAGATTGGAGACACTAAGGGACAGCAGGGTACACTGCTTACATTCTGCATTATAGGTCATTAGTAGTAATGCTTATCTCCCTCAGGTTTTGCACACTTGTGGACAAGGAGTGTATGGTCTGGTTATTAATTTATTTCCAATCTTTCGCTTTATCTTTTATCTCTCGACCTGTTACCTTTTGTGTTCAGCTCTTTTTGTACAAGTGCTTAGGTAACAGGTGTGATTTTCAATTTTTATTCTTTACCCGTTTACCAGTTTTTTTTGTTTTTGTTTCTCAACCTCCTGTTAATCCTAATTATTTAGTGTGTGGTTCTTCTGTTATTTATTCTTGTTGTTTATCGTTTTTTGAAGTTGTTTTGATTTGTCTTGTGCTAGGGAAGTTTTGCTCCTGTTCTTTTGTTTTACCCTTTCCTGGTGCGGTTTCTTCTACTTTTGTAGCGTATCTTTCGACATACGCTTTTAGAATCCTTATTGGTCACGTTTGGTTCTCCAAACTTTACACCAACTCTCACAATCCCGGCTTAGCAACTTGACTAGCAGCTTTCCTGAGGGAAGCACTATATGCATAAACTTTTGATTACAGTAAGGGTTCTTACATTTGAACTTTTACGCAGAGATGCTAATGGCTTGATACAAGTATTACTTTCACCTTGTTGTTGCTGTGCTGTAATGTGGATCTGGGAGTTGAATGTAGGCACTTTTTCATTGTGCAGTGTTAAGGATTAAAAACTCTTTGATGACAGTTGGCAGGCACCAGCTGTCAAGGCTCTAAGAGACCCAACTAATGGAAAGGAACATGCCACATATCGGCTGGGAAACGGAAGCTTCGCTCACACCGCCATCAACGGTAACATTAATCAATACTGATACCCTCTATGACAACAAGGGTGTTACGTTCGGCAGTAGGACCCAGACGCAGACCACAGGATAAGGCAAAATTCGTTGTTTATTATAAGTGTAGGAGTCAAGCCAGGAGATCAGAATCAGGGAGGTACAAAAACAGAATCCAAAAGGGTAATCAGGGGCAATCCAAAAGTCATGAACCGGGGAATCAGAAGTCAGACAGTACCAGGTGATCAGGCAGGAGAATAGTCAAAAACAGGCGTAATCAAAACCGTAATAAAAAACAGGACCGATAAGGGCTAGGCAAAAGAATAGTCGGGCAAAGGGTATCTCGGAAGTATTTAGCACATCTCTGGCTTTAACAACTCGCAGGCACAGGATAAGTAAAATCAACGTTCTGACACAGACTGGAGTTAACACAGGGTTTAAATACACACGGTACAAATGACACAAAGGGAAACAGGTGTGTGAAGAGGCGGGGATCAAAACGAGAGACAATTGAAAACAATTGGGAACAATGAAACAATCACGGAGACAACTAGGGAAAACGCGGACTGGATTCCATACAGATACACAATAACAGATGACCTGGAGTTTCAGGAAATCGTGCATAGATTGAGAGAACAGGGAGAGAAGATCAGATGCAGCTGAGAATGATTCACAAGGACAGAACAGCGTGAAAATGTGCGCTCTAATATCTTAGTGAGATTAGTAACTATACACACCCCTGCCGTGGGTACAATTAGTAATTATATACAAATTAGTTTGTTAGTGGAGTTAGTAGATCTAATCTATCGTTAGTATGTTAGTGGTAATTAGTCAATCTAAGTGCACAGAGACAGTAAGTAAGTAAGTAAGTAAAATTTATTTATAGAGCACCCTTCCCAGCACGAATGCACAGAGTGCTTTACAGTAAAAACAACATACATAAAAGTGCATTACAAAAAACACGACAGACAGAGAATAACAGAACATAACATACAAGACAGAATAAAATACGGTGCAAAAGTAGCATAGGTAAAAGAATATGGGGGTCCTGCCAACAGGGGGTGTCCACCAGAGCGCCTAGTGCTCGAAGGCTATTTTAAAAAGGTGCGTTTTTAGCTGTGCCTTAAAACTAATTGCTGACTTCACGTCTCTCAGACTCTGGGGGAGCGAGTTCCAAAGCCTTGGGGCTACTGCTGCAGACAGGTGCGAAGCAAGAGGGAACCCGAACACCAACGAGATCACCCGAATGGTACAGAGACGTAAACAGGGAGTGCGAGATCAGATGTATACAAGCAGACACGGGACAACTAGGCAAAACCGAAAAATAAACAAGCCAGATAAAAACTAAGAATAAACAATACATACAGAATGGCAATGAATAACAATAATACAAAATAAAATAAAAATACAAATAACACACAATTCTCAGATCCCCCCCCCCCCCCCCTAGGAAGCGCCTCTTGGCGTTTTAATGGGTGGCACAGGGTGAGTCTTATGAAAGTTTTTAAGAAGGTCTTTGTCCAACACGAACTGTGATGGGATCCAGGATCTCTCTTCGGGACCGTAGCCTTCCCAGTCGACCAGGTACTGAAGGCCACGGCCCCGACGACGAACGTCCAACACCTTAGCAACGGTGTACGCTTCTCCGCCGTCGATGATTCGGGGGGGTGGCGGGGGATCAGGTTCGGGACAAAGGGGGTGGGTTACAGCCGGTTTTAGTTTTGAAACATGGAAAGTGGGGTGTAATCTCCGCATAGTTGCGGGAAGCTTAAGCCGAATGGCTGTGGGGCTGATCACCTTGAGCACAGGTAAGGGACCCAGGTACCGGGGGGCTAACTTACGTGACTCCACTCTAAGGGGAATGTCCCTGGCTGATAGCCACACCTTCTGGCCCACCCGGTACTGGGGAGCCTTGGCTCGGTGGCGGTCCGCCGTCTCCTTCATCCGGGCACTGGCTCTAGTGAGGTTGATGCGAGTGGTCTTCCAAGTCCTGGCACAGCGCCGGATGAAGGCCTCGGCAAACGGGACCCCCACCTCCGTTTCCTGGCTGGGAAATAATGGGGGCTGATAGCATAGGCAACACTCAAATGGGGAGAGTTTAGTAGCAGAAGAGGTGTGACAGTTAACAGCGTACTCGGCCCAGGGTAGCTGCGAGCTCCATGTGGTGGGGTTCCTAGAGCATAAACACCTAAGCACAGTTTCTCGGCACTGATTAGCTCGCTCAGTCTGGCCGTTGGATTGGGGATGGAATCCGGATGTGAGACTGGTGGTAGTGCCGAGTAATTTGCAGAAGGCTCTCCAAAATTGAGCGGTGAACTGTGGACCTCTATCGGAAACAATATCGGTGGGAATCCCGTGCAATCTAATAACGTGTTGTAATAATAGGGTAGTGGTTTCCTTAGCGGAGGGAAGTTTCGTGAGGGGAATGAAGTGAACAGCTTTGGAGAATCGGTCAACAATGGTGAGGATCGTGGTGTAGTGATTGGAGGAAGGTAAACCCGTGACAAAATCAAGTGCGATGTGGGACCAGGGACGGTGAGGAATGGGGAGTGGCTGGAGTTCACCGTGAGGGGGTTGGTGAGAGGCCTTATTCTGTGCACAGACTGAGCAAGCGGCGACAAACGATGCTACGTCCTGTCGGACCTCCGGCCACCAGAATTTGCGTAAAATAAATGTGATAGTACGATTAATACCTGGGTGGCCGGAGAGTCGCGACGAATGACCCCACTGGAGCACCTGGGACCGAGCCACTTCTGGAACATAAAGACAGTGATTAGGGCATTGACTGGGAGCTGCCTCCCCATTCTGAGCGTTCCTAACAATACTCTCGATGGGGAGGCTGATGGCATTAACAAACACACTCTGGGGGAGAATAGTGTCCGGACAGGGGTCTTTAGAGGAGGGTTCAAAGTGCCGGGATAGGGCATCGGGCTTAGTGTTTTTAGCCCCTGGCCGGTAAGCTAGACAGAAGTCGAATCGGGAGAAGAAGAGGGCCCATCTGGCTTGGCGGGAGTTCAGCCTCTTGGCGGTCTGTAGGTATTCCAAGTTCTTGTGATCTGTCCAAACCAAGAATGGTAGCTGAGCTCCCTCCAACCAGTGGCGCCACTCCTCTAAGGCCATCTTGACTGCCAACAGCTCCCGATTCCCAATGTCATAGTTCTCTTCCGTGGGGGTGAGACGGTGCGAGAAGAACGCACAGGGATGGACCTTCTGATCCTCCGGGGATCGTTGGGATAGGATGGCCCCTACCCCCACGTTGGAGGCGTCCACCTCCATGATGAACTGGATAGCCGTGTCAGGATGGCGAAGAATGGGGGCTGTGGTGAACAGTCTCTTGAGGAGCGCGAAGGTCTCCTTGGCCTTGGGGTTCCAGCCAAACTTTACCTTCACCGAGGTGAGAGCCGTGAGGGGGGCCGCTACCAAGCTGTAGTTCCGGATAAAGCGGCGGTAAAAGTTGGCGAACCCCAAGAACCTCTGAAGCTCCTTCCGGCCCTCAGGACGTGGCCACTCCACCACAGCCTTGATCTTCGCCGGATCCATCTTGATTTGGCCCGCTTCTATGATGAAGCCCAGGAAGGTGGTAGAGGAGGTGGAGAACTCACACTTCTCAGCTTTGACAAAGAGAGGATTCTCGAGGAGGCGGCCCAGTACCTTGCGTACATGCCTCTCGTGTTCCTCCAGGCTCTGGGAATAGATGAGGATGTCATCCAGGTAAACGGAGACAAAATGGTTTATCATGTCGCGGAGGACATCGTTCACCAGGGCCTGGAAGACTGCGGGGGCGTTAGTGAGCCCGAACGGCATCACCAAGTACTCCCAGTGTCCAGTAGGTGTGTTGAAGGCCGTCTTCCATTTGTCAACCTCACGAATCCGGACCAGGTGGTAGGCATTTCTGAGGTCCAGCTTCGTGAAGATGACGGCCTTCTGGAGCTGCTCGAAAGCAGTGGACATGAGCGGGAGTGGGTAGCGATTCTTCTCGGTGATGTCGTTCAGGCTCCGGTAGTCGATGCAGGGGCGGAGAGACCCATCCTTCTTCCCCACAAAGAAGAATCCTGCTCCAGCCGGAGGGGAAGAAGGGCGGATGATGCCAGCTGCCAACGACTCAGACAGGTACCTCTCCATGGCTTCCGTCTCGGGCCGGGAGAGGGAGAACAGACAGCCTCTAGGCGGGGAAGTGCCAGGCCTCAGGTTTATGGCGCAGTCATAGGGGCAATGTGGAGGCAGGGACGAAGCGCGCGCCTTACAGAAGACCTCCTTGAGGTCATGGTACTTCGTTGGAACCCCCTTCAGATCCGGGTTCTCTACTGAAGGGGAAACGGGAACAGGTGAGTGGGCCGTCCGGAGACAGCTGACCGCACACGATGGGCTCCAGCCCACAATTTCATGTCTCCGCCACTCGATCTCCGGGCAATGACGGTTAAGCCAGGGGTGCCCAAGGACCACAGGGGAGTGGGGAGAGTCGATGATGTGGAGCCGGAGCTCCTCCTGATGGTTTCCGGAGACGAGAAGTTGTATGGGTAGGCTTTCCTGGGTGATGTCCGCGATATGTTCCCCGCAGAGGGTATTGGCCACTAGGGGGCATTCCAATGGTGTTATCGGGACTCCCCAACGGGTGAGTGTAGGAGTCAAGCCAGGAGATCAGAATCAGGGAGGTACAAAAACAGAATCCAAAAGGGTAATCAGGGGCAATCCAAAAGTCGTGAACCGGGGAATCAGAAGTCAGACAGTACCAGGGGATCAGGCAGGAGAATAGTCAAAAACAGGCGTAATCAAAACCGTAATAAAAAACAGGACCGATAAGGGCTAGGCAAAAGAATAGTCGGGCAAAGGGTATCTCGGAAGTATTTAGCAGATCTCTGGCTTTAACAACTCGCAGGCACAGGATAAGTAAAATCAACGTTCTGACACAGACTGGAGTTAACACAGGGTTTAAATACACACGGTACAAATGACACAAAGGGAAACAGGTGTGTGAAGAGGCGGGGATCAAAACGAGAGACAATTGAAAACAATTGGGAACAATGAAACAATCACGGAGACAACTAGGGAAAACGCGGACTGGATTCCATACAGATACACAATAACAGATGACGTGGAGTTTCAGGAAATCGTACATAGATTGAGAGAACAGGGAGAGAAGATCAGATGCAGCTGAGAATGATTCACAAGGACAGAACAGCGTGAAAATGTGCGCTCTAATATCTTAGTGAGATTAGTAACTATACACACCCCTGCCGTGGGTACAATTACTAATTATATACAAATTAGTTTGTTAGTGGAGTTAGTAGATCTAATCTATCGTTAGTATGTTAGTGGTAATTAGTCAATCTAAGTGCACAGAGACAGGTGCGAAGCAAGAGGGAACCCGAACACCAACGAGATCACCCGAATGGTACAGAGACGTAAACAGGGAGTACGAGATCAGATGTATACAAGCAGACACGGGACAACTAGGCAAAACCGAAAAATAAACAAGCCAGATAAAAACTAAGAATAAACAATACATACAGAATGGCAATGAATAACAATAATACAAAATAAAAATACAAATAACACACAATTCTCAGATCCTTACAAAGGGGATATAAAATATACATGACAACATTTCATTATGCAAAATGTTAACATTAATTGTCATGACAAAGTTCTAATTGTGAGGAATAATAATTTAGCATTTACAACCCCCCCATCTATCTGTCTTTTTTATTTCCGTCTTTCTCTCTACCATCAATCTTTATTTTGTATGATCCAGAAGCAGTCTTTCCCAAGTAAATGAAGACTAAGAAGTGGTAGCACATATCTCTGCATTAACATCCTTACAGTTAAGATTTTTCTAGAAGCACCAGCGTTCGCAAAGTCCAGGTGCAACATTTCTTCTGTGGCATTTGTAGACGGAACGTGAAATACGCTTGCCACCCCTAAATTTTACTGAGCTGGTCCCACATTTCCCCATCAGTCAGCTACCAGTGTTGGCTAGTCCAAATCAATTTACTGACATTCAAAAACAGAATAAGACATTTTTGCATCAACAGCAAGCTTTAAAGTGATATTGGAATAAAACATTTTACATTTTCCAGGGAAGGAAAAAATGCTCAAAAAAAGTATTTGAAAATGAAACCCGGGGAGCATCTTTAGTTGCTGTTGAATGAAAGCATGTTGGCCCAATCTCAATGTCCACCCTGAGCCCTAAGGACTGGGCCCCCACAGACTTTGGTTGATGTCACATGCATGCCCAGCGTAAATTCCTGAGTGCATGAGAGTGCAAGAGCTCGAAATGGTACAAATAAGAGGAATGGGACAGCACTTTGCGATGTTACATGTTGCCTTGAGGATGCCTGTCTCACATGCAAGATGTTTATTACAATCGCCGCTTTAGGACTTTTCATTTTAGGTTTGTACCTGCTGAAAGAACTCTGCCCACCATGTGTGTCATTTGTTTACAATTTTTGAAACTTTCGGCTGCGTTTCCGTTTTTATCGGCAAAAATGTGATAAAGCAAAGTATGCACGATTGCAGACTTGCAAAAAATATTGTGAACACGCCTCAAGGTCTGTGAGGGTGTGAGGGCAGACATTGAGATTGGGCCAAAGTCAGTAGTATTTAGGAAGGTAATTCATAATTGCTCAGAATGCACAATCAAATGCTTCCCCTGGGTTATTTTTTTTGCTAAGTTTTCTCACATAAAAGCATTCATACGGCAACATCGATTTATGTCCTGCTTCGGATTGTTTTGTTCCCGTCATTTTCCATCACTTTGACTAAACAGAAAGTGTGTTTCCCCAGGCCTCATTACCGCCGCTGTCGTCGGACATCTTCGGCTAATCTTGTCACGGTTATCAAAATCCTCACTGAAATTAAGTCTTTAAAGAACAGGGGACTTATTATGTGTTTGTTTACCCTCTGTTGTCTCAGAGAAAAGTGACAGATCGGAGTAGAGTAGAGCAGAGAGACGGTTTCTAAGGACACATCCACATTTGTAGATTGAGGCTGGTTTAGGGGCGTGCCTGACATTTCGGTTGACCGTCACGTGGATGGTCATGGAGTCATGTGTCCAACAATGAAGGGAGGGGAACCAGAATAGCAATGTTTAAAGCTCAGTTTAGTCTGACCCGTCCTTCCTATATACTTTCAAGGCTCATAAAATAAGCTTTATACAGGTGGCCCAACCAGAGGTAATCAAGCCTAACCAATGTAGCTGATTAGTTTCCGTTTGGCGCCAAAGTGTAAATATTATCTTAGTCTGTTTTAACCCTATTTAATTTACTCTGGTTACTGTCCTCTGTGAAAAGCATTCAATTGGCAAAGGATAGTGTGGCAGTAAGGTCCAATACTGGCTGTGTGGAACAGGTCTATTTCAGTCGTTCACAATCGTTGGCTTGATAGACGTGCCATTTCGTGCAAGGTGAGAATTGTTACCAAGGATATCGAGTCCTTTCGCTGACACTTTAAACCCGTCAGGCCAAATACATCACTCTTCCCTGCGTAGGAACTTTGGATTTGGGAGCACCTTAATTCCAAACCTCCCGCGCAGTCTCTGATGATGCAAGTCCAGTGCAAGTTTCTATCCTTTATATTTCCTTATATTTGTGTGGCTCTCTCTTTCTCTTTCTGGAGAGAGTTGGTCATTATTTCTGTGCACATAGTAAAAAAATAAAAAAAGTACATTAATTTTAACAGAAATTCACCGCTCAATTTTTACGACAGTACGAAATGGGGGTCACTGCTAGCTGGCCTGACCCAGGACATGCACTGACTTTATCCCAGCTGTAAGAGGTATTTTTAGAGCAGAGGGAACCCCATTCTCAGCCCCCCTGTTGTCCTTCATTTTCCCCCCTCCTCTGACTGACGTTAGCAGGGACTGTGCCTCAAATCTTAGCCCTGGAGCCGTCGCTCATGGTTGGGTTTTTTTTTTGACAGATGCGTGAGAAGCCTCGGCTGTAATTGCATCTCCGCCATGTTACGCGGAAAGTCACAATTCGCCGCCCGCTTGCACGTCAAACGCGTCAGGATTCCGTTGGATCTGATGGCTCCACCGCTTCCCCACAGAGCGAGGCACCTCAGGAAAACGAGGGACAGAGAAAAAAGACACAAGAAAGGAAAAGCAGCAGGTGCCAATCACCAGGATATAAATTGTCCGAAACATTTAAATAAAAATCTGGATTACCATAAAATGTTCAAAACAAGACTCAAAATGGAAATTCTTACCCTCATTTAAATGATACTGTCATAAAAAACCCCTTGACATTATAAACTTTCTTTGTAACTCTAAACAATGTGCAGGCACTCAGCCGGCTGAGATGCAATGGAATGGAGATCCAGGGAGCTAAACACAGAGGTGTTGGAGGGATTTCTGTGGGGTGGGGGTAGAGCTCATCTGTGTATCCTGCGCCATGACAACCTAGTGATTGACAGGTGCTAGGGCAGGTGTTTTTCCCCATTGGGAGCCGGGCCCATTCTCTGAGAAAGCATTTGGGGGGATGAATCCCCAGGCACACAGAATGGAGGTGAGAATCTTTCTCCCCTCCCCTTATCTGAGCTGCAGTCTGCCTCTTTTCCGAGAGGGTGTAAGGGTGACTCATGAAAAACTGGCTAATCGAGGCAGAGGGTGGGGTTGGGGCAGAGGTGGAAATCTAGGGGACAGAAAGTAAAAGTCCTACCATGTGTTTCTTCTGCCCATAGACTCAGCCAGCTGATTTAACGAATTAGTTCTACCTCCTCGCTGAATAATTATGTTAATTAGGAAATCCAGGTGATTGGAGCAAAATACTGGGGAGACTTTTACTGGATTTCCAGCTCTGGGTTGGGGAGATTATGTAGAACATCCCTTTGTTTCTGATTTTTTCCCCATTTTTTCTCCCAATTTAGTAGCCAATTGAACCCCTATTCTAATTCAATTCCCCCCATGTAGCAACCGCTAGAGAACCACCTCTATACAACCCCATCAGCCGGTAGTAGGAAGGAGGGCACCGCGTCCTCTACAGGGCGCGACTCCTTGAGCTCCTGACCGTGATTCCAACTCGCCCAGGGCCTTTTTGTGCGCAGCGATTCTCTCCGAGCCCCTCCCCCAACCCGGAAGCAGCCGCTCCCACAGGGCACCGGTCATGCTCGGATCTGGCAGGACCGGGTCGCAAACCCCGATCCTCGGAGTACAAACTGCACCGACTGAAAGTCAGCGCTCTTACCGCTGTACCACCGCGGCGGTCGTGGTTGGCAGTTTTGACAAGGGGCATGCCACATCTTGCTGTTATGCCACATCTTCAAATATCCAAATCACAAATAAAGCACACGCCACATCTTCAGATGGCCAGGCCTTTATCTTTTGAGGCCACGGCTCCCTTCTGTGACCTCATCAACATGCTGCCGGCCAACGGAATTTTCACACAGCATCATCTCAAGCAACCTCACCATGACAACGGCACCAGTCTCCCTAAGCACAAACCTTCTAGCACAGAAACCAACTTTGCAAAATAAACTGACCAAACACGGCAATGCTTTCTTGGGTTTTTCATCATGAGGTCACCCTATCCGCACCCTCCTAATATGCGCAAACAAACACACACACACACACACACGCAACACACAGACACACACATCATCCTCCTTTGTTCAGAATTTGGGTATCAAGGTTTTCAGGCCTCAGTACTCTCTTTCTGGGGTGCCGACTACAGTTTTTACTCTTTGAGCTGTGGATTCAGAGCGCTCAGGGGAGGGGCTTTCACCACTGGATAAACGTGTGTGTGCGCGCCTGTTTCTTTGGGCTTTCAAGTGTCCGCCATTAAAGGGGATGGAAGAGCAAGAGAAAACAAAAAAAATAATAATGTAATTCCTTACAGGTGGAAGGTAAAGTTTTAATTAGACAGCCAAGGACCTCTTTAGAAAAAGAGGGTCAAGGAAGAGAAAACATCTGCTTGGGGGTGTCCTAGGAAAGAGCTCCCCATATTGCTGGGCTGGTGAGATCCCCTTTGTCATTCACAGGGTCAGAAAGGGACACGACATGAGGGGGACATAATGAACCCTCACCTCATGATCGCTCACTCTCTCATTCTCTCTTTCTTTTCCGTCTTCTCCAGTCTCTTTCAATTCTTTACTGGGTTTGTGTACTTTTAAGATTGGCAATCAACCAACCTGACCCCTGACCCCTGGCTCGTCAGATTCTACGCACCCCTCTCACTTTCCACACACACAAACACCAAGCACATAGACACACACACACACACAATACACAAAAACATCATGGACACAGACACCACTCATACACACACACAAATATAAACACGCACAAACACCATGCACACATAAGAGACACACATACGCACACACACACACAAATATAAACACACACATACAGACACAGATGCACATGTACACACACACACTCACAAGACACACACGCACACAACCGCACTGAAAGCAGATCTCTCAGCAGGGCCAATTTTATTCCAGCAGAGATTTTGGGGTCAGTGGGATGGACGTCCCTCAGCAGACAGATCGCCCCCCTGGGCGTTTGGGTAGAGATCGGCCACTCCTCTGCCTATCCCACCAGGTGACAGTAATTAAGTGCACAGTTCACCTTGCACGCATATTCCCTCACACCCCCACACCCTACAATTTGTCAGAGGGAGAGATTGTCTCGTACCCCCACCTCCTGCATGCCACTTAGCGAGTCTCATTTGCATCTACACGCCCTTGCTGTGAAACCCCTGAGCGAGTGAGATGGATCAGCCACATGACCATGTGCTTTATTACATGTACTTAGAGTATGCCACAGGCACAACCACACACACACACATGTACATGGCATACATACACAAATATGCACTCATGCAAATGCACAGACACACGCATACACACACATGCATACACGCGTACACAAATAAGCGCACACAAACATGTAGGCACGTACACACATACACACAAATGTACACAAATACCCACACATACATTAATGCACAAATACACGTACATTAATTCATAAATGCATCCTCAGACAGGCACACACAAATGTGTAAACATGCAGATACAAACTAACACACAATTACAAGCATAGACATGCAGACGCACACACAAACAAACACGAGTACACAGATACACATTTGCACACACACACAGAGGCACACAGATGCACACAAGCTTTTGGTGCACAATGCGCACAAACAAATAAACACATGCAGTCCCACACACTCACTCATACACTGATGAAACAGAGGAATGCATTTTTTCTCGCACAGGTTGTTTGTTTTATCTTCTTTTGTTGGTGATGTTGTGCTTTTTTATTCAGACAGTGACGATGGCTGATGGATGATAATATGCAAAGCAGAACGATGCTTAACAAAATGCTGATAATTAAGCAAAGATGTTTTGGGAAGTGTTGTACTTAAGAGCAATCATATGGGACTGAGCACATGGTAAGCCATATGCCTGAGAGCAGGAAACTGTCGAGGGGGGCGGGGCAGAGGGAGACTCCAGCAGGAGAAGCAATCTACAAACGGCCTTTTCAATCCTGAAAGGCAGGAGAGAGCGGACTTTGTTTTGTGGACATGTCTTGCAGGTGTTTCGTCTTCAGCGATCGCTGTGGCCATGCAGAAATTGTGGTTGGTTCTAGTTTATGCCTGAAAAAATAAATTCCACTCATTGTTTCAGGAAATTATTAATTTCAAGTAATTAGCGTTACTTTCATGAAGGACGTTTCCCGGACTTCCTGAGAATGCAAATGCGTCTGCATTGCAATCGACAACATTGTGTGTCTACAGACCCTGTAGCAGTACCCTTCTAGAATAACAGTACCTTTACCTGCATGTAAATGCAGGTACAGTAGGTGGAGCTACCACAATATCTGCTATCAAATTAAGTTTCCTCACCCTTCACAAGTTTCTTCTCCCTCTATAATGTAATGTAATAATGCTTGCTGCAGCAATAGGATATTATAAAATACAAGTGCCTTAATTCGTCATACTATTTGGGGGCACTGTAGTGCAGGTTTGATTTTACCAGTGAGCAAAGCACTTAACTTGAACTGCTTCAGTAAATATCCAGCTGTATAAATGTATATTTGTGTATGTAAAAAAATAAATGCAAAAGTTGTTTCTTACCCCGGATATTTGTTAATGCCATCTAATGTGATGTCTTGTATTTATGGGAAGTGTGCATCAAAACAAAAACTTCAATTTTGGACTCCTCCCTGGGCAACGTTGAGAATTATGACTGAGCTGGGAGAGGCATGTGTGGCAGTAGCATAAACAGAGGGGCCTGGGGCCCTGGGGCCATGCCAAGACACAGTCGAAACCAATCCAGTAAGCTGGTGTCCAGTTGAACCAGAGCTGAGATGTCAGCAGAGCAGGTCAAGGGTCAAAGGTCAGGGCTTGCAACAACAGGGGCAGTGGTAGCAGCTTAGCGTCCCTCAGCTATGAATGTAGATATACTCCAGAGAGGTCTTTTCTGACCCAGCAGACAGTACCACCCCCATAACCCCCCCTCCACCTCCACACACTGCGCAAATCCACCCATTCCCAGAGGAGAAGGGGAGTAATCTCGCCTGCCGGGGGTATCCTGGCACGCTCTACACCAGGCTTAAAGAGCCATCCTTTTACACAAACGCTAGGATAAGCGCTCGGCAGAAGAATAATTAGAAGATAATGGGTAAGTAATGCGACCCGATCTGTCCTGATTATTTGCTGGCTGCTTCAGCACAGCGCCATCTGGTGCCTGAGCTGGGGACAGCAGTTCAATCAGCATCTCGAAAAACTATGGGGCTTAAGACTTAATCTCGTTTGACTGCGCTTATTAACAGATCCAGTATGGTGTGTGTGCGTGTTTGTATGAGCATGTATATCAATCTGAACAGGAGTGTTTTTTTGTACGCCCATGTCCATGTTTGTGCACATATTGAAGTATATTTGTGTGTGTGTGCATGTAAGTATGCATGTGTACATACATGAGTGTTTGTGTGAATGGGGAGTGACGTCGTAGGACGATGTTACTGGTACCACTAACTCTCTTTTTGTGATTCATGCTGGTCTCTCTTGGGTAGATTTGCTCTCCTATGGTGTTCAGTATCTCTGGCCATTGTGGCAAAGTTGTGAGCCTTGGGGATATTTCACCAGCGCTAACACTCTGTGTCAGGAGTTTGCTGATGATTAGGCACCATTCAGATTCACCACGCTAACCTGCATGCAGCCACGCTGACGTAAGCCTAAAATGATAATCAGGTCAAAATAAATATTTGGTCTCAAATTTTGGTCTCAGATTTGAGACACCCTTCTACACACACACATCGCTCTACCACAGTGTAGCTCTCTTCCTTTCATTCTCTCCCTGTAACCTACCTTCTACCCTCTCACACCATCTACAACGCCCCTGCTCTAGCCTTTGGGGATTGGTGGTGGAGTGGGGAGGGGTGGAATTTGCCGAATATCATAAATACAATTTTCCTATGCCTTGCCCCCCCACCCCCCTTATGAAACTCAGCTCCCTGTTCAGTCCCCCTAGACATCACCGGAGTACCACCTATCCAATATATACCTACCCCATCCCAGACAATCATCCCTTTCTCCTAACCTCCACAAATTCTCCTCCACAACCTCTCTCTCACACACACACGCTCTCTCTCTCTCTCCCCCTTCTCTCACTCCCTCCCTCTCCTCCTCTTACATCTCTAATTTGCTCTCTCCTATCCCAACCTGGCTGTTTATTGAGATGCTAACTCTCTTTATGAGCGCCTAATCCTGTGGCGTAGGGGGATAATTTATAAAGCATTTACATTAAGATGCCCAGCTAATTGGGAGCATGTGTCTGGCTAAGCCCAGGCAATGCCAGCAAACTACAGATAAGGCATCAGGTCTGACTTTACCACCCCCACCTCCACCCATCCCCTGTCCCCCCACCCGATGTCACGTCACAGCCACACGAAACATGGGAGACGTCCTTGCTTCAGATAGAACATGCTTCCCCCCAGGAAACCAGGTTTCAGGCAGGGGTGCATCGGTCCAGTAGGGGGTCATCCTTCTACTGGACCAACTACTAAACAGTAGAAAACCAGTGACCCAGTGTAATGAGAGCACAGTATTGCAAATTGGCTTTGTTCCACCTATTAGTGAACCCTGTTTTTGTGGTTTCTTTTCAATCAGAAGCCAGTTTAGACACCTTTGAAACAAATTGTGTGACTGTTTTGCCAATCAGTGACTTACACAAAACATCAAAAACCAGAGAGGACCCTGCAGCCTTCTTGGACTGCAGTTTGAGATTGCTTAACAAGTGCAATCCACTCCTGTTAAAAATATCCATTTCTCTTTTGTTTACCAGGGTAAATAACTCATTAACAGCCCCCTCTAATTATTCCGCAGTGACATTTTATAATAAATAAATAAAAATGTTGGTGAGAGGAACACACCATTTAGCCAAGAGCAGCAATACATTGAAACAGTAGCTTAATTTTCACTCAAAAATGTTTTTTTTTTGTCTTTTACAAATGTTGTAGCATGTGTTCATGAGGCCATGAATCTTTGTTCAGTTTTCTTTCTTGTTTACTATTGCAGGAAACTTTAGGGTATTTTAAGGATTGGGGTACACGCTCCCCAGATGTCACACAAGTAGTCAAATGGCTCCACAGCCAATCAAAATGTAGCAGTTAACTCCCTGACTATGCTTTAAATTAGAAAAAAAGCAATCATATGTATTACTGGTGCAAAAAGCAAATAAGCCAATTCAGTTATTTCAGTGCCCTTTGTGTTGTACCCACAATAAATTATTTAGCTCATGGGAGACTGTCCGCTCCTGCTTGGCCTCCCCTGGGATTGCCGCTTTCAGCTATATGTTTGAATTTATGTATTTGAAATGTTTTGAACTGTATTGTTTATTTAAGGAGGGGAGGGGACTCCAGTTACTGTTGTCAAACCAACAGATTCAGCAAAATTCAACGAAAAGCTTTGCAGATGTTAACTTGGTACTGTGTGTAATGTAGTGGTCTTCAGACATTATATGAACGTGATATGAACACACATATATCTAGACAGAAGGTGATGCCATCCTCTAGAGGTGGAGTGTGATTGGTTCCCTGGTTTAGGGACCTTTGGCCTTTCACATGGTGAGCTGATGGTATTTCTTACTGTGCCATGTAGGAGGTAAATACCGTGGTTCCGAACCCAAAGCAAATCTTCCTTTCTGTCGAGCTGTACATCATTAGAACTGTGCTGTATTATCTTTCATCAAAGACAGCAGCCAATGCATTAGGAAAAAAATACAGGCCGTAAAAAGTGGAACTTCATGCTGAAATCAAGTTTTGATAGTAAATTGATCTGTTCACTGTTTAAAAAAGCATTATTTTTTACCAATCTTTTGGATATCCATCTCCTGTCCTGGGAGATACATTTAAAGGGGCAGTTTACCCTACAATTAAATTTAGATATGTTTCAGTGATATCTATCCATCCAAGTAGTTTCACTGAGATCTCACTAGTTTTGTAGATATCCACTGCAACTTGCAAATCCTGATATAATGGACCTCAAATGGTCCAAAGTTTGTGGTGGTCAAAGCGCCAAAAATGTTAATTTTTCTCTTTACAAATACACTGCCTGGCCAAAAACAAAAATTGCACACTCTAATTTTGTTGGACCGCCTTTAGCTTTGATTACGGCGCGCATTCATAATGGCATTGTTTTCGACAATCTTATGCAAGGTCACAACATTTATTTCCATCCAGAGTTGCATACATTTTTGGCCGAGATCTTGTATTGATGATGGGAGAGTCGAACCACTTCGTAAAGTCTTCTCCAGCACATCCCAAAGACTTTCAATGGGGTTAAGGTCAGGACTCTGGTGGCCAATTCATGTGTGAAAATTCTTCATGCTCCCTGAACCACTCTTTCACAATTTGGCATTGTCATCCTGGAATATGCCCATTGATTGTGAGGGTTTGTGCTGAATACCGATGAGCCAAACACGACAAAGAAAAAAAAAGATATAAAATCCCTGGCCGTAGCCAAACAATAACACACCCCTATAAAATGGGCTTGCCTCGTAAACACGGGCAGAGAGAAAACTCTGAATAGCCACCACTAAATAAGATAGCGAGAGGAGAAAAGGAAAAACAAGGCACCTTCGGGACGTGACTATAACGCCCGATAATTGGTGAAATAAACAAAACAAAAATAAAACTCACACCCTCAGAAAACGAGCGAGTGGAAGCGTAGAGAGGAAACAGAAAAGGGAACAGAAAAACGAATTCCCTTGGCTTCAATGCCAGAATATCTCAAGCTGCGACAAACAAAGAAAATAATCTTTTTCTTTCAACTGCAGAGAGACAGAAATGACTAACCCTGACTTCGTAAAAGCATGAAATCATAACAAAGCATCCAGCGGAAGCGAGAGGCTTAAATACCTAACAGGTAGGGAAACAGGTGAAATTAATAATTAGCGGGGAAGAGCAAAACCCCAAGACAAAACGCGGAAAGAAATTCGATAGAGGGAGAAAGCCACAACCTATGACAGGACCCCCCCTCTAAGGGACGACCCCAGGCGATCTCCCAAGCTTATTCCTACAGAAATCCCTTATCAATTCAGGATCCAAAATGTTTCTTGATGGGACACAACATCGCTCCTCAGGGCCATAGCCCTCCCAGTCCACCAAAAACTGAAAACCCCTGCCCATTCGTCTCTCTGCGATCCGAGGAGGAGGCAAAGATTTCTCCGCAGGGGCCAGAGCACTGACGAGCAATGCCTTGAGTCGGGAAATGTGAAAGGTAGGGTGAACACACATGGATCGTGGCAACTGGAGGCGGACAGTAACACGGTTAATTTTACAGACAATTTTAAAAGGACCTACATAGCGCGGCGAGAGTTTGCGGGATTCAACCCGCAGAGGCAAATCCCACGTGGAGAGCCAGCCGATAGGAAGAGCCCGAACGACGATGTTTGTCAGCAGACAAACATTTTGCGAGCTGACTAGCAGAAGCTCGCAAAAGTGACCACACGACCTCGCTTACAAACCACACGACACCTCCGAACAAACAAACCTGCAGAGGGCACCTCCACATTTTTCTCCAGCTCAGCATTATGCAGGGTGTTATGGGCATATTCAGCCCAGGGAAGGTAATGACTCCAAGAAGTGGGATTGGAGGCCACCAAACAGCAAAGGGTGTTCTCCATTGTCTGATTGGTACAGTCCATCTGTCCGTTAGTCTGCAGATAGAAACTGGAGGACAAACTAATGGACGTGCCCAACTGCGCACAAAAGGATAGCCAAAACTTGGCGACAAACTGAGGGCCGCAGTCCGACACCACGTCCTGGGGCAATCCTTGAATGCGGAAGATGTGATCGACCACCAGCTGAGCGGTCTCCGGCGCCGATGGCAATTTGGCCAGAGCAAGAAAATGCGCTGCCTTAGAAAATCTATCAACCATGACTAAGATGACCATGTTGCCCTGAGAAATGAGCAACCCAGTTACAAAGTCCAAGGCGATATGGCTCCATAGTCGACTAGGCATGGGTAAAGGGTGCAATAACCCAGAGGGTGGGAGTCAAGAACCCTTATTCTGGGCGCAAACAGCGCAGGCGGTAACAAATTCGCACACGTCCCTCTCCATCCCAGGCTACCAAAAGCGTCTAGAGAGAATTTTTGGTGTGGTTTACGCCAGGATGTGCAGCAAACTGTGAGGAATGACCTCACTGGAGTACCCGAGACCTCACATCGGAAGGCACAAAAAGGCAATTAGTGGGACCCCCTCCTGGGCCCGGGTTTAGCCATAACGCTTCTTGGACCGCCACGTCAATGTCCCACAATACAGAAGCTACGATCTGGGCAGCTGGCACAATAGGCTTTGGGGTAGCGAGGCTGTCGGACCGATCGAAAATGCGCGACAGGGCATCCGGTTTAACGTTTTTGGAACCCGCACGGTACGTCAGCAGAAAGCTAAACTGGGTAAAAAATAATGGCCAGCGCGCGCCTGCCGAGAATTACGCCTCCTCACCTGTTGAACGTATTCTAAATTCCTGTGGTCAGTCCACACAGTAAAGGGATGTTCAGCTCCCTCTAACCAGTGATGACACATTTCCAAATCCAATTTAACAGCCAGCAACTCCCGATCCTCGTAATTCCTCTCGGCCTGGGTGAGTGCACGAGAGAAATATGCACACGGGTGCATCTTGCGATCGATGGGAGAGTGCTGGGACAATATGGTGCCTACTCCTAATTCGGAGGCATCAACCTCCTAAACGGGAGGGAGGGATTGGGTGTGATTAAAATAAGCTCCGAACTGAACCTCCTCTTTAATTCCACGAATGCGGACTCAGCCTTGGGGTTCCAGTGGAACTGACTAACTGACATTTTCTTGGTCAAAACGGTAATGGGTGCGGCGAGTGCGCTGAAATTCCGAATAAATCGCAGATAAAAATTGGCGGAACCCAGAAAACACTGAACTTGTTTGACAGAATGAGGAGTGGGCCAGTTTAGTACAGCAGAGACTTTATCAGGATCCATACGGACCTTGCCCTCCAAAACAATGAACCCTAAAAATTAAACAGTGCCGGCATGAAAAGCGCACTTCTCCGCCTTGACGAATAGTTTAGTTTTTAACAACACACTCAAAACCTGCTTAACGTGAGTCTGCAGTTCGGGAGAGAACATTTTTATATCGTCTAAGTAGACGAATACGAATCTTTCCAGTATCTCTCGTTAACTAAGGTTGCGTTGCGGAGGTCGAGTTTGGAAAAAATCTTAGCCCCCTGAAGACGTTCGAACGCCGAATTCATCAGAGGAAGCGGGTACCGATTTTTAATAGTGATGGCATTGAGGGGCCGATAATCAATACAGGGCCTTAATCCTACATCTTTCTTTTTTACAAAAAAGAAACCAGCACCAGCAGGCGAGGTAGATGGCCTCATGAACCGTTGGCTAATGCCTCGATATATTCATTTTTGGCAGAACTCTCCGGGGAAGATATAAAGAATAGATAAGAAAAGAATAAAGACTCCCTCTAGTGGGAGTGGTACCCGGATACAGCTCTATAGCACAATCATAAGGGCGGTGGAGAGGAAGAGTGGTAGCTCTCTGTTTGCTGAAAATCTCAGCTAGGTCTGTATACTCTGTGGGTACGTTGGGAGGCAAAGGAAACTCAAGCGTCCCTGCCAACCTAGCATCTCCTGCTTTGGTAGGTGAAGTAGAGACGAGGGTACCTTCCTCAGTCTCTGAGTCGGAGCTGAAATCGGACCCCTCTTGGTGTCTCTCCGACACCCCGGTTGGAGACACATGACCCTGGACTGTACACTGGGAGCCACACTGAAGGATGCTGGATCTGCCCCTCCCCCATTTAATATGAGTGTTATCTTGGACCAGCCACGTGTGACCCAGTACTATGGGGTAAGAGGGAGAATCAACTAGAAAGAACTGAATGCTCTCAGTATGATCCTTGTGAGGAATATTCATGGTGAGGAAGGTAGTAACCTCTTTGATGATCCCCGTAAGCCAATGGTCGACCATCGCGTGTAGTGATTTTACGGGAGTGAGTGAGGCGACGCACAGGTAAACGATGTTTCCTGGCCCACCGGGCATCAACAAAACACTTGACCGCCCCGGAGTCGATAAAGGCATCAACCAGGAGGGAGCGCTGTTGCCATATTATTTTGAGGTGTAATTTCGTTCTGTCTCGCTAGAGGCCCCGGTTCCTCTAAATCTGTTTGCTAACCGGCGCAAATGAGGGAGAAAGCCACAACCCATGACATTGATGGGATAACCTGATCATTCAGTACATTCAGGTACTCAGCTGACTTCATTTTATTGCTGCATAATGTTGCTGAGCCTAGACCTGACCAATTGAAGCAACCCCAGATCATAACACTGCCTCCAGGGGCTTGTACAGTGGGCACTATGCATGACGGGTGCAAGGCAGTGTATAATGACACGGTTACTCACAAACATCCACAGACCATGTTGTGCACGGTTCTTTTGAAAACTACTTTCTATTGAAGTATGGCAACTGTGTATATCCGCGCTGTGTATATCTCAACCAAAACACGCCAGCATTCTGGGTTTTTGTGTTAACACAGTGCGCCCTAGAATACTGGTGTACTTTTACCGCCACAAACTTTGGAACCGTTGAGGTCCGTTATATCGGGGTGATGCCAAGGTGAGTTGCTATACAAAACTAGAGAGATCTCGGCAAAACTAACTGGATGGATAGATAGCACTCTGGGTATGCAGTAACATATTTAAATTGAATTGTTGGGTGAACTGCCCCTTTAACTTCATGTGTGAAGTGCTTTAGGATGATTTATTTGTAAAAAATTAAAATAAAAAATAGATAAATAAACATCCCACATTGGGATGCAGCAGCACCTGCGATTTAAGATTTAGATTTTGGATGGCTGTTTGGCTAAAGCCCTGGTTGACATTCACTACCGTGTGCCATAGGATTCTGATCGTGGTCGTGCTGGTGTGGCTGGCAGCCCCCGGTGTCCATCCATTGCCGGCTGTATTGTTGCCTGTGGAGAGTGGGCTTCATTTAGCAGGATTACTGTGCAAATCTGACTCCTTTGGCCAATCAGATGCCTTCAATCTGCCTGCACTGGCTGTGCATGATGCGCACCCCCATGACTGCGCAGCTCAGCTGATATGCTGCAGCATTAAAAGCAGTCGAGCTGCACTCACAAACTGGGAAATGCTGCAATGCCTAGACAGGGCCTACGAATGTGATTGGCTGTTTAAAAAATGGCGGGAAAGATAGAGAAACTGGTATAGAATTTGTATTTAAAAAATATTTCAAATCTATTTATGACAAAATGTGTTTTATTTTTAGGCTATTTTCTGGCTCTGGCTCAGCTTTTTGCACATTCTAGCCACCTCTTTAATGGCTTCTGCCTCATGGAAATAAATCACAGAGGTTTTACAGTAGCCATTACTATGTCACTGTTGTTGTTACTCTTTTTTATTGATTATTTTGACTAAGCATTCTCAAAAACTGACACAGCTGGGTTTTTCAATGGGGTCATTTCATGCAGCTTTTTAACTGCTTACAACAGCTTCCAGAAGAGTCATGTTAGAAGCCCCCCATGAAGGATTTGACCCTACAACCTTCTGGTCAAGAGACCAGAGCCCAGTTTGCTCTGTACTCGCCGTTAGGCAGTGACCCTTCGAGCGGTGTTGGCGCTTCTTCTCTGTCTCAGTGTTGACAGGCTGACTGCTGTGTGCCACCGCTTACCCCCTCAACTCACCCCCCCCCCCCCCAATCTTATTTAAATCAGCTCATTCATTACAGCTCTATATTATATATTAGGCTTTGTCTGGCTCTGCTTGTACCTGCGCTGGTCCCAGCTGGTCCTCATTAATAACAGGGCCGGTTGGTCATGCACGTGTGTGTATAAAGAATCTCGTTACCATGGCGGTGATGTCGTAGCATTCTGCAGGGCCTCACCCAGCCAGGGCGTGGCTCCACTGGTGGCTCATCATCATTGCTTGAACGATGAAGTTAAGACATTCCTGCCACTCACCTGACTGCGGCAGCTAAAGACCTCTATCTTGTTCCTTGCCTTTGCAGTGCATTGGATGATTTTATGCCAAATGGTCTTTTGTGAATTAAGTCTTCTTTAGAAGAGGAACAACATGATATCAGCTAAAAATTCACTAATATTCCATTTAATATTCAGTACAAAATATGTATATATTTTTTTTTTTATCAAAACGTGTTTTCATCAGGCTTTCAGACTGGACACTGATTCAGTCAATAAATACAAGTGCTGTTTTCCGTTCTTCACAAACATCTGTCTGTCTATCCATCTAGATGTCATGTGTGTGTGTGTGTTTGTGTGCGCGCAAACACAATAGAATGCTCTGACTATTGAAAGATTGCATTGTAGCACAATCTGTAGTGAACATATGTGAGTACAGTAATACTTTTGAAGAGCACATCTCCAGAACCTGTCCCTCCGTCTGTCTGCTTGTATGTCTGTGTCAGATGTGGGGCATGTGGCACACTGAAAGCCTGTTAATGAGGCAGAATGAGAAGAGTGGTAGTGGGGTACAGACGGGTACCCCCACAGCAGGGCCCCTTTGTGGGCGCACGCAGTAACAGAAGTCCTTGATCTGCTCCCCATGATCTCCCGTTTAGAAGCAGGGAGGGAATAAGAGCGTGGAAATAGGATTTATTTCTCATGCCTCATCAAAAGGGAATTAGCAGAGTTTGGGGGGAAGATACGGGGGCTGGGGAGAGGGGGGTTCTTGGGAAGGAGGAGGTTAGGGGGGCATGGGGGAGACAGTGCCTCGTTTCATCCCAATACACGAAAAAAAGAAAAAAAGAAAATAAAGAAAAAGAGAGAAAACTCAGGAAACTAGGATACGGCACGCCCGGCATGACCGACTATGTGAACATGTGCTCTGGGAGTGTGTGTGTGTGTGTGTGTGTGTGTGTGAGAGTCAGTGCGTGCATGTGTGCGTGCGTGTTTTCATCAGCCATGTTTAACTCACACATCGCCCAAGTGACGATAAACCAACATTCTTTTCGTATTGCGTGCGATTACGTTCAGCAGGGTGTTGTGCTCTATCACTGTCTACAGGAAGGGTGTGTGTGTGTGTCTGAGCATGTGTGTGTGGGTGAGAGATAGAGAAAGAGTGGACCTGCTCTGAAGGTCTCACCGTGGTTTGAACCCCATGCTGCACACACAGTCTACAGATGTGAATTAGCTTGGTGGCTAAATCTGTTGCAACATCAAATTCTGCATTGTCCCCTGACAAATAAACAAGTATATAGACATAAACATACAGGCTCACAGAAGTGGACAAAACATACACACATAAATACACAGACATAAATAGGCATCCATACATGCACTCACACATAGACATATTTTTACACAGATTTTACATGTAGAGGCATGAATGATGTACACACACACATGTCTCTCACACAAGTCATGCACACCCAAAGTACAGTATCTTCATAATCTTAAGTGTAGCATCTTTGCCATCCATTGTAAAACTGCAACACTGATGTAACCTCCATACTTTTTTAGATTTGCACATTTTATATCTCTCAGCACCTCCCAGTAAGTGCAGAATATCCCTCCTCTTGGTAACAATAAATCAAAACAAACAAAATGCCTGCACAGATTTATTGGTGTACAAATTGGTGCGTTTCTGGAGTTGGAGATTCTTCCTTCTATTTTGGCTCACAATGTAATAAATTCATGCAGAAGTACTCTAGGGGATGTGGACAGAAAGAGGGTAGGGCTCAGGTACTCTTTGTTTAAGCAGGTCGGGACAATGCTGATTAAGATATCAGGCGCTTGGCTGGTGTCCTGGATGCCACACAGGAATTTAAGTGTAAATCTGGAACCGCAGAGGATGCAGAAATTTTCAGTTCCCATAACTTTTGACTCAATTTGAGCAAGTATTTCATGCAAATCTAACCTAGCTTGTGTGACCACCAAGTTCCTAGCAGTGGAAAAACATCAGGCCCCTCAGTCTAAATGATTTATGGTGATCAGCGGTTATAGCCACATAGTAACGCCCAGTCATCATTTAGATGATGTCATATAAAAGGGCATCAGGAGACTTGGGGGGCATTGGAGCCGATAATAATTACGGCAACCTTATGGTTGTCATGACAACGTGCATCACCTGTCAGTCCAATCGTGTTTATTAGAGTCATTATGATGCATCTCAGTGGAGCACAAGTGGGTTTTCTCTGCAGTGTGAGGCCTTGGGGCGGGGGGCTGAAAGGGGTGGGGGACCTGTCTATGTATATGTCACTGGAAACCTTGCCTACTAATTATGAAACGTTTTGGCATCATGGCCATCAGAGACAATCTATTTTTTGGTAAACAAAAATAAACAAAAGAAATGCAAAAAAATAAAAAGGCTATGCAAGGATATTTGATATTTTCTTAATATGTAAATTAATATGTAAGGCAATCTTAGTATACAAGCGATATCAGTACTGTATTTATTTAACCACAATATATCCTTACCTGCAGTCCATCTTCTTTCAGTGTCCCCAACCCAAACCCCAAATCTTAAACTCCTCCCTTTAATCATCAGACCCCCCCCCCCCCCCCCACTTTTAGGTAAAGGGAGACGAGAAACAAACAGCATTGGTTACCTGTTAGCCCCACCCACTGCCCCCTCCCTCATCCCCCAAGCCTCCCCATCCACACACACACACACACCCACACTCCACCTGCTGCCTTTGATCTATCTCCACACCGCTCTGCGTCCCAGCTTCCGCGCATTACCGTGATTTATCGCAGCAGAGAGGCGATGGATCAGTCCTACAGCAGGGTTTGGGGAGGAGGGGTGCAGGGAGGCCATCGGGGGTGGGGGGGGAGGGGGACTGGGGAGCGATGTAGGAGCCCGGCAGGAGAAAAAAAAAACCCAGATGAAGAAGTGTTGCGTGATGCCGTTCAAATGAGAGGCAGCGGCGTGGTCGCAGTCAGTACTTCACTCCTCAGTCTGCTTCTGCGCCATCTCCACTTTTTTATTTTCCTTTCCATTCCCTTTTATCCTGCCCCCCCTCGCTCTCATTCCCCCTTACAAAACAAAAACCAGTGTTAGGGTGTCAGATCCAGTTGGAATGTTAAACTGTATTGTCATTGTATATCTTAGGATAGAATTTGCTAAATGTAAAATGATAAACAATGTAAAAATATGTGCTGGGAATGATAATGGCTTTCACACTGTGATGCCTTAATATGACTAGTGTAAAAAACAAAGGGTGTGAATTAAGTTTTGTTTTCCTAAAATATACATAATTTTTTATGAACCCTATGATTCAGGTTCACGATAAATTATTTAAATAGCATTCTATTACAATAAGATGATCCAATCCAAATTGTGCACAGTAGTGGAGTGACAGTGTAGCGAACAGTAGGCACACCTGTTGCTAACCTGTACCCACTTTTAATTATCATAGGGTTATGAAGTGGTTTGTGTATCTGGTACTGTTTTATTCACCCAATAAGTGTCATGGATCGCGCCTTCCTTCCCTTATCTCCGCGCTTAGTATTCCGTTTTTTCATCTACCTTTAAATCTATCGGATATTTTTGTGTTCCGCTACGGGTTTTGCTTTCGCCTCGGTGATTAGTGAGTTCACCTGTGCTGCATTTCCTCTCACTATTTATACCCCGCTTCCTCCTTTTCTCTTTGCTTCCATGTTATTTCACGTAACATTCAAGCCGGTAAAAAAGGTATAGAAAGTTGTGCTGCTATCGATCGCTTTGCTTCTCAACGCGGGACTTGTTAGCAGTACAATTTAGAAAGAAAGCAAAGTGATCTTTTCGCTCTTATTTCAGAGCAGAGGTTTTCGTTTCATTGTTTTTCCACCATACCTACGAGTGCTCTTACCCTAAGCCTTAGGGGTTCTTTTTGAGTTTTTCTTTTCTTTCTGTTGTTCGCTCCACAAACGGGAGTTAGATAAGCGTTACTGCTTATTTCTTTGTTTTGCTCGGATATCGAGTTCCTCGTTAGATAAGCGTTACTGCTTATTTCTTTGTTTTGCTCGGATATCGAGTTCCTCATTAGATAAGCATTACTGCTTATACCTTTGTTTTGCTCGGATATCGAGTTCCTCGTTAGATAAGCGTTACTGCTTATTTCTTTGTTTTGCTCGGATATCGAGTTCCTCGTTTCTTTCGCGAGGTTATTTGTGTTCCCCTTATTTTCCCCTTTTCCACTACGGATTATTATCCGTTTCAGTGGTGTTCATAGGAACACTTTAAGATTCCCTATCTGTCGCACCTGGACCTCCAATATTTCCTCCGTGTCTCTGGCACAGAGAACCCCAACAATAAGCTGTCCCATTAAACAGGTAGAGTGCAGCAGATGTCTGTAGTGATGACTGTAGTTGTTCCTCTTAGATATGTCTGCTGCCTTTGGCACTGATCGTTTGCATGAATCAGACCCTTCATCACAAGGAATGCTGCCCAGCTGCTGGTTCAAGCTCTCGTCATCTCCCGTTTTCAACCTCCGATACTTCAACCTAAATTTTTACGTCCCCCCCGTGTTCTCTTCACTGGCTCTCAGTGGCTGCCCGCATCAAATTCAAACATCTGATGCTGGCATACAAGGCTGCTAAGGAAGCTGCACCCCCATACCAGTGAGACAAGACAAGGAGTCAGTGAGAGAAGAGAGAATGAAAGGAAGAGAGCTCCCCAGAGATGACACCCCAATTGGACAACCGCATTCCAAGTTGCACCATTAGTGGGGTAGTAACTGTGCAAAGTTGGGGTGAGGGGAGCAGGTAGTGTTGTGGAGGTATAACATGAAATTTGATAACAAAAAGAAATTAAAGAAAGGAAACATAATAAGGCACAAGCTGTCTCATTCGCCTCTTCTGCTCTAGTGGAACAGTTGATCAAGAGGATAGAGAGAGCTGGCGGCAGGAGCCCCCCCCCCCACCCCTCCCCACCCATCCCATAGCAGCTGACCTGGTAGGAAGCATGAGACAAGTGGGTGGGGGGGTTGAAATAGCCCTAAACGTCCAATCGCTTCCAACATCAATTCTGACAAGTCTCCATAATGACGCTAGACAATCAAGCATGCCCTTCCCTTCTACTCTCTCCCTCTTTCTTTCTCTCACTCTCACTCTGTCTCTTGGCTTCTGTTTTTCTTCTCTGACATACTGTTTACCTTTTATTTAATCCTTCTTACTTCAGCAGGTTTGAGCAGGAGATGGGGGATGAGGTAGAGAGATCATTCAGCTGGTCTCTGTGCTCTCGCCTATCTAAATGTTAACGACGGGGGGGCAGAGAGCAGGGCGGCGGAGGCTAATCTGATGACTTCTGATTCTGTGAGTAGGCTTCAGGGGGTTTCAGAGGTGCAGGGATTGGGGGGGGGGGTCTTTTTCTGCAGCATTCTAAACTGTGCTGATCACTATTCCTCCTGTACAACATCAGGAGGATTCGACCGTACCTGACCACCTACTCCACCCAGCTTCTGGTCCAGACTATAGTCAACTCACGCCTGGACTACTGCAACTCCCTGCTCACAGGCCTACCAGCCTGCGCCATCCTGCCTCTTCAACTGATCCAGAACGCAGCTGCCCAGCTTGTGTTCAACCTCCCGAAATTTTCACAGGTCACCCCCCTGTTGAGGTCACTCCACTGGCTGCCAGTTGCAGCCAGGATCAGGTTCAAAGTTCTGACCCTGGCCTACACTGCAGCCAATAGGACAGGCCCCGTCTAACTGCAGGACTTGATCCAGAACTATGTTCCTGCTCGACCACTTCGCTCGTCTACAGCTGGGCGACTCGCACTTCCCCCCCTCCGTGTCAATGGCCCTCGCTCGTCCCGACTGCGGAGCTTTTCCACCCTGGCTCCCCAGTGGTGGAACGAACTTCCCATTCGCCTACATTCTATGCCAACCCTGCCTGCGTTCCGTCATGACCTGAAAACACACCTTTTCGGACTACACCTGGACTGATACTTATCTAGGACCTCTCATGGTACTTGTTCTTGCTTAACTGTATATTGAAGTTTATAATATTTAGAATAGAATTGTAGTAGAACTGATTTACCCAGTTTACTGTGAACTGGATTCAATGTTCATTACTAGGGATAGCTGCTACTTTATGGGAAGGATGTGCTTTATCTTATCTGTTCTGTAGTTACTTCGATGACGTTTCTGTATGCACTTACTGTTTGTCGCCTTGGATAAATTACTGTAATGTCAGTGTGCATCCTCCTTCCTGTGTTGCACGAGCAGTTTTAACCGTCCCGCGAAAGGTAGTGTTGTTTTTATACGTACTAGCCGCTGCTTGTGTGATTGTAATTAGACCTTAATTAGACCTTGTTGAACGCGGATCATACCAATTGCATTACTAGCTTGTGCTTGTTCTGCGATTGGCTGTTGTTAGATTGTTTTATTGGATAGGCTGTTAGTTTCAGGGTATTGTGCTTTTTAAGTTGTAATACTTATTTATCCGTGCTTACGAAGTGTCTCACACGGCTGTTAACCGATTGCAATCAGCCGGAACACGGAAAGTTATGCCTCCTTCCTGTCCCTCCAGTTTCTCGCCCTCACTGAAACCGTCGTCTTTCCTTACCCAGAACAATCTGCTAGACCCCCACCAGTCCATCTTCAAACCTGGCCACTCAACGGAGACCGCACTCCTCTCCGTCTGCGAGATGCTTCATGCAGCTCGGGCAGCCTCCCTCTCCTCTGTGCTACTACTTCTAGACCTCTCTGCCGCCTTCGACACCGTAGATCACTCCATCCTCCTGTCGTCCCTGTCTGCATCGGGGATCAGCGGCTCGGCCCTGGCCTGGATTGAGTCCTACCTCTCTGAACGCTCCTCCCAGGTTGCCTGGGCTGGTAAAGTATTGGCACCCTGTCCCCTTACCACAGGAGTCCCCCAGGGCTCAGTCCTTGGTCCCCTCATTTTCTCCACCTACACCAAATCCCTTGGCTCTGTTATCACTGCTCATGGTCTTTCTTACCACTGCTATGCTGACGATACTCAACTCTTTCTCTCCTTCTCACCCTCTGACACTCAGGTGTCAGCCCGCATCTCCGCTTGCCTGAGAGACATCCAGAGCTAGATGGACAACCACCATCTCAAGCTCAATCCAGGCAAGACTGAGCTCATCTACATTCCTGCTTTAACCTCTCCCCCTCTCAATCTCTCTATGTCCCTAGGAGACACCCCACTGACCCCAACGCCCTGTGCCAGGAACCTCAGAGTCGTGATGGACAACAGGCTGTCCCTCTCTGAGAACATCGCAGTGGTAACCCGGGCATGCAGGTTCTTCCTGTACAACATCAGGAGAATCCGCCCCTTCCTCACCACCCACTCAACCCAGCTCCTGGTCCAAGCAATAGTGCTGTCCCGCCTGGACTATTGCAACTCTCTCCTGGCTGGCTTGCCAGCATCGGCCATTAGACCCCTTCAGCTTATCCAGAACGCAGCAGCGCGCCTGGTCTTCAACCTCCCCCAACACTCCCATGTCACCCCCCTGCTCATTGACCTCCACTGGCTACCATTGGCATCAAATTCAAAACATTGGTGCTCGCCTTCCAGGCAGTCCGAGGATCTGCCCCTCCATACCTCCAAAAGCTCATCAGACCCTACACACCTGCCAGATCCCTGCATTCCGCCTCCTCAGGATGACTGGTACCCCCCCCCCCCCCCCCCCCCACTCTTCATACTAGCACCCGGTCTCGACGTCTGTCTGTTCTGGCCCCACGGTGGTGGAATGAACTCCCCGTGGAGGTCAGAACAGCAGAAAGTCTGACCGCCTTCAAGCTGCACCTCTCTCCACCCCTCCCTACCTCCTTGTGACTATTATCAATATTGTGTAGTCCCCCCCCCCCCATACTGACTGCGCCTAGTACTTCGTATTTACGTATTTACCTTTTTAGGATTGTTTTAACGCACTTGTTACTTGTTCGGAAATGCACTATGTACGTCGCTCTGGATAAGAGCGTCTGCTAAATGTCTATAATGTAATGTAATGTATTCCATGAGGTGTGGATGATGCCCGTAGCAAGCATACCATAAATAACACACCAACTATATGTACACAAACACACGCACTTAGACAGCAATCACTGTCATTACTTGCGTACACTTGTAATGCTCAGTTAAATTAACCTCCTAACTTGTTACATTTTAGCATACACGTTTCAGTCTCTCATTTACATTCTACTACAGAGTACCAAAAAAAGGCAATTTTCTCTGGTAGACATGTGTCGTAGGAGAATGTACGAGTGCCACTCTGCTTTGGCTTACTGTACATTCACTGGCTTCTCGCTACTTTCCTGGTGAACTAATTCTCTATTTCCTCTATTTGGTTGCATATCCATTGCATGCCATGACCTCCTGATGTCTGTGACCCAACAACATCAAAAGACTCTTAATATCTTATTTTTCCGGTACTCTTACAAGCAATACTACACTGAAAATACTGCATAAATTTTTGGCCAAGATCTTGTATTGACGATGAGTCGAACCACTCCGTAAAGTCTTCTCCAGCACATCCCAAAGACTTTCAATGGGGTTAAGGTCAGGACTCTGGTGGCTAATTCATGTGTGAAAGGCAGTGTACAATCTCTCTGCATTTGAATGTATCTTTATGAGAATTGAGGGGTGGGAGTAGATTAAGCTGTAAATTATATTGGAATAGTATGGAATACATCGTATTCTGAGGTGTCAAACGAGCCTCAAACTATCACTCTGATGCCAGATATGCAGTAGATATGGATGGATGACTTTAAGGGTTGTTTCTCCTGACTTATTTTTCCATTGAGTTCAATAGGGGAAAAAAAGTCATGCAAAGGATATACAACCAAATATTAAATACACTGCTCAAAGAAATTAAGGGAACACTTAATCAACACAGTATAACACCAAGTCAATTCAACTTCTGGGATATCGACCTGTCCAGTTCGGAAGTGTAAACGATTGTGAATCAATTTCACCTGCTTTGGTGCAAATGAAAGTGACAACAGATGGACAAGAGAGGCAACAGCAAGACAACCCCCAAAAAGTAAATGGTTTTGCAGGTGGTAGCCACAGACTATTTCTCTCTTCTTATCCTTCCTGACTGATTTTTCTCTAGTTTAGCATTTTGCTAGTGCCCTTGTCACTACTGGTAGCATGAGGTGGTACCTGCAGCCCATTCAGGTTGCACAGGTAGTCCAGCTCCTCCAGGATGGCACATCCATGCGTGCCATCACAAGAAGGTTTGCTGTATCTCCCAGCACAGAAAGCGTGGAGGAGATACTGGGAGACGAGCCATTACACGAAGAGAGCTGGACAGGGCCGTAGAAGGGCAACAACCCAGCGGCAGGACCGGTATCTGCTCCTGTGTGCGAGGAGGAACAGGAGGAGCACTGCCAGAGCCCTACAAAATGACCTCCAGCAGGCTACTCGTGTGCATGTTATGACCAAACTGTCAGAAACACTCCATGAGGGTGGCATGAGGGCCCAACATCCTGTAGTGGGACCTGTGCTCACAGCCCAGCACCGTGCAATTGCCAGAGAACACCAAAATTGGCAGGTTCGCCATTGGCGCCCTGTTCTCTTCACAGATGAGAGCAGGTTCACACTGAGCTCATGTGACAGACGTGAAAGAGTCTGGAGACGCCGTGGCAAATGTTATGCTGCCTGCAACATCATCCAGCATGACCGGATTGGTTTAATTGACTTGGTGTAAACCTATACTGTGATGCTTAAGTGTTCCCTTAATTTTTTTGAGCAGTGTATGATGATTTTATTTAGGTTTTTGTTCATTTGTCCAATTACTTTCCGTCCACTAAAATGGGGAGGACTGTGTATAAAAAGGGCTACAAATGCTACACGGTTTACCAGATATGGATGTAAAAACTCTCAAATTAAAGCTGAAAGTCTGCACCTTAACCTCATAATCACTGTTCCATTTGAAGTCCAATGTTCTGGAGTACAGAGCCAAAACAACAAAAATTGTGTCACTGCCCGAATACTTTCCATCTCCACTGTATATATACAGGATATGGATATATTGTTAAGGTTCCTGATCAGAACTGGACTCAATTGCACGACTCAGAGACAGAACTCACAATAAGCTCACAAAAAGCATTTATTTGCTACAGCAAACACTTGAAGTGAGAGAGGGGAAGGGACTGAATCCTGGGTTAAGCAGAACCAGAAGGCAGAGCAGGAGAGGTAAGCAGGCAAGAAGCTGGATGGTGACTGAATCCTGGGTAAGGTGTAGCAGGGGCAGAGCGGGATGCGGGAAGCAGAGAAGTGTGGCTTGGAACAGGCAGGAAGCTCCAGGCTGGTGGGTACAAATAGAAAGGCAAGATTAAGTGTTAATTCAGCAAGACAAGACTTAGACTGACCCTGTGTTCACACAGCGAGCAACATCGTTGCAGGTGTGTCAGGTTTTTACGCGAAATATTCGCCGACGAATTTTTCGCATTTTCGCCTCGCTTATTCGTTACGTCCCCGATGTGTAACGGCCTTAACTCACTCAGTGCCAGAGGCGCCTAAAGGCGCCCTAACAACGAACGTTCCAGAGTGCCAGGGGCGCCTACTCGTATTTTACATACTCTTTCTTTTTAGCCAATTAAATTGGTTAAATACAACAAATACATGTTGTTACTGGGCAAATATTAGTCGGCAGTAGTAGATGGATGATCTTATTGGTTTATACAATGACTGTAAAATTGGCGGTCTTTTTGTGCAGTTAGAAATACGAGCTGGCAATTTGAAAAAAAGTAGCGAGAGGCGATATCAGAATTGCGAACGGTGACGAGAGCGTATTTGTGTTTAACTGGGATATCGATAGTGGAGAGGAAGATGAGGAGCAGTGCTCGGCATTAACGCTTGTCCGATTGTCAAAAAAGTGGTCGGACAAGCATAATACAGGTTAACTTGCCCTAACGGACAAGTAAAAAAAAAAAACGTTAGTAATTCCGTCTGATCAGAAAGTGTCCTAGTGTCGCAATGAAAACTGTAATTCTCTGCATTACGTCAATATCACTAGGTTCAATGATTGGGAGAAAGGTTTTTGCGGTGCGAGTAGCCTAATTTTAATTACAAATTGTGAAGCTCATTGACTGATTGTAAATTGAAACGAGCAGCCTCCAAAACCTAACCAAGCCCAAGACAAGCTCCTGAGAAGGCAGCTGTGTCCAGATTAGTTTACGAGGTGAAACGAACAAGCTGCCGCGATTCGCCCGATATTGCAGACACATAAGTGTCTGCAATATTTTGTTAACTTAAAAAGTTAACAAACGTATGTGTGAAGTCTAAGATAGCTAGCTAACGTTAATTGTCGTGGCTGACATTCAGGCAGTTGACAAAAGTTGTGTAGGTAAATGCTAACGTTAGGTCGCCAATCATTATAAATCCGACTTTGTCACATCATTGCGTCAAGTCTCTCAACGAGAGAGCACATGCTATATTAGTTAACGTTAACAAAATCATGAGGTTGGGGAATTGAATTCTGAGTTAGGAGTTATTTCACAAATGGGGGAGCATCTTTAGTTATGCATTGAATAAAGACAAAAAGAAAACCTTAAGTTAAATATTTGGCATATTCTTTGCTAAATGCTTCTTTATTTGAAAAATATGGCTGTTAAGCTCCAAAGTTGACAAAAAATGCAAGTAATAATAATAATAACAACAATAACTTTATTTTATATAGCTCTTTTTGAAACACTGGGTTATAAAGTGCTGTAGGCTACAAAATAAAAGAACAAAAAACAACATGATAGAAATTAAATACAAGATAAACAAATGAAAATAAATTTAGGCATAATGAAATAAATAAATATTATACAATGTAGTAAAATACAATTAACTGTAATAAAAGGCTCAATATATAAAAATAATGTCTTGAGCATCTATTTATGGTAATTTATTTCCCTTTTCTAAATTGAAAATAAATGTTTAAACTAGGGATGTTAACAATTAATCGACTATCAATTCATTGCTAATAAGAATTTAATCAATAAGATTTCAAATTAAACGATTAACTGAACAATCTGCGGTCTTGTTCCAACGGGAGTTTTTGTGTGAAATGTAATCGTGATTTAAGGTCTCCATGCGAGAGCCCCTGTGGTTTGCAATACATTGCAATACCTGTGGTGCTGTTTTGAAGTATAACTACTTTGTTAATGTAGCCTACCACCTGAAAAGCGTACATCCAACCGTGCTGCCAGGGCAAAGTGGATCGTGACCTACCATCACCTCAGTGTTGCCAAAGAGGGTGTGTGACGATAGATGAGCGGAGAGTAGGCTATTACTCAGAGGGTATGCAACATGGTTGAAAAGGACATGATGGCAATAAGCACCGTTGACGGTGAGGGATTTCGAGAGCTAATAAACAGGCTGTGCACACGTCTCACTCCCGACCACGTAGATATGCTTAAATGTTCTTGAATAAAAATACGTAGGTCTAGTATGCATATGAGGAGCCTATTCAAAACATAATAGCCTATGTTTTAAGTTGACTGTTCTAGGCTAGGTCTACTAGTTTAACTGTCGCCTTTCAATTTCAAGAGCGATTATTTTAATGCTGCAAGTGCCTAGCGGAGCAACGGTTTCACTTGCAACAGATGAGACAGAGCGCAATTTCTGTTAAAGTAGCCTATACACGCCTTCATATTCTATTTTTGTTATGCTACAATAATGCCTGTTTCTCAAATGTTACAATAAATCTTTGATTGAGGAATATAACATGCATTTTGTATTCTATCTATCATAAGCTATATTTAGCTTTTATGTTATCAATAAATCGACGATTGTTTGTTAAGGTTAACAACTATCGATGAAGGAAATTCCTTAAAACTTGCATCCCTAGTTTAAACTGTTGTTTGATCTCAGGTTTTCATTTTTCAAGTCACAGTTTACCATCAACAGTTTTTGTTGTGAATCAGCTGGCCAGTAATATTATTTGAAGTAATTTCTAGTGTGTGTCCTCTTGCAGGTGTAAGTTTTACAAAAATATGTATACTCATATCTGAAGTTAGAAACTATAAGAAGTGTTTAAAAATGTTTTATTGTAAGTTTGCAGAGTCAAAAACGGAATTTGAGCATTTAGAATGTTGGGCGGCCATATTGGCTTGGCACTCGAGGGGCACATTGTTCCAGAATTCTGTGGCACTTTAAGGGTCATAAAACTAAAACAGATAAAACTGAAAACATTCCAGTCTGTCGGTCCCATTTTCCTTCAAGCCCACTCTTGTGCAAGAGGCAGCACTCCATTTTGTCTTCCCCTTTTAGTAGCTACACAGCTACAAAGATGGGCCGCGGGGAGAGACACAAGGAACGAGTTAGCTTGCATACAGCATCTAACCCTAGGACTGAGTTAACGCAACTCCGACTGTTCCAGCCATGGACAAAGACACAAACCAGGCGGTAACCAGACGATGTCGGAGAAATTCCAACCAGGAGAAATCCCAACCGGAATAAGAAAGGCCAAATGAAAAGCCCTGGCCACCTACCTCACCGACAAAGCCAGCTGTAATCAACTCACCACTGACTTTATTAAGACTGATCAAACATCACAGGCATAGTTTAGGATTTTAGTCTGAATTGTTTATCGGTAATTTGATTGTATCTCGACTTTGTGCGATAATAATAGCTGTATAAACTTGCGCTGGTTAGCAAGCTAGCCGGCTGGCCTATCGTTTTATAGCTAATGTGGTAGTACTGTTAACTAACCAAAGCAGGCCTCATGGTTTCCTCCTCTTCTTTAACATTTACTAACATTTGTGTGATATGATCTCATTTTAGCTTACTGTAGATGGTTAACAGTATTTCCTGACCGAAGTGTGTGAACTTATTTATAGTAATGTTAGATTTGAGATCCATAACCACCATCGTGTTGCGACACGACCAGTTTACTCCACACTCCTTTGTTCTCTGAGCACACGTGGCATGCACACACACGCACGCACACACACCTACACATGTCAAAAAGCCTATTGGAATGTTAGGTTCTGATATGATGTTGATAAATGTATTATGCTGCTATTTTACTTTTTACCTTTACTTGTGCTATGCATTGCTCTTGCTGCTTGTTTTATACTGATTTTATGTCTTTTTATTTATGTAAAGCACTTTGAACTGCAATCCTTGCATGAAACGTGCTATATAAATAAAGTTATTATTATTATTATTATTATTATGTGCGCATACCCATACAAATACTCCAATACGCACACAACACGATATGTCTATTTAGTAGAATGTGATATTCCTGTTTTTCCTTGTCTAATAAATCTATTTTTATTAAACCTGGTGTCTGTTTTTATATGATATGAACACGAGAGCTGAGTCAACCTAATCATTAGAACGTAATATCTTCAACCCTTATGAGTTATTAGTTATTAGTGCTTTTATGGTAAATTGAAGTAGTAGTAATTATAATCCTTAATAATCAAAATGAGACTGATTTAATTTTAACCTAATTTAAGAATAATAAGGGTAAACCACATTATTCCATAGTCATTGCCTATATTTCTGGCATCCCATGTAAGAGTTTATATATATACAGAGGCATATTCCTTACATTTATTAGCGCCCTGTCTGAGGATATTCCCTACATAATTTGTGCCGCGTGAGGACTCTGATGATTCAGAAATAATATTACAAATCATCTTGCTCACTGCTACCAGATTCTCTACGTATTCGTACGTATTCTTTACATTAGTTGGAGCCCGGGTGAAGACTGGTAAGACGGACATGTTTTTTTTGTCTATCACCACTAATGCTAAATGTATATGTGAACAGCTTGCATGAGTAATACTCCACATGTAAGAATATAGAGGCATATTCCCTACACCTTTAACTACTTAGTGCAGATAGTCTATTTTGGCTCGCCTGCGAGACAGTTTTACGCAACTGAGACACGCGTTGCTCCTGCAGCCAAACTATTAGTGGAAAACCCAAACGCGGTATTTTAACTTTATTGGTAGACCATTCGCGACGATTTCTGACCAATGCGTAGTTTCTAAGTGTCACTATCTTTCCGTAGCAAGTCCATTTAACAAGCACTCCCCACCCAGCCTATACCTACCCATGCGTGACATAGTGGGCAATAGCGTCTATGTTGGGAGTTCATAAATATATGTATTCATCATATCATATCAGAATTCCGTCCAGCAACCAGATAAACCCACCAATAGCCCGACCGTATGCAAATACAGCGGTGCAAATCGCTGCTCAATCAATACCGACATAAACAAGTGAAATCATACAATGCCATTCTACTATCAATATCTGCAATTAAATATGGAATTCGTGTGCAATCCTCCCGTGGATTTAAGCGTAGATATGTCCCTTTCAAGATTCCGTGGTCATTTATTGTCTTGGACAATCCGTTTGAAAAATACACAGCGCATTGGAACACTATTACACAAACGAAACTAGCTCTGCGTAACTCCCCCTCCCTGATTGCACGGCTGTGACGCTTGCAATTTTATTCTGGTTTGATCGACAATTGTTTTATCCAATAGAAGGCACGACAAGCTTCCCAAAAGAAATTTACATGTGTAAATGAAAGCTTGGATTAACTATTTAAGGGCGAGCGTAACTGCAATACTTGTTATATCACGACAATTTTACGCTGGCATGCGCAGATGACGCATTTGGTTTGACTATGACGCATTTGGTATTACGCTATAAAACTGCGCGCAACTTTGATGTGACTTTTTAGTAGTTTTCCCCGAAGTCGGTCAGAAGAGGACAACAACAGAGATTCTTCTAATCCCTGTAGCATAGATTCTGTGGAAGAGGTGCCTATCAATATGGGGAAGATATCCTCCTCGACATGTAAGTATTACTGCTTGTAATATTTTGATTATATACATTCGTTTTTCCACTGCGTGCTATATAGTCGTTATTTTTGTATTTGCATCGGTCGTAATAGACCACTGTTAGCCTGCTAATAATGCTGAACATATTTGAAAACACACTTTTTCAGACTCCACCTTGAATAACTACATGTATAAGGCAAATAATATAGTACGTTCTTTCCGTTTATTTTTTATTTTCTATTTGGTTTAGCTATCGGATCGCTTAGAATGTATAGCTGACTGTATTGTGTTGAGTACTACTAGCGATAGCATCTACGTTGTGATAAAGTAGCGCTTTCGTGACTTTGCTTCGTTCAATATGCACTTATTGTACGTCGCTTTGGATAAACGCGTCTGCCAAATAACTGTAATGTATTGATATTGTGTTCGTGCCGTTCCCGTAGTGGCTCGTGGTGGCCTGCTTTGTTAGAATTCATAGCATTCACAATGACATAGAGTATTTTAGCGCTGTTCTGTTTGGTTGCTCAGTCGTACGTTATAAACTCCTCAAAAAATGATCGGAAACCTTATTTCGGTCGATTATTCCTCCCCTTTAATAATACCAATTGGTATTGTATTTTATATCGTTGGAAAGCCTGATTAGTCACCTTTACAACGAGGTACAACTTGTAAGGATCGTGCATTCGTGGAATGAGCAACACAGCTAACCGTGTGGGTAGCGGCCCAAAAAAATGTGCCAAAATCCCCTGCAATATTCTTCTGTTGGTATTCACTCTCGTTTTGAGTTGCTTGGTGGACTGGATGATTGCACTCTCCCACAGTAATAAGGAAAAAACAACACATATTGGCCATTTTTACACTTTATTCATTTTACACTGTCAGGGACCTCAGTAGCGTGTGGAAGATCCATACGCAGCCACAACAGCTTGGCACCTCCTCCTCATGCTGGTCACCAGCCTGGTCACACACCTGTGACTGGCATACACCTGCCAGCACTTGAAGCTCAACACGAGAGTGAATACCAACAGAAGAATATTGCAGGGGATTTTGGCACATTTTTTTGGGCCGCTACCCACACGGTTAGCTGTGTTGCTCATTCCACGAATGCATGATCCTTACAAGTTGTACCTCGTTGCAAAGGTGACTAATCAGGCTTTCCAACGATATAAAAGACAATACCAATTGGTATTAGTAAAGGGGAGGAATAATCGACCGAAATAACGTTTCCAAACTTTTTTTAGGAGTTTATTTTATGCCTCGATTTGCCGTGAAGCTAGAACATTGGTAGTGTTTTCCGATATTATTTTATTGTATTGTAATTTCTTTGTGCATAATGTACTCTATGGGGTATTAGTATATCCATGGGTGATGCTTTTCACTTAGGGAATGGAAAATATGTATTCAAATGTACTGTGTCCAGATGTGTGCAAGATGAATGTAAAATAAATAAATAAAATAAATAAGCAACAGTTGTGAAACACTACAGAGTAATGCCATCCTAGAGCATGCCACAAAATATAACATAATGTAGCATACAGAAGAAAGTGTTTACTGAAGTACAAGAGTGAATGATTGCATATTTAGCTGTGTGTACCACAGTGTTATAATGCTTCTGCATTATGTAATTTGTTCCTATAACATGCTTGACCCTCCACCTCTGCCACTCCAGCAGTGCCCTCTACTGTTCAGAGTGAAGCCACTGCAGGACCAGATCCTTACAGCAAACTGAAGACCGTGCCATTGATGAGTGCATATTGGCCACGAAGGCACGGCACAGGATGAAGCAGTATATGAAGGATAATGGTGAAAAAATGGCACACTTGGCATCAAACACTGAACTGAAACTGTGCAATATCAATGTTTTCATCCATTAAGTGATCGTAAGGTAAAATGTATATGCTTTATAAAGGACTAAAGGCTTTTTAATAATTTCTCGGAGAGGTTTTGGGTAGGTTATTGGACACCTAGATATCCACCCCCCTGTACTGATCCAAAATAATTCCCACATGAAAATGATTAAAAGGTGAGTTAAATTAGTCAAAACGGTTTATTTGCACTGCAATGTATGATTAGTTTAAGATTTACAGCTATTCACATTTTAGCCAATTTGGATAGGTTTGGAGACCCTGGGTACACCTGGCTACACTGCTTATATTTTGTGTCATAGAGCTTTAGTAGTTCTGTATATCACCCTGCGATTATTGAATGCTTGTGGACAAGGAGTTTATGATCCAGGAAATGTGTAGTTTTACCTGTTTCACTTATGTAGCTCTCAGTATTTTGAAGAAATATATATTTTTTAGAAATTTTAGCAAAGTTTTGCTTGCATTTCCGGCACTTTATTTTGACCTTAAATTATGAAAATAAACAAATCTAAGTTTGTACTAAAAATGGTACACCGGTTTTGTTTCATTTAAGCCATTTACCAAGTTTATGTGATGCTCACACCTGGAGTTATAAAGCCTTAAACAGAGTACCCCCATGATTTACCAAATATGCCATCTGCACTAAGGGGTTAAGAAGCTACAACCATTTTCTGATGAACCCTGAAGAAATGTTCTATTAAATTGTCCTGCAACGTCGACATTTCCACAGTGCTACCTAACGTTATTGCACTCGCAGCTGTAATACATTGCTTGTTGTTATGACGTATATAAGGCATAGACTGCAGAAAAATAAGGAGTAGTTAAAGATAGTGTCATCACTGAAATAGCTTAAAGTTAGGAACAGCGCCTACAGTAGCCTAGCTGAATGGGGAAACTACGTATGTGGTTCTTTTATTCGCTGTGGGGATTTTGATTTGATTTTCAGTTGAGAGGACCGTTTCAGGTGAAATGAATGAGCCTCATTTGTGTGCTCCAAACAAACCATCTGCTCTACCCCCGCAACAAGCGTCTCGTTCTATTTCATATCGGTCAACAAGCCACAGTATGAGTATCGTCGTCGAGAGGAGGAGCTGCGAGGAGACTGAATAGCAAATTAACCACCACTACGGGTGGACCACGTCACGCCATAAATATGGCGCTTGTACGCCGCCTGACCTCTTTTTGCCTCCTCGAGAGTTGAGTTAAGACTGTTTTTTATGGTTCCCTTTGGAATCCGCGGAATCGCGACTTTTTCTTGCCTCCCAATTGCCCAGAGCTACGTCCTGAATGGAGTATGCTTTCCTGGGCTTTCCGTTCCCAGCAACGTGGTATCGCGGTTTGTTGCTGTTTGTTTGGCTAAACGTTTCTCGGTAAAGTTGTTACCTTGTATTAGGCAGTTCACTGTCGGTTTTTCTTGCAGAACTAGATTGGGTTAGGCCGATATATTCTGATTGTATTTAGCCATGTTGAGGCATTGATTTGTTACTAAAAGAAAAAAAGGCACAAGCCGGAGGTAGCCTCTGTGTCAGGAGACACACGCGACCTGAAATTTCAGCGCCCTCTGGTGGCCCTTCAGTGCTACTGATTTGGGCTCTTAGCTTGGTGCTGAATACGCTTGTATTGTGTAGTAGGCAGATGATTGCCGGTTTTGTACAGAAGTTATATTAGTTTATACTAATACCGTTCTGTTCATACTAGCCGTATTAGGCAGTGCATTGGTTTTCTTGTAAGTTGCACAGCAACAATAACTAACGGTAACAACAACAATAATTAAGCCGGAAGTAGCCTCTGTCAGTAGACACATGCTACCTAGGGCTTCCGTGCTCTCTCGCGGCCCTTCAGTAAAACTGTTTCAGGCTCTTGACTTGGCGCTGGACACACTTGTAATTATTGTTATAAGCAGATTGCTGCCGTTTCTATACAGAAATCAGATTAGTCTGTTCTAATACCTTTCTGTTTATATACTAGCCATATTAGGCATTGTGTTGGTCCCCACACTCGCAGGCCCTTCAGTACCACTGATTTGGGCCCTTGGGTTAGTGTTGGACACATTTGTTATCGTGGCAGGTAGCTGCCATTTTTATACAGAAATTATATTAGTTGTAACTGATACCTTTCTGTTCATACTAACCGCGTAGGCAGGTGTTGTTCCCTTGTTAGTTGCACAGCAACAACAACTACAGGAGCAACAGCAACGGGAAAGTGTATTGAGCCAGAAGGAGCCGTGGACACACACTACCTTAAGCCTTCCGTACCACCTTGTGCCCTTCAGTGCCACTGATTTGGGCCTTTGGCTTGGTGTTATAATTGATGTACGTTGCTGCCATGCCTTACAGACTTTATACTCATTTAAACTTATACCCTTTTGTTTTATACTAGCCGTGCTAGGCTTGGGTTGTTTCTCTTGTTAGTTGCGCAGCAAAAACAAGAATAACAGCAAAAAGGAAAAAAAAGCTGAAAGGGGCCTCTCTGCTCGTGAGGGCAGATGCTACCGAGGCTTCCACACCCCTTCGTGGGCCTTCAGTACCACTGATTCGGGCCCTTGGCTTGGTGATGGACACACTTCCAGGCCATGTCGCAGACAGCCTGTTTTATCGGCCTGACTCCCAGCAGTCAGGGACTGAGAGGGAGTCATTAGCTGACCAGGAATACTGTTCATCTGAGCCCCTTTTGGGCTCCTGCTTCCTCATTGTTCAGTCGTGGTCTCCACCCCCTTGTGGCACTTCAGTGGTACTGATTCGGGCCCTTGGTGTAGAATCCGCAATTACTAAACCAATGAGGGAATAGCTCGGAGCGAAAGTTTAAACGTGATGTATTCCACTCTTGCTGTGGGAAAAGGTAAAAGTTATTTAGAAATATTATTATTTTATTTACTCGTTTATCTGACTCCATTTATAATTATAATTTAGAATTTTGGTTAAACATGCGTGTAGCTCGGAGTGGTTACACTCAACTTGCCCTTAGGTACCATCATTACTTCAATATATGTTTGCCGGAATCAACATTATTGCTGAAGCTCAGTTCGGTGGCGAACGCAGAGGTTGGGGGTCTAGTCAACACAATACATGATATTAATTTATCATAGATAGTTGCGAGCCCCAGTCTGAGTACATTTAAAGGGCTCCTTAAGGCAAATTTGATAAGAACCGGCATTAATGCCCATGGGTTCCCATATCAAATCACCAGAACCTGGTTCCTTAAGGCAAATTTGATAAGAACCGGCATAAATGCCCATGGGTTCCCATATCAAATCACCAGAACCATGCACTACTCTGGGTGTATTTAAAGAGTTCCTTAAGGCAAATTTGACAAGAATCGGCGTAGGACGCCCATGGATTCTCTTCACATCAAATCACCAGAACCGATACACCAACCCGACCTTTACAATTGGACCGTCACTTGCCGTCTACCCAACTTGTGTTATGCCACGTCTGTACCAGGCCGCTGATCAGTCGGTCCTGGGTCAGAATTGTCCCCCTGAGTCTTCAGTAGTAATTTAGGCTGAAAAGGGTATAAGATGGATGAGAGCCACGCACGTTAAATATAAAAAGAATTGGATAACAGGCAGGGAGGTCATTAGCTTGGAACGCTGCAGCTCAGATCATGCAGACAATTGAAGCTGGGAAAAAGGATTAAAAGAAAGATGCAGTTGATATGAAAACATGGTAATTTATTAATGACAAATAATCACTGGTTAAGACTGTGAGAGCAAACACGAACACATTCAATGCCTATCACTAAACACAGGATAACATGCTGTCAAGACAAATAAACACGAACAAGTTCACAAACAAAGTATATCACCAAGTGATTTCGTACGGTGTGACTATGGTACCAGGAGAACTGTTAAGCAGATTCTCCTATATGAAAATGGCTATGATGCCACTACAGCACCAGGAGACCTGTTAAGCAGATTCCCCTTGAGTCTCCCTTGGGGATCTTCTTAAATGTAGTTCAGCGCCGATATGCCCACTCCACAAGTCCCTTTGTTGTCCAAATAAGGTCTGGCAGGAAGAGCAGTTTCACCACGCAGGGACCCCCTCCAGGGAGAGAAACAGAGTCTCCCTCCCCAATCTAGTGACAGTAATAAGACTCTTTGAACGACGGCGCGTGATCTCATGATCTTCTCTATCATATCTAGATATCCGGTGAGGTCCCGGTGATGGCCACTCTTGGTTCCAGATATTTATATGGACAAGCGCATCCCTGATAACCTATACAATCCTCCTTCCACATTCTTTATTTCTCCCCCTCCAATACTTTCACATACCACACACTTCAATTAGTATTATCCAGGTTCACCACATTTATCATATTATCCACAATTACGTTATACTTCCACAATTACCAATCTACATGCACATACACATGATTCAATATACATATACAGCTTTGTTTAATATGTTCACCATTCAGTCCAGAATCTAGGCTGTAAAAGTCCTGTGAGTTCTGATGTCCAGTTGTAGGTTCGACCCCCGCTGTAGTTTACGAGGCCGTGAGAAGTCAGAAGAACAGGCTCTCAGACCCCCAAGTAAATTGTTTTATTGCACCCTCCAGGAAATCACCAACAGCTGCAAAGTTTTAGGACTGATAACACTTTTTCCAGCCTTACAGATCCCCCGTTTGGCCCCGTGGGACAAACAAACACAGTCCCAAGGGGTCATAAAAAGTGGCGCTGGTTCCATGCTGGTGTTTATGGTCCCAGTCCCAGCAACTTGGCAACTGGAGACGGCTGAGAACTAATGCAGCATGGGTTGGGGTGCGCTGGGAGGTAGATGAGGTGTTGGAAATATCAGCACTTCACCAGGGTGAGGGCACATATGAGGGTGCTAGCAATGGCAATCCTCAGAACACCCAGTCCCACCATGTGGAGGCACCCTGGGCCGAGCGGGTAGAGGAGCTGGACAGGATTTCCGCTGTTCTTTGGCCATGTTCACCTCTACCTGGGCCGGTGGAGGTGATAGTTCATTTACCTGTTGAACAATCATCCCACAGTGCATCCGACATCTGGACTGCTAGATTACATCACAGTAGCTGTATTATACAAACATCAATATATGCAAATATGATAAATGTGGAAGCTTACATGTAAATATGACAAATGTGGAGGCTTTCTGAACAATTCAGTGATACTCTTTGCTATCTACCCATCTGTTTTGTAAGGTTAATCAAAGTATGAAGGGATGCGGAATTATGGAATGTTTACACAGAACTGACTGACAGGGAAATTGGGTTTGAATTTTTAATACCGTATGCCTATTGCATATATAGCATACTGTAGTTATACTATATTGGATTGCCCTCTATTACTCCCCCATTGCATGCTTGAAAACAGGATGGGAATAGACCGAAACAGAAAACAGTTTAACTGAAACAGTCATTCATTATAAATTATTTTACAGTTGTAAAATACAATGTAACAACAAAGTTGTATGTTGTTGAGCGAATTAAAATATACAAAACTTTTGGTTTTACACAACAAAACACATATGTCTGAATGTACATTGTTCTATATGTGCTGCAGTTATGTGGTTTTGGATGTGTGTTGATATAGTGGTGTTGAGTGCAGATTTCACTTAGCTCCTTCGAGCCTCCCTCTCTGTCGGGCGCAGCTCCAGGCTGGAGCGCAGCGGCCATGTGCTCCACTACAGGGACGCAGGTCATGTGCTCCATTACCGGGACGCAACTCATGTGCTCACTGCTCTATGCGACCCCACCGGCCAGTGATCCAGTCGATCGCAATCCCTAGCTCAGTGTAACACTGAGCCCCGTAGTGGTAATCAGCCACTACGGGGAACCGACGGTCTGGTCCCTATCCCACTTTGCTATGGGTATAGAAACTTTTACTGTTTTTACCAGCCTTGTCTGTTTAACAGAGGTTGTCTCTTATGCAACTGTGTGAGGTGTGTATTGTCGTCATGGTGCTAAGTGAATCTAAGGTGATATTCTGAATTGGATGGGTGGATCCTTTTACACTAATAAATGTGTTGTAAACTTTACTCTAGTGCTACACCAGGGGGCCTGTTTATGGTTCAGATTTCCTAAACGAGGTTTGAATGTCTTTACGGCCCCTACAGGTATTTCCACCCATCTTACTCAGATCAAAGAATGGTCAATCGCTTTGGATCAAAGCGTCTGCTAAATGCCTGTAATGTAATGTAATATAATGTGATGTGGTTATAGCCTGGTCTTGATGATTCAAAACAAATAATCATACACTCTCTATAGAATGTAGGTTCACCTCTCTTTAAAAAACAAAGATCTTCAACAAGATAGAGGGAGGGGGAAGTGAGGAGAAATAACACAAAAAGAGACCAGTAAGCCAGTATGTGCTAGAAAATGACCCTACCATCAGCTTTTAAATGAAAAGAGCAAATATGAATGGCATTTGATTAATTTTAAAGCATTAACTGGCTCACTGACATCAGACAGACATTCTAACACATGTTTTTGTGCTAGGGAAATGTACACAAAAATACATCCATGAAATTTTATAAATATGCCTCAGTTAACTGAATGGGCACCCAAGTCGGTATATTAGTGAATCCCAACATTTCCTACATGACATGCCCAGGCATAATTTACAGATTTAAAGCAAGTATACTACACTTTAGCCTTATTGTTTCACAGATGTATATCTTAAGACACAAATTAAACACAAAGGAAGACACCAATATGGTGGCAAAAAAGTAACTACAGAAGAAAGACTTCTGTTTTTGCATGAAAATAGCCAATGCAAAAATGGCATGCAGTTTTTAAAGATGTGCTTTCCTATGAAAGCGTGGCCTGCTGGATTTTAGAGCAGTGCCACAGATGCCATTGTCACGTGATTTATTTTTAATCATTGATCTTACTGGCAACAGTTGATATATTATGTAATCATTTTAACATACTTTCACTTGATTTCTGCATTCTCTACCTACTATTACCTTCAACACTTCCTCACACTTCCCTACATACAATTATCCTCTAAATCTCACTGGCTTTTCACCAGTGTGTCATTTCTTCCTGTCTGTGTCTGAACAAGATTCTCTGCGTTCCCCACAGTATTGTGGAACAACAGAACAGTACCTTATATCAACACCCCTTCTCTGCCATATCTCAAACCTTTACTTTCTTTACACATACTCAAACCTTTACGTTCTTTTACACATACTCAAACCTTTACGTTGAGCCATGTACAGCTCATCTTCCATTTACCCATTCTAGGGTTTTAAAATGATATTGTCATTATAGTGACCTAATTGCATATATGACTTCTGCATTTTAAAATGACAGTGTCAACCTTGCATACATCTGACAGTGAGGACTGCAACCTCACTATACCACGGATAAAAGGAAAAACTTTGCACTTATATGTAAATCCCTTAAACAGCCTCCAGATGTGGTGAAACAACAACAACTCTCCCTAGTATAGGCTAATACATAAGATAATTGTGTTACTCACCACACCAAGGATGAAGAACCAGCAATTTAGCTGACCAGAAACTCCCTGTAAGGAATATCTTGTACGCCAAACTGCCAGGAATTTTCCGCAGACAAAAGTGCAGGAAAAATTAGGAGGTAAAGGAAAAGCAGATACCCCCCTGCCAGAGGGATCCAAATTGTAAATCCCACAAACAGCAATTGGAATCACGTCGGGGTCACCAAATGTAGAATCCGCAATTACTAAACCAATGAGGGAATAGCTCGGAGCGAAAGTTTAAACGTGATGTATTCCACTCTTGCTGTGGGAAAAGGTAAAAGTTATTTAGAAATATTATTATTTTATTTACTCGTTTATCTGACTCCATTTATAATTATAATTTAGAATTTTGGTTAAACATGCGTGTAGCTCGGAGTGGTTACACTCAACTTGCCCTTAGGTACCATCATTACTTCAATATATGTTTGCCGGAATCAACATTATTGCTGAAGCTCAGTTCGGTGGCGAACGCAGAGGTTGGGGGTCTAGTCAACACAATACATGATATTAATTTATCATAGATAGTTGCGAGCCCCAGTCTGAGTACATTTAAAGGGCTCCTTAAGGCAAATTTGATAAGAACCGGCATTAATGCCCATGGGTTCCCATATCAAATCACCAGAACCTGGTTCCTTAAGGCAAATTTGATAAGAACCGGCATAAATGCCCATGGGTTCCCATATCAAATCACCAGAACCATGCACTACTCTGGGTGTATTTAAAGAGTTCCTTAAGGCAAATTTGACAAGAATCGGCGTAGGACGCCCATGGATTCTCTTCACATCAAATCACCAGAACCGATACACCAACCCGACCTTTACAATTGGACCGTCACTTGCCGTCTACCCAACTTGTGTTATGCCACGTCTGTACCAGGCCGCTGATCAGTCGGTCCTGGGTCAGAATTGTCCCCCTGAGTCTTCAGTAGTAATTTAGGCTGAAAAGGGTATAAGATGGATGAGAGCCACGCACGTTAAATATAAAAAGAATTGGATAACAGGCAGGGAGGTCATTAGCTTGGAACGCTGCAGCTCAGATCATGCAGACAATTGAAGCTGGGAAAAAGGATTAAAAGAAAGATGCAGTTGATATGAAAACATGGTAATTTATTAATGACAAATAATCACTGGTTAAGACTGTGAGAGCAAACACGAACACATTCAATGCCTATCACTAAACACAGGATAACATGCTGTCAAGACAAATAAACACGAACAAGTTCACAAACAAAGTATATCACCAAGTGATTTCGTACGGTGTGACTATGGTACCAGGAGAACTGTTAAGCAGATTCTCCTATATGAAAATGGCTATGATGCCACTACAGCACCAGGAGACCTGTTAAGCAGATTCCCCTTGAGTCTCCCTTGGGGATCTTCTTAAATGTAGTTCAGCGCCGATATGCCCACTCCACAAGTCCCTTTGTTGTCCAAATAAGGTCTGGCAGGAAGAGCAGTTTCACCACGCAGGGACCCCCTCCAGGGAGAGAAACAGAGTCTCCCTCCCCAATCTAGTGACAGTAATAAGACTCTTTGAACGACGGCGCGTGATCTCATGATCTTCTCTATCATATCTAGATATCCGGTGAGGTCCCGGTGATGGCCACTCTTGGTTCCAGATATTTATATGGACAAGCGCATCCCTGATAACCTATACAATCCTCCTTCCACATTCTTTATTTCTCCCCCTCCAATACTTTCACATACCACACACTTCAATTAGTATTATCCAGGTTCACCACATTTATCATATTATCCACAATTACGTTATACTTCCACAATTACCAATCTACATGCACATACACATGATTCAATATACATATACAGCTTTGTTTAATATGTTCACCATTCAGTCCAGAATCTAGGCTGTAAAAGTCCTGTGAGTTCTGATGTCCAGTTGTAGGTTCGACCCCCGCTGTAGTTTACGAGGCCGTGAGAAGTCAGAAGAACAGGCTCTCAGACCCCCAAGTAAATTGTTTTATTGCACCCTCCAGGAAATCACCAACAGCTGCAAAGTTTTAGGACTGATAACACTTTTTCCAGCCTTACATTGGCTTCGTGTCGGGCACACTGCAAGGTGTGCAGAATCCGGAAACATGATGAGGAACTGCATGCCCCTTGCCTCTGGGTTCATGATGACATACACTTCCTGAGGCTCTTCAGTCCCCTGTTGCCCTTCAGTAGTACTGATTGGGCCCTCGGCTGGTGATTGGGCGCACTTCAACATCTAAAATGTCAGAAGGTGTGCTGAATCCAGGCCCCTAGCCACTCTCCAGTGGCGCTGTTCGGGTCCGTGGTATAGGGGTATGTATACTTCAGCGCTCTGACACCTACGTACCCGATGTCCTTCAGTGGTCAGCACCTTGGAGTCAGGGTACAAGCTCCAGTTCAACACCGAGCCCCCCCCCCCCCCCCCCCCCCCCCCACTCCCCCCCGCCTACTGCACAAACTCTCCCAGAGAGAAACCAAATTCGCAGTTCTACGACCTGCTTAACTCGTAGATGGGACTGGCTGCAGGGCCTAGGGCCAGCAGTACTGAAAACACTTCAGGCATCGAAGCCTCCTCCACGAGGGTGCTCTACGCTGATGAGTGGGCAGAGGTCAGCCGCTGGTGCCACAATAACGGGTTTACCAAGTTTTGTGTGACAGTTCTGTCATTTTGGCGTTCCTCCAGTCCCTCTTTGTAGAAGGGCTAGTGGAGTTCATGGTAAAGGGTTATCTGGCAGCCATATCAGACTGCCATGAGCATACCCCCTTGCCAGCCAGTTTCCCTGAGGAGCCAGATGGCTTCGCCCGCCTAGGTTGAACTCAGTTCCTTTGTGGGGCTTACAACTGGCTTTGAATCCTCTCACTGAGCCACCCTTCGAGCGGGTCAGACTCAGTCGAACCTTAAAGACCGCCTTCCTGCTTGCTATCGCCTCCGCGGGACGTATGAGCGAGTTGTGCCCGCTATCGCCTCTGCGAGGTGTGTGAGCAAGTTGCACGCGCTGTCAGTACACCCCTCCTGTATGGGAGGCAATGGGTTTTATTTTACGTATTTTCCGGCACCTGAGATGGATGGAGGCTTACGCCCCATCCTAGGCCAGAGAGGGCTCAACCGCTTCCTAAAGCGCCTGCCCTTCCACATGCTCCGCCTTTATATACTATACGTATATAGTATCCCCATACACCGGGATCACCGGAAGTACCGCCACTTTTCCTTCCATGGCAAAGGGTGTGATCACTCGGTCCTCCCCTTTGGCCTAGCCCTGGCCCCACACACTTTTTATGAAGTGCAGGGAGGCCACGCTGATCCCATTCTGGCGTTCCTCCAGTCCCTCTTTGTAGAAGGGCTAGTGGAGTTCACGCTAAAGGGTTATCTGACAGCCATATCAGACTGCTATGAGCGTACCCCCTTGCCAGCCAGTTTCCCTGAGGAGCCAGGTGGCTTCACCCGCCTAGGTTGAACTCAGTTCCTTTGTGGGGCTTACAACTGGCTTTGAATCCTCTCACTGAGCCACCCTTTGAGCGGGTCAGACTCAGTCTAACCTTGAAGACCGCCTTCCTGCTTTCCTCAGGGAAACTGGCTGGCAAGGGGGGTGACAGTTGCTCATGGGTCTCTCTGCTTCTTAACCCCGCGTTTCGGCCTAAGGCCCTCTCACGGTTGTACATCTCTGGCTATGGTGTTGGAAGCGTTTCACCCTCCTCCCCATGAGACCCCTGAAGAAGCCAGGCTGCACTCTGTGCCCCACCTGGGCTCTACGGTCTTATACCTCCCGCACAAGTGCAGTGAGGAAAGGCAAAAATCCTTTTATTGTTTTGGAGGGGCTATGCGGGCCTTCACCCTATTGTACAGCGCTTGGCCCTCTGGATCGTAGAGATGATTCCACGGCTTACAGCAGCTCTGACGCATCCCCTCACACAGGCGTGGTAGCTCACCCCACTCGGGCATAGCTACCTCCTGAACTTTACTACGTGGCACCCACTCGCTGACATTATGCAGTGGCGGCCTGGGCCTCATCCCCCACATTCGCCAGGTTTATCACCTGGGCATAGTGTCATTCACATTGGTTGCCTCCCCTGTCACCAACAAAATTACTAAATTAATAAATGTATTATTTTATTTATTTCCAGGCAGCGAGAATGACCGCAGCCTAGTGCTTGGCAGATAGAGGCAATGCGCTCGTCCAATGACGGGATATTCTGCATTTCCTGCATGTTATATCCTGCCATGTCTTTTTACTTTGAAGGCTACTTTACTATTTACTTCATGACACCAGAATGGACAACACTAAACTATTTATTTTTCATGATTGAACATCTACTAATAAAACTTTTTTTCTGGGCCATTTTGACTTTGTATGGACCTTTCAATGAAAGTGACAATCTCTATATAAGGCATTTCATGGGCGTGGATTTATGCTAATCACAAAATAACGTAGACGCGCTCTGCCTTTCCCAGAGGCAATCCAGTGAATCCAGTGTACATTTTTCATACCAACTCATTTCGTACATAAATGTTTGCGCGTATTTAGGAATGCTTCATGAATGAGGCCCAAAGTATGCTAGGAAAATATTATTTGATAGATCCAATTATTGGCTATTAAACAGCAGAGACGCACGGAGCCTATGGCAGGGCATTCAGGCCATCACGGACTACAAGCCTGCGCCACAGAGCTGCGAGAGCAACACCTCTCTGCTAAATAACCTAAACAGCTTCTTTGCGCGCTTTGATGCACAAAACAACACGCGCCCACAGAAGACCCCACCCCCTCCCCACGATCAGACTCTGTGTCTGTCTGCCGACAGCGTGAAGAGGACACTCTCCGCCATCAACCCCCGCAAAGCAACAGGCCCAGACAACATCCCTGGTCGTGTGTTGAAGGACTGCGCAGAGGAGCTTAAGGACGTCTTTAGGGACATCTTTAACACTTCTCTGAGGCAAGCCATTGTTCCATCTCGTTTCAAGGCTGCCATCATCATACCTGTGCCGAAGAAAATCTGCGCCATCCTGCTTCAATGACTACCGCCCTGTGGCACTGACACCCAACATCATGAAGTGCTTCGAACGACTAGTCATGTCACACATCAAATCCATCCTTCCCCCCACCCTGGACCCCTCGCAGTTCGCATATCGAGCCAAACGATCCACAGATGATGCAATCTGCTCTGCCCTTCACCCAGCCCTCACCCACCTGGATAAAAAAGACTCATATGTGAGAATGCTGTTCATAGACTTCAGTTCAGCATTCAATACCATAATACCACAACAACTCATCTGCAAACTCGATAAATTGGGACTCAACACCTCCCTCTGCAACTGGCTGCTGGACTTCCTCAGCCAGAGGCCACAAGCAGTACGTGTCGGCAACAACACCTCGGGCAGCATCACACTAAGCACAGGGGCCCCACAAGGCTGTGTGCTCAGCCCTCTGCTCTTCACCCTGCTGACACATGACTGCACAGCAACATACAGCACCAATCACATAGTGAAGTTTGCGGACGACACAACTCTGGTGGGTCTCATCACCCAGGATGATGAGACTCACTACAGGAAAGAGGTTAACCTACTGACCACGTGGTGCAGAAACAACAACCTCCTGCTGAATGTCCAAGACCAAGGAGATTGTTGTTGACTTCAGGAGAGGCCACACTCAACACCCGCCACTGACCATCGATGGTGCTGCTGTGGAGAGAGTGAGCAGCACCAAATTCCTGGGGGTGCACATCAGTGAAGACCTTACCTGGACCATCAACACCGCATCACTAGCGAAGAAAGCCCAGCGGCGCCTCTACTTCCTGCGCAAACTCAAACGGGCAAGTGCTCCATCACCCATCATGAGCACATTCTACAGAGGCACCATTGAGAGCATCTTTTCCAGCTGCATCACCGTGTGGGGCGGGAGCTGCACGAACTACAACAGAAAAGCCCTGCAGGACATAGTGAACACGGCTGGAAGGATCATTGGTGCCCCACTCCCTTCCCTGCAAGACATATACACCACTCGCCTCACCCGGAAAACTATCACGATTGTGAGCGATGCAACCCACCCCGCACACAATCTGTTTAGCCCCTTGCCCTCTGGGAGGAGGTATAGGAGCCTCCGTTCCCGTACCACCAGACTCACCAACAGCTTCATCCACCAGGCTGTTAGGATGTTAAACTCTCTCCCCTCACTACCCCCAGCTCCATCCAACAGGCTGCCAGGAAACTAAAAACTCTCCCCCCCCCCTCTGCCCCCCCCCCCCCCAAAGAACACAAAGAACACTCTGAACTCTGAACCCTTGACCACATTACATTACATTACTATGCCACTTGCACTACCGCTATGCCACTTGCACACTTCTGTCAAACAGAAAATAATTTTTTTGCTGCTATTACTGACTGTTGCACTATTACAACTCCTAACTTATACATCAAACTGTGAACACTGTGAACTTTTTGTTTTATTTAAGTATTGTAAATGTCTCTTCATGTCTGTCTTTTCTTGTTGTGCCGGTGCACTTTTACCTTTACTGTTTTTTTTTACTGTTTTTTTTTACTGTTTTTTTTCCTTTTTACTGTTTTTTACCTTCTTTTGAAATGTCCTGTCTTGTCTTCACCGTAGGATAGTGAGGAACGTAATTTCGATTCCTTTGTATGTCTGGTACATGTGAAGAATTGACAATAAAACTGACTTTGACTTTGACTTTGAAACGCTGTAAAGGGGACGTCTCCCAGTAATTTTTCAGCTGAGGACTTTTGTCAACTCCATCAGGCACACAAAGAATGAAGGAAATATTTAATGCTTTTTGGAGTATTAAATACTAGATTATTTTATTAGCTTTGTAAGAGTTTATATATATTCCCTTATAATCAAAAGGTGCGATATATATCTTTACTCAAAAAAGAAATACAATTATAACGTTGCCCACATACAATCTCTGTTGATAATGTACTTTTTCTTTGTGATAAAGGACATATAATTCACTGTCATCCTCAACGAACCTGTTGGGTGGTTTTGTAACTCTTGAAGATCTCCTTGACATTTGTTCCCTCAGAAATATTACCTCAAACTCACACAAACTCGCAAAATTTGCTAAAAATGCCTGCTCGTAATGTCTCTTCTGCTCTCCTCTCTTCCGATTTGCGCTGTGTGTGTAATCGGAGCCTGTGTGCGTCGTGCTGCCAAGTTTACCGTAATAACCCGTATAGGGGTAAAAAGCGTAAAGGATTTTTTTGATAGCGCAAACGCTTTAGGAATTACGGTAATGAGAACAACGCCTGTAAAGTGCTGTCGGCGCCGACATGGCCGGTTTAAAAAAGTTAATGAGGAATTATGAGGGAGATGCCGCTGTAGAGGGTAAATGGCTACTAGTAGGTGGGTGGGAACCTTTATGCTAGAGGAGTTGCACTGGGAAAGATTTAGGATGGGGACTAGCAGGATAGGTGTTGGGATGTTTACAGCATGCTGGTCAGATGAGCTAGGGATAGCCACCCATGCGGTTGTGTCAGCAGCATACTCAACCTTGGGTTAGTTTTGTGAGCCATTTAGCAGGTATTAAAACTGGGCCAGTTGGCTATCAAAGCAAGCAGCTCTCTTATTCGGTCGCTTAGCTGCTACTGCCGTGCTACATTGGTGTCGGAGTGGTTCTTAACCCACAGACTTCTAGCAGCTAAGTAGCTACAACCCACCTGGAGGTAGCATGGAAGCGGAATGCCGAGCCGAGTTAGCGAGAAGCTAACGAAGGAAATGGTCGATATCGGTGATGTTTTTCCCACGGAGTTCATTGGTCAACAATTCCCAACGGGGGGAAAATAACTGTTCAAGGGATGGCTGAAAAAGATGTACGGGGAAATGTTAAAAGTGTAATGGGTTTCTTAATTGTTCAGAGATTCAAACACGAAGGTGGGAGGAATCTGAACAAGTCAGCTCACAAGACGTGAGGACCAATAATTAAGGGAGAGAAAATAATAATGAAAGAAAGAAAAAACAGGAACCTAATTCCTTAAGGCTAAACAGCCAAAACTAAAATAACCACACAAAAATGGGCGAACTAGAAAACTAGTAAATAACAACTAAATCTCCCAAACCCAAATAATTACACAAGAACGGGAAACTTAGTAAACAAAATAACACCCTCGGCTGCCTTAGCTCAGAGACCCATTGGCACTAAACCTAGCCCCTCTCCCTCACTTGATAGCTCTGTCGCTACCCCTGGCTTTGCAGGAACCGGATACGTGGCCAGTTAGCGCTAGCCTATCTATGCATGATTTTCCAGTGGGTAGCATGGTAGGCCCCACTCTGCTCACATTCAATAAAGATATGGCGGGAAATGCCCCCTCCCCTAGCCAAATTTCCCCTCCCCTGTCTCCTGATAACACGGCACCTGCCTGCCCAGTTCAGCAGCTCTGAGGGAGCTCTGCTCCCTCCCCCTCCCCACCTGAGGAAAATCTGGCCCGCTGCAGCCAACAGGGCTCACCAGATTCCCCAAACTTGCTGGTTTCTGCCCTAACTAAATTTCTGGCCTCTGCGCTGGGAGAGCATGACCCAATGTCACCCGCTGTCCCCTATTGGAGATTCAGGTGAAGGTGGGCAAATATGATGGCAGCGCAGGGTGGGAGATGTATTGGAAGCAGTTTCAGCTCATAGCTCAGGCTAACCAGTGGAATGATGCAGAAGTGGCTGTTCAGTTAACCACGGCGTTGGACGGAGATGCCCGCCGCGTCCTCTTTAACTTGGCCATTTCAGAATTGGCTGACCCCCACGCCAACGCCAGGGCAATTGAGAGACAGTTTGGTGACCCCACCTCATCTTCAGCGGCTAGGCGCCGGTTCAACAAGAGAAAACGGAAGCCTGGGGAGAAACTGGGAGTCTATGCTGCTGAGCTGGACCACCTAGCACAGAGGGCTTTCCCTGAGTTTACCGAGGAACAGCACTTAATTCTGGCGAAGGAGGCTTTCATTAGTGGTCTGACCCCTCACACGCTGAGACTCCAGGTATGCCTCACTAACTCGCGCTAGAGCACGCACAGAAAGTGGAACAGATCCTGGCGGAGGGGATGGAGCCGACCACCACACTAGCTGCGACGGCACACACCGAACTGTGGACAAAGAGGCCACACTCAGTACTGCTGCCCAGCTGCCCGTAACACCACCCCCAACGCACTACAGCCCCTGCAGGGAAACTAATCTGGAACGGCGTAGAGGCGGGTGACGCCGTTCTGAGCCCGGGATCTCCCCCATCTTATGTGGTGAATAACTGCGTTAGGAATGTGTGCTCACTGATTCCCTACCAGCTGTCTCAAGCCTGTCATCTCCTAGTGGAAATTGAGGGTAACTTTGTTCAGGCTTTAATAGATATGGGCTCTAGCATCACACTCATCCAACCCGGTCTCCTGAGGGATGACCGACTCTTAGAGTAGCTACAATATAAACACATTTTTAAAATCATTATGAACATATTCTTCATGAAAATAAACAGGGGTCATTGGGTGTTTTGGGTCTTTCAACATCAGACACCCTCGCCCAGGCGACCCAGCCAGAGTTGATCAGGCCCCAGCTTGTGTTCTAGTGGCAGTGCTTTCTTTCTTCTCACCCCCCTGATGCCAAGTGTGGTATGGTTCTGCAGAAAAACCTATGCTATATAAATGTAACATCCACCATTTCCCTCCAGTCCACCTCCCTTTAATTTCCTCCATTTTTCTATTCCTTGTGTTTCATGTCATGTTTTTCAGTTTACCCTCTTCGTCTCGTTTCTGTGTTTCTTGCAGGCTGGGCGTGGTCCCCCTTTAGTTCCTGGTTTTTCCCTTGATTAGTTAGCCTATCACTCTCCCTCTCGCTCACATTCCTCACTCCTTTTAGTTTTCAATTAGCCCTTTCACCTGTTCCCGTCTCTATTTAAGTTCCCCTCTTTCACATTTTCGTTGCCAGTTTGTTTTCTCTGCTCTGTTTGAGATCTCCCAGCCATTCTGTTTGTTACTCTGTTTGCCCTTAACCTGTTTGTTCTATTACCTCATTCCAGCCCAGCCTGCCTCCTGTTCTGCCCGTACCAGCCCTTTCTTCTCTCCTGCCCTGCTTTAGTTTGCTAACCCCGTTTCCAGCCTGTCACCCTTAGTTTTCCATGCTTGCTTGCTTGCCTACTACTTTTCCTTGCCTAAATAAATATACTCCCTAATGGAATTTTCATCGAGTCTGTCTCAGAGTCTTGCATTTGGGTCCAGTCTAGTACTTAGTAGTAACAATAAAGCCTTTATATGGAGACTTTGTTTAAAGTGTGGTCAATGTAATTTATAGTCGTAAAAAGGCCATATCCTAAGCACCCCAGTCTCACTTTGTGGTTTCACAGAAGGCAGAATGTTTACTTGTCCTCTGGTAAGTTTTCTATTTAAAAAATTATTTTTTAAATAATCAGCAGTGTCTCAAATATAACTGGCCAACTCCATCTCCCTTCTAAATAGACACAAAATAAGAATTATGGTTTAAAAAAGTGTATTCCAACATGGATTAAGATACCTCTTAGCAACTGAGAAAAATAACATGGCTACTCACTACAGCTCTGCCATGAAATGAGAAAATATAACATTTTGTTAACTCTGGCAACTATTATTTTATCCGAGTTGATGTCTATGCTGATGGAGAACAATTATTTTTAGTAATTGAATCATGTTATTGAAATCATTTATTTTCAATAAAGTTGAAATAATAGTTAAGTTTAAATAAAACATTATTAAATAGTTTTTTATAGCTGGATCATCTACTTTATTTAGCAAAACTAGCATTTTGTAATGGTAGTCCTGTGTGAATGTTAAGAATAGCAAATAAAAGTTATATTTAAGAAAATATTTAATCACTGGGAGATGGCCCCTTTACATGGTTTAATAGACAATACTTTGATATATCAAAATATATTTTCCCAGCATAATAATAACGCAAACAATGAACAATTTTTTCCCAATTCTCAAGAGTGGGTTTATCTATATATTGCCTCAGGCTATTCTATTCACCTAGTCTGGTCTTGATGAGGGGTATTGTAGGCGTTACTTCCCTTGGCAGTGGCGGGGTATAACAGGAAATTCCACTAAGAGTTGCATTTTTTAAATCAATGTTGCCCTTTTATGTCTGTACATCAGCCCAAGAGAAAACAGCTGTGCTAGCCATGTAGGTCTACCTGCCGTAAGGCTAAGCTAATTTAATCGGGAGACACTGAGCAGACTTGCAAAGGGACTTTACTTATAACACTTAGCCAGACTTTTGCACTCCAGTCCAAATTCTTCACCCGTGGAAAAATATCCAAATCACCGGAGAAACCCCCACAACTATCAACCCCGTGGGAAATATTAATGCCTCCTTCCCTCGGCAGTGGATCGAAGGTGCGCTGCGCTATAGATTAATTTAAGAGCAGGTGCAGTCCGCCACAGCAGGTTTCATCGTCGTACCTGTGTTTTTGCGCAGCAGTTTAAGGCATGGGCGTCCTCCACCCTGGAAGATATTTTTAGCCGTTGGATAATGTAATGCAGCGCTTTCTGGGTCATGCAGTACCAGAGTATGTAGCCTACGGAGCAAAGGCCCAGCCCCGTTCGCCACCTCTGAAGGGTTTTATTTCTGACCCCACTGCATGGCTTCACCAGCGAAGGCAGCACATTCTCTCTGCATTTATTGATAACATTACTTCAGCTTAAGATTGATGCAATTATATTTAGACCACCCCGATCGGTCTTTTTTTATTCCGCGTGACAAATAAGAATAGCTTGGCATTATGTAGCCTATATATACATTTTCTACCACTGTGTAACTGTCCCAAGAAAAGCATTTGTTGCGAGAGATACGCCTGTATTTATAGCCATTTGTGATGATAATTTATGTTTTTTAACCTTACATCAGAATAGAATCAAATTTTAATTTGTCGTTCTTTCCCCACATGCATAACATTAATATAAGCTTAATATCTTCACTTGCGCGATTTACAGTTTGAGGTCGTTAGGTTCCTTTGTTAGAGAACAATACTGCCCTCGTCTGGTGAGAATTGTTACAATTCTTCATCTTGTTTTCATCGCCAAGATATAGACGGCTTTACACATATCACATAGGTACAGGTGTATGTCTTAGGTATTTAAATGAAAAATACAATAACGTCTCTTTCTCATTTTTTATTATTATTTCTACACATGGCAAGGCAATATCATCCCTCAAAAGGGCTGTGCACTTGTCTGAACTTGGTGCTTTGTCAATGTACTGTGAGTAATCCAGAGGTAGTCCCACATTTCTGATCTTTATCATAATTAAAAGAAGATTATGCTGCAGGGAGCCTCTGTCCTTGCCCACCACCCCAACCTGCACTCCAATCTCAATTTAAAAAAAGCAGTAGAGGCATAAACTGCAATGACCAGTAAGTCTCAGTCACCATTCACCCAGAGTGGTGAATGAGAACATGATCCCTGTAACACAGCTGAAAACTTGTCTGCGGTATTCAGAATGGGTGTGTCATTTCCTAATGTCATTTGTTTGCATCTGTCTTTATCAGCATCACAGAATGTTAACATGATGTTTTCTAAGGAAAGCACCCATTTTTACGATGCCTATATGTATGTCCCCCCCCCCACTAATTTGGAATCTATGCACGACCCGATGAGCACCTCTGTAAGCACCACTTTTGGAGAAGCACACTCCCTCTTCAAATGCACTCTCCCACTAGCCAATAACTATTTTATACAATACAGCCCGTGGAGCAACAGAACTGCTGACTAGATGAGGGTGATACATTTAACTGAGCAAAACGACAATCCTGTGGACATATTACGTTACATTTACTTTAGCATTTTAGGCATTTTGTAGATGCTCCTGCCCAGAGCGACTTACACATCTTACATTCTTTGCACATAATCAACTTATACAGTTGCATATTTTATTGAAGCAATTCAGGTTAAGTACCTTGCTAAAGAGTACAACAGCACTGCCCCATCTGGGAATTGAACTTGTGGAGTTGAAAGCCCAGTTCCTTAACCATTACACTAATGCAGTGGTAACCTGCGGATCCTGGCCAACATAAACCTATCCTACTCCTGCCAGAACATGGTATAGTCCTGCGATGTTCTATGCCCTGGGTTGTCAACCCTAAAGGGCCACAGGTGAGGTGAGTTAACCTTGCAATAAACTGCTTTAATTTAACAATGAAAACCAGTGGACCATGTGGCTCTCCAAGACCTGGGGCCACATGTATAAAACTCTTGAGTAAAATAATGCATAAAAGAACGCTCAGGGTGAAAGTCAGAAATCTGCTTTAAAAAAGTTTAGCATTTTCTACCTCTGCCATTCTGTCACGGTGTCGCCATATCAAACAGACTCCAAACATTGCGTACGTATGGTGTCCATCGTGTGTAGAGGTACACAGATTCTCACAGCACGTGTTATATTATACATCTGAATTTCTGTGTGGAAACTCACTTACACTGCTTTCTGAGGGCATTTTTCTGCTCAGCACTGTATAGATGTGGCTCCTGGGCCGTGACCGAATACGATCCCTTAATATCCCCGCATATTTCGTCAAAAAACAAAAATGGGGGCACTTAAAATACCACGATGAACCCCTTATTTCCAGGGTTTTGTTGAAGAAATTCAGGAGCACACTCATCTGCAGAACTGTGCACTCATCCGACAATTTCAGTAAGTAACCTGGAAGTAAAAACGTAAAATACATCGAGCGTATATGCATATCTATCGCTTATAGTATCGCTTGTAACAGTACCTGAAAATAAGATATAGAGAGTCTTTTGATGTTGATTGGTCACAGACTTTAGGAAGTAACAGCATGCAAAGGATATGCCACCAAATATTAAATATGATACTTTAAAAATATGTTAAAGCAAAGGGTATGAATACTTATGTAAATGAGAGATTTAAGTTTTCAATTTTTAATACATTTGCAAAAATTTCTAGAAACATGTTTTCACTTTGTCATTATGGGCTATTTTGTGTAGAATTTTGAGACAAAAAGATGAACTCAATCTATTGTAGAATATGTCTGTAATGTAATAAAACATGGAGAAGGTGAAAGGGGTATGCAGACTTTCCGGCTTGACTGTATATCTCAATTTCCTCTCAATCAGTTCTGTATGGCACCCTACCAAGTACTGAGGGAACAACATGAGATATTATATAGCTGTCACTTTTTCATTTGAGTTTCTCTGGCATGTGCAGACACTATGGGACATTAAAGCCTTGACATTTAATTTAATAACCTGAAGTCCCGAAAAATGATCAAACTTCAATTTTTACATTTCTTCTTGATTCACCTGCCGGTGTTCTGTGTTGCACTGTGAATGGCAAAGCTCCTCTCCCGAGGCTTCATGTTTAACTGTGAATTATTTTCAAGGACAAATGCAAGCCATATAATAACAGGCCAATTGTTTCACAGAGGCCTGCGAAAAGCTTAGCAAAGCCATTTTAAAGCTGGAACAGCCAGGCAACTCTGATAGCACAGCTGTCCCATTCGCGCTCACCATGGAAACGGGCCGTCAAATAAACGAAATGTCTGAAATGCCTCTGCCGTGGGCATGGGTGCAAAAAGGCAAGCTGGGCAATTTGGGGTTCCTTCCTATAGTCCAGGGGCTTGCAAATTGTGGTTCAGCAGACCTAACACAGGGATCCAAGGAGAGTCCTCGCCAATTTTACATTTAGACATGTACACACTTATGCAGAGCAACTTACAAAATGTGCATACAAAACTGAACTGAACAATAACACCAGTGTTACAAACAATAATGATAGTAATTACAACCCATAACATAACCTGCCATAATAGATTTAACAGGGATAATGAGGATATAGTTATTTAAGGGAGACAGGGAGGATAGAGAGTGAAAAGGGCAGAGACCCAGTGAACATTTTTGTGTTGAAGTCGGTAAAAGCAGTCTCATGTCTAGGTAAAAAACCGGCTAAATTTGGTTGAAAAAGTGAAAAAATTTTAACCAGGCAAGGATATAGCCCAGCTACATCCGGGAGAAACCTGGGCTAAATTAACATTTATTTCAAAACGTGTGAAAACGCCTCTCAGAGATTTCCTCCCCTCTAGACGTCTACATTCCGGCTTTTGCTCACTGGGCTTGGAAGTTGTCAAGGCTTCCTATACTAATAGTGAGAACACCAATATCATTTTTGAGCAGAATTTTAGTAAGGGTCACTTGGGGCAGTGGGGAGAAATGTAATGGGAGAGGATGTGCAGTTGTCTAGTGGAAGCAATAGTCTGACTCTAAGGAGTCAGGGGTCATGGGCTCCCCCACACTAACCCTGCTCTCCTTCCCCTGTTTTGCAGGTGATCCACCACTCTCCAAACACGTCAGTAAAAGGATAAAAATACAAATGCACTGGGACAATTTCAGAGTCTGGTTCATTTCCCCCCTCCCGACGTTCTCCCGGACCCTTCCAGTCAGCACAGGACCCCCACAGGTAAGCGTGCCTGCACCCACACTCCAAACTACACGCCATGATAGCCACATGCCACAAAAGACTTATGTATACACACTAAGAGGCACTTCGCACACACACACATCACCACACACACCACAAATGGCTTCCCCCGGGATGGCCCACTGCCCAGACATACAACAATAAACAGAAAGTTAAAATACGGTGGAGCCCCAAGCCACGACGGAATGCCAGTGGACTGCCACAAAATTTAAAAAACCCAGACCAAAAATAACCCAGAACACAAAACACACACACACTACAATGCCGCTGCCCTCCAGGCTGGTTAACGAAGGGGTGCCTCACCGCCAAAGCTGAACCCGGCTCACACTTCCTCCTCTGCCCCACTGCAGCTCTTGTCAGGCTCACCCTGGTCCACTCTGCAAGACACCAATTCTGTGGGGGGCGGTGGGGAACACCACCACAGCTCAGCAGCAACCCACGCACACACACTCGGATTAGGAACAGCGAAGTGACGTTCCTTACGGTATTGGGGAGGAGAATCCCCTCCCAAACGTAACTCCACAACACCCTTGGGTTGCCTTGGCTCCGTCTGCACTGACTGGTTCTGCAGTACCCCGCCGCCGCACTTTCGCCGAACCCGGAAGTAACGTTGTGTTCTTCCTTCTCCTTTTCTTGTCGGCGCAGGTCCCAGAACTCCGCCGCAAACTTGCCATCTTCCAGGTAGGTGCTCCGCCATTCACACAAAAGAGTCAGACACTCACATACACACCAAATAAAAGTAACAAAATTCCCCAACAAAACTCAAAACCAAACGAAAAGGAAAACACATTCGCCTCGAGCAATGAAGAGCGCAGAGGGGCCGCACCCTCTCTCACCCACTTCCTTTCCCCAGATCTCTTCCTTACCTGCTCAGGTGTGCCGTTTTTATTACTCAGTGACCCAGCTGCCTAATTTCAGGCAGATACTCCGCCTCAGTATTCAATTATTCAATGAGCAACCTCGAAAACAGCCCAGCTCAGCATTCCAGGGACCATCTCGAAATTCCTCCCCACAACTGTAGTGGTTTGCGGCTGTTTGTTTTCTTTTGCGGCTCTTGTCCTGCTTTCACGATTGTGAATCAATCAGATTTTTTCCACGTTCCGTTTCGTGGTTTGCCAGCCTCATTATTGTTTTACACCTGTGCTTCTACCTGAAGGGTATTTAAGTTCCTTACTTCCGCTTCTCCGGTGCTTGATTGTCTCACAACATTGCTTTCGAGCCAGGTATAGCCAGGAACTAGCGACCTCCTGATATTAAACTCTGTTTATATTCAGGGGGGACTTGCTATAGCTACTTAATCGGGTATAGATTGATTGGTCCTCACGGTTGTGAGCTGACTTGTTCTGATCTCCCCACTTTTGCGTTTGAATCTCCAAACTATCAATAAACCCATTACAACAACAGCAGACTTTGGTTAAATGCTAGAAGTATAAAACACTTGAAGGCTGTTTTGAAGTATGGGAGTTATGAAAAAAGAAAACTTTACCCACGTTTAATTTTGTAATTTTAATATTTGTCAAACGTGCGGGTCTGATGGTTGTAATTTGGCATCTCCCAGAAATAATTTGGGAGCATCATTTTCAAAGTTTAAAAATAGATTCTTGATAATTTTTTTGCTTTTAATTTCTGAGAATATTAAACCCTGTCCTGGACCTGAGGTAGCCTAGCTGTAAACTGTTTACTCTCACCAATTTTAAATGAAGAACATGGCTGGGTTTTCTACATGTAACGGGGAGATGGGCAGGCGGCTATTCCAAACTCCTGCCCCCTACACCTAACTAAGTTTTTGAAGGACCCACCACTCTCAAACAGTAAAAAGACACAAAGTAAAAAGCAACTTCAAGTTTTATTAATTTTCACAATTCATAAATGCAAAAATACATAGATCAAACAGACGATTTTGCCAGTCTGCAGTTACTAATCCCTCCCCGCAATTTTACCGGTTTCCGGCCCTTATCCCCCCAGGTAGCGTGTCCATTCCCACACAGTACACAGCACACACTCAATCCCCACATGACACTCGTCTGTAGTGCACACAAAAGGGAGTATGAGACGAAAGGCAAGAATTATTACTGGGAACACACACACACTCTCTTGACCACCCACACCACAATAGCTCACCTCAGGGGCAGCCGCCCGCCCGACCCAGCTACACACTCGAGGGAGTATCGCCACACACTGGCACACACACCAAAACAGAATGCCCACACACTTGACGTCATAAGACATACAACACTAAACACAAAAATATAAGAAGTGGTGGCTGCTCTGCAGGTAGGGGCAGCCACCAAATAAAATAAAAAAACACTCCCAAAACTAAGGAGGACTCGAATGCTACCCCCCGATCCAAGAGGAGCGGCTCAGGACACCCCCAGTGTTGGACCACGGATCCCCAGAGAGCCTGCACTGTCATCTCCGCGGACTGGTCCTTCACCGGTACCGCCCAGCCATACCGAGAAAATCGCTCATGACCAGGAGGTAGGGGTAACAATCCCTGGTCGCCCCAGCGACAGATGGTCCATGGCCACCACCTCCAGGGGATAAAAGGTGGAGAGGGGGATGAGGGGGACCCTTACCTCTGGTCCGGCTTTGGTGATGGCGCACCGCTCACACGACTGGGACCAGTCCCTCACATTCGCACCCATCCCGGGCCGAAAAAACATCTGAGGGTGGCCTCGATCTTCCCGGCCCCCTGATGACCCAACACATGGCAGTAACGCCTCCACAGGTCTTCCTGCTTCCACGAGGGCACCAAGACCTGCCACAACTCGTCACCCCCGTTCAGCTCCCGGGTCCTATAGTACAGGACCCCCCCCCCCCCCCCCCCCGGGGCTGCTCCACTTACATTCTTCTGGCCCGGGGTTCTCCTCCCGGCGGGGGATTCCCCCAAATGCATCCGCTCCGCCAGAAAGCGCAGATGGACATTCACCCGCTGCAGCTTCTTCCAGTCCGGGTCCACTGTGGGTTCTTCTCCCTGCACCAGGCACACCGGTTCACCATCCGCTGTTTCTCCCTCCCCCAGCAACCTGAAAATAACATCAGCATTAACATTAGTGCAGCTAGGGCGATATTTGAGGGTCAGCTTCAAATAGTAGAACTTTTTTGTTACGGCCCATTTCAGGGCCAACAGCTTCAGTTTGAAGGAGCTGTAGTTCTGATCTTTCCGCTTGGAGGGATGCAGGCTCCGGCTGGCATAGGCAATCACCCTCTCCTTCCCCTCTTGCACCTGGGCCAGCACCACTCCCAGCCCATTCAGACTGGCATCAGTGTAGAACCGGAACACAAGTGAAAAGTCCACAAAACGTCTGCTGCCATTCTTCGGTCTAGGTAACCGGCCGTGTCTTCCTTCCCCAACCACGGTCCCCATCAGCACCTGTTGGATGGGTGCTGCAATCTTGGCGAAAGTGATAGTAGCCCATGAAACCCAAAAAAGCCTGCACCTGATACACCGTCTCTGGCTGTGGCCACTCCCGGACCGCTGTGGTTTTTTCCGGATCCGTCACCACCCCCATAGGCTCGATGACGTGTCCCAGATACTTCACCTCCTTCTTCATGAAGTGCCATTTTTGCCTCTGTAGCTTCAGCCCATGTTGTGCCAGCCACCGGAACACCCCCTCCAGATGTTCCAAGTGGGTCTAGAAGTCAGGGGAGTAAACAATTATATTATCCAAATAAATTAGCAATGATTCATTGACCTGGTCCCCCAGGCACTGCTGCATTAACCGTTGGAACATAGCATAAGTGTTCATTATCCTGAACTGCATGCGGTTAAAGTGATATAGGCCCATGGAGGTAGCAAAGGTTGTCTTCTAGTGGTCTGGGAGATCTACCTCCACCTGCCAGTAGCCACTAGCCAGATCCAGGGTGGAGTACCACTCCGCCCACGTCAATCCTGTCATGGATTCTTCAATCCGGAGCAGAGGGTAAGCGTCTCAGTGCATAACAGCATTATGGTGCCGGTAGTCCACACAGAACTGCCAAGCCCCATACTTCTTCACGAGGACTACCGGCACGGCCCACGGGCTGGAACTCTCGGCTATCTCCAGCATCTCCCACAGCAGGGACCGCAGCTCTGGAAATAGACTAGGGGGGAGAAGGAGACACCTTTTGTGACTCGGGGGAGCATCTCCCATTGGAATGTTATAAATAACAGCATCCGTCTTACCAAAGTCCTCCTCATGGGCCACAAACACCTCAGCCCACCGCCGAATCAGCATCCAGAACCATTGTTGCTGGTCGGGTGTCAGGCCTTCAGCTTCAGGTCAGACCAGGGGTCTTCCCACCCCCGCCAGGGCTTGAGTAGTCCGGACATCCACAACCACTTCTCCAGGGCTGGGCATCTTCAGCACCATGTCGCGGCCACCCTGTACCTGTGAGGGGTCAATACTGGCAATAGTCACCAGGAGACGCCATCGGGGTAACTCAATGGGGTGGGGGTGAACATTAGCAATGTGTAGGAGGACCTCCTCATACCCGGACCAACCCTCTTGCCACCTTCCACTCACCCCCGTCTTATACTCCTTCCACCAGTCCACAGTGTCCCTCCGCCAACCCTCCACCACTCACTTGGACACAGCGTAGTACCTCAGAGAGGACCGGGACTTGGACAGGATCTCGCCAGGTGAGACGGGCAATCCCCAACTGCTCCGGGGCGGGGGGCCGGTTCTGAAGGTGGTAACAAACCGCAAACACCTTCTCCCACTCGTGGCGTGCCTTCCCCTGCTGGCTGTCCACAAATGTTAGTGCCCCCAGCTCACCCCCGCATCACCTCCCCACAACAATGCTGTATCACATTCATTCCCAACACCCCACAGTCAGGCCTCAGGCAATCGTCCCGCACCACTACAACCCCCTTTGCTAGTATATGAACCCCCCCGACTACAAAATCCATTACCACATATCCGATGAAAGGGATTTGTAGTCCATTTTCTGCCCGAAGATTGAGCCACTCTAGGCCAGCCGGATTCTGTAGGGACTGCTCTCCAAACCATTGCCGGTAGTATCCCTCACTAAACAGGGTGACCTGCAAGCCAGTGTCCAACAGGCACAGGATTTTACACCCACTAACCTGCACCTTCACGTACCCATCACTCCTTCTCGCTGCTGTTCCTCTTCCTCCGGGCCCGTCTTTACCCCGCCCACATGCCCTACCATGGCCGGGGGTTGGGGTTTAACGGCTCCCTCCAATTATTGTTGACTACTTGTCAACAATAATTCTGTCACAGGTGTGAAGCATCGCCTGTGTTTACGACTTCCTTTATTTTCCAGGGTGAATGTCTGAGAACAGCAGCTGGGTGTAATGCCACCCTTTATCTTTGTTTCCACAGTCACCGGTTACTCCAGCTCTCTTCCAGCTGTTCCCCACACTCAGGTAAGTTCTGTATACACAACACAGTCACGCTCGTACAAAAAAATTTACTAAACCAAACGAAAAGAAAAAAACCAGCGCCACACATGCAGGAGCTCAGAGACAAACTGCCCTCTCTCGCTCGCCTTCAATCAATTTTCTCGTTCTACCCCAGGTGCACTCCATTTATTTCCCCAGGGAATCCAGCCCCTTGCGTTCCCACTTTCATTAAGCAATTACCTCATGAGTACCAACCACTCACTCATTCAATCATTCAATTATTCAATTGCGTTTCGCAATTATCCAATCTGTCACTGCAGGAACCGCTCTCATTCTCTCCACGCTGAGGGAGACTGCAAAACACGTTACATACAGGGGCGCTTCAGCAATTATCTTCTCCGCCGGTTGCTCTACCGGGGCGGCAGGCGCTGGCACAGGACTCAGGGCCACAGGCACTGGCACCTTCACTGCGGCACTGGGAAGTATGGCTCCACCTCTTCCTCCCGGAAGACCACCGGCCGTCGCATTGGTGGTTCTGGTGGATGGTCCTCATGGGTCCACCTCCTCTGGCGGGAACTAAAAAACTGGGAACCCTGGACACAGTTGTGGGACAACGATGTAAGGCCCAAGTTGCCACCGAGGGACTATACTCATGCCGCCGGAAGTTCCTTAAGTGGACTCTTTCTCCCGTCACCAGAGGGAGGTCCCTGGCACGTCGGTCATAGCATTGTTTATCCCGGAGCTGCTGGTTGATAGCATGGGTCAATCAGTGATGATGGTGTCTTACCCACCCCTCCAGGTCCCAATATTCCTCCATCAAAGCGGGGATAAATTGGTGATAGTACCCAGGAAACCCCAAGAAGGTCCATACCTGATGCACCGTCTCTGGCCGTGGCCACTCCCGGACTGCGGCGGTCTTCTCGGGATCCGTTGCCACTCCCATGGACCTGATCACATGTCCCAAGTATTTAACCTCTCTCCGCAGGAACTGGTATTTCTGAGGCTGTAGTTTTAGCCCATGCTGGGGTAACTGGTAAAACACCTCCTCCAGATGTCTGAGATGAGCCTGGAATTCAGGGGAATAAACAATAATGTCAGGCTACCTCCCAATCAAATATATTAATACACTGCAATCAAAATGGTGGATGCATAGATTGCTTTGCAGGTGGCACAGAAGTATAAAACATAAGAGGTGAGCAACCTGTACTGAATATGAAATCCAAGCAAAATGTAGCTATTTGTAATATTGCCCATGTAAGCTCATTTGCTGGATACTCGCTGAACTGCAACGAGCTGATTATGTAGCTAGATATCGGTAACTATCCTGAAATAATAATTGTAATACTGTATCCTAGTAGGCTATGACATGAAATGAAGGTTACGACTGTGACTATAGTTTTAGGAGTTCCGGATGACCATTAGGGTCGTTAACTTACGAATATACTTTCTTGTTGCCGGATTAATTGAGACTCCTATACCAACAATTTGTCAAAGCCTTGACCTCCGCGTGATGACGTAACTTCCTCTATAAATAGAGACATGTCAAGGCGGAAGTCCTCAAAACCCTTCTCGCCCTTGAAAGGGTCCAGAGTGACTATGACCCCTAATAGTCATCTGACACTCATAAAATCGTGGTTACGGTCTTAACCTTCGTTTCATTTAGTTCCTTCGACCATTAGGGTCAACTTATGGATGACTAATACCAACTTAGTCACGAGGGGCAGACATACCGTTTAAAGGGATGCCAAGGCCGCTGGCAGGATAGCTGAGCTGACCGTTGACACAGGCGCTATGTTGCCATAATAATATCTTGAAAATGTGCAGGGGACACTCCTGGTTACTGTCTACACTGGACAGACGTAGGTAAAGGCCTAGCACTAGCCTCATAGGCGGCAGCTATCACCATCACTACCCAGCGGGAAAGGCTTTGAGCCAAGGGCGCTTTTTCCTTGGATTTGCCATAGCAGACAAAAAGTTGATAGAACCGGTAGCCTTAGGGGCCACCAGAAGACCAGAGGCAATGGCGGAAAAGCATACAGTAGGCCGGTCGGCCATTCATGCACTAACACGTCTACCCCCAGGGGGCTCGAATCCTTAGCTATCGAGAACCACTAGGGCAGTGAGTGGACTCCTGAGAGGCGAACAGGTCTGATTGAGCACGATCGAACCATCGCCATACCAACTCCATCACATTGGGGTGGAAACACCATTTGCAGAGAGGAATCTCCGGGTCCGTCATCACCACCAAGTACCGTGTCAGAAAGCTGCCTCGTCACCCTGGGCGGAGTAGCTGGCAAAAGTGATGTGTCACCCTGATCCGAACGTGATGGTCCCACTTGGGGTTGTCAGGTTTGGGTTTAGAAAATAGAGAACCAAACGCGAAAAATAAGGATACAGAAAGCGTATCTAGATTAGATACGCCACAGAAGCGGAATTACACCGCACTAGTAAAATGGGAAAACAAAAGCGGAAACAAAACTTCCTAGCACAAGGCTAAATCAAAACAACCTCAAACGGAGGCGGATAATCGCTAACACAGCGAGAAACTAACAACCAAAGAAATGACCTCACGCACTACTTGATCTGCGTATATCAGAGGTCGAGAACTGAAAAGAAATAACCACAATAGCAAGCCTGTAACTACAGCTCTTTGTTTTCTTTCTTTTCTTTATTCTTTTTAATAAACCCTATACGGCTTTCTACCTACTGCAACGTCAATATAGAAGCACCGGAAAGCGGAAGTCAAGCTCTATTTATAGCCGACGGAAACCAGACCCAGGTGTAGGCGATAATGACCTGGAGAGATCCAAACACCGGGACGGCGGAAGAAAAAATCCGATAGAGCTTCAAACGACGCCAAACGAAAAACAAAGGTAGAAAACAAAAAGAGACAGCCACTACCCATGACAGTACCCCCCAACTAAGGGACGGTACCAGACGATCCCTAGGCTTTGCTGTCTCGGAAGTCCCTAATGAGAGTGGGGTCCAAAATATTCTTGGAAGAAACCCAGCAACGCTCCTCGGGTCCATACCCCTCCCAGTCCACCAGGAACTGGTACCCTCTGCCCACCCTTCTCTCGGCCAAAATGCGCCGAACGGTGTACACCGTACCTCCCTCCACGAATCGAGGAGGAGGAGGCGGCTTGTCAGCCGGAGCGAGGGCGCTCACAAGTACCGGTTTCAAGCGTGAGACATGAAAGGTAGGGTGGATGCGCATGGACGATGGTAACTGAAGACGTACCGTGACTGGGTTAAGTTTCCGCACGATCTTAAAGGGACCCACGAATCGAGGTGCAAGTTTGCGGGACTCAACTCGCAACGGCAGGTCCCGTGTGGAAAGCCACACCCGTTGGCCCACCCGGTAGAAGGGGGCTGGACGACGGTGCCTGTCAGCCACCGCTTTCTGTTTAGCTGAAGCGCGCAGTAACGATGCACGTACGCGCTTCCAAACCGCTCGACACCTACGCACGAAGAATCCGGCGGAGGGTACCTCTGCATCTCTCTCCAGCTCAGGGAACAAGGGAGGTAGGTATCCCAGCTGAGCCTCAAAAGGGGAGATTCCCGTGGACGCGTTGCTCAGGGTATTATGCGCGTATTCGGCCCAGGCAAGAAAGCGACTCCAGGAGCTAGGATTGGCCGCGGCCAGACACCGGAGAGTACTCTCCATACTCTGATTGGTGCGCTCTGTCTGGCCGTTAGTCTCCGGATGAAAGCCGGAAGAAAGACTGACCGATGCCCCCAACAGAGCACAAAATGAACGCCAGAATTTAGCGGTGAATTGGGGCCCACGATCCGACACCACGTCCAGAGGTAAACCGTGCACCCTAAACACATGGTCTATCATTAGCTGGGCCGTCTCAGGTGCCGATGGCAGTTTAGGCAGAGCGACAAAATGAGCTGCTTTGGAAAAACGATCAACTATAACTAAGATGACCGTATTCCCATGCGAAGGTGGGAGACCTGTAACGAAGTCCAGGGCGATGTGACTCCAGGGACGCCTGGGAATGGGCAGGGGGCGCAAAAGACCCGAAGGGAGAAGCCGTGAACCCTTATTACGGGCGCAAATAGCGCATGCCGCGACAAACTCCCGCACATCACTCTCGAGCTTGGGCCACCAAAACCGACGTAAGATAAACTCCTTAGTCCGGTGCATGCCCGGATGAGCCGTTAACTGAGAAGTGTGACCCCACTGAAGGACACGCGACCTCAATCGAGGGGGAACAAACAAGCAGTGAAGCGGACCCCCTCCTGGGCCGGAATCAGAACGCAGGGCCTTCTGCACAGCCGCCTCAATGGCCCACATAACAGGGGCCACAATACTAGAACTGGGAACGACAGATCTGGGACGTGACTCCTTATCCGACCGGTCATAAATGCGTGATAACGCATCAGGCTTAATATTTTTTGACCCGGGACGATAGGTAAGGATAAAATTAAATCTGGTAAAAAATAAGGCCCAACGGGCTTGTCGCGAATTGCGCGTTTTGGCCTGTTGAATGTACTGCAAATTCTTATGGTCAGTCCAGACTGTAAAGGGATGCTCAGCTCCTTCCAACCAATGACGCCACTCCTCCAGCGCCAATTTGACCGCCAACAGTTCAAGATCACCAATGTCGTAGTTTCTCTCGGCAGGTGTAAGGCTACGAGAAAAATATGCACATGGGTGAAGCTTGCGGTCCACCGGAGAATGCTGAGACAGAATGGCCCCAACCCCCAGCTCCGAAGCGTCAACCTCCACCACAAAGGGAAGGGAGGGATTGGGAGTAGCAAGAATGGGCTCGCAGCAGAACCTCCTTTTTAGTTCAGTAAAAGCGGTTTCCGCCCTGGAGTTCCACTGAAACCGGGCGGGAAATGCTTTTTTTTTTGTGAGGGCTATGATAGGAGCCGCTACTGAGCTAAAATTGCGGATAAATCTCCTATAAAAATTAGCGAAACCCAAAAAGCGCTGCACCTGCTTTACCGACGTAGGGGTGGGCCAATTCTTAACCGCTGCAACTTTATTAGGATCCATCAGGACTTTACCGTCAGCAACAATAAAGCCTAAAAAGGAGACGGAACTGGTGTGGAAAGAACACTTCTCAACCTTAACAAATAGTTGGGCCTTAAGAAGTGCTTCCAACACCTGTCTAACGTGTCTGATGTGAGAGGGAAGATCCGGAGAAAAAATTAAAATATCGTCTAAGTAAACGAAGACGAATTTCTCCAGCATCTCTCTCAAGACATCGTTCACTAGCGCCTGAAAAACAGAGGGGGCGCTAGTGAGGCCGAACGGCATCACCCGGTATTCGTAGTGTCCGTGATGCGTGTTAAACGCGGTCTTCCACTCATCCCCCTCACGAATGCGCACGAGATTGTATGCGCTACGTAGGTCGAGTTTACTAAAAACCGACGCCCCCTGTAAACGCTCAAATGCAGAATTCATGAGGGGAAGAGGATACCTGTTCTTAATGGTAATAGCATTGAGGCCCCGGTAATCTATACAGGGTCTTAGCCCTCCGTCTTTCTTTTTAACAAAGAAAAACCCCGCACCGGCTGGTGACGTGGACGGCGTGATAAACCCATTGGCTAAGGACTCCTCAATGTACTGCTTCATAGCAGTGCTCTCTGGGGCTGACAAGGAGTACAAAGAGCCTCTGGGAGGCACAGTACCAGGGTACAGCTCAATGGCACAATCGTATGGTCTGTGTGATGGTAATTTGGCAGCACGCTGTTTACTAAAAACCTCTGCGAGGTCTGAATATTCAATAGGTACCCCCGCGGGTAGATTCGACTCAAGCGCCCCTACCACCTCCGGAGTACCGGCGGATCTGTCAGACGAGTTATCCCACTCGAAATCGGAGGTGGAATGTTCGTCCTCCTCTGTGAGAAGCCCCTCCGCAAAGGGATCCCAAGACAGACTCTCTTCACCGCTCCCCGTGAGGAAGGAGGAAGTGTCTCGGTCCGGATAGGAATCTGCCTCATCCGAATCACTCTCGGAATTAAGTTCGGACAGATCACCAGTAGCGTTTGGAACAGAGTAAACAGCAGGATAACAATGCGATAAACAGTGGGGACCCCACTGACGAATAGGATTAATATTCCTACCCCAACAGATAAGCGGGTTATGTAGCCCCAACCATGAATGTCCCAGTACCAAAGGATACGACGGAGAGTTTATTAAAAAAAATTCTATTATCTCCGAGTGCCCCTGGAGAGGAATGCGCATCTCAATTGGATTCGTTTTTTGTTTAATGAGCCCAGAACCCAAAGGACGACCATCCAGGGCAGTAACTTGGCGAGGGCTAATTAAGGAATTGGTAGGGATTTGTAACTTCCTAGCCCATTTAGCGTCAATAAAAGACTCCACGGCCCCTGAATCAATAAAAGCTGTAACGTTTGCCGAACGCCCCTCCCAAACCAGTCGGACAGGTATGAGGGTCCGGGAGTTAATACAATCCTGTCTCACTAGGGACCCCGACCTCCCTAGTGAGACCCCTCGTTTCCCACCAACTTATAGCATCGATCCTTAGTATGGCCGCTACGCTTACAATGCTGGCACCAGTACCTCTGCGGTCTCGCTCTCTTATTTTGATGGAGGGAGGAGCCATCCACCTGCATAGGCTCTTCCTGATCAACGGAGAGGTATGTGGGCACAGTAGGCGGAATGTCTCTTAACACGGATCTTAAACGGGGCGACTGCTCTTTAATCGCACATTCACGTTCACGTTCTCTGATCCGGTTATCGAGACGTATAGCAGACGTTATTAATTTATTAAGTGTCGCTGGTGGTTCTAGCATAGCCAACGCATCCTTGATGGAATTAGATAATGCTTGAAGGAAGAGGGATTTTAACGGACCGTCTGGCCATCCCGTCTCCCCGGCTAGCGCTCGAAAAATGATGGAGAACTCAGCTACGGTTTTAGTGCCTTGGCGTAAGCTGGTGAGTCTCCTTGCCGCCTCCTCTCCTGAAACCTCGTGATCGAAAACCAGTTGCATCTCGTCCATCAGTTTAACTGGATCACGAATGGTAGGTGCATTGGCTCGAATGAGAGGGTCTGCCCATGCAAGAGCCTGGCCATTTAATAGCGATAAAATAAATGCTACCCTGGATTCAGGTGTGGTAAAACGAGAGGGTTGTGCCTGAAAAAATATCAGACACTGAGTCAGAAATGGTCTGCATTTTCCTGATTCCCCACCATAGCGATCCGGTAACTGTAATTTGGGCTCCTTTATAGTACGTGGAGCGGCTATGGGAGGTGTGAGTGCTTGTGCAACTGGAGGAGGGTTATTTGCCACAGAAAGTCTATGCAGGCTCTCTGTCAAGCGTTGGAGGCACTCTCCCTGGCTACGCAACTGTTCCCACAGCTGACCCTGCTGAATTTGCATGGAGAGAAGTGCTTGCTCCACTGTAACCCCCGTAGCACCCTGACTGGCTTGTGTTTGTTCATCATCCCTATCTAACGCTGATTGCTCCATGTTTGTAAGGCTTCTATATTCTGTCAGGTTTGGGTTTAGAAAATAGAGAACCAAACGCGAAAAATAAGGATACAGAAAGCGTATCTAGATTAGATACGCCACAGAAGCGGAATTACACCGCACTAGTAAAATGGGAAAACAAAAGCGGAAACAAAACTTCCTAGCACAAGGCTAAATCAAAACAACCTCAAACGGAGGCGGATAATCGCTAACACAGCGAGAAACTAACAACCAAAGAAATGACCTCACGCACTACTTGATCTGCGTATATCAGAGGTCGAGAACTGAAAAGAAATAACCACAATAGCAAGCCTGTAACTACAGCTCTTTGTTTTCTTTCTTTTCTTTATTCTTTTTAATAAACCCTATACGGCTTTCTACCTACTGCAACGTCAATATAGAAGCACCGGAAAGCGGAAGTCAAGCTCTATTTATAGCCGACGGAAACCAGACCCAGGTGTAGGCGATAATGACCTGGAGAGATCCAAACACCGGGACGGCGGAAGAAAAAATCCGATAGAGCTTCAAACGACGCCAAACGAAAAACAAAGGTAGAAAACAAAAAGAGACAGCCACTACCCATGACAGGGGTGCAGCGCCATGGCGTTCAACCACATTTGAAGCGGCCTGGCTGCAAGGTGTCCGGAAGGCATGACCTCTGAGGCCGCTACAATCAGGCCCAGAAGCTTCTGAAAAAATCCTCATTTCGAGAACCACGTTCACCTGGAACCGATGCATAACGTTGAACACACTGGCTATGTGGCGGGGTGTCAAAGATGACCTCATGCTCCTTGAATCGAGCAACAGTCAGAGAAAAGTGATGTACTGGCTCGGCACTAGCTGGCTCTTGCTATAATTGATATTGATGCCCAGACTGGAGATATGTGCTACCATCTGGGCAGTGTGTGAGAGCGCCATACTGTACGAATCAGTATCTATCAGCTAATTGTCCAGGTACGGCCCCTCGGGGCCTCCAGTTCAACCGGCCTTGGGGCGTCATGTCCATTTGGTGGTATGTTTGGGGCCGGTGGGTCAGACTGCTGCACCTAGCTGGATGGGCATGTGGACTTATGAGCTCATGACGCAACCCAGACACCGTTGCATGGGCGGCTGGATGGCAAGGGGCTCCCCACAGGCTGGGGCTAACGAGCAGAAGGGGGGGTATCTGCTGCTTCCTGTACTTTGACGCCTTGACAGAGTGCTCAAGAGCCTGCTTGGCTGCCTCCATAAAAATCTATCGAAAATCTATCAATCGTGACTGTGGAAGCATCAGCCAGGAAAGTGAGTAATATGACCTACAGAGCAGATAATCAGTCGCTCTGCATTGTGACTTAGGGCATCGGGCATCGGCTCAAACTACCTCCTCTGGAGATACCACAAGTGCCGCGGTGGCGGGCTCAACAGAGTGTATATAGTCAAGCCCATAGACCTCAGCGTCTGACATAGATGTGAGCATCCTACAGTCTGCAGGCACCCGCTGTGTACCCAATACTCAGTTCTGCCACAAAATCGGTAGACACCGGCATGGTAAACTGAGCCCCATGGGGAGCAGAATGATGAAACTTAGTCATCTCCTTGGGGACAGCCTGGGGCACATTGTAACTCCTACGTTGCTAAGGCCGAACGGAAAACCATTTTCAGAGAGGCCAAGTAAAAACAAAAAAGACATAGAGCATACAGGTGCAGCTCAAAAAATTAGTTCAATATTTTTTGTCACTCATGTCAGAAAGTGAAACTCATATATTATATAGATTCATTACACATAGAGTGAAATATTTCAAGCCTTTATTTCTTGTAATTTTGATGATTATAGCTTACAGCTAATGAAAACCCAAATTCAGTGTCTCTGAAAATTTGAACATTACATAAGATCAATAAAAAAGGATATTTTAAACAGAAATGTCAGCCTTCTGAAAAGTATGTTAATTTCTATGCACTCAATACTTGGTTGGGGCGTGGCATGGAGGCGATCAGCCTTTGATAGCGGCCTTCAGGTCGTCTGCATTGTTGGGTCTGGTGTCTCTCATCTTCCTCTTGACAATACCCAATAGATTCTCTATGGGGTTCAGGTCAGGCGAGTTTGCTGGCCAATCAAGCACAGTAATACCATAGTCATTGAACCAGCTTTTGGTACTTTTGGCAGTGTGGGCAGGTGCCAAGTCCTGCTGGAAAATTAAATCAGCATCTCCATAAAGCTTGTCAGCAGAAGGAAGCATGAAGTGCTCTAAAATTTCCTGGTAGATGGCTGCGTTGACTGTGGAAAACACAGTGGGCCAACACCAGCAGATGACATGGCACCCCAAATCATCACTGACTGTGGAACCTTCACACTGGACTTCAAGCAACGTGAATTCTGTGCCTCTCCACTCTTCCTCCAGACTCTGGGACCTTGATTTCCAAATGAAATGCAAAATTTACTTTCATCTGAAAAGAGGACTTTGGACCACTGAGCAACAGTCCAGTTCTTTTTCTCCTTAGCCCAGGTAAGACGCTTCTGACGTTGTCTCTGGTTCAGGAGTGGCTTGACACGAGGAATGCGACATTTGTAGGATTTGTCTGTGCGTGGTGGCTCTTGATGCACTGACTCCAGCCTCAGTCCACTCCTTGTGAAGCGCCCCCAAATTCTTGAATGGATTTTGCTTTACGATCCTCTCAAGGCTGCGGTTATCCCTGTTGCTTGTGCATCTTTTCCTACCACACCTTTTCCTTCCGCTCAACTTTCTATGAATATGCTTGGATATAGCACTCTGTGAACAACCAGCTTTTTTAGCAATGACCTTTGGTGGCTTACCCTCCTTGTGGAGGGTGTCAATGACTGTCTTCTGGACATCTGTCAAGTCAGCAGTCTTCCCCATGATTGTGTAGCCTACTGAACCAGACTGAGAGACCATTTAAAGGCTCAGAAAACCTTTGCAGGTGTTTTGAGTTAATTAGCTGATTAGAGTGTGACACCATGAGTTTCTAATATTGAACTTTTTCACAATATTCAAATTTTTTGAGCTGCACCTGTATATGCATATCTATGGTAAAAGATTAATATTACAAACTACTCTTTTTTAATTTTGTTAAAGGGGTAACATGGTGGTTTACCTTACTTTCTGGTGTTTTGTATGATATTGATACATATTGGTATAAAATTAGCATTTTCGTTAGGAAAAAATAGACAATTTCGTTTGGAAAAATAGACAATTTAATTTTGTGGTCCCATTTTCAGGTCGTTTCTCATATGATGTCATACAAGAAATGACCACTCCCCGGTGTCTCAAAACTGTCTATGGAACACTCCCCCATCCACGCCCACAAAAGAACGTGGGGTGAACCCGCATGGAGCGTGGCAACTGCAGGCAAACTGTTACTGGATTTATCTTCGGTCCAATGTGTCGTGGGGCCAGTCTCCGTGATTCAATCCTCAGGAGCAAATCACACGACGAGAGCCAGACTCGCTGAACGACCCGATAAGAGGGAGCTTCTGGCGATATTTGTCGGCCAAAACCTTTTAGGATGCCGACGCTCGCAACAGAGATGAGCGACACCTCCGAACAAAAAAACCAGCTGAGGGAACCTCCGCATTCCTCTCTAGTTCCAGGAAAAATGGAGAAAGGTACCCTACTTGGGCCTCAAAAGGCGATAGACCTGTGGAGGCATTTTGCAGAGTATTGTGTGCATACTCCGCCCATGGAAAATACCGACTCCATGACGTCGAATTAGCTGGCACCAAGCAACGAAGGGTGTTCTCTATCGTCTGGTTAGTTCTCTCCGTCTGCCCGTTAGTTTTCGGGTGAAAGCCCGAAGAAAGACTAACCGATGCACCCAACTGGGCACAAAAAGAATGCCAGAATTTGGCGATAAACTGAGGCCCCCGGTCGGACACAATATCCTGCGGTAAACCGTGGACTCGGAAGACATGCGCAATGACCAAATGAGCGGTCTCCATTGCTGATGGTAATTTTGCATTCGAGAAAATGTGCCGCCTTGGAAAATCTGTCAGCAATCACCAGTATCACCGTATAACCCTGAGAGTCGGGTCATCCTGTGACTAAATCTAAAACAATGGGACAGAGAGAGAAATAAGATTCAGTAAATGTCAAAAAGTGATTGATGGTGTCAAAATGTCAATTTTATGAATATTAATGAGTTTATGAAAAATTATAATTATGCATAAAAATCGAGAATTTTTTTAAATTCTTTTTTATGATTATGATTACGTATTATCATTCGGGGTGGGGGGTGTGGGGTTTTCGTTTCAAGGGTTTGGTGATGTCATTTTATTGGGGATTGTTGTAAATTGTTTTTATGGAGGACCTTGGTGCTTAGGGAAACATATTAGCTATTTATTGTGTTGTACTTTTTTATTAGAAAAACATCGTGAAAAAGCGACAGCGTGTTAAAAAGAATAAAATAATTCAAGCAGGTTGTTAAAACGTGAAAAATAGCAGAGGACTATATCAAAAAAGCATTATATCGAAACATTGCAAAGGCGTGTTAGAAGCCTAGAAGGAAAAAAAAACAGCGTTGAAAGGCGAACTCAATACATAGGCAGTGAACATAGAAGATTTATGTGTATTCGCGATACTGTCCAAAATAGACAAACTGAATCGGTAAAAAATGCAAGATAGGGAGTTTAAAAGAACGCCTATAGACTGATAAAGAAAGACTATGAAGAAAGAATTTAAATAAAATAATATGTTACGTTTTAAAGAGTTAAAACGAAAATACAAAAAAGAACTTGGAAAGTTTTTGGCGTTGCGGAGTTCCGTGGAGTTACGAAGTCGCTGTAGCTAGAAGAAGAGACAGTTCATCGGCGGCTTGACAACATAGCGTATGACTAAAATGCTTCGGAGCAGGATCGGGGTTCGCGCCCCGGTCCTGCCATATCCGAGCGTGGCCGGCGCCCTGTGGAAGCAGCAATTGGCGGCTGCTTCCGGGTGGGGGGAGGGGCTCGGAGAGAATCGCTGCGCACGGGGACCTAGGGCGTGTCACGGTCAGGAGCTCGCGGAGCTACGTCCTGTAGAGGACATGGCCACGACTTCCACTACTAATACCGATTGACGGGGTTGTGTAGCAGTGGTTCTCTAGCGGTTGCTACATGGGGGGGGAATTGAATTAGAATAGGGGTTCAATTGGCTACCAAATTGGGAGAAAAAAGGGGAAAAATCAGAAACAAATTTAAAAAAAAAAAAAAATGCTTCGGAGCAAGTTTTTTGTGTATATCCAACAGGTATACGCCCCCACCAACATAAGCCGGTTACGTGGAATTTGACGGATGTTTACGCGGACCAATGATAGTGATAGCTTTTCAAAGGTTTGTGTCAAGACCCCAGCAGAGTGTTTTTAACAGGTGTAGCTTGGGGCGGGTGTTTGGGGCGGGGGGTCCACGCATGCGCGGAATCACCAGAGATGGAGGGGGTGGTTGTTAAGTTTGAAAGACACGGCCAGTTGTGGGATCTTCAAAGGGTTAATTAAATACATGGTTTTTAAATATATAAACTAGAAACAAACCTCCAGAAAACAAAATATAAAGATCTTTTGGAAAAAAAACTTTTTTCCAAAACAGCGTAGCTAAAAGTACATGTCCTATTAAAGCGAATTACACAGGAGGCCTTTTATAATGAATTTATTTTTCATATCTTTAAATAATTTTTTCTGCAGGGGTTAATAGGCATGTTTGGTATCGAATGGTTTGTAAAAAGACAGGGTTATTCAATTTAAACAAAGTTGCGCTATTATATGTCGCACATATTGTTTGTTAAAGTTGTTACTTTTAAAAGCCGTTCTTCAATCGTGGAAACTTCACGCATGCGCGGAATCACCAGAGATGGAGGGGGTGGTTGTTAAGTTTGAAAGACACGGCCAGTTGTGGGGTGTGGGGGAACTTCAAAGGGTTAATTAAATACATGGTTTTTAAATATATAAACTAGAAACAAACCTTCAGAAAACAAAATATAAAGATCTTTTTTCCAAAACAGCGTGGCTAAAAGTACATGTCCTATTAAAGCAAATTACACAGGAGGCCTTTTATAATTAATTTATTTTTCATATCTTTAAATTATTTTTTCGGTAGGTCTAATAGGCATGTTTGGTACCGATTGGCTTGTAAAAAGATGGGGTTATGCAATTTAAACAGAGTTGCGCTATTATATGTAGCATATAACGTGTAATAATATTTACTTTTAAAAATGTGTCTAAATGATTGGCTTTACGCAAACCATTTGGTCAAACAGTTATGTGGGTGTGGGGGTGTTGGGGGTGTTGTGGGCGTTTTTTGTAAAAGCATGGAACAACCAATCAAAGATGAAGGCGCCAATAAAAAACATGTTCAATTTATAAAGCCTCGCATTTACAGGAGATCGAAATTTTCTCATAATATCTTTGAAGACACCCCTGGCTGCTACGCGCTTCGAGAGAACGAAAAGACATGTCGGCAGGTTATTTTTCAACACAAGGTAGCTATGTGTTCCTATATTTCATTATTGTACAAATATGAGGTTTACAAGTTATTAATTAAACATGTTGAATGTTCTATTTCTTAACTTGGCTTTTGTTAATGTAAATGTATTACAGACTACGACGTTATATATGCTAACGCTGTGCATGCTAATGCGTTGGAGCCCGAACACGTGGCCGCCCTAGACGATTTTCTCAGTTTGTTACCCGCTGAAAGCGAATTAAGCAGAGCGATAGAACTTAGGGCGGGTAAGTTGTATTATACATTTGTTTAAAATGTACTTTTAAAGAGGTTATATATATATATATATATATATATATATATATATATATATATATTTATTGGCGAATGTTTAAGTGTATTAGACACGTGCTCTCTACACAAGGCCGACAAATGCTTATATATGTGCTCTCTACACAAGGCCGACAATTGCTTATATACAAAGATTCTTAATATGTATATATATATATATATTCAGAGTCGGAAACTTTCAAATACCTTTGTAAACAGCTGTTTTTGGAATGTTGAACATTGTTAGGGGTTTATTTTCCAGATTTTATTTCACAAAGACATAGCCATTAGACAGAGTATGATGGTTTTTTTGGTTTGTTTTTACAGTTGTTTAAATGGTCCTTTTAAAGAGGTTTTATATATATATACAAATATAATTGTTTAATGTTTAATTGTTTTAGACACGGGGTTTACAAGACCTCCACTCAACACCGAGGCCCAGGTTTTGGCATATTCAAAGTAGGAAACGTTTAAGCATTTTGTTTTATCTGATTAGGAATATTGATCATATGTAGTTGTCGTTTTTTTCTGACTTATTTTATCTATATATATATATATATATTTTAAAAGCCCCTGAAAGCCATCTAGAAATGTGTACATCTGATGCCGACAACAGACCCAAGAATTCTAAGAGGAAAAACCGTAAGTTTTACAAAATGTGTACTCAGGCTTGAAAGCTATGTGTGTGTGTGTGTGTGTGTGTGTGTGTGTGCGCGCGTATGCTCTGTTTTTTAAATAATAATGTTTGTTTGTTTTAAAATAAGGGTATACTTATTGAAGTATTTTTAATTTAGATTTTTTATTTAAATTATATTTAATTATTTATTTTTTATTATTATTTCTTTTTTAGTGTTTGTGTGCATGTGTTTGCTTTAAATTAACAATGATTATTTAAATATTTTTAATTTAGAATTTTTTCATTTTAAAGTATATTTAATTATTTCCTTTTTTTTTATTTCTTTTTTGTGTGTGTGTGTGTGTGTGTGTGTGTGTTTTAAATTAATTATGTTTATTTATGTTTATTTTTCATTTTTAATTTTTTCTTACAGACAAAATGGCACCGAAAAGACATTGTGTGGGTCCTTGTTCAGAGGGGTCGAGCGGTAAAAGACCTGCCACGGATAATGCTGAAAACCAAAACACTAACCGTTTAGAGTTAATGCATGAAAATGTTAACCCGCATCTCTTAGCGCTTGTTGAGGATGTTAATCAAGGCTCTATTGACACACATGAAACAAATAATGAATCTGTAGAGCATGATGTTTTTGCAGGGTTATTAAGAGTGCTGGACGCTGTAAACCGTGAACGCGCACGTGTTGAAACAGATATGACCCCAAATAACTCAGAAAATAACACGCATGGCATTACAGTGTTAGAGATGTCCCAAATCCCTGTAGATAATAACATGCATGGTCTTACAGAAGTCAACCAAAATGGTGGGGGTATTGATGACACCGACATTCAGGTGATACGTAGGCCCAAATTCAACAGGACAGAAATTCGGCTCCATTTTAACTTTGCATCAATGTACGACGTTGACAACTACGCAGTAGTAGAGTTTTATGTGTATGTCTTAAACACTTTAGAACATCTACTGGCTAAGGTTTGTGAGTTGTCGAGCCCCAATGATGTCGTACAACTAGAATTAAGGGGTGATTCGCTGTCTGAGGGTGTAACTGTACAGCTAAACGGCAACAACATTGAATTGGACATTTTTTTGAATATGATTTAAAAGTTGATACAGAGCAATTTTGATATCCTGGCTGATGAAACTCTGATGCTTGTGGCTCACATTATTCAGAACCCTAATGGTGGTACAGGAGACCGGCGAAAATTATCCTCATGTCTCAAGAGCGAAATCATTCGCAAAAAACTAAAACATTTAATTGTTAGCTACAACAGCGGTAACAACCTATGTTTTGCAATGTGTTTGACACATCTTTTAAACCCGACATTAAAAACGTGTGAAGCTGAAAGAGAGGCTGAACAATTACAGCGTTCCGTAGGTTTGGGTGTTCAGCACAAGGTTTGTTTTTCGGACATTCAAATGTTTGAAAGGTTTTTAAACATCAAGATTGTTGTGTTGTCACACGGTACAAATAACGGGGTCTTAAAAAAGTTTCAAATATCCGAGGCTATACATGCAAAAACACTATTCCTCTACCTCGATGGCATGCACTATTATGGCATCAAGTCATTGAAAGGTTTCTTAGGCAGTCAATATGTTTGCCGTACACATCGAAACATAACTACAAATGCAAACATCATTGCAACGTCTGTTTACATGCAGATTGTTTTAAGCATCAGTCGGCAACGATAAGGTGTAACGACTGTATGCGAATCTGTCGATCAAGTTTTTGCTATGCAGAACATAAAGTTTTGAAACAGAAGTCTGGCGACAAGATGCTCAGTTTCTGTGATACACACAAGTTCTGTGACAAATGTGCACTGAAATATGTTGTCAGTAAACCGTCTAAACCACACACATGTAGTCTAAAGACATGCACAGCCTGCAAGGCTTTATTGACCCCTGATGTTGAACATGTGTGCTACATACAACCTGTGAAAACTGAGCACCCAAGCGTACGTTATGTGTTTTATGATTTTGAGTGTCGGCAGGACCATGGTGAACACATTGCAAATTTCATATGTTGCATTGATTTTAATGGTAAGCGTTGGACTGCAGAGGGTGATAGTTGTGTACAGGCTTTTTTAAAGAGGTATCGAAGACCAAAGTACAAGGGCTATACATTCATTGCACATAATTCGAAGGGGTATGACGGGTACTTGCTGATGCAGTATTTGGTTAAGCAAGGTGTGACACCAAACATCATAGCACAAGGTAGCAAACTCCTATGTGTTACAGACAATGCGTTTGGACAGAGGTATGTTGATTCACTCTGTTTCCTAACTATGAAGCTTAGTGACATGTCCGGCGCTCTAGGTTTTGACAATGTAAAAAAGGGGCATTTTCCCCATTTCTGGAATAAAATTGAGAGCCAAAATTACATCGGCCCGTACCCGCCACCCTTGTACTATGGGTTTGACACAATGATGGAGAAGGATAAGGTTGAATTTAGTGCATGGTATGATAACGTGTCTGGGGGTGTGTTTGACTTTCGTAAAGAAATGTCAGAGTACTGCCAGAATGATGTTGTTATTTTGCGGGAAGCTTGTTTACGGTTTAGGACCGAGGTGCTTGGGAGCACAGGTTTAGACCCATTCCAATGTGTTATAATAGCCTCGGTGTGTATGAAACAATACTGCACAAGCTTTTTGTCCAAAAACACCATTGCAGTCACATCCCCTGATAATTATGTGCGACAGCAGAAAGCATTTTCCACAGCATCCATCCAATGGTTAGAATATGTGAGCCACAGGGAAAAGTTTTTCATTCAACATGCCTTGAACCGGGGTGAGGTTAAGATGGGTAACTATCATCTAGACGGGTATGCAGAGTCGGACGGTGTACGTACGGCTTATGAATACGCTGGATGTTTATGGCACGCTTGCCCGCAATGTTATCAGCCAAACACGATTAACCCTCTCACAAAAACAGATTTCGGTTCAATCTATCACAAATGTCAAGAGAAAATTGACACTTTGCGACGCGTATACAACCTGAATGTTGTCGTGATGTGGGAGCACAAATGGGTAAGACTTAAACGTGAGAGCCCCGAGGTTCAGGAGTTCCTGAGACATCATGACTATCCGGAACGTCTGGAGCCTCGGGATGCTCTGTTTGGTGGTCGAACTAATGCTTTGTACCTTTACTACAAAGTTCAAGAAGGTGAGCAAATACACTATTTTGATTTCACCAGTCTATCTTGTGAACAAAACTAAAGTTTACCCAACAAATCACCCCATCATCATCTTCCGTGACTTTGAACCGATCGAAAACTATTTTGGTCTGATCAAAGCCAGGGTCTATACCCCAAGAAACCTTAAAATACCAGTGTTACCGTACAGAGTCTCTGGTAAATTAATGTTTCCACTTTGCCGGACCTGTGTAGAATCTGAGCATCAAGGTTGCTGTCAACATTCTGATGATATGCGTTCTCTAACAGGTGTATGGTGCACCGTTGAATTGATTAAAGCTGTTGAAAAGGGTTACATCATTGACAAAATGTTTGAAATCTGGCATTTCCAAGATAGCTCCGAGTCTCTTTTCAGTGACTACATTAAGGCACATTTAAAGGGCAAACAAGAAGCATCAGGCTACCCCTCTTGGGTTTCTGATGATTCTGACAAGGCTGCATATGTGCAGAGTTACTGGGAGAAGGAGGGCGTCCGATTAGACCCAAACAATATCACCATAAACAAAGCCAAAAGACAAATTTCAAAACTGTTTTTACATAGTCTTTGGGGCAAAATTGGGCAGAGAAGCAATCAGACAAACACGACCTTGATCCGTGATTATGACATCTCACACTTTTCATTTCTTACCGAGACAGTAGCTCTGGTCCAGTGGAGACTTGCAAAGGGTTTCCCAAAACCACCCAGAAACAGCAATGTGTTCATCGCGGCCTTCACCACTGCTTATGCCCGGCTCGAACTTTATGATGTCATGGATAAAATGCCTGACAGAGTTCTGTACCACGACACAGATTCGGTAATCTTTGTGAGCCATCCGGGTGACTGGATGCCATCTCTCTGGGATTTTTTGGGCGATTTGACTAGCGAGCTAGAACCGGGTGATCACATTGTTGAATTTGTTTGACCACTGGTGGTCCGCGAGGGTACTGCAGGTGGTCCGTAGAAAAAAGAATGAATGAACGTGAATGTGTTTACTCACTATCTTGCAATAGAGGCCTGTCACATAGAACTAGAACTGTCGTTACCAATGGTTACAGGGACGCGCCGCCATTTTGGAGGATCAACCCTAACAGAGACGATTGACGTTACCACTGAACTAGTAGTGTTCGCTACTCCATGAAACGAGTTTCATGCTAACGCTACTATGATTGCTGTCCTACAATGGCGAACTTCTGCACTGCGTACTGATGTGCGAATAAAACTGGGAAAAGGCGAAAATGTCCTTTTACATGATAATCTGAGTACTCACCATAGTAGCTAAACTACCAGGCAGGGTGAACGAACTAAATTTTACGACCGAAAGAAGAGACTGGTGGTTGAAAGCAGTGAGGAGTGAGCTGGATTTAGACAGCAACCAGGCTCGGATCGTTACAGCATAGGCTTGGATCATTAATGGTAAATTATGTTTTATGAACAAATTATAAAGTTAGCCAGTTAATATATACATAACTAGCTGGCCTAATGTACATTTATGTGCATTATTTTAATGTTAGAAAGTTAAAAGTGAATTAATCGCTTGGTTTAGCTAACGTTAGTAGCTATATCATTTGTGTGATCGACTGCTACGCCTGCGAAACATTCATGTTAACCTAATGCGATACGTCAAGCATATTGTGAACATCAAAACAGTGTTCATTTGAACTATTATTACATTGCTAGGGGTGCTACGTTGTACGATGTCTCACAAATATATTGGATAAACTGTAAACATTAGCTACCTGTGCTGGCCAGGCAGGGTGCGAGCAATATGAGAATCCAGAAGAGGGCGAAAAGAAAATGTAACGTTACGATATTAAGCACCAAATAACAATGTATTTGAAAGTAATAATGAAAGTAACGGTAAATGTACTTTATGTGTTGAACTGATTTGCCTTTTATGGTGTCTACAACTGAAGTTCCCTATCGGGAAAAAAAAGTTATTATATTCTATCCATCGAGCTAAAATGTTTTATTGCTGAATTTGGCTACTGTAGCCTACCGTTAATACTTTAACATGTAACGTATCACTTTGCTCCCATATTAACTGCACAAGCACTTTACTTACCAAGGTGGTATACTACGAAGCAGGATTACTGAGTTAGTACTAGCTGGATAACTCAATAAAACCCAGAACAGCTCTTTTTACTTCAGTCCATGCATGTTCCAGATTTGGGAGAGTTCCGGGGTTTACTCTGTAATTAATCTTGCTTCGTACATATACCCCCCCAAATACTCCTTATAATATTTGTTTATGTTGGTATTATTAGAATATAATATAATAACTTTTATTTCCCGCTAGGGAACTTCAGTTGTAGCCCCAGCTACCAGCTACAACTGAGGGGGGGGGGTGCAATCACCTTAGACTTTACAGCCGTGGGTTCTTAACAATATGTGTACTTATTTTTGCGGTTTGCATATGAGGTGGTCCGCGAAAATCCTTGATAATAAAAAGTGGTCCGCATAAACAAAAAGTTTGAGAACCCCTGTAATAGAGTGTCGTTTAAATCAAGGTAATCTTCACCATTACTGGCTATATAGAACTCTAGGGGGCCTGTGTCCGAAATGGCTGACAGGGGGGATACTTCAACGTAGATGTTCTTATCAATGCTTGTTTGCGTATACGGTACTGTGAAAAGGTCCAGTTCTGACTTCATACATTCCTCTGACATGTTGTGTATGAAGGCCATTTTTAAAAAAAATGTATCTACTTTTTCTCTTAACCTTCTTGGTGCGCTTTTTCACCCTCCGCTTGTTTTTCGTCACTGAGGCTCGACTGTTCACTGCGCGACGCTTTTTAGCTTTAGACCTGCTCGTAACACGCCCCCCTGGGGGCCTCTTACGTGTACGTCTTGTCATGACCATAAGCCCCAAGCCTTCCTGGTCACCGGCGTTCAAACAACTCATCACAGCTTTGTTGACCACATCTTTGGCTATGTTCTTGGCTGCGGCTGTCAAATGTGGTTTGGCTATGTTGAAACCTTTCTTTAGTAGGGGTAAGGCCATTCGGAATAAACCTCGAAATAGTCCTCCAAGTCCACTACCGTACATAACACTAGCCCCCTTATACCCCGGCAAACCATTACCAGCTTGTTCCGTATAATAGGCTATATACCTATTTGGGTCTACGTCGAGGGGCGTCATAGCCATTTTTATTTGTGATAGCGATATTTCACCGGCCTAAAGTGTAGTTTTATGATGGCTTTGCCGTAAGTAAAGGCTATGTTCTCGTTCTGATCTGATTTCAGCTCAATTGTTATATCATCAATGTGTTTCTTTCTGACATGTACGTAGTGTGGCTTCTCGTAAGAGATTGTGATTACGTCGTTGCTAGACTCTGTTATATGTACACAGCGTAGCAATGGCACAAAACTATCTCCGACTCTCTGGTAGTCAATAATGTCGGTGTATACGTACATTGTGTAGAACCCCGCACAAATATCCGCGGGATGGGGTGCCATTGGCTTTGTCCCCATTAATGCAACATTTGACTCCAACCCCAGCATTCTGGCGAGTTTTCCGCTAGCCAACAGGGTTAGATTTTCGTCTGTACTAATATAAATTCTGTTTTTCATTACGGCATGGCCCACCTCGATAGCCATTTTTTTTGCCTTTAAATTTGTATTAATCTCATCCACAAGCGCTTTCAGGTTCTTGTAATACCCCCAGCTTACTAGGACAACATAGCTTGTGCCTTTTTTCGTATCGCCCACGATAAAAGAGTTTTCATCAACGTTTAGCAAGCGCCAAGTATAGGGGTACTGAATCTCTGCTAAAGCAACCTCCCATTGTCCTCGAAATTCGAGGGCTCTCGCAAACTTTGTTGTGTAGCTTGAAATTTTATTCCCAGGATAAATATCTACATTACATTACATTATAGGCATTTAGCAGACGCTCTTATCCAGAGCGACTTACACAGCATTTTTGCATTTATACATAGTATCCATTTTTACAGCTGGATATATACTGAAGCAATTCAGGTGAAGTACCTTGCTCAGGGGTACAACGGCAGTGTCCTACGTGGGACTCGAACCTGCGACCTTTCAGTTACAAACCCAGTTCCTTAACCACTGTACTACACTGCCGCTCTAGACACGCATTGCTCGGGAGAGTGACATAAAAACCGTCGTCTTCCATGGTGTTCCCCTGATGATTTGGTCGGGTCTGTAAACTTTTCAACTCTTTTAGAGATCGACAACACGACTTGCGGGTATCCAGCTGTTAAATTTATCGGGCCAAACCACCCATTTTACTAAAACGAACTTATGTCTATTGTGCGTTTTCTCAGCAACAATTTTTTCGACCTTATAAGTTTTGTCTTTTCCCACTATAACTTTTTGTAATTCAGCCTCATAAAATACCCCGTCAATGTTCGTACCATCATAATCCTTCAATCTGTATGTAGGAGGTCTTCTGTGCACCCTTTCAACAACCGTGAAATATTCATCTGTATATGTTTGCTCGTATCCTTTTGCAAACTTCCCATGTACTTTGGGGACCCTGACTGTGTCACCCTCCTCAAACTTAAACTTTGGCTTTTTAGATTTTTTTGGAAAGAGACCATACATATTTTTAGAAACTTTAAAAAGATTATCTTTGTTTACTTCAAGGGGTTTCATTTTAATAGTGCTGTGATAGCTATTATTGTACCCCTGTACCAAAGCCTGTACAACATCTATAACGTCTTGTATTGTGGGCTGTAAAATAATGCCACATTCTTGTTTTCAACGTTCTAGTGAAACGTTCAACCACCGATGCTTTCACATCTTCGTTGTCTGTGGCAAAGTGTATTATTTTGTTACGTTTCATCAGACTTTGAAACATTTTATTGAAAAACTCTTTACCTTTATCGGTTTGTATTTTTTTAGGTATTCGACCTTTTGCGAGAATGCTTTGAAAAGCACTGTGCACTTCGGCACCTGTCTTGTTTTTAAGAACACATACCCATGCATATTTTGACAATATAACTATACATGTTAGCATAAACTTCATATTGTCATTATGTTCAGAGACATTTGACATGTCAACTAAATCGGCCTGCCGTTGTGAATCAATGTTACTCACAAAAACCCTGTTTCTTTTGAAATTGACTCTGATGGGTTTGTGTAAAGTGTAAGCGTCTTCACCAGATAACCAATCAGCAACTTTCTTGTCTGAGACGCTCAAACCTTTTGTATCACAAATACCCCTTTGTAAGCGCTTTTTGCCGCCGTAAGACCCAGGATTTTCTGGAGAATAATACACATCTTTCAGGTGCTTATCAACATCCATCCTTACGGTTATAGAAGTAATGAAACACAATATAAAAAATCAAAATATTTATTATTTCTTTTTTTTTAAAAACAAAAGATTTCAGGTTACATTATAAATGTATATATGGCAGCGGCTCACCTTCAGAATGCACGAACCATAAGTCTTCATTCATGGACCCCTCGATTTCCCAGAAGTCTGTATTGACCGCCGTAAAGGCCTTCTCGCTGGCCGGGTCAAGCTCTGTACGCAGGATTTCATGCAACTTGTCACGAATGTTTGGTTCCTCGCGAATTTCTGCAATAATCGTATCAACAGACCCCTGTATCCTCATAGGATCTGGCTTAACAGCGAACAATTCCACGGCTTTGCCAAGCAGAGGACTTAACCAAGGTTTCTTCACTCTTGCAATGAAATTGTCAAAGTGATATGCAAAATAGTGCGAGTCCGTCTCGGTTAAACAACTGTGTCTAAGCTGGCTTGGATGGTCAACTTCACAACCTTGGCATTGACTCTTCAGTTGTTGTTCAATAGCGCAGTCCAGAAGTCTAGCGATGATGGTTTTCAAAAGTTTAACCATTGGCATTGTTAGACAACCGTCTGTTTCACATTCTTGTATTTCGAATGAACCCGCGTATAAAGCATTGTCCACAGCTTTCAGTTCGGCATCGAGCCACGGCCCAGTAGCCGGTATGTCGTTGTGAGCTGTATAATCAGTCTCCCAAGATTCTGAACACTCGGACACCTGTAGGGGTGCATACATTTTGTCTAAGTCCTGAGACATGTTGGTCAAGAGGTTTGTACCGGCTGTATGGAATCAGTCTTTTACAGCGTGTCTTTTAAAGACCACCTCAAGCTTATAACCACGCCTTGAAACCTTAGAGTTATGAACGGGGTGTTGATTGGGCTTTCATGTTTGGGGCGTGATTTGAATTTAACATGTTTGAACGGCCTTCATGTTTGGGGCTTGCTTTGAATTTAACATGTTTGAATGGTTAATATAACAATGATGAAGCAAGTCTTTAAATAAGTAGGTGACATACTTCTGTGCAATGGAGGCCAGCCTGCTGTGTGAGCCTGCATGTTTGGACCACCACTCTAACGGACAGGCCTCTGTACTGATGGTGGGCTCCGCTCTGTATTGACGCACACTGTTCTCAACTGAGTCTTCCTCCTGTTCAGAATCAGACTCTGATGAAGCAGCCAATAGGGCTAACTTTTTCTTTGGTGGCTCAGATGTTGTTGCTTCCACAGGTTTCTCTGCAACAAACCTCTGTTCCTTGAGTAAGTTGGTGACTGAGGCCCACACCTCACCCCTCTCAGCTCTGGGTATACACTTGAGGTCCTTGAATCTCGCGTCCAATGCGGTAGCAATCTTCAGATATGCAATGTTGGCATTTTCCTTGCGTGCCTCCAGGTCTGTTCTGAATGTATACTTGAATTTGACCACGTAGGCAGGGTCATCATCTGAGCTCTCCATCACCCGAGAGAGATGGCAAAAAGCAGGCAGAACCACAGAGCATGAAACATACTTTTCTCCTCCCAGAAGTTCAGTCACATACCTGCAACAGAAAAAAATAATCAAACCCATTTCAGTCAAAATGTATTGCATTCACTTACTTATATACACACAAAAAATGTCCTCTACATATTCATGCTATATTTACACACACATACAGACACTATTTCTCTCTCACACGCACTCAGACAGGACAGTGAGAAATATATGACGTAAAATATACCTGCAGGGCTCCAGTAGCGTTTACAACCTCTGCAGTTTGTCCATTTCAGGTGTTGTTGGCATGGCAATCTTGGTTTTGTGTGTGGTGAGGACATCCCTCAGTGGCTGTTCGTTTCTGCGGACGCTTTTTATCATGTCCAGAGTCAAATTCCATCTGGTTGGAATGTCTTGTATAAGCGACTCCTTCTTTTGTCCATGTTCAATTTGTTGTTGTTCTAATTCTGCAGCACTTGCTGGACTGTGTTTAAAATGGCCCACAACAACAACTTTTCTGCATTTGGCCAGGACATTGTCAAACGCACTGTTCTGCAGAGATACTGTGACAGAACGCTGGAGACTGTGCGCGACGCAGATGTCTCGCAGCAGCGATCATATTTCTTGCACTATCTGTGCTAAGTGTGCTGACTTTATTTGAAACGTTCCACTGCTGTGCAACATAAATAAAATGTTCCGCGCACGTTTCAGCAAAATGTCTGTCTTCTGTTTTCATTACAGTCAGAGCATGTGAATGCAGCTCCCACTGTTCATCAATATAATGCACTGTAACTCCGAGGTAATTATGGTTACCCAGCGATGTCCAGTAGTCTCCAGTGAGAGCAACAGTTGGTGCACGTTGTAACGCCGTCGCTTTTGTAGTCCTCTCCTTTTCATACAACTCGTGTATTCTTCTTGTGATGGTGCGTCTTGAGGGAGGCTCATACGTGCCGTCATTCGTTGCGATCCGAAGAACATTCCTCAGACCGACATCTTCCACAATACTAATCGGCCTGCCGTTTGTAGCTATCCACTTCGCTATGGCATTTGTTAGCTTGTCTTGCTTTTCTTGATCAATACTTCTCCCACACGCTACATCCAACGTAGTCTGCCGAAGCCTCCCTCCACTGTTTGTTTGGGTGGGTGATTTGCTGGCATCAACGCTGTGTTTTTTATTTAAATGGTACTTCAGACTCGAAGTACTCCGGTGATAACAAAATTAATCTTTGCAGTGGTTGCAAATAACTTTCGTTTTATCAACTCCGCCGTCTTGTAGAGATTTATAATGAAAATGTCCATGTAAGATTTCGGTTGCTTTCTCCATTTTTCTGTTCCCACCAGTTATTTTCTGTTCCGGTTGCAGTGAGCAACGGACTTTCAAAATAAATAAAAAATGCGTTAACGCGCGATAAAATAATTGTCTGCGTTACCGCCTTACCGTGTTAACGCGATAATAACGCGTTAACTTGCCCAGCACTAATTATTACACGTTATATGCTACATATAATAGCACAACTCTGTTTAAATTGCATAACCCCGTCTTTTTACAAGCCAATCGGTACCAAACATGCCTATTAGATCTACCGAGAAAATAATTTAAAGATATGGAAAATAAATTAATTATAAAAGGCCTCCTGTGTAATTCGATTTAATAGGATGTACTTTTAGCTACGCTGTTTTGGAAAAAAGTTTTTTTTTTTCCAAAAAGATCTTTATATTTTGTTTCTAGTTTATATATTTAAACACCATGTATTTAATTAACCCTTTGAAGTTCCCCCACACCCCACAACTGGCCGTGTCTTTCAAACTTAACAACCACCCCCTCCATCTCCGGTGATTCCGCGCATGCGTGAAGTTTCCACGATTGAAGAACGGCTTTTAAAAGTAACAACTTTAACAAACAATATGTGCGACATATAATAGCGCAACTCTGTTTAAATTGAATAACCCCGTCTTTTTGCAAACCATTCGATACCAAACATGCCTATTAACCCCTGCAGAAAAAATTATTTAAAGATATAAATAAATTTATTATAAAAGGCCTCCTGTGTAATTCACTTTAATAGGACATGTACTTTTAGCTACGCTGTTTTGGAAAAAAGTTTTTTTCCAAAAGATCTTTATATTTTGTTTTCTGGAGGTTTGTTTCTAGTTTATATATTTAAAAACATGTATTTAATTAACCCTTTGAAGTTCCCCCACACCCCACAACTGGCCGTGTCTTTCAAACTTAACAACCACCCCCTCCATCTCTGGTGATTCCGCGCATGCGTGGACCCCCTGCCCCAAACACCCGCCCCAAGCTACACCTGTTAAAAACACTCTGCCTGGGGTCTTGACACAAACTTTTGCAAAGCTATCACTATCATTGGTCCGCGTAAACATCCGTCAAATTCCACGTAACCGGCTTATGTTGGTGGGGGCGTATACCTGTTGGATATACACAAAAAACTTGCTCCGAAGCATTTTAGTCATACGCTATGTTGTCAAGCCGCCGATGAACTGTCTCTTCTTCTAGCTACAGCGACTTCGTAACTCCACGGAACTCCGCAACGCCAAAAACCTTCCAAGTTCTTTTTTGTATTTTTGTTTTAATTCTTTAAAACATAACATATTCTTTTATTTAAATTCTTTCTTCATAGTCTTTCTTTATCAGTCTATAGGCATTCTTTTAAACTCTATCTTGCATTTTTTACCTATTCAGTTTGTCTATTTTTGACAGTATCGCGAATACACGTAAATCTTCTATGTTCACTGCCTATGTATTGAGTTCGCCTTTCAACGCTAAGTTTTTTTTTCCTTCTAGGCTTCTAACACGTCTTTACAATGTTTCAATATAATGCTTTTTCGATATAGTCCTCTGCTATTTTTCACGTTTTAACAACCTGCTTGAATTATTTTATTCTTTTGAACACGCTGTCGCTTTTTCATGATGTTTTTCTTATAAAAAAGTACAACACAATAAATAGCTAATATGTTTCCCTAAGCACCAAGGTCCTCCATAAAAACAATTTTCAACAATCCCCAATAAAATGACATCACCAAACCCTTGAAACAAAAACCCCACACCCCACCCCAAATGATAATACATAATCATTATCATAATTTATTTTGATTTTTATGCATAATTATAATTTTCATAACCTCATTAATATTCATAAAATTGACATTTTGACACCATCGATCACTTTTTGACATTTACCGAATCTTATTTCTCTCTTGGGACTCTGAGGTCGCCTGGGTACGGGTAGGGGCCGCAACAACCCCAAAGGAAAAAGTCGAGAACTCTTACTCCGGGCACAAACAAGGCATGCAGCGACAAACTCACGCACATCCTTCTCAATGCCTGGCCACCAGAACCGTCTGGACAAAAATTCCTTAGTCCAATGGACACCAGGATGCGCCGCAAACTGAGAGGAATAGCCCCACTGTAACACCCGTGACCTGACCTCAAGAGGCACAAAAAGACGCCCGACGGGATACAATGCCTGCTGAACCGCCGCCTCAATGTTCCACAACACTGAAGCCACTATTTGGGAACCAGGCACAATGTGCTCCAGAACTGCAGGACCATCCGATCGCTCAAGAAAACATGACAGAGCATCGGGCTTAACATTCTTACCGTACCGGGATGGTACATTCAAAAAAAGTTACAACGTGTAAAAAACAGTGCCTAACGCGCCTGTCTAGGGTTACGTGTCTCAGCCTGCTGCATGTCCTCCAGGTTCCTATGATCGGTCTAAACCGTAAAAGGATGCTTCGCTCCTTCCAACTAATGACGCCATTCTTCGAGCGCTAATTTAACAGCTAGCAACTCTCTTTCACCTACATCATAATTCCTCTTAGCCACAGTAAGGGCACAAGAAAAATATGCACATGGATGCATCTTTCGGTCAATAGGTGAATGTTGAGACAGAATGGCGCCTGCGCCCAACTTGGAAGCATCAACCTCAACCACAAAAGGGAGGGAGGGATTGGGCATGACGAGAATTGGCTCAGAACTGAACCTCTTCTTCAGTTCCTCAAAAGCAGAATCAACCTTCTGATTCCAAACAAATCTTGTAGCCAATGTTTTCTTCGTAAGGGCAGTAATAGGCACCACGAGCGTACAAAAATTTCTAATAAAACGCCTATAAAAATTGGCAAACCCAAGAAATCGCTGTACCTATTTCACCGAGTTGGGAGTAGGCCAAGAAAAAAACTGTGCTAGCATGAAATGAGCACTTCTACGCTTTGACGAACAGTTTGGCCTGTAACAGGGCCTTTAATACCTGTTTAACATGCCCAATATGGGTCTGTAAATTGGTAGAATTTTTTTTTATGTCATCCAGGTACCCAAAAATCTTCCATAAAACTTCATTAACCAATGCCCGAAAAACCGAGGGGGCACTAGTGAGCCCGAACGGTATGACCCGATACTCATAGTGGCCGTTATGGGTATTAAAAGCAGTTTTCCATTCATCACGCTCACGCATGTGCACTAGGTTATAAGCATTACGTAGATCTAATTTGGAAAAAATTGTAGCTCCTTGAAGACGTTCACCGAATTCATCAAAGGAAGTGGGTATCGATTCTTTATAGTTATGGTGTTTAATGTGCGATAATCGATACATAGTCTTAACGTGCCATCCTTCTTTTTTACGAAAAAAAAACCTGCACCAGCGGGCGAAGTAGATGGTCTTATGGAGTCATTAGCCAACGCCTCATCGATGTATTTCTTCATAGCCGCACTCTCGGGAGCTGACGGAGAATAAAGACTCCCTCTAGTTGGAGTAGTACCTGGATACAGCTTTATGTTAAATCTTGTTTTTCTGTTTCTGTTTTACATGCAGTCACTCTACCCAAGTGCTTTGAATTTCTTGCTCTTAACATTGACTGTGGGTCTAATAATTCTTTTGTTGTTGTTAGTATTTATAGACCTCCCTCAGCTGATGTCAGGTCTATTGATCTTCTGGCTGATCTAGTTTCCCGCTATACTAACTCTGAAATTATAGTTATGGGAGATTTTAATATTGATTGGCTAACAAATGCTTCTGATTATTTAAAAGATGTTTCTGTTAGCCTCAATTTATCCCAATTGATCATAGATCCAACCAGGCCTAATTTGAAGAACCCCTTAAAATCCTCATTAATTGACCTAATCTTTTCTAATAAGATAGATAAAATTTCTGCAAGTGGAGTTTTTGACCTGGATATTAGTGATCACTGCCCTATTGTATGTATCCGTGATACACATGTCAAGAGGACTTCTTCTCGCATTGTAATTAAGAGAAACTTAAATAATTTTAACAAACAAGCCTTTCTTCATGACCTTTATAATAGTGGTATTCATTCTACAAATATTATCCCTGATGTTGAATTAGCCTTAGAATTTTTTATTTCCACTTTCTTGTCGGTCGTAAATAGACATGCCCCCTTTAAAAAGTATAGAGTAAAGAACAGATCTAGTCCTTGGTTTACCTCTGAACTATCTTCGTTATTCTTGTCTAGAAATAAATGGTAAAATGGTAAATGGACTGCACTTATATAGCGCCTTTATCCAAAGCGCTTTACAATGGCCTCTCACTCACCCGTTCACACACACATTCACACACCAATGGCGGCAGCCACCATGCAAGGTGCTAGCCTGCTCATTGGGAGCAATTTGGGGTTCAGTGTCTTGCCCAAGGACACTTCGACATGTGGACAGGAGGAGCCGGGGATCGAACCGCCAACCCTGCGATCAGTGGACGACCCGCTCTACCTCTTGAGCCACAGCCGCCCCTAAAGCTTGGTCTCGTGCTAGACATACAAATGAGGCCTCACACTGGGCTGCATTTAGAGTCCTTAGAAACAAATGCACGTCTCTTGTGAAGAAAAATAAATCTGACGATTATTTGAATTTGATCACTAACACTTGTTCTAATCCTTCCAAATTTTGGAAGGTGGTAAAATCCATTAGTAGCAATTCTTCTGCCTCTGTACCTTCTCAGGTTAAATTTGATGACAGTCTTATAAACGATCAAATTGCGATTTGCTCCGCTTTTAATAGACATTTTGCCGCAGCTGGCCATATTTTTAAGGATGAGGGTCTTGGATCCCCTTCTGCTAATGATAATCATCTTTCTTTAGAGCATGCTTACGTACCTACTCCCAATGTTGCTTCCCAGTTTTCTTTTAGCTCCGTGTCTCCCAGTGTGGTACTTGATGCTCTTCTAGCCATTGATCCTAAGAAATCCACTGGTGAAGATAAATTGGATCCTTTTTTTCTCCAGCTCTCTGCCCCATTAATTGCTGTGCAAATAACGCATATTTTTAATCTGTCTATGTCTTCGTGTGTAGTTCCTAGAGCTTGGAAAACTGCGCAAGTTCTCCCATTGCATAAGGGTGGAGAAAAGAATGATCCTAATAATTATAGGCCAATATCTAAACTGTCTTGTTTGGCTAAAACCTTAGAATCAGTTGTAAACTGTCAACTTAAAGAGTTTCTTTCACGCCACTCCATTTTATCTTTGCACCAATCTGGTTTTAGAGCTAACCATAGCACTATCTCAGCCATCACTTTGGTTACAGATAATATAGTTTCTGCTTTAGATAAAAAAACAACACTGTGCTGCCCTGTTTATAGATCTGTCTAAGGCCTTTGATACTGTTGACCACTCTTTGCTGTTAAATAGATTAGGTAGCATTAACCTAGATAGAAATGCATGTAACTGGTTTCGGAATTATCTATCTTGCAGATCTCAATGTGTGAAATTAGGGGGTGTCCAATCTGATTTTTTATCAATTACTAAAGGTGTTCCACAGGGGTAAATTTTAGGTCCGGTGCTTTTTACTATTTATATTAATGATATTGTGTCCCCAGCAAGTGGTTCTCAATTTCATCTTTATGCTGATGATACCATTCTGTATTGTATTGCTGACTCTGTGGAATTAGCTATTGAAAAATTGCAACATTCTTTCAATACTATTCAAGATGCTCTTGCTTCTCTTAAATTAGTTCTTAACGAGAACAAAAGAAAATGTATGTTGTTCTCTAGGGCTAGAGATTTTGACCACAATAGTCTGCATATAACTGCTGCAAATGGTTCTATTATTGAGAGAGTTTCAGTCTATAAATATCTTGGCATCTGGCTTGATAAAAAATGTATGTTTAAATGCCATATTGATAAACTTATAAGCAAGCTACGACAGAAAATTGGCTTCTTATACAGGAATAGAACCAGTTTTCCTATGGTATGCAGGAAGAGGATTATTGAAGCAGTATTTTTATCAGTTCTGGACTATGGAGATGTAGTCTATAGACATGCCTCTGTTTCTACTCTTAGATCTTTAAATTCTGTATACCATTCAGCTCTTAGATTCATTACAGGTGATAGCTATAATATACATCATTGCTCCCTGTATGAAAAGGTTGGTTGGCCCTCTCTTTTAATGAGGCGTGATAGACATTGGTTTTTATTTATTTTTAAAGCTCTCATCGGTATGCAACCACCTTATATTACTTCTCTCCTAAAAAGGAACACTGGTTCATATCATACCCGTTCCAGTGAGGTGCTCATGCTCAATGTTCCCCGGGCTTGTTCTAACCTAGGTATGACAGCCTTCTCTGTTAGTGCTCCCCACTCATGGAATGCCCTGCAAAGCACTTTAAAAATGGACAGTCTTCCGTCTGTTGGACATTTTAAAACTATGATTGCTGAATTTTGCACCTCACAATGTAATTGTTTTTAGCTGAATTTTCTGTTCTTGTTCTTATCTTTTTATCTTTTAATTTTTTTTTAAATCTTTTATTTATTTTATAATTTTATGTTGTGCCTTTATGTTGTCATTTTTATCTTGTGTTATTTTATCTCTTACTCGACATTACTGTAAATGAGGGCAACCTCAGTGTCCTTCGAGTTTAAATAAAGGTTATTGATTGATTGAATGGCGCAATTGAAAAGATGGTGGGGTGGAAGGGTGGTTGCCCTCTGTTTGCTAAACACCTCTGCAAGTTCAACGTATTTGGTCGGAACGTCGAGAGGTAAAAAAAATTGTAGTGTACCTGCCATCTCCGTATCCTCCCTCTGAGTAGGCGACCCAGGAGGAGGCGACCACTGAATCTCAGAATCAGAAGGGTCCTCAGAAGATAGCCCCTTCCAATAAGAATCTCCGTCCAGACTTTCGTCAACAACCTCAGATTCCGACAGAGTATCACCTTGGTTAGGAGGGGAAATAACTTCCTCAGAGTCGTCAAAACACCCCCCAGATAAACTGGAAGGGGCGATATGATCTATTGCAGACTTTTCTCTCCCCTCCCCACATGATATGGGAATTGTGCTTCACCAGCCACGTGTCACCCAACACCAACGGATATACCGGTGAATCAACAAAAAAAACTGAATTCTCTCCATGTACTTGAGAAATAGACATGGTGAGAGGAGATGTCACCTCCTTTATAGTACCTGACCCTAAAGGCCGACCGTCGAGAGCCATAACTAATCGGGCTTGATTAAAGAGCTGGTATCTTGTTCTTTCTAGCCCAATGCGCATCGATGAAACAATCCACGGCCCCAGAATCAATAAAAGCCTTAATCTGCTGCGAATGCTGTGCCCAAGAAAGTCTGACATTTAACAACGTCCGAGGCGTAGAAACCTGACGTCTCGCTAGAAACCCCGGCTCTTCTAATGAGACTCCCCTTTTCCCTTAAGCTTAAGCTTTAAGCACTGATCAAGAGTATGACCCCTCCTTTTGCAGTAAAGACACCACTCTTCTTTAGAATCTGAGTCCTCCAAAAGTGGACCTACTGCCTCATCTATCTGCATGGGTTCATCAGTACTGAGGGAAAATTGCTAAACTGCGAGAGAATAATACTCCGTAAATGGAAGCGACAAAGGTTTCATTTTATGACCTTTACTCTGTTGTTTGCGGAGTAAGCGGTCACGCAACCGATTATCGATGCGGATGGCGAAAGACACTAAAGCATCTAGTGAATTGGACTGCTCGAGAATGGAAAAAGCATCCTGTACCGGTTCAGCTAATGCCTCAGAAAACAATGTAATCAATAGAGCCTCATCCCAACCTGTCTCCCCTGCCAGTGCACGAAACTTAATGGCGAACTCTGCCACCATATCATTACCCTAGCGAAGACAATGCAACCGTCTAGCCGACTCCCGACCCGAAATGTTATCGTCAAAAACCAACTCTATCTCTTTCATAAGTGTAGTAGTGGAATTTAAAAGAGAAGAATTATTCTTGATCAAAGGCATAGCCCAATCAAGTGCAGACCCAGAAAGTAATGATAGAATAAACGCTACTTCAGAGTCCGGATTAACAAACCACAAAGATTGGGCTTTAAATTTTTTTTAACATTGGGCGAGAAACCCACAGAATTTTCCTGCTCTACCCTCATAGCGGAGAGGAAGCTGTAGCTTGTGTTCCCTACCTGAAATATAAATATGATACTTTAAAAATATGTTAAAGCAAAGTGCGCTCCCTTGTTCAGACGGCAGAAATCGAAGGAAATGGCGTCTGCCTAGTTTTCGTTGGGGAGAGAGCGGTATGCATGTAGACTGAAGGGGCAGGAGAGAATGGTGGGGGAGGGGGAGACACATTCAGGAGGTTGATCAAGATCAGACTGAACACAAAAAAAGAAAGAAACCACGTTAAATAAAACCAAAAACTATAGAACTATATCGGTGTTTCTACCCCGCGTTGCAAACGGGAAGGATCACATTCACAGTGGAGGAATTATCGGACTTGGAAACATTCATCGATCAATACGACTACTTCCAACAGGACAACATGGATACCGACAGCAACAGCTCAACCACCCCATCCACCAAACGAAAGAAAAAAGATTCGTCCACGGATACAGACGATTTACACATGACTGAAATTGAGGTTAGTGTTCTATCAAATATTAATAAAAAGCTTGATATTCTCATCTCTCTACATGAGGAAGTTAAAGAGCTAAAATCTAGCCTGGAATTCGCCCATGGTCAGATTCAATCAATCGATAGAGCAAACAACTCACTTCAGTCATGTGTAAAAACTCTAACCGAACAAATAGAAACAGTAACAAAAGAAAACAAAGTAATGAAAGAAACTATCCTGGATTTGCAAACACGTAGCATGCGCGATAACCTTATTTTTTCCGGCATTACCGAAACCACACCCGACAATCCGGAGACAAAGATTAAAGAATTCATGAAAACTCACCTTAAACTCCCATCTGACACAGTTAACAATATAACCTTCCATCGAGTACACCGCATCGGCACACCATCAAACAGAGGACCCAGACCAATAGTCGCAAAGTTCGAGCACTATCAACAGAAAGAATTAATTAAAAGCAAAGGTAGAGAACTAAAAGGAACTAATCTCGGTATGAACGACCAATTTCCGCGTGAAATAAATGAACATCTGATTTTAAAGGAGAATAGGAATAATAACAAGCGAGCTTACCTGGTTGTGGATAAGCTTTACATTGACGGTCAACTCCTCCGAAATACGAAGTTAACTCCATGGCTCTTCTAAATATAACAGGATCTACATAATGTACTGTAAACCTCTTACCGGTTCTATGCTTTTCTTTCTGGTTTTTTCTTATTTAACTTGTTTGAGTATTTCCTCCCCCCCCTCTTTTTCTTTTCACCCCACGCCTATGTGCGCACCGGTTCCGTTCAATGCATACACGCACACATTTGCGTGCGCTAGCATACACACTCATAGGCCTACTGTCGCCCCACATACAGATAAACACACATACACACACTCCCCTCCCTCTTGCTATTTTCCCTATGTCTGTTTTTCTCTACTTTTGCTTACTCTCTCACTTTATGTCCTCACACCAATCCACCTTTGTATTATGTATGTGCAGTTATATGTGGTATTGTATTTGCCTCACTGAAAAAAGACTCATGCACAAGCACACAAATCAATCACACACACAGATCAACTCTAACAGAGGTTCACTCACACTAACATGACACAAACACTTAACTTAATAACATGGAATGTGCGTGGCATTCGTACTCAGATTAAAAAAACAAAAATTCTAAACCATTTTATTAAACTAAAGGCAGACATATGTTTGCTGCAAGAGACTCATCTATCACATTCTGAATTACATAACCTTAAATCTCAACAATTTAATCAAGTTTTTTCAGCAACTTACAACAGCAGACAAAGAGGTGTCTCTATTTTAGTAAACAAAAGAATACCTCTAATTCACCATTCCACAATTGCCGACTCTGAAGGACGTTATATTATAATTACTGCATCCATCTATGACACAAAATTCACAATTGCCAACATATACGGTCCCAACAGCGACAATCCATCTTTCTTTGACACATTATTCTCTACACTACAAGAATCAACAAATATCATAATTGGCGGTGACTTCAATACAGTAATCAATCCCGCAATTGATCGGTCAAGTACAGCCGGTAATTTAAGAAACTGGCAGTCTACAGAATTATTAAAACAATATATGGGAGATTTTGGTCTTGGCGACAGTTGGAGATTGAGAAACCCATCATCTAGAGAATATTCTTATTTTTCCCCACTACACCAATCATTCTCCCGATTAGACTTTTTTTTTATCAATAATATACTTCTAACTAAGGTATCCGAAACCATCATACATCCAATCATTATTAGTGACCACGCACCAGTATCCCTCACCTTAAACATTAAATCCTCTACCACTACCAAACACTCTCCCCGCTGGCGCTTCAATACCTCACTGCTCAAAGATTTTGATTTTACTGCCTTTATACAGAGAGAGTGGGCATCCTATATGGAATTGAACGACTCCCCAGAAATCTCACCATCAATACTATGGGAAACAGGTAAAGCAGTAATTAGGGGATACATAATATCATACTCAACAAACAAGAAAAAAAAGGAACAGGAATTAGAAATACATCTGGAACAGAAGATTAAACAACTTACAGATACATACTCAAACAATCCCGATGAACAAATACAAAATGAGCTACAAAATACCAAATTCCAGTTAAACGAAATTATAAACAAAAAAACGCAATTTATGATTCAACAACTTAAATATGATAATTTTGAAAATGGCAATAAGTCAGGCAAATACTTAGCTAGTCAGTTGCAACGCAAAAAAGAAAAAGCAATAATTTCAACCATAAAGAATTCAGTAGGCGAACCCACACAAAACCCACAAGAAATAAATAAAATATTTCAAATTTTTTACAGTAATTTATATTCTTCAAATACAGACCCTGACCCATCAGAGATACAGTCCTTCCTTAACAACCTGGATTTACCCAATCTATCTAATCAAGATGCAGACACCCTAGATGCGCCATTAACACTAGACAAACTCTACAAAGCTCTACTCCAGATGCCAAATAATAAATCACCCGGACCCGATGGCTTCCCTCCTGAATTTTATAAACACTTTTGGCACATACTATCCCCACTATTTTACAAACTAACATCAGAAATACAAAATACATCGCAAATTCCTACACACATGAATACATCTGTTATATCAGTTCTACTTAAACCCAATAAAGATCCAACTCAACCTACCAGCTACCGCCCTCTGTCATTAATAAACACCGATCTAAAAATAATTACAAAAGCCCTAGCCATCAGATTAGAAACAGTCATTTCCACATTAATACACCCCGACCAGACAGGCTTTATCAAGGGAAGACATGCCTCAGATAATGTACGAAGACTGATTAATATCATTAACTTCTCACAACAAACTCAAACCAAGACAATAATTGCATCACTTGACGCAGAAAAAGCATTTGACCAAGTTAACTGGATCTTCCTATTAAACACACTACACAAATTTGGCTTCGGGGAGTCGTTTATCCATTGGATAAGGACACTCTACACCTCACCCAAAGCCACAGTCACCACAAATGGAATTACATCAAAGAGTTTCACACTTCACCGGGGCACCAGGCAAGGATGCCCACTCTCTCCCTCATTATTTGCTATCTTCATAGAACCACTTGCTGCAGCTATACGTCAAAACAATGCCATTAAAGGAGTTCACACCACAAACCTTCAACATAAAATTAGCCTCTATGCTGATGATATTTTATTGTATTTACAGGACCCCGTACCCTCGTTAAAAGAAACCTTTAATCTCATCGCCACCTTCTCTAAAATCTCTAATTATACAATAAACTGGAATAAGTCCATTATACTTCCACTTTCTGAAGATGCTTGGGATTCTGCAGAACAAAACTCATCACTCCCACTTCGCACTGGTAACATTAGATATTTGGGTATTGACATTTCCCCCCGGCTGTCAGAGTTGTTTCATCTTAACTATACTCCATTGCTAAAAACAGTAGAAGATAACCTCCGGCGCTGGATGAATCTACCTCTTACTCTCATAGGACGAATTGCAACTGTTAAAATGAAAATACTCCCCCACATTAACTATTTCTTTTCAATGCTGCCTGTCACACCAACAGATAAATGGTTCAAATCTATTAACTCTCTCATTACACATTTCTACTGGAAAAATAAAAAAGCCAAAGTTAAATTATCCACTCTACAAAAAAGTAAATCTCAAGGTGGACTAGACGCCCCAAACTTTCTTTTCTACTACCTGGCAAATCAAATACAATACCTTACCAAATGGATCCATCTAACTGACCACAACATCCCATGGATAGACTTAGAACATCTATATTGCAAAAACATCTCACTCCCAGATTTACCTCTCCTTAGCACAACCATCAAACAGCACCCCTGCTATAAAAATACGGCAATATCCACAACTCTGACAGCCTGGTGGAAAGTCATTAAGATATTTGGTTCTACTCCGACACCATGTAAATACACTCCTATATGGCATAACCCCGACTTCCAACTCCGCGGCACCCCTCTTCACTATCATACTTGGGCACAAAAAGGTATCACACACCTTCACCATCTTTTCAATAACAATCAGTTCATAGACTTTAAAGACCTCATAAAGAAGTAGACATCAATTTTTAGAATATCTACAACTTAAATCCGTAATCAAAACAAAAATTAACATTTCTTCTAACCCACTCGAAAATAATCAATGATATAATTCAATTTACAAATTTAAATAAACTAACTTCACAACTTTACAGACTTTTATTAACCTCAGATGATTCTATAACAGTCCCAGCAGCCAGCTGGAACACCGATTTAAACATCTCTCCCTCAAACGACTTCTGGATAGAAATCAATAAAAATATTTTTACCATGACGCCCAATACAAACCTACAGCTAATTCAATACAAAATCATCCATAGAACACATGTTACTCAATATAAAATGTACAAAATGGGACTGGCAAACACAGGCATTTGCTCACAATGCACGATAGGCACAATAGATAATTATTTTCATGCACTCTGGGTTTGTCAACCGGTTCACTCTTTTTGGGACTCCGTAACACAAAAACTTTCCACCATCTTGAACTGCAGAATCCCTCCATCCCCACAGCTCTGTCTATTAGGAGACACTTCAGAAATCAACATACCAAACAAATACAAGAACAGCTTGCTCATTTCTCTAACTGTCGCCAAGAAAACTATTCTCTTAAACTGGAAATCAAAAAATTTAATAAATATTAATCATTGGACCAATCTCATTTCAGAATACATATCTATGGAAAAAATCACTGCTCACAATAACAACATCACCACAGTCTTCAAGGAAAGATGGTCTCCATTCTTGTCCTTGTTGGGGCTGGGCTAATGCCACGCACATTCCCACATTCCCACACTCCCACACATAAATCATATTGCAACACACACATTAACTTTATAAGTTATTTAATTATTTTTATTTCAATGTTTTTGTTTCGTTGTTGTTATTATCATTATTACTGTTGTTATTTTTTGACAATATTAACTATGTTTTGTTGATACTTATTACTGTTATTATTATAAAAAGTTGTAAATATGCACCCACAACTTCCATAACACTGACATCCCCCTATCTGCTCATGAACCAATGTATTTATCAATTTTTGTTATTTGTTTATCTTTTGCATCCCGGTATTTGTTATTAATATTATATCTTCTTAACCTTTTTTGTATTATGTTTTGTGTAGCAGTCACCCCTTCTCACTTTAATTATTGATGTTTCAATGTGCTTAGTTTTTTTATTTTATTTATATATATATATATATATATATATATATATGTTGTTTTTTTTTAAATATATAATTTATTTTTGCATACACACACACACACACACACACACACACAAACTCACACATATTGTATTAATCTGTATATTTTTTGTTTGTTTGTTTATTTGTTTGTTTTGCTTACTTAACCCCCCCTCAAAGAGACTTCACAATATTTTTCTCCCCTTTTTTTTCTTCTCTCTTTTCTTTCTTAAAAGTGGCAAATGTAATAATAAAAAATAAAGTTGACCTCCTAAGAGGGGGGGGTGGTGGCGGGAATAAAAAATAAAAAATAAAAATAAAAAGCAAAGGGTATGAATTCTTATGTAAATTTAAGATTTAAGTTTTCAATTTTTAATACATTTGAAAAAATTTCTAAAAACATGTTTTCACTTTGTCATTATGGGCTATTTTGTGTAGAATTTTGAGACAAAAAATGAACTAAATCTATTGTAGAATATGTCTGTAATGTAATAATACGTGGAGAAGGTGAAAGGGGTATTCAGACTTTCCGGCTTGACTGTACATTTTTTAAGATAAAAAACATTGATATCACAATGTTACATACACCTAAATACACTGCTCAAAAAAGAACTCTTTCATGTCTGTCACATGTGCTCAAAACCATTTACTTTTTGGGGGTTGTCTTGCTGTTGCCTCTCCTGTCCATCTGTTATCACTTTCATTTGAACCAAAGCAGGTGAAATTGATTCACAATCGTTTACGCTTCCTAACTGGACAGATCGATATCCCAGAAGTTTAATTGATTTGGTGTTATACTGTGTTGATTACAGGTGCAGCTCAAAAAATTAGAATATCGTGAAAAAGTTCAATATTTTTTGTCACTCATTTCAGAAAGTGAAACTCGTATATTATATAGATTCATTACACATAGAGTGAAATATTTCAAGCCTTCATTTCTTGTAATTTTGATGATTATGGCGTACAGCTAATGAAAACCCAAATTCAGTGTCTCAGAAAATTAGAATATTGTGAAAAAGTTCAATATTGGAAACTCATGGTGTCACACTCTAATAAGCTAATTAACTCAAAACACCTGCAAAGGTTTCCTGAGCCTTTAAATGGTCTCTCAGTCTGGTTCAGTAGGCTACACAATCATGGGGAAGACTGCTGACTTGATAGATGTCCAGAAGACCGTCATTGACACCCTCCACAAGGAGGGTAAGCCACAAAAGGTCATTGCTAAAGAAGCTGGTTGTTCACAGAGTGCTGTATCCAAGCATATTCATAGAAGTTGAGTGGAAAGAAAAAGTGTGGTAGGAAAAGGTGCACAAGCATCAGGGATAACCGCAGCCTTGAGAGGATTGTCAAGCAAAATCCATTCAAGAATTTGGGGGAGCTTCACAAGGAGTGGACTGAGGCTGGAGTCAGTGCATCAAGAGCCACCACGCACAGACGAATCCAGGACATGGGCTACAAATGTCGCATTCCTCGTGTCAAGCCACTCCTGAACCAGAGACAACGTCAGAAGCATCTTACCTGGGCTAAGGAGAAAAAGAACTGGACTGTTGCTCAGTGGTCCAAAGTCCTCTTTTCAGATTAAAGTAAATTTAGCATTTCATTTGGAAATCAAGGTCCCAGAGTCTGGAGGAAGAGTGGAGAGGCACAGAATCCACGTTGCTTGAAGTCCAGTGTGAAGGTTCCACAGTCAGTGATGATTTGGGGTGCCATGTCATCTGCTGGTGTTGGCCCACTGTGTTTTCTGAAGTCCACAGTCAACGCAGCCATCTACCAGGAAATTTTAGAGCACTTCATGCTTCCTTCTGCTGACAAGCTTTATGGAGATGCTGATTTAATTTTCCAGCAGGACTTGGCACCTGCCCACACTGCCAAAAGTACCAAAATAGAGACACCAGACCCAACAATGCAGACGACCTGAAGGCCGCTATCAAAGCAACCTGGGCTTCCATTACACCTCAGCAGTACTACAGGCTGATCGCCTCCATGCCACGCCGCATTGATGCAGTAATTCATGCAAAAGGAGCCCCAACCAAGTATTGAGTGCATAGAAATTAACATACTTTTCAGAAGGCTGACATTTCTGTTTAAAATATCCTTTTTTATTGATCTTATGTAATGTTCAAATTTTCTGAGACACTGAATTTGGGTTTTCATTAGCTGTAAGCCATAATCATCAAAATTACAAGAAATAAAGGCTTGAAATATTTCACTCTATGTGTAATGAATCTATATAATATATGAGTTTCACTTTCTGACATGTGACAAAAAATATTGAACTTTTTCACGATATTCAAATTTTTTGAGCTGCACCTGTAAGTGTTCCCTTAATTTCTTTGAGCAGTATATGTTGCCCAATCATTCACTGTTGTACCTCAATAAAACATCACTTTTCCCTGTACTCTACAGTATGTATACTTTTGCCCCGACATTGCATTTTTCTGTATATTTTTAAAAATGGTTTTATGTTCCTATTCATAATGACTCCAAGAAAACATTTGACATTAATCTACCACATATTAGCACACAGTAAATTGGATTGAGCATTTGCCATGCCCTAAGTCAGGGATACTCAAACAGCTTAACCTGTGGGCCACATTACAAAAATGGCAATGGGCCATGGGCCAGTTGATAAAATGACAACATTAATGATACTTGATAACTTCTCTCTTTCATTTTCTTTATTTCCACATAACGTATGAAAAGACAAGTGCAGTAATTTGCAACATTTTCTGTCCTTTGAATAATTCTGTGGCAGTGCAATAATAATTCTGTGAGCACATTCAACACAAACAACTGTTTCCATAAAACAAACTAATGTACATTTTTCTGCTATCAGTCAGTCAGTCTGTTTGTCCACATCTCTCTTTCAATTGCTTCACAATTAAATGTCATTCATGACTTGGCCCACATTCAACACATTTTTTACAAAAAAGAAACTTGTGAAAATAAATAGTTAAAACACAAAAGTATTAAACACAAAAGTTTTTTTCTCTCCATAAAAGCAACCAAGAAAAATAGATAAAATAAACTATTATATTTAATAAACTATTATATTATTAAATAAACTATTATATTATTACTAAGTATAAAATACAATGGACCTGAAAATATATTCCCCATCCCCAGTCTAGTGAGATGGGTGGCAAACCCTCTCCATTGCGATCTTACTGATCACTGGCTTGTGTGAGGTGAGAGCGATATGCATGCACTGGTTGAGGTGCACGTCTGTCAGCCTGCTGCGCTTCTGATCTTTAATCAGATTCATGGTTGAAAACCCCGACTCACAAATATAGGTTGATCCAAACATAGTCAAAAGGTAAATGGCAAGTTTGTTGCAGTTCTTATACTGCTGTGCAGAACGAGTCCAAAACGCCCACAGCTCTTCATCCTTGAAGTTGGCTTTCAGGAGATCGTCTGTCTGTAGTTGCGTCATTTCCAACTGGAATGCGCCCTCGTCAATGCCGGGCAGCAGAGCTTTTGATTCGGCTGGACATGTCCCGGTGGCAGTGACGCTGAATGGGTCCCGCAGAAATCGGAGCACTTCACTTGGGATTTTGAAATGCTCAAAACGGGTCTTAAAGTTATCTCTCAAACATTTCAGCAATTCTCCCATTGCTGACAGCGAAGCTGCGTTTGCAGGAGGGACATCACGCAGAGAAGGGAAGTGTAACTTTCTCCCCTTTAGATCGGACAGGAACACATCCAGATTAGCTTGAAATGCATTCACTTTGTGGAGAAGCTCTCCTACACTCGCACCTCCACCCTGCAGCTGCAGATTAAGCTTGTTAAGGTGGCTTGTGATATCACAAAGAAATGCGAGATGGGATATGAACTCTGGATCTTGCATAAATGACAATAACTCCTGTGATTTGGCAGATTTCTGACCGGAGAGAAAGTCAGTTACCTCTTTACGCAGGGCAAAAAATCTCTCCAGCACACGCCCCCTGCTTAGCCACCTGACATCATTGTGCTGGAGGAGATCAGCGTACTCTGCGTCCTGCTCCTTGAGCAACATTTTAAAAAGACGGTGCTGCAAACTTGACGTTGAGCGGATATGGTTCACTGTTTTAATCACCACGTCCATGGTTTGTTTCATCTTACCAGACAGCTTCGCACACAAAACAGTCTGATGGATGATGCAATGTAGTGAGTTGACAGTGGGATATTCTGCTCTTACACGCGATGCAAATCCTCTCTCCTTTCCGATCATAGATGCCCCTCCGTCGGTAACGAGAAGGTTGATTTTACCGAGGTCCAAAAAAATTTCATTAAAAAAAATTCTTTACAGCTGCATAAATCACCTCTCCAGTCGTGTTAGTTTTCAGGGGCAAAAGGCACAGTAACTCCTCTTTGAACTCATGTCCATCAAAGTACCTTACAAATACAGATAGTTGAGCTGTATCCATTTGATCCGTTGATTCATCCACTGCAATGGACATACACTCCAACTCCTGTGATTTCAGATGTGACATCAAAGATGAAAAACTGTTCTCATACAAAACTTCAACCCTGCGCATCGCGGTTGAGTCAGAGAGCTGGACTGTTTTCACACGGTTGATGATCTCCTCCTTCTGTTTCTCCCCAGCATATAATTCCTCCACCATGCCCAACGTGCAGCGTTTCACTAGTTCAGCATCCAAAAATGGCTTGCATTGTTTGACTAGCTCCCAAGTCACACGTAGTGAGGCCGCGGTGGCCTTTTGTGTTGCTGTTGTAGCTGTTGTTAATATTGTTGTGGAGCCAGTGTATGACGTTTTCAATTTAGAAATCTTCTCTTGTCTGGCTGTGCTACCGAGGGGGAATTCGGTGTGGAAGCTTGCATGTCTGCTTTCGTAGTGGCGCCTTATATTCTCAAGCTTAACAACTGACACTGTTTTCATGCAAATTAAACATAGTGGTACTGAATTTGCATGAGATGGTAAAATAAAAGCGAAAGCATCCGTCCATTTGGGGTTAAAGTGCCGGTTCTCGGCATCAACTTTTCGACGTTTGCTGAGGCTCATCTTTGCGGCTGCTTTGAATGAGTTGATTGAGTTCAGGCAGGAGATGAGTCCGAGGTGACTTGACGTTCCGCTCCATGGTTCCGCTGCGTTAAATGGGTGCATGCAGTTTTGCCTACCTGGATGATTATTCATGTAATAGTAATGTAAGATACGATAATAAAGATAATTACTTTAATGAGATAATATATATTCTGTCCTTTTTTTTTTTTTTTTTTTTCTCAAAATATATTTCTTCTCATTTTCTTATTGATTGATTGATTGATTGATTGATCGATCGGCGGGCCAGTCAAAATTGCGCCGCGGGCCGGAACTGGCCCGCGGGCCGGAGTTTGAGTATCACTGCCCTAAGTGACGCCATAGCCTATATTATGTACGATAGCATGAAAATAAAATAGTATTCCACCATCTGCAAAATGCTGTTCTATCTTCAATTTAAATCTGTAGCCTATATCAAAAATTAATTTAATGATTGCACTACAGTATGTGAAATGCACTCAAAATGCAAAAATAACAATAGGCCTATCAATTATATTGGAAAGACAGTGCTCGAGTGGAAAAACGAACATACATATGTAGCCAGCGAGACCACCCGCATTTTAGATGCAAAAATACTTACATATCGGGAAAGGGAATACTCCTCTTCCTAATGCGTTTTCTATAGAGCTTGCGTAATACTAGACCATTAAAACTAAAACTGCCATTACGCTGGCCTGCAATTAATTTTTCAAAGCACCCAATAAGACATTGCATATACCACTGCTAAGGTTGTAATGTACTCCATTGGATAAAAGAGCCGACAATTAAATCAGAAGGAACTGTAACGAATGAGACGGGCTTGCAGGGCATGGGGGGGTATTACGATTTCATTTCAGATAGTTTAATAGTGGTATAAATTGTTGTATATTTCTCAAACAGATTGTACGTGTAAATTATCTTAATAGTTGCTAGTTTGGATTTGTGAATCTCCACAGGCGTCCAGTCAGACACGAGGCGTAGATGAGTTTTACTTTTTATTGTGAATTCCACCACTAAGCCAACACAATTCTTATTTGTATTGTAATGGTTTCTGAAATTAAATGGAAACAAATAACAATTGTATCAATACAAATACCCAAGCATACAGTCTACTATATACATACTATACGCATATATACAGTATATAGTATACTATAAAGTGTCTGTCATAATTGTAAACAGGAATAAGATGCATAATGGTGCATAAAGTACAATTAATGGTGTTCAGACAACCAAAATATTACTAGTTACTGACAACTGGCTAGTTACTGAGAACCAGTGCTGTAGTCGAGTCCACAATTTCCGAGTCCGAGTCCACCCGTCCGAGTCCGAGTCCGAGTCTGAGTCCACACTAAAAATTCTACCATGTATATTTCCCAACTTAAATTTTATGTAATGCTTTTTTTAAAGTCCTAGATACATGTATGTATATACGTTCTAGACAGGGAAAATGTGTATTTGTGCCAAAACAATGTAAGCTGAGTTGAGTGCAATTTATACATACATGTATGTATACTGTTTGTATATGAACAGGTGAACACATATAAAGTAGCACTGTACTCGTTTCGTGCCAGTATACCAACATAATACAGTCAACGTTGAATATTTCGGAAGTTGCGTCACTCGAAAACCCGCGTAAGTCCGTGCTCCACAATTGACTTATTTTAAAATGCAAATAATGCCTAGTATGTATGCACTATAATCCATTGGATGGTTCTCTTCATACTACTCGTGCATGAGCTTGTTGGGGAGGTGGTGAATAAACTTATGGGCCATGCCAGTGACATAACTCAGGTCTGGTTACACAATAACTAGAGTTTCTGAGCGTGGGGATGTGGATGCAGTCTTCCGCATCTTAAAACAACACTTTGATAATGCTGTCTGCTCTGCAATTCCTTTGGCAGACTTTTACGCCACAAAGCCGCATGCAAGTGAGAGTCCCCTAGATTACTGGCTAAACAAAGCCGCTGAGGTGGCTGAGCAATTTCTCAAAAGTGAAGGCAGAGCGATGCCTAATCAGAGCATAGAGCTGGCTGTCATGTTTATCCATGTTTATCTGCTGTCAAGTCTTCTGTGGGTGGGTGTGAACCAGAATACACAATGTCTGAGGGGAGCACACTAGACAAGATACTGGGCATGCTAGAGAAAGCACTGGTCTACAATACTCAGTCTGCACGTCGCGGATATAGAAAGCAAAGTGCAACACGCCCTATGGTTTGTCAGAGCACTGACTATGGCACTATCACTCACTGCAAGCTACACAAACTGTGTTTTCAGTGCTTTGCTCCTAGCCACACACACATGCAATGCCAAGCAGGCACACAACCTCAATCCTCTATGGCAGGGCTGACTTCTCAGGCTCAGCCTCAGGGAAACTAGAGAGCCTCCATTTGAAGGAGGGCAATGTGAGGCATCTCGGTTCTTCCTCCACTGAAAGTGATGAATTTGAATCTGTTTTTTCTTATTTATGTGAAACTCATGCCCAAGCACAGCAAAGTCATTATTCAGAACACAATGAGAACAACACAAAGCGACAGTCTGTTTTATTCTACTGTACTTGTGCAGAACAAAGTTGAGTTGAAAGGGATGCTGGATACTGGATCTATGGCTACCACCCTGAGTGTAGACACCGTTCCTTATTTGAGGGAAGCAGGTGTCGTGGCGGTGAGTTCCTGTCTCCTGCTGACGTTGTCCTGGTGGGGTGTGGAGGTAGACAGACGAGTCCTCTGAGTCAATGTGATCTGAAGCTAGAAGTTTATGGGATGCAGTTTGAGGTCCCTATGTTGATCGTGAAAGGGCAGATTGATCAGCTAAATATAGGCACGAATGTACTGAAACCTCTCATCAATCATTTAAAGTCTAACAACGGCTATTGGCGTGTGGTGGGTCAACCTGATGTGGAATGCCAGGAAGACAGTAGCCAATTAATTTGTCTCTTGTCCAACCTGGACAGATGGAGAGGAGATTCCATACCGGATAAAGTGGGCACATTGAAGCTGAAGAGCGCCGTGACACTCTTACCCATGACTGAGCATCTTGTTTGGGGCCATTTGCTACCTAAGTGTGGGTTTTCTGCTGTCAGCACTGTTCTCGTGGAACCGAGCACATCTCGCTGTGCAGGTAAGAACATCCTGGTCGAGCGGGTGGTAAAACTCTTCTGTGGGGAGATAGATGGCTTCCCATTAAGATCGTCAACCCGACTACTGCTGAAGTAACTCTACGCAGGAATTCCAAGTTAGCAGACGTCTACCCATACATCGCTTTACAGGACTTTGATGATACAGATCGGACCGCTTACCAGAATGTTGCAAAGGTAGGGACTGCCAGTTCTCATGGGAGCCTTACAGCCATGACCGATGTTGACAGCAATGCAGGAATCATGAATAGTAAGCTGCACAGTCTAGGGCTAGGTGATATCTCAGTTGAGGACTGCTAAGTATCCTCTCAGTTGAAGAACCAACTAGTTGATCTTATCAAGAAATATGAATATGTCTTTTCTAGACATCATCTGGATTGTGGTGAGGCACGTGAGTTCTGCCATCGCATTAGGTTAACTGATGACCGCCCATTCCGGTTACCCTATTGTCGGCTGTCTCCTGCCCATTATCCTAAACTGAAGCAGACATTGGATGAGATGGAGGAGAAAAAAATTATCAGAAAATCCAGCAGTGAATATGCGTCTCCACTTGTCTTGGTGTGGAAAAAGAATGGTGACCTCAGGATCTGTACTGAATATTAGTGGCTCAACGCCTGTACAATCAAAGATGCCTATCCTCTTTCTCACCAGGCCGATGTCCTCGCCGCTCTGGGTGGAAACCAGTTCTTCAGTACCATGGCCCTGACTTCTGGGTATTACAACGTTTCATTTCATGAAGAGAACAGGAAGTACACACCGTTGTCCTCACCTCTGGGGTTACATGAATACAATCATCTCCCTCAGGGCCTTTGTAATAGTCCAGCCACATTTATGAGAATGATGCTTACCATCTTTGGCGATCAGAATTTTCTCAGCCTTCTGCTATTTGGACGATAGTTTTTGATAAGATAAGACTGAAGAGGAGAGTTGAAATGGTGTTTTAGCGTCTGAAGTTGCACAACTTAAAGCTGTCTCCTCCTAAGTGTCGATTCCTAAGGAGGTCTGTGAAATTCCTAGGCCACATAATTTCTGAAGATGGCATCGCGAGTGATCCAGATAAGGTGGAGGCTATTCTGAGGGTGGCCAAGACTGATTTGATGGAGCCTGACAGTGTTACTCCATCCGCTAGAAAGGTCTGTTCTTTCCTTGGCATGTTTGTATACTACCAGCACTTAATCGAGAACTGTTCTGTGCTCGCTAAACCACTATTTGCACTCACCACTGGATGGAAAAAGCCAGTATGAGTTCAGCTCCCATTCGCAAGCTTATTCCTGAAGACTGGTCCCCTGAATTCAAAAAGTATTTGAGAGCCTGAAAGCTGCTCGTGTAGACAAAGTGCTGCTGGTCCATTCTGATTTTAGCAAGCCGTTTCTTCTCTCTGTCGATGCATCCACTCACGGTCTTGGTGCCATTTTGCCTCAAGTATAGCCGAGTGGCGACAAGGCGAGACCCATTGCATTCGCCAGTAAATCCCTTAACCATGCACAGTCAAAATACCCTGCTCACCGGCTTGAGTTTTTGCTCCATGAAATGGGCCATTTGCAACAAATTCAGCCACTGGCTACGCTGCCACAGGCTCACGGTGTGGACAGATAATAACCCATTGAAATATATTTGGACTAAGCCTAAATTAGATGCATGTGAGCAGAGGTGGGTGGCAAAGTTAGCGCCTTTTGATTTTGACATTCAGTATATCCCTGGGCCTAAGAATTTGGTGGCTGATGCTCTCAGCAGGGAGCCTTTTTTCAACTCCAGAATCCTGCACCGGCTAACGAGGACCTCCTATGCTGCCCTGTTGGAGGAGGCTGAAGGTCTTTGTGTGGATGCCATACAAGACATGTTCCACGTATCCACTGAGCTGTCTGAGATGAGGGAGAAGAGAGCAGCCCCAATGCCTGGTGAGCCGTGGTGTCTTCTTGCCTGAAGGAGGATGATGAGAGAGGAAAGATCTCCTGTGACGAGGTGTCTGCAGTACTGCACTCACATCGCCGCTGGAGCGAGGGTGCAACCGTGAGAGCCATCTCACATGTGCAGCAGCTGAAGTGTCTGACGTGTCAAAAGCGGCTCATTTCATTGCGATGCCCAAGCTGCCTTCGGTGCCTGAGACAGCGCAACTTATGATTGATCATGTGTTTCGGCCGCACGGTCTTCCTTCGGATGTGGTGTCAGATCGCGACTCTCAGTTCGCCGTCAAGTTTTGGCGGGCGTTCTGCTCTCTGCTGGGGGCCTCTGTCAGTCTGTCTTCCGGTTTTCACCCGGAGACTAACGGCCAGACAGAGCGCACGAATCAGACTCTAGAGACTACTCTTCGCTGCCTTGCCGCATCCAAGCCTACCTCCTGGAGTCGTCACCTCGACTGGGCGGAGTATGCTCATAACCTCCACCGGTCTTTCATTCATTCATTCATATTTAGCAGACGCTTTTATCCAAAGTGACGTACAGTAAGTGCATACAGAAGGTCATCGAAGTAACTACAGAACAGATAAGAAAGCACATTCTTCCCATACAGTAGCAGCTATCCCTAGTAATGATTTCAGATTCAGAGATTCAGATTCAGATTCAGATTCTCTTTATTCACAGTTTTTAAAAATTTACATGTTAAAAAACGTGAGATGCTTTTTCCCCTCGGCTCCCCCAACCACAATAATTCAACACAATAAATAAGCAAATAGGCATAATAATGGAACAATAATAATACAGTCATCATGTGCAATCTTTTAGCAGCATAGTTAGCAGCATAATGGCAGCACATCCTAATAAAAAGAAACAATAATACAGTGGTCATCACCATGATATCTCTGTAGTGTACTGTACTAGTACGTTAAGGTGCTGTGTATGTGCGGGTGCTGTGTGTGTATGTGTGCTTGTTGTACCTGTCCTAGCGTGTTTGTCAGTGATGTGATGTGAGTCTCTCTGTCAGTAGTCTGTTTGCATGGTGGAAGTAGCTGTTCAGTGATCTCTTGTGTGTGGATCTGAGGCTGCGGTACCGTTTGCCAGACGGTAGCAGTGTGAACAGTCTGTGGTTTGGGTGGTTTGAGTCTTTGATGATCCTGCGAGCTTTGTTGACACACCGCTCTGTGTATATACTGTCAAGGGTGGGTAGCTCACATCCGCAGATTTTTTGTGCCGTGCGCACCACCCTCTCCAGTGCCTTCTTGTTCTTTGCGCTGGTGGTTCCAAACCAGACCGTGATGCAGCCTGTCAGGATGCTTTCTGTTGTGCTTCTGTAGAAGGCTTTCAGCGTCTGGGGTTCCATGCCGAACTTCTTCAGCCTTCTGAGGTGGTATAGGCGTTGTTGTGCCTTCTTCACCACCTGGGTGGTGTGTACATCCCAGTCCAGTCTGTCGGTGATGTGGACTCCGAGGAACTTGAAGCTGTTGACCCTCTCCACTTCCGCTCCGTTGATGTAGATGGGGGTGTGGGTGGCTTCTCCTCTCCTGAAGTCAATGACCATCTCCTTAGTCTTCTCAACGTTGAGGTCGAGGTTGTTTGCCTGGCACCACTTTGCCAGGGTCTCAATCTCGTTCCTGTAGGCTGATTCGTCTCCCTTGGTGATCAGACCTAACACTGTTGTGTCGTCTGCAAACTTGATCACTGTAATGGAGCTGTGTGTGGCTATGCAGTCATGGGTGTACAGTGTGTAGAGGAGGGGGCTCAGGACACAGCCCTGTGGGGCCCCTGTGTTGAGGGACAGGGGGGCGGAGGTGTTGGAGCCCATCCTCACCACCTGTTGCCGGTCCGTCAGGAAGTCCAGAATCCATCTGCGTAGGTTGGGGTTGAGCCCTAGGTCCCTGAGTTCGGTGTCCAGTATGGCAGGAACTATGGTGTTGAAGGCCGAGCCGTAGTCGATGAACAGCATCCTCACGTAGGTGGGGTCTTTCCTCTCCAAGTGCATGAGGGCGGTGTGGAGTGCCGTGGCTATAGCATCGTCCGTGGATCTGTTTTCCTTGTAGGCTAATTGGTGGGGGTCTAGAGTAGGTGGTATCTCTCTGCAGATCAGCCTCTTCACTATTCTTTCAAAGCACTTGCTCACTATGGGCGTGAGTGCCACTGGCCGCCAGTCGTTTAGGCAGGTCACCTTGCTCTTTTTCGGCACCGGTATGATGGTGGAGGATTTGAAGCAGGCTGGAACTTTGTCCTGTGCCAGGGAGAGATTGAATATTTTCGTGAACCCTCCTGCCAGCTGCCCCGCGCATGCTCTCTGCCCCGGGATGCTGTCTGGTCCTGAGGCTTTCCTGATGTTTATGCGCTGGAATTCACGGCGCACCTCTGCCTCGGTGATGACTGGGAGGGTGTTCGTGGGGGTGGGGGTGGGGGGTGTGGCGAGGGGGTTGTTCTTGACCTCAAACCGGGAGTAGAAGTTGTTTAGCTCGTCCGGCAGGGAGGCAGCGATGGTGGCTGGGTTGTTGTTTTTTCCCTTTAGGTCTGTTATTTCCTTCATCCCCCTCCACACACTTCTTGTGTCGTTGCTCTTGATCTGACCTTTGAGCTTTTCTCTGTATTCCTTTTTTGCTGATTTGATCGTTTTTCTGAGATTGTATTTAGCCTTTTTCATCTCATCTTTATTTCCAGATTTGAAGACCTCTTCTCTATCTTTGAGGGCCGCTTGTACTGAGCTATTAATCCATGGTTTTCTGTTTGGATAAATCCTTAACTTCTTTTTCTGAACTACTGCTTCTGTGCATTTCTGAATGAAACGACACACCTCCTCCGTCTGTCGGTCGATCGTCTCCTCCCCCTCGTATATGCTGAAATCAGCCATCTCAAAACAGATTTGCAGCACGGCCTCCGATTCGTCGTTCCACCGGGACACTTCCTTCTCGATGGGCGGGGCTTGCTTGATCCTCTGCCTGTAGGCTGGCACCAACATGACTGACTGGTGGTCTGACTTACCGAACGCGGGTCGGAGGAGGGCCTTGTATCCATCCCGGAAGTTGGAATATGCGTGGTCCAGGATGGCTTCTCCGCGTGTGGGTTTGTTTACATGCTGGTAGTATTTGGGCAGGATTTTCTTCAACGATGTCCGGTTGAAATCTCCCACCATGATCATCGCTGCGTCCGGGTGTCTTATCTCCATGCTGGTGATCGCTCCGTGTAGTTCATTTAATGCTGCATACGCGTCGGCCGACGGGTGGATGTAAACAACGAAAACGATAACGGCTGATATTTCTCTCGGCGACCACATTAGCCGGCACAGGAATGAGACGTACTCGATGTCCGTGGTGCATGAAGACTGCAGGAGGTGGATGTTCTCGGGTCGGCACCAGCGATGGTTAATCAGCGCGCAGACCCCCCCTCCTTTGAATTTCCCCATAGCGGTCTTCTCTCTGTCCTTGCGAACCAGCGTGTATCCGTCCGGGGTGATTGCCTGGCTTTCTGCGTCCTCTTGAAGCCATGTCTCCGTCAGGCAGATGATATTGCAGTCCCTGGTCTCCCTCTGGTAGGCTATCCTCGCCCTCAATTCGCCCAGCTTGTTCTCTAAGGAATTGACGTTGGAGAGCAGGATGGTCGGGAGTGGGGGCCGATTCGGACGCCGGCGCAAGCGGACCAAAGTTCCTGCTCATTTTCCTCGGCGTCGACCGCTGTTGTTGTTTCTTTGTCTTCATTCCCGGGAGATTGTCTTCGCATCCGGGTGAAGAAAAGCCGGCAGAAGGTCAGTTTTCACTGTTGTTCTTATGTCCAACAATGTTTCTCTGTCATAGATACGCATGGTGATTACAACTAACTTAATAAATATAAAAAGTAAAAACAAATTACACTTAAAAAAAAAAGTCGAAAAACTGCAGTTGTTCAGGAGCTCTAGAAAAGGCGTCTTTGAAGTTCAGCTGGTCATCCAGGACCACCCCCAGGTTCTTTGCAGAGTGGGAGGCAGCCACCATGGTCCCGTCAACAGTGATGGAGAGGTCAAGTAGCGGGGAGGTTTTGTGTGGCATGAAGAGGAGCTCTGTCTTGTCGAGGTTGAGCTTCAGGTGATGGGTAGTCATCCACTCAGAGATGTCAGCCAAACAAGCAGATATCCTCTCCTTCACCTGTTGGGTAGAGGGAGGGAAAGAGAGGAAGAGTTGAGTATCGTCAGCATAACTATGGTATGAGAAGCCATGTGAATTGATTACTGAACCAAGAGATTTTGTATAAATGGAGAACAGCAGAGGACCCAGTACAGATCCCTGCGGGACTCCTGTAGACAGGGGATGGGGTGCAGAGACAGAACCCTTCCAAGAGACTTGGTAGAATCAGAATCAGAATCAGAATTCCTTTATTGTCATTGCACTGGGTACAACGAAATTGAGCAGCAATCCTAAACGGTGCATCCACACATACAAACAGCAATTAAAAATACAGTTAAAACTAAAATAATTAGAAAAATGCTAAATTAAAAAGAAATATATATGTGGCCTATAAACAATAAGATATAAAGACAGTTAACTGAAATGAAATATTGCACTTCGGGATATTGCACATCTCTGAATTGCGGTGGCCCTATATACAAGTAGTTAGGAATATATACACATATACATAGAAAGTGCAGGTGGATGTAACATGTAACATCTGTGCAGTGTTATATAAATAAATAAAAGTAACTGTAACAGTCAGTGTTTGGCAGTGTTCAGTTCTCGTATAGCTCTGGGGTAGAAACTGTTCTTTAGTCTATTTGTCCGTGATTTGATGGACCTGAAGTGTCTACCAGAGGGCAGCAGGTCAAACAGATGATGACCAGGGTGGGATGGGTCTTTCAATATGTTGGCTGCTCTACTGAGGCAGCGAATGCTGAAAATGTCCTCCAAAGAGGGCAGTGAGCAGCCGATGATCTTCTGGGCGGTATTGATGACCCTCTGGAGGGCTCTCCTGTCCGCTGCTGAGCAGCTGGCATACCACGCAGAGATACAGAATGTCAGCACACTCTCGATGGAGCAGCGGTAGAAGGACACCAGCAGCTTCTCCTGCAGGTTGTTTTTCCTGAGAATCCTCAGGAAATAGAGTCACTGCTGTGCCTTCTTGACAACCACAGTGGTGTTGGTAGTCCAGGAGAGATCCTCAGCGATGTGCGTGCCCAGGAACCTGAAATCAGGGACCCTTTCCACACGGTCCCCGTTGATGTATAGTGGATCTGGGTTTGCACTGTTCTTCCGGAAGTCTATTATGAGTTCTTTTGTTTTTGAGGAGTTTAGGACAAGATTGTTCTCTGAACACCACACTGCCAGTCTTTGGACTTCATCCCTGTAGGCTGTCTCGTCTCCTCCCGAGATTAGTCCCACCACAGTCGTGTCGTCCGCGAACTTGATAATGGTGTTGGTGGAATGGGCGGAGGCACAGTCATGAGTGTAGAGGGCATAGAGCAGGGGGCTCAACACACAGCCCTGTGGGGAGCCGGTGCTGAGTGTAAGGGTGGGGGAAAGGTGGGGGCCTAGTCTCACAGTCTGGGGGCGGTTGGTCAAAAAGTCCTTGATCCAGTGGCAGATGGGTTGGGAAAGTCCTAAGTCGGTAAGTTTGGTGACCAGTCTGCCCGGGATGATGGTGTTGAAGGCAGAGCTAAAGTCTATGAAAAGCATCCTCACGTAGCTCCCCTGGTGTTCAAGGTGGGTCAGTGCAGTGTGGAGAGCAGTGGCGATGGCATCCTCTGTAGACCTATTCACTCTGTAGGCAAACTGGTATGGGTCGAAGGTGGGTGGGAGGCTGGCTTTGATGTGCTGCAGGACCAGTCTCTCGAAGCACTTCATGATGACCGGTGTGAGTGCGACCGGACGGTAGTCGTTGAGGCCGCTGATGACAGTCTTTTTCGGCAGTGGAATGATTGTAGCAGACTTCAGGCAAGGTGGGATGATGGATTCAGACAGGGATAGGTTGAAGATCTTTGTGAAGACCCCTGCGAGCTGGTCTGCACATTCCTTCAGCACCCTTCCCGTCACACCATCAGGGCCGGCAGCTTTCCTCGGGTTCACCGCTCTGAGCACACGCCTCACATCATGCTCTTGCACAGTGAGTGTGTGTCTGTTAGAGGCTGGTGGAGGTGTTGTGTCTGTCTCCGCTGCTTTCACCTCAAAGCGAGCAAAGAAACAATTAAGTTCCTCTGCCAGCGAGGCGTCACCGTCTACAGTCGTGCGGTTGCTGCCCTTGTAGTTGGTGATGTGCTGGATGCCCTGCCACACCCGCCGTGGGTCCTTGTTGGTGAAGTGGTCCTCAATCTTCCTCTTGTAGGCCGCTTTAGCATCCCTGATGCCTCTCTTCAGGTTGGCTCTAGCGGCGCTGTATAGGGCTCTGTCACCGGACCTGAAGGCGGTGTTGCGGTCCTTGAGGAGAGTTTGGACCTCCTTTGTCATCCAGGGCTTCTGGTTGGAGTACACCCTGATGTGTTTGTCGACGGTGACATTGTCGACACAGTTCTGTATGTAGCAGAGTACAGTTGATGTGTACTCCTCTAAATCCTGGTCTTCAAAAATGTCCCAGTTTGTCCTTTCAAAGCAATCCTGTAGCTGCAAGGAAGCTCCTTCGGGCCATGTCTTAACAGTCTTTGTGGTGGGTTGAGCTTTTCTTCTGAGGGGGGTATATGCTGGTGTTAAAAGTATGGATAAGTGATCTGACTGGCCTAAGTGTGGTAGTGGTGTTGACCTAAAACCTTTCTTAATGTTTGAATAAACCTTGTCTAGTGTGTTTTTTCCCCTAGTAACACATTTGATGTGTTGTTCAAATTTCGGGAGAACTGCCTTTAAATCTGCATGGTTAAAATCACCAGCAATGATATGGGCTGCTTCGGGATAGGTGCCTTGTTGTGAATTTATGGCACTGAGCAGGTAGCCTAAAGCTATGCTAGCGTTAGCATCCGGTGGAATATAAACAGCTGTGACTATAACAACGGTAAACTCACGTGGAAGGTAAATAGGCCTGCATTTAACTGTCAGGTACTCCAAATCAGAAGAGCAATGTCTGTCTAAGATTTTGGTATTAGTGCACCAGTTGTTGTGTACGTAAATGCATAACCCCCCTCCCTTGCGCTTACCGGAGTCTTTGTTTCTATCCCAGCGGAATGCTGTGCGGCCTGCTAGCTCAATGGCTACATCTGGGATAAGTGAGTGTAGCCAAGTCTCTGTTATTAGCAGAATGCAACAGTCCTCAATGAATTTATTTGCGGAGATCCGTAAATTCAATTCGTCCATTTTGTTGGTGATGGATCTGGCGTTGGTGAGAAAAATACTGGGTAGCGGTGGTTTGTGTGGTTGTTTCCTTAGCCTAGCAAGTAGGCCTGACTGGCATCCACGCTTTTGCTTCCGGTGTCTCCGCCTCCGCCGCCTGCCGGGGCCGACAACGATCCACGGAGAGCCCGGTGTCCTGGCTATCTCCTCCGGTATACTGTGCGAGTGGAGAAATCCACACGTAACGGCCTGAGTTCGCTTTAATCCTATGATCAGAAGATCCTGCCGGCTGTAGATGGAACTCGCACGACTAAACTTAACATTAGCGAAGAGATATATAAACAAAAACACATATAAAGAGCGCCGAGAAGGAGAGCTTCGAGCCGCTGCGACTGTGCGCGCCGCCATTTTTTCTGGATCTATCAGTGAGGTACGATACAAGCCAGGAGAGGGCAGTCCCAGAAATGCCCATCTCAGAAAGTGTGGAAATCAGGAGTTTGTGGTTGACCGTGTCGAACGCTGCAGACAGATCAAGTAGAATCAGGACAGAGGAGAGGGATGAGGCTCTGGCAGTGGAGAGTGCCTCAGTCACGGCCAGGAGAGCAGTTTCCGTGGAATGTCCGGTTCTGCAGCCGGACTGATGGGGGTCAAGCAGGTTGTTCTGGTGGAGAAAAACAGACAGTTGGTTATGGACAGCTCGTTCCAGAGTTTTGGACAGGAAGGGCAAGAGAGATACAGGACGGTAGTTCCTGACATCAGAGGGGTCCAAGCTAGGTTTTTTTAGGAGTGGGGATACACGGGCAGTCTTAAAAACAGCAGGGACATAGCCACAGGTTAGGGAGGTGTTGATAATAGAGGACAGATATGGAACGAGCTCAGCGGATATTGACTGGAGGACTGCTGACGGGATGGGGTCCAGTGGACAGGTGGTCGCGCGATAGTGCGTCACGAGTTGGAGCACCTCTGCCTCCTCTAGAGTCTTGAAGGACGACAGCGTGGCGATATGTTCGGTATGGGGGATGTGGGGTGTCACCTGAGGTGTGAAGGAGTTGCGGATCATGGCCCACCTTCCCCTCAAAGTGGGTCAGGAAGTCATCTGCAGAGAGGGAAGGGGGTGGAGGGGGGGTAAGCAGGGAGGAGAAGGTGGAAGAGAGTTTCCGTGGATTAGACACACATGCATTCATTTTAGTCTGAAAAAAAGAAGTCTTAGCCGATGTAGTTGCAGCTGTGAAGGCTGCCAGCAGAGTGTGATAGGAGGCCAAGTCATCTGGGGATCTGGATTTCCTCCACTTTCTCTCAGCGCCTCGCAGCATGGTTCTGTTGGATCTGAGAGAATCTGTCGGCCACGGTGGTCGAGCTGGTTTGGAGACAAGAGGACAAAGTGAGTTGAGAGACTGAGAGAGGCAGGAGTTAAACATCGAGGTGGCAACATCAACATGCATATTAGCAAAAGAAGCAGGAGTAGGAAGTATAGAGAGAGCGGAAGTAGTGAGAGAGGAGTGCGAGAGGGTGCGGAGATTTCTCCTTAACATAACAGTGGGTGGGTCGTTAGTAGGGTTGAGGGAGAGTGGGAGGGAAAGAGAGAATGAAATAAAGAAATGGTCCGATACGTGGAGCGGGGTCACCATGAGTTCGGACGTGGCGCAGCTCCTGGTGAGTACAAGGTCTAGTTGGTTACCAGCCTTGTGGGTGGCAGGCGATGGGGATTGAGTGAGAGCGAAGGACTGGAAGAGTGAGGCGACACTGGATAGCTGGGAACTCTCTGGATGGAGGTTGAAGTCTCCCAGTAGGATTACAGGGGTGCCATCCTCAGGGAAGGAGCTCAGGAGAGTGTCCAGTTCATCCAGGAAAGCGCCGAGCGGACCTGGAGGGCGATAGAGAACTACAATGTTAAGTGTAGACGGGTGGGTTACAGTGACTGCATGAAACTCAAAAGAGGAGAAATTCAGGCAGTGTGCAGTGGGAATAGAGAATCTCCAGGATGTGGAAATCAACAGACCAGTACCCCCGCCTCGACCAGAGGCCCTGGGGGTGTGGGAGAAGGAATAACCAGCGGACAGAGCAGCGGGAGTGGCTGTGTTATCTGGAGTGATCCAGGTCTCAGTGAGAGCTAAGAAGTGGAGGGACTTCACCTTGGCGTAGGCACTGATGAAGTCAGTTTTCTGGTCAGCTGAGCGGCAGTTCCATAGTCCACCCACCACTGAGAGTTCCTTATGAGAGGACAGGGGTGGGCAGACCAGGTTAGCCGGGCAGCGCCTGCGATAGTTGGACCTCCAGGCGCGAGGTATATAGCACAGAGGAATGGGGGTTAGACACATGATAGGGGGTGATAAGGCAAGTTAGGTGGTGAAAATATAAGAACAAGCAGAGAAATAAGAACAAGTCATACAATTGGAGACGAGGCTGCCGTACTTACGGCAGCCTCTGCTTTAATTTATGCACTATTTGCTAATTACTGATTGCATTCAGCTGCTTGCAGGGCTAATTCGATCCGGTGAAGCTAGTTGAGATTAGCAACACAAAAAAGGCCGATTGTAGGCTTAATGATAGCTACAAATCAACTTTAAACAAATCGCTAACTACTGCTATTTACCTCAGCTACACAAATAACTACAAAGCGGTTCAATTACCTAATGCACGGCTAAAACCGAATGTTAAGAAGATACTTCACCAGTCCGACGGCATAAAAAATCAACAACGCTGTCTAGATGCACTCTGTAGAAGGAGTGGCAACACACTATATATTCCCTCCGGTGAAGCTAGTTGAGATTAGCAACACAAAAAAGGCCGATTGTAGGCTTAATGATAGCTACAAATCAACTTTAAACAAATTGCTAACTACTGCTATTTACCTCAGCTACACAAATAACTACAAAGCGGTTCAATTACCTAATGCACGGCTAAAACCGAATGTTAAGAAGATACTTTACCAGTCCGACGGCAGAAAAAATCAACAACGCTGTCTTTCCCCCTTCGAAGCTCAGCTGGGTTATCAACCACCTCTTTTTCCTGAGCTTGAGAGGGAGGTGGAGGTGCCCTCCACAGGATCTTTCGTTCAGAGGTGTCGTTCGGTTTGGAGACAAGTGCGTTCGTCTCTTATACGTGCTTCGGCTAAACAAAAAGACACGGCTGATAGGCATCGTCAACCTGCGCCATCCTATAGAGTTTGACAGCGGGTTTGACTCACTACTCGTGACCTCCCGTTGCGGGTCGAGTCCCGCAAACTCACCCCTCGTTTTGTGGGACCTTTCAAAATTATTTAAAAAATCAACCCAGTCACATTTCGACTGCAACTGCCGCGCTCGATGTGCATCCACCCCACGTTTCACTTCTCCCGTCTGAAACCGGTACTCGTCAGCCCTCTCGCCCCAGTTGAAAGACCACCTCCGCCTCCCCGACTCATAAAAGGGGGTCCGGCTTATACCGTTCGCCGCATTGTGGCCGAGAGACGTGTGGGCAGAGGGTGGCAGTTCCTTGTGGACTGGGAGGGCTACGGTCTGGAGGAACGTTGCTGGGTTCCATCGAGAAACATCCTGGACCCACAGTTAATCACCGACTTCCGCAGAAATAAGGTCATGGAAATGTCCGGTGCCGTTCCTAAGAGGGGGGGTCCTGTCATGGATCATGCCTTTCTTCCCTTATCTCCGCGTCTTTTATTCTTTTTGTCTTTTACCGGTAATCTATCGGATTTTCCTGTGTTCCGCTACGGGTTTTGCTTTCGTCTCGGTGATTAGTGAGTTCACCTGTCATTTATTTCCGCTCGCTACTTATACCCTGCTTCCTTCCTTTCTCGTCGCTTCCATGTTATTTCACGTAACATTCGAGCTGGTAAAAAGGTATAGGAAGTTGTGCTGCTATCGACCGCTTTGCTTCTCAACGCGGGACTTGTTAGCAGTACAATTTAGAAAAAGCAAAGTGATCTTTTCGCTCTTATTTCAGAGGAGAGGTTTTTCGTTTCTTTGTTTCCACTCATACCTACAAGTGCTCTCACCCTAAGTCTTAGGGGTCTTTTGAGTTTTTCTCTTTTCTTTCTTTTGTTCACTCCACAAACGGGAGTTAGATAAGGGTGACTGCTTATTTCTTTTGTTTTGCTCGGATATCGAGTTCCTCGTTTTTATCGCGAGGTTATTTGTGTTCTCTTTATTTTTTCCCATTCCACTACGGACTGTCATTGGAACACCACTTTAAGATTCCGCATCTATCGCATCTGGTCCTCCAATATTTCCTCCGTGTCTCTGGCATAGAGATCCCCTACATCTTGGGTGCATTCACTCTGATCAGGGGGCACATTTTGAGAGTTTATTGATTACAGAGCTACTCCAGTTAGCAGAGGTTGACAAAACGCACACCACTCCCTACCACCCTATGGGTAACGGTCAAGCAGAGCATTTCAATCGTTCTCTAGGTAGTATGATCTGTGTTCTGCCTGCCAGGTCAAAGGTCAAATGGCCTCAAATTCTTAATACACTAACATTCACTTACAATTGCACTGCACTTTCCACCCTTCTTTTTAATGTTTGGCTGTACTCCTCGGTTACCTGTTGATGTCATGTTTGAAAGTGTCTCTGGGAAAAGATTTAAGAGAAGCAATGAATCTGGCACAGCAACATGCTCACAAGCAACAGAGCAGACAGGCTAAACATTACAATAGGAAGTCCAAGGGTTATTCTGTAGAAGTGGGGGACAGGGTCTCGCTAACAAAGGTGAGCGTGGCAAAAAGAAACTAGCTGATCGCTGGGAAAGCACAGTCTATATTGTAGTGGGTAAAAAGAGCACCTTGAACATTTATCAGATCAGAAGTCCCTCTGGTGCTGTCAAAACAGTTCATAGGAATCTCATCATGCCTGTTAACTTCCTGCCACTGCCTAACTGGGAGCAGTCAGAAGGTCGACTGCCTTTTTCCAGTGCTGGAGTGATGGATTGTCGGTCAATTCCAGTCTGGAGGACATGACTGATGCCAGGACCGTTCAGTGGATCACTGAACTTTCAAACTCCTGAGACGTGCCATTGATGTGTGACGGGGATGATGCTATCCTCTCTGATGTGGGTGAGATGCAGCTACCGGCTGGTAACCAGGTGCCAAATGGGGATGTTGAGCCTTGCCATAGAGATGCCGCCGATGACTGGAGCAGTGTGAGAGACCAGACTGTTGCCTCTCAGGGAGAAGACGCAGAGATGCATGGTGTGATAAATGGGGACACAATGCCTACATTTAGGGAGCTTCCCCCGTTGGTGGATCCTAGGTTATGCACTGCACCCGTTGTGACTGGTCAAAAGTCCAGTGTTCGCACTAGGCTGGGGAGACTAGTAAAACTAGTTGCTAGACTTATTCAGGCTATGTCTGTGCAGTGGGTTAGAAAACAAATTAAGGTCTAACTGGGTTTAAATATCTGATACGTTTCCTTTTTGCCCTTTTAGGAAATAAGTTTTCTTTTTTTCCCTCATTCTTAGCCTCCCAAAAGTGAGTCGTTATAAGGGAGCTATAGTCTTATATGACTTTGACTGTCTATTGCATTAGACACTACCTATGACTCGGGGTGTAATCCAAGAGTATGAATATGTACATGGCATATTTTTCTATGGTTTGATGAGGGATTAGCTACCCCTTGCCTAGTCCTTTACTGGATAGCTCTTAAACTGGTCGACTTTCTGAAGTCTTGGGTAATGGATTGTATTCAAGTTATTTTGTATCTTCTTGATAATGAGACTAATTTATCAACTGTATTTTTGTCTGATATTGTGTTTCATATAATTTTTTGATCTGCATTATTTATTTAGTTATTTTTTACATGGGTTTATATTTTAAGAATGACATGTGTATGGTACATAATGTTCCATAATATGGTTATATTCTAGTGAAATCAGTGGGGGTGAGTGTAGCAGGGTTGATTGTGATTCACTAGATATAACACATGAGATGGTCATCTTGTCATTTAGATTGATAAATACACAACTTCCCTTTGTTTACATCCTGAGTAAGGTTTTCTGGGATAGGAACGCTCTAAGTGGACTTTTACTAAAGGGGTTAATTTATTGTAAACTTTCACTGAAGAGGTTATAATATTGTGAACTTCATGGTTAAAACCACTGTAATTGCTTATAATTTATCCATAACAATGTTATTATAAATTTTCTTTAGTTAATGTAAAGTGATCATCATTGGTACATCATTTGGTGTATAATGAATTCTTAAGCATAATGGTGCGCTCCAGAACCAGGCCAAATAGAATTTGCCCGCCTTTTAAAGTTCTATCTGAGGGGTGATTGATGAAAGCGAAGGAAACATAGTTTTGAGCTCTGCATTATTTCATTACAATATGCCCGTAAATATGCAAATATAGTTCACCTTGCAATGATAAAGTATTTAGGCAATGCATAACCTATTACTGTATTTTTAAGTTGCATTTTGTCATGCATTGGTTAAAAATAATAGCTTGTTTCACTTCTTGCTAAAGTGTACCGTGCTAGCAAATTCCCGTCTTAGTCAAATTGTAATACCATGCCATTCTCAACGAGAACTTTGTATTGCATAGTAAAAGTATACGTGTTTTAGATACCAATATTGAGAGGGATATTTTGGATGTTGTAACAGGCGCTGCCGTGAATGAAAGTACTGAGCCTGTTTCCAACTATCTTTTTAACTTTCCATTAAGGTATGTTCTGTGCGTAATACATGTACTTTTGTTAATGAATAGTGATAATAATTTTCATATTCATGCGTAATGTTACGGATGTATTTTATTTTTTAAATCATATTATACTGTATGTATTTTGGTGCATATGCACATGCTTGCTCTCTGAGGGATTGATTAGAGCGAAGGCGCTGCCGTGAATGAAAGTATTGAGCCTGTTTCCAACTATCTTTTTAACTCTCCGTGCAGAAAATAAATGCAGATCCAGTGCAGTAGTGTCATCATTTTAAAATACACAAAGCAGATAAAACCCGTAACACTGACAGTGCATGTATGAAAACCATTTTGCTACCTGTACATTGATGCTGTGGAACTATAAAATAACCTATTAAATAGGGTACCTTCTGTAAAAACCTTCCTTGGTGTGCAGTTTGTTATGAAGACATTTAGGAGTTTCCCTTGCCAAAAAACTTAATGCACACGGTTTGTATTACAAACATTACGACATTAGCCTCTAGCAAATCAAGGTTACTCCCTCCCTGGAAAATCTGTACCGTTCATAACTGCCAGATCCAATCTGTATTTTACAGACTGTTACCATCAGGACGAAGATACCAGATGCCACTAACAAAAACAAAGAGATCAAATACCTCCTGTCATTCTCTTAAACAAATGTCTCTTAATGCAATGTCCCTAATGTGAATGCTGGTTCTGCCTTTTTGCATTTTCAGTTTGTATTCCCCTTGTATGTTTTTCATGTATGACTTGTTTGTGATTATTGTCTGTTATTGTTATGTTGTTATATGTTTTTCGTATTGCTCATTTTGTGCAAACAAAATTCCCTTCGGGGCAATAAAGGTTTTCAATAATAAATAATAAAATAATAATAATCTCAGAACACCCTCCCGCTCTCCTTACTATCTGTGCCCCGGCCTCCTCATCTACAGGGTTGTCAATGAACGGACATTCCATTAATGAAACAGAACCAGTCAAGACACATTTGGAACACTACATAATCGGGTCCAATATTTCCATTAACGGCCATCTATGTTGTGCATGTCTATGTCGTCGACTCGTAGGTACACGGACCCCTATGCCTAGTTTACGCCAGTCAAAAACATTAATTTTAAATGGTTTAATATTATTATGACATAAAGATAATTATTTTACAACTTAACCTGCAAATTGTAAAACTTGGAAACAGCCACTGAAATCACGTCGGGGTCACCAAATGTAGAATCTGGAAACAGCAACTGAAATCATGTCGGGTTCTCCAAATTGTAAAACTTGGAAACAGCCACTGAGGTCACCAAATGTAGAATCTGCAATTACTAGACCAATGAGGGAATAGCTCGGAGCGAAGGTTTAAGCGTGATATATTCCACTATTGCTGTGGGAAAAGGTAAAAGTTATTTAGAAATATTTTTATTTTATTTACTCGTGTATCTGACTCCATTTATAATTATATTTTAGAATTTTGGTTAAACATGCGTGGAGCTCGGAGTGGTTACACTCAACTCGCCCTTAGGTACCACCATTACTTCAATATATGTTTGCCGGAATCAACATTATTGCTGAAGCTCAGTTCGGTGGAGAACGCAGAGGTTGGGGGTCTAGCCAACACAATACATGCATTATATTTATCATAGATAGTTGCGAGCCCAGGTCTGAGTGTATTTAAAGGGCTCCTTAAGGTGAATTTAACAAGAACCGGCGTAGAACGCCCATGGGTTCTCTTCACATCAAATCACCAGAACCATACTCTACCAACCCTGTTTGCGGGCAGAAACTTGACTGCCTTCCCAACTTGAGAACGCCACTTTCTGTACCAGGCCGCTGATCAGTCGGTCCTTGGTCAGAATTGTCCCCCTGAGTCTTCAGTTGTAATTTAGGCTGAAAAGGGTATAAGATGGATGAGAGTCATGGAGACCACGCACGTTAAATATAAAAAGAATTGAATAACTGGCAGGGAGGTCATTAGCTTGGAATTAGCCCTGCGTGAGACGCAGGAGTTCTGACTCTGAGACTCCCGCATTCACACCACAGGGCTTGGAACGCTGCAGCTCAGATCATGCAGGCAATTGAAGCTGGAAAAAGGTTTAAAAGAAAGATGCAGTTGATGTGAAAACATGGTAATTTATTAATGACAAATAATCACTGGTTAAAACTGTGAGAGCAAACATGAACACATTCAATGTCTATAGCTAAACACAGGATAACATGCTGCTAAGACACATAAACATGAACAAGTTCACTAACAAAGTATATCACCAAGTGATTCCGTACGGTGTGACTATGGTACCAGGAGAACTGTTAAGCAGATTCTCCTCGAATATCCCTTTGTGTTTTCCTTAAATGCAGGCTTTCCTCACTCCACAAGTCCCTTTGTTTGTCCAAATAAGGTCTGGCAGGAAGAGAAGTTTCACCACCCAGGGACCCCCCTCCAGGGAGAGAAACAGCTACCCCTCCCAATCTAGTGACAGTAATAAGACTCTTTGAACGACGGCGCGTGATCTTATGATCCTCTCTATCATATCTAGATATCAGGTGAGGTCCCGGTGATGGCCACTCTAGGTTCCAGATATTTATATGGACAAGTGCATCCCTGATAACCTATACAATCCTCCTTCCACATTCTTTATTTCTCCCCCTCCTATACTTTCACATACCACACACTTCAATTAGTATTATCCAGGTTCACCACATTTATCATATTATCCACAATTACTTTATACTTCCACAATTACTAATTTACATGCACATACATATGATGCAATATACATACAGCATTGTTTTAGTCCAAAAAGCCATTCAGTTGAAGAGCCTTTGATCCTGTGAAAAACCTGGGTTACTCATTATGAGGATCAAACCTCCTACAGGATGCCTTCAAAAGTCCATTTGTAGGGTTAATTCCAGCTGTAGTTTACGAAGCCATGAGAGGTCAGAGGAAAAGGGTTCTCAGGCCGCCTGGTAAATTGTTTTATTGCACCCTCAAGGAAATCACCACCAGCTCCAAGGGTTTATGACTGATAACGCCTTTTTCAGTCTTACAGGAGGTAAACTTTATTTTTAATTACATTTGTACAAAAAAAAACCTCTCCGAGGAAGGGACAGAACCACAACAAAACTAAAACAAGTCGCAAAGAAAAAAAAAAAAAAAAAAAAAAACAATAAACAAACAAACAAAAAAAATATAAATAAAAAAAACATATATACATACACATACAAGGGCAATAATAAATAATTATGTTTGTGGAATTGGACAATATACATATATACTTACACATACATTTCCTCTACAGTGAAAGAAAATAAATATTAAAAATACATACAAATAAACCATCACAGAGAAAAAGAAAACCAGAAAACAAAATCCGAACCACACAACAAATGAATAATTAAGACTAAAATAAACACCCCTTGTGCCCATCCCCTCCCCAAAAACCAGGAACTGTCCTCACTCACTCCACCCCATGATCGTCCATTGTACTTTCTAGTGCACCTCCCAGTTTAACTGAGATTATTTAATGAGCATAGTTTAAACTCCAAAAAATTTATCACAAATCAGGTAATATCCATCCCTCCCCTGTGCTTATAGAGTCCCATACTTTTTCATGATCTAATTTTTTTCCCATATCTCTAGCAGCAGTACCTTCCATAATATACAGGTGCAGCTCAAAAAATTAGAATATCGTGAAAAAGTTCAATATTTTTTGTCACTCATTTCAGAAAGTGAAACTCATATATTATATAGATTCATTACACATAGAGTGAAATATTTCAAGCCTTTATTTCTTGTAATTTTGATGATTATGGCTTACAGCTAATGAAAACCCAAATTCAGTGTCTCAGAAAATTATAATATTGTGAAAAAGTTCAATATTGGAAACTCATAGTGTCACACTCTAATCAGCTAATTAACTCAAAACACCTGCAAAGGTTTCCTGAGCCTTTAAATGGTCTCTCAGTCTGGTTCAGTAGGCTACACAATCATGGGGAAGACTGCTGACTTGACAGATGTCAAGAAGACAGTCATTGACACCCTCCACAAGGAGGGTAAGCCACAAAAGGTCATTGCTAAAGAGGCTGGTTGTTCACAGAGTGCTGTATCCAAGCATATTCATAGAAAGTTGAGTGGAAGGAAAAAGTGTGGTAGGCAAAGGTGCACAAGCAACAGGGATAACCGCAGCCTTGAGAGGATTGTAAAGCAAAATCCATTCAAGAATTTGGGGGAGCTTCACAAGGAGTGGACTGAGGCTGGAGTCAGTGCATCAAGAGCCACCACGCACAGACGAATCCAGGACATGGGCTACAAATGTCGCATTCCTCGTGTCAAGCCACTCCTAAACCAGAGAGAACGTGTTGGGAATTCCATTAAATCCATTGGTCACCTGTGACAATATGTATTGATTATATTTGAATATGTATCTGTGAATGTATTAAGAGCAATATACAGAATGTATAAATGTATTAAGAACAGAGAAACGCATTCATAAGCACAGTAAAATATTATAAGAGCAGAGAGACACGTTCTCTGTCTCTCTGACTAGAAGGAGCTGAAGGCTGAAGTTGTTGTAGAGAGTCTGATAAGAAGATAAGATGTTCCTAAACAATGGGGATTTTAAAGCTGGTGTTTTCAGAGAGTCCAGAGAGTCTGATAAGATATGAGAAGTTGGCGCTCCAGGCACCTGGGAACCCGGTATCTGACCACTATTGTATCAGACCCTGGTTTCAGTACAAAATGAGCACAGAAACACATAGTGATATATTAATTAAAATGCACTTTCACAGAATCCCATAAAGTTAATAAATAGAATGGTCACAGTAAGATATAGACATTTCTGTGAATATGAACGCTGAGTCTGACTATAAAAGTTGAAGCCACTGTTATTTTTTACACACAGTTAGCCGTCCAGAGAGTTGGAGAAGAACTTGGGTATTGTCCAAACACTTGGTGTCTGATACGAGGTGGTTTCTCAGGCCTCAAAAACAGGCGATGCCATGGGAGGGGGCACACGGGGCGGAGCCGGGTGGTTGAGAACCCAGGTGTGACCTAGATACAATCCAATAGGAGAGGCCCTACGAAGGAAAAGTTTGGAAAGTTCTCGAAGAAAGGTGGAGATGGAGATGGCCTGTGTCTGTATGGTCAATGGGGTCGGAGGAGTCACCTGATGGGCAAGGATGGGCGGAGAATGGGATGGATAATCTGATAAGAAACTGTCTAAAGATGGACTGTAAACCAAGAATAATTGAGTGTCTCTGCGGAGATGTTATGACTTTGATTGTGCGGTGTATGGAATAAAGTCTGACATTTTTGATAGTCTCTGCGGGGGCACTACGCTAGACTTTTGTTGTACGTTGTATGAAATAAAGTCTAGCATTCTCTGAGAATTGCTGCCTCATCCTCTTTATTTAAACACTTTGAGATTTGAGAGCTAAAGTTGAAAACTCTGAATTTTGGCAAGAACTCTGAGATATTTTCACTCGGAATCCACAACAAATTGGCATAGTCAGGCAGGATTGGATCCAGTATCCACAACAAATTGGCATAGTCGGACAGGATAGATCCACAACAAACGTCAGAAGCGTCTTACCTGGGCTAAGGAGAAAAAGAACTGGACTGTTGCTCAGTGGTCCAAAGTCCTCTTCAGATGAAAGTAAATTTTGCATTTCATTTGGAAATCAAGGTCCCAGAGTCTGGAGGAAGAGTGAAGAGGCACAGAATCCGCGTTGCTTGAAGTCCAGTGTGAAGTTTACACAGTCAGTGATGATTTGGGGTGCCATGTCCACTGTGTTTTCTGAAGTCCACAGTCAACGCAGCCATCTACCAGGATTTTCATTAGCTGTAAGCCATAATCATCAAAATTACAAGAAATAAAGGCTTAAAATATTTCACTCTATGTGTAATGAATCTATATAATATAAGAGTTTCACTTTCTGACATGAGTGACAAAAAATATTGAACTTTTTCACGATATTCAAATTTTTTGAGCTGTACCTGTAATAGTATTTCATGAAAGTTTTGAACTTGTCTAGTCTTAGCTCCTCTTTGTTTTCAGTCTTAAGAATAAATATTTTCCCCAAAAGTATAGTAATGTTATCTATCTTTGGGCAGTTATCTTTTAGGTTCCCTAACATAACTACAGGAAGATTTACTTCAAGGTGAATGTTGTGAACTATGAACCATTGTTGTACATGTGTCCAGAAATGAGCAGAATATGGACAGTACCAAAATAAATGGATTAGAGATTCTTCCTCTTCTTCACACAATCCACAGGAGTTTGATTCTTTTATACCCCATACATGTAACATTTTCCTGGTTGCCAAAATTTTATATAACACCTTATATTGAAATGTTCTGTAGCCTGTCACTATAGTATTTTGATAAACTAAACTAACTACACGTTGCCAGGGGATTGGTGCATCTACTACTTCCTCCCAATATTTATGAATTCTATAGGGGATTTCTTTTAAGTTTTCATTCTGCATGAAAAAATCGTATATTTTTCTATTGATTTTACACTTTTTAATCCAAGTAAAATTCTTTATGAAGGGGCGACATACTAATTCCTGACAAATCCCGGTGTTTACCTGTCTTTTCCATTTTAGAGGCAAGGCTGTAATCAGTTGATTGTATTTTTGTACGGAGCACAGGTTTCCATACTTTTTAGTAAAGCTGTTATATGACATTAGTTTTCCATTTTCATCTTTTAAGTCATTAAAAAAATAAATGCCCCTCTTACTCATTTGTTGCCATATAAATGGTTGTCCATTTATTGTGATATTTGAGTTAAACCAAATTATTTGCTGTAAAATTCCTTCCGTATGATCTGGCGGGTGGTACTGGAAGCTCAACCATGCCTTTCTGGACTCCTTCAGAAAGACCGATGTATCAGGAATCACTTCCTCTATAAATAGAGTGATATGGGATGGTTTTAATTGTATAAAAGGAAAAAGCTGGCTTTTAAATATTACATGTGATATCCTTAGTAGTCTACAAGAAAACCAGTCTGTGTTATGATAGTTTTTGTATCATTGATGCTTTAAGTGATAAATCTAATGCTTTTAAATTCAATAATTTTAATCCACCATTTTCGTGGTTATTGTAAAAATATTTCCTTTTTATTTTTTCCGGTTTATTATTCCATATGAATTTAAATATTTTATGTTCATATAGTTTGAAAGTAGAATCTTATGGAGAGGGTAGCGACATGAATAAGTATGTAAATTGTGATACAATCAAAGAGTTAACCAATGCAATTTTCCCATATAGTGTTAAGTTTTGATTTTTCCAGGGTAATAGAATTTTATCTACTTTACTAAACTAGTTTGAAATTTGTATTTACCATTTCATTCATATTCATACATTCACTGGTCCATCAGTCCATTTTATAGGAAAGAGGCATGGTAAGTTAAACTGTGTATTTTTTAAGGAACCAATTTTTTACAGGTTGCATTTTTCATAATTTGGTTTTAAACCCGAATAATTTGAAAAATTATTTAAGTCTTCAATAAGGCTGTGAAGAGAGGATAATTGAGGACTTAATGGGAAATTTATATCATCTGCATACATGGAGACTTTGGATTCCAATCCCTTCATTTCCAGTCCTTTTATATCGTCATTGGCTCTAATTTTTATACCCAGAATCTCTATTGCTATGATAAATAGATATGGAGATGATGGACATCCTTGTTTAACCCCTCTAAGCAGCTGTATACCATCTGAAAAATATCCGTTATTAATAATTTTACATATCGGTTTATGATATAATACTTGTATCCATTTTATTAATGATTTCCCAAAGTTTAAGAAATTTAGACTTTTATATATAAACTATATATATATATATTTATATATAAACTTTATCAAAGGCTTTTTCAAAATCTGAGATAAAAATTAAACCAGGTTTTTTTATTTTATCATAGTATTCTATAATTTCTAACAATTGATGAATATTTTTACCAATATATCTTCCTTGAAGGAATCATGTCTGATCATAATTAATTATATCTGGTAAGACTTGTTTAATTCTTTGAGCAATGCATTTTGCCAGTATTTTTGCATCACAACACTGTAACGTTAGTGGGCGCCAATTTTTACGGTAGACTGGGTCTTTATACTGGCCTTGTGGGTCTTGTTTAAGTAACAATGAAATTATGCCTACTTTTTGTGTATCTGACAATGAATCCCTAACAAAAGAATAGTTAAAACATGTGCGAAGAGGATCCTTGATATCTCAAAAAACTTGATATATTTCAATAGGAAGGCCATCATGACCTGGTGTTTTATCTGGTTGAAAGGAGTAAATAGCTTGCTTTAATTCTTCCTCCGAAAGCAGACCCTCACATGACTTTCTTTGTGCTGCAGAGAGCTTCTTAGTATAGTTTTTTGGGAAGAAATCCTCACATCTTCCATCAGAATGTGTAGCCAGTTTATTTTTTAAAGAATATATTTCCCTGAAATACCTGTTTTTTTCCATCAATACATCGGTTGTTGAAGTAATCGTTTCACCATGATTATTTATTAATTTAGTTATATTTTTCTGAGAGGAGTTTCTATGATGAAGTCGCAGAAATAATTTGGTACATTTCTCCCCTTCCCCCATCCATTTAGCCCTTTTTCTTGCGGAAATATTATCAGCTCTGAGTTTATAAAGTCTTTCAAGTTCACTTTGCTTTTCATCTAGATGATCCAGCCAATCTGCTGGTATGGTCTTAGATTTATCTATACTTTGGTTTAAATCATTAATTTCTTTAATCAAAGTTTTCTCTTTAAAAAGATATTGTTTATATTTATAGGAAGAAAATTGTATTGCAAGTCCTCTCAATGAACACTTAAAAGCGTCCCAAACAATATGTGGATCCGCAGACCCAACGTTATAGTGAAAGAATTCAGTTATAAACTTTCTTGTTTGTATCACAAATACATTGTCATTTAAAAGGTTTTGATTGAACTTCCAATACCCTGGACCTCTTGGAGCTTCATTGAGTACCATGTATAGAGTAACAAGCTTGTGATCTGACTTTAGACAGTCTGCATGGCTGTTTTTATGATTTTGGATATTATTGAAAAGGATATTAGAAAAAAATCTATACGACTTGCCTGATTTGCTCTTTTCCATGTATATTGAGGAGTGTCTGGATTTTTAAGCCTCCATATATCAACCAGATCATTATATCTCGAATGGCCCAAAGTGATTTTGGATGATAGTTAATTTTTTGTCCACCTTTTCTATCAATACATGTGTCTAATACTGTATTATAATCTCCTACCATTATTATTTGATGACAATCTGCTGAAAATTGTCCCAATTTATCTTGGATTGTTCCAAAAAAATCTGGGTTATCATTATTTTGGCATTATTTGACAAGACATTCTATTTTCAGCAAATGATATGTCTAAAATAATCCATCTTCCTTCTAGATCTATTTGTGAGGAATGCAATGTGTAAACCAAATTTTTTTTAAATAAAATCATGACACCTTTTGTGTTACTTGAGCCATGAGAAAACATTATTTGCCCACCCCATTCATTTTTCCATTTAACTTCATCTTTGATCACTGAGTGAGTTTCTTGCAGACAATAGATACTATATTCTTTGTCATTAAGCCATGTAAAACTTTCCCTTCGTTTCCTTTGGTCAGCTAAGCCATTGTAGTTATAACTTGCAATACATACCCTTCCAAAAGACATTTAAAAAGAGTAAATATAAATACAATGCACGAGCAGTAGGCTAGTCGATACATTATTACCGAAACAGAATGATATTATAAAGGCTGTTCCTGGCTGACTCCTCCCACTCCCTCCCACCCTCATAGTAGTGCAATGAAACCTAGCTAAACACTTACACAAATGACAGGAAAACAGAAGAATTGATCAAATAAATAAATAAATAAATAAAAACAACCAAAGTATAAACTCTGAAGAGAGCTCCTTTGGAACTTCCTTGAGACTGGGTTTCTGGAGAAAGGGCTCCATTAATATTATTCCATCTAATAAAGGGAATGTACATGCATCTTAGTAAGGGGATTGATATCATTTTCAAAGTAATTTTCTTGCAATAGTAAAGAGAGATATGTATCCCTTTCTCTATACATTTTAATCAATTAACATTTGCAAAATACCGATTCTATATTATTTCCTTATTTACATAATATCAAATAGCCTGCACCAGCCATTCTTCAATATAGTAGCCCACTCCGTATTTAGCCAACCCTCAGGTTGCTAGCCGTTTGCGTGGGGTAGGCTATAAACTTTAATAATGCAAACAAGATAGAGGATTAAAAAGGAAAAAATGCAAAGAAATAAGCAAATAAAAATTTAAGATTAAATAGCCTAAACTTGGGCTCATCCCTTAAACCAAACATTGTATTGTATTGTTGCCCCAGGCTATAACAAATTACATGATATCTAACCATTTTGGGGCAATATGGAGTTTAGGCTACAAGATTGATTGGTCTTTAGGCTATTTCACATAAGCACTATAAAGGTTATCAATGAATAGCCGCTTTAACATTGGTGTTAGGGGAACAGCCACGGAGTCACCTTTGAATCAATGAACATTTGTCCGTTTATGTATAGTTTGTCGACCACAAGTCTTACATTGGCATTCCGTTTCTTGTTTTCACGCATTATCGGATAGAGTTTTGAGCGTCGATCCACTATCTCTTTCGGGAATTGGTCACTGACCCCGTAAGCGGTGCCTGCTCATTTTCGCCCGTGACTCTTGACCATTTCTTTTTGTTTTGCATGTTCGAATTTTGCGACTATCGGTCTAGGAGCGAAATCAGGTGTCTGACGCTTTTTCCCCATGCGGTGAACTCTATGAAAAGTAATATTATTAACCTGATCGGCCGAAACTTTCATTTGATTCTGAATGAAGTCTTTTAAAACCGCCTCAGTGTTCTCCTCTGGGTTCTCTGTGATATTACGGAAAACAAGATTCTCACGCATGCTACAGCACTGAATGTCCAGGACGGTGTCCTTTAATACTTTATTTTCCTTTGTTATTGTTTGCAAGTCTGTTTGCACCATTTCCACGTTGTTTTGCAGTTTCATATTTTGTTCTTTGAGATCCTTTATTTCTTTAAAGCTGAACTCGAGACTATCTTTTAAATCACTTATTTCTTTTTTGAGGAAGTCCAATATGTCTAGTTTTGTTAACTTTTCATTAATCAATGAGAGCATGTTATAATCCACCGTAACATACCGCTCGTAAATTGGGGATCCACCGTCAGAGAAACGCTTTCTTCTTCTTTTTCTTTTTCTTTTTCTTTTTCTTTTTCTTTTTCTTTTTCTTTTTCTTCTTCTTCTTCTTCTTCTTCTTCTTCTTCTTCTTCTTCTTCTTCTTCTTCTTCTTCTTCTTCTTCTTCTTCTTCTTCTTCTTCTTCTATGGCGGTTTTCAACAATTAAATTGTGCATTACCGCCACAAACCGGATTGGAGTGTAGATCAGGATTCATTAAATTTTATTTATCTTAGGTCTTTATCTATAAAAAATAAATAAATACTAATAAAACCTAAAATTATACCAAACAATCTCTATTATACGTCTCTTAAATCATATTTGAATCTCTTCTCTTCATCTCGATTTGAATTCCTACAAAGGTCCTTTAGAACATGTTTCCTGACTTTGATTCGGACTCAATTCTTTTTGAATTTGTTCCCAAGAAAGACCCTTCACCTCCATGAACTTTTCCGCTCCCTTAACTATTATTCTTATTTTCTCGGTTTTGCTTTTAGCTTGGTCTGAACAATTGAGGACATAGGCAATGAATAAAACCAATTTTTCAGTACTTAACCCTTTAGTTTGACTACACTGTTCGATCCCAACTCTAGAAGTTTGGTTAACGATTGTTCTCTCAGAATCCTCTACTCTTCTTTCTCCTTGCACTTCAAATATAGAAGGTTGGTAGTTTCTCTCAGATTCTTCTACTCTGCTTTCTACTTGCACTTTCTTTACTGCCTCTGCATATGTTATGTTATTTTGTGTTTTGATTTGCTGAATTTTCATTGCTTTTTTCTTAACTTCACATCCTCCATCTGCCACGCTATGAGCACCTCCACAGTTGCAGCATTTAGCTTGCACATTATCCCCACATTCTTCATACTTATGATCCCCTCCACATTTAGGACATCTTTGTTTCCCCCTACAAACTGCGGCAATATGCCCATAATATGCTACAGGTGCACCATTGAGAGCATTCTCACTGGCTGCATTACTACCTGGTACGGCAGCTGCTCCGCTGCTGATCGCAAGGCCCTTCAGAGGGTGGTGAAGACAGCGGAGCGCATCATTGGCTGCCACCTCCCCTCTGTGCAAGGCATCTACCACACACGATGCCTTAAGAATGTCAGGGCGTTGTAGTGGTACAACGATGAGCCAAATGCGATCAAAGAAAAAACAAAATGAAAGAACCTCCCAGCCGTAGCCGAAAACCAAAAACACCCTTGAAAAACGGGATAGCCACGTAACACGGGCGAACTAATACTGATAAAGAGAATAACAACAAAAACAAGGACACCCTCGGAACGTGACTATAACGCCCGATAAATGGTGAAAGAAATGAAAATAAAATAACACTCACACCCTCCAACAACACAGAGAGCGGGAGTAGAAAGGAGAAGTAGAAAGAGAGAATACAAAACAATATTCCCTGAGCTTCTAAGTAGTTATCCGGAAAGCTCTACTACGCGAATAAAGAATAAATCTTTTGTTACCTGCGAGTAGAGGAACAAACAACGACCAAAAACATTCGCGAAGGCACGAAATGATAAAGAAGCGTCAGGAAGCGGAACTCAGGGATATAAATACCTCCTGACGCGGGCGACAGGTGAACCAGATAATCACCTGGGCGAAAGGAAAATCCCGCAAGGGAATGCGGAGAAAAAATCCGAAAGAACGAAAAAATGCGAGTCGTGGAATTTAGAGGAAAGGAAGGGAAAACCATGACAGGACCCCCTCCCTAAGGGACGACTCCAGGCGATCCCTCAGCTCGATTACTACGGAAATTCCTGATAAGCTGGGGATTCAAGATATTTCTAGATGGAACCCAGCAACGCTCCTCAGGGCCATAGCCCTCCCAATCCACCAAAAACTGGAAACCACGGCCTACCCGTCTCTCCGCCAGAATGCGGCGAACCGTGTAAACCGGGCCCCCCCCGACGATCTGAGGAGGGGGGGGGGGGGGTTTCTCGGCCGGAGACAAAGCACTGACTAGTACCGGCTTTAGTCGAGAGACGTGGAACGTGGGGTGAACGCGCATGGAGCGCGGCAACTGGAGACGAACAGTCACGGGATTAATTTTGTGAACAATCTTGAAAGGACCAACATAGCGTGGGGCGAGTTTATGAGACTCGACCCGCAGAGGCAAATCCCGCGTGGAAAGCCAGACCCGCTGGCCCACCCGATAAGAGGGAGCCGCGCGACGATGCTTGTCGGCGGAAATTTTCTGGGTGGCAGATGCTTTCAAAAGAGAATTGCGCACTCTCCTCCACACTGCACGACACCTCCGGACAAAGGAGCCGGCAGACAGGACCTCCACATTCTTCTCCAGCTCCGGAAAAAGCGGAGGCAGATACCCCACCTGGGCCTCAAACGGAGAAAGACCCGTGGAGGCATTGTGCAGGGTATTGTGGGCGTATTCAGCCCAAGGGAGGTACCGACTCCACGAAGTGGGGTTGGAGGCTGCCAAGCAGCGCAGAGTGTTCTCCAGCGTTTGGTTAGTGCGTTCAGTTTGTCCGTTAGTCTGCGGATGGAACCCAGAAGACAGACTAACGGATGCCCCCAACTGTGTGCAAAAAGAACGCCAAAACTTGGTGATGAACTGGCGACCACGGTCAGAAACCACGTCGCGGGGCAACCCGTGAAGCCTAAACACGTGATCTACTAATAACTGGGCCGTCTCAGGGGCAGAGGGCAGTTTAGCCAAGGCTAGGAAATGTGCCGCCTTAGAAAATCTGTCCACAATTACCAGGATAACAGTGTTACCCTGAGAAGCGGGTAACCCAGTCACAAAATCAAGAGCGATGTGACTCCATGGTCGACTGGGCACGGGCAGAGGACGTAACAACCCCGCAGGTGAACGCCGAGAACCTTTGTTCCGAGCACAGATGGGGCAAGCAGCGACAAATTTGCGGACGTCCCTCTCCATACCAGGCCACCAGAAACGTCTGGAGAGAAACTCCTCAGTACGGTGAACGCCTGGGTGAGCGGTGATTTGTGAGGAATGACCCCACTGGAGCACTTGAGACCTCACAGTAGGAGGGACAAAAAGGCAATTGGCGGGACCACCACCAGGGTCCGGATTCCGTCGCAACGCGTTCTGGACCGTTACTTCAATGTCCCAAAATACCGGGGCTACGATCTGAGCGCCTGGCAAAATGGACTCAGGGGAGACGGAACTGTCGGACTGATCAAAAATACGGGAAAGTGCATCTGGCTTAATGTTTTTAGACCCAGGCCGATAAGTGAGTAGAAAATTAAAACGGGTGAAAAACAATGACCAGCGCGCCTGCCGAGAATTGCGTCTTTTAGCCTGCTGGATGTATTCTAAATTTTTGTGGTCAGTCCAGACCGTAAAATGGTGTTCAGCCCCCTCTAACCAATGCCGCCTCTCCTCCAGAGCTAATTTGACAGCCAGCAGCTCCCGAACCCCTACATCGTAATTCCTCTCGGCCGGAGTAAGGAACCGAGAGAAATATGCACAGGGGTGCATTTTGCGATCGATGGGAGAGTGCTGGGACAGAATGGCGCCTACTCCCAACTCGGAGGCGTCAACCTCCACGACAAACGGGAGGGAGGGATTTGACGTGACCAAAATGGGCTGAGAGCTGAACCTCCCCTTTAATTCCCTAAATGCGGAATCCGCTCTGGAACTCCATTGAAATTTCCCTGCAGAAGTCTTTTTGGTAAGGGCGGTAATGGGTGCGGCGAGCTTGCTAAAGTTCCTAATGAACCGCCGATAAAAATTGGCGAACCCCAGAAAGCGCTGAACCTGCTTCACCGAACGAGGAGTAGGCCAATCAAGAACAGCAGAGACTTTATCGGGGTCCATGTGAACCTTGCCCTCCGACACGATAAACCCTAAAAAGGAGACCGTGCTGGCGTGAAACGAGCATTTCTCCGCTTTCACGAACAGTTTGGCCTGTAGGAGAGCCTTCAGAACCTGTTTAACGTGCTCAATGTGAGTCTGCAGGTCTGCGGAAAAAATTAAAATATCGTCTAAGTAGACGAAAACAAATTTGTCTAGCATCTCCCGTAGTACGTCGTTTACCAACGCCTGAAACACAGAGGGGGCGCTAGAGAGACCGAAAGGCATCACCTGGTACTCGTAGTGGCCGCTATGCGTGTTAAACGCGGTTTTCCACTCATCGCCCTCGCGCATACGCACCAGGTTATAGGCGTTGCGGAGGTCGAGTTTATAAAAGATGACTGCCCCCTGGAGGCGTTCAAATGCCGAATTCATCAGGGGAAGTGGGTACCTATTTTTAATAGTGATGGCGTTGAGCGAGCGGTAATCAATACATGGTCTCAGGCCCCCATCCTTTTTCTTTACAAAAAAAACCCCCGCCCCAGCAGGAGAGGTGAAGGGTCTGATGAAGCCGTTAGCCAGCGCCTCCTCGACATACTCCTTCATGGCCGCGCTCTCGGGAGCAGACAAGGAGTATAAACTGCCTCTGGTAGGGCTGGTGCCAGGATGCAGTTCAATGGCGCAATCATACGGGCGGTGAGGAGGGAGGGTGGTGGCTCTTTGTTTGCTGAAAACCTCAGCCAGGCTACTGTAATCGGGAGGAACGTTGGGAGGTAACGGGAATTCTAAAGACCCTGCCAAGCTAACCCTCTCAGTTTTGGAAGAGGGAGAGAGGGGAGGTGACCACCGAATATCAGAATCTGAAAACTCCTCCTGGGAATTCTCCTCCCAAACAGACAGGCCATCAGCACGAGAGTCCCATTCCAGACTCTCGTCCTCTACCTCCGATCCCAGGACGGACTCTTGAGAATCCGAGACAACAATACTCTCCTTTGTCTCTGAGTCGGAGCTGCAGTCAATAGCTCCTGAATGTCCCCTCGACCCCACAGATAGAGGAACGTGGCCCTGGGTAGTACACCGAGACCCCCACTGAAGAACACTAAATTCGCCCCTCCCCCATTTAATATGTGGATTGTGCTCCACCAACCACGTATGGCCCAATACAATGGGATAAGAGGGCGAATCCACTAGAAAGAACTGAATAGTCTCGGTGTGATTTTCATGAGCAATATACATCGTGAGAGGAGCGGTGATCTCTTTAATCACACCTCCTCCCAATGGTCGGCCATCAAGAGCGGTGATGTGGCGCGAATGGGAGAGTTTGCGGATGGGGAAACGATGTTCTCTAGCCCACCGTGAATCCATAAAACACCCAACCGCCCCAGAGTCAATAAAAGCTTCTGCCAGTAGAGGGCGCTGTTGCCTCATTATCCTCACTGGGAGTAGAGTCCGAGATGTAATGTCATTTTGTCTCGCTAGGGGTCCCGGTTCCTCTAACGAGACGGACCTTTTCCCGATCGCTTGGGACAATGGTTGATGGTATGTCCCTGGCGCTTACCCCGCCGTGGAAGAGGAATCCCTAGGAGGGCCGTAAGACGCACCGTCTACCTGCATAGGCTCCTCATAGCCGCGCGAAGTGGGAGCGGCTAGAGGCAGAACGGACACGGTAAATGGTGTAAAGGGAGCAGTAGCGGTGCGTTCTCTCCTGCCTGCCTTAATGCGAACCCGATCTCTAACACGGTTATCAATACGGATCGCCGTGGCTACTAAAGCATCCAGTGTTTCACAAGGCTCTAACACCGCCAGGGCATCCTGGATAGGATCACTCAAAGACTCAATGAACTGAGTGATAAGAGGCGCCTCTGGCCAACCTGTCTCGCCCGCCAGGGCACGAAACCTGATGGAAAAATCAGCCACTGTCTCGTTACCCTGACGGAAGCGAACCAGGCGCCTAGCTGCCTCCTGGCCCGAAATCTGCTGGTCGAACACGGTCTCCATAACGTCCATTAGCGACTTGGCCGTGCTAAGCGTGGGAGAGCTGTTAATGATTAATGGGGTAGCCCAGTCAAGAGCGGGACCGGTGAGGAGAGATAAAATAAAAGCCACCCGGGACTCTTGAGTGACAAACCGTGTTGACTGGGCTTTAAAAAATATAATGCACTGAGCGAGAAACCCCCGACACTTCCCAGCCCGACCGTCATAGCGGAGGGGAAGCTGTAATTTCGGCTCTTTAAGAGTCGCAGGACCTGGAGGGGGAGAGACTTGAACTGCCGGTGGAGGCGTTTTTTGTGCGACCGTGAGCAGCCGCATACTCTCCGCCAATTCCCGAAACCAACCCTCTTGAGCCCGCAACTGGGTTGTCAGGCTTTGCACTTGACCGGTAAGCGCCTGCTGCTGTATGCGGAGAGCAGAGATACTCTCCTCGGAGGGATTATCTCCTTGTTGACCAGGAGAGAAATTTGCTGACTCATCCATAAGGCTTCTTTATACTGTCAGGGCGTTGTAGTGGTACAACGATGAGCCAAATGCGATCAAAGAAAAAACAAAATGAAAGAACCTCCCAGCCGTAGCCGAAAACCAAAAACACCCTTGAAAAACGGGATAGCCACGTAACACGGGCGAACTAATACTGATAAAGAGAATAACAACAAAAACAAGGACACCCTCGGAACGTGACTATAACGCCCGATAAATGGTGAAAGAAATGAAAATAAAATAACACTCACACCCTCCAACAACACAGAGAGCGGGAGTAGAAAGGAGAAGTAGAAAGAGAGAATACAAAACAATATTCCCTGAGCTTCTAAGTAGTTATCCGGAAAGCTCTACTACGCGAATAAAGAATAAATCTTTTGTTACCTGCGAGTAGAGGAACAAACAACGACCAAAAACATTCGCGAAGGCACGAAATGATAAAGACGCGTCAGGAAGCGGAACTCAGGGATATAAATACCTCCTGACGCGGGCGACAGGTGAACCAGATAATCACCTGGGCGAAAGGAAAATCCCGCAAGGGAATGCGGAGAAAAAATCCGAAAGAACGAAAAAATGCGAGTCGTGGAATTTAGAGGAAAGGAAGGGAAAACCATGACAGGACCCCCTCCCTAAGGGACGACTCCAGGCGATCCCTCAGCTCGATTACTACGGAAATTCCTGATAAGCTGGGGATTCAAGATATTTCTAGATGGAACCCAGCAACGCTCCTCAGGGCCATAGCCCTCCCAATCCACCAAAAACTGGAAACCACGGCCTACCCGTCTCTCCGCCAGAATGCGGCGAACCGTGTAAACCGGGCCCCCCCCGACGATCTGAGGAGGGGGGGGGGGGGTTTCTCGGCCGGAGACAAAGCACTGACTAGTACCGGCTTTAGTCGAGAGACGTGGAACGTGGGGTGAACGCGCATGGAGCGCGGCAACTGGAGACGAACAGTCACGGGATTAATTTTGTGAACAATCTTGAAAGGACCAACATAGCGTGGGGCGAGTTTATGAGACTCGACCCGCAGAGGCAAATCCCGCGTGGAAAGCCAGACCCGCTGGCCCACCCGATAAGAGGGAGCCGCGCGACGATGCTTGTCGGCGGAAATTTTCTGGGTGGCAGATGCTTTCAAAAGAGAATTGCGCACTCTCCTCCACACTGCACGACACCTCCGGACAAAGGAGCCGGCAGACAGGACCTCCACATTCTTCTCCAGCTCCGGAAAAAGCGGAGGCAGATACCCCACCTGGGCCTCAAACGGAGAAAGACCCGTGGAGGCATTGTGCAGGGTATTGTGGGCGTATTCAGCCCAAGGGAGGTACCGACTCCACGAAGTGGGGTTGGAGGCTGCCAAGCAGCGCAGAGTGTTCTCCAGCGTTTGGTTAGTGCGTTCAGTTTGTCCGTTAGTCTGCGGATGGAACCCAGAAGACAGACTAACGGATGCCCCCAACTGTGTGCAAAAAGAACGCCAAAACTTGGTGATGAACTGGCGACCACGGTCAGAAACCACGTCGCGGGGCAACCCGTGAAGCCTAAACACGTGATCTACTAATAACTGGGCCGTCTCAGGGGCAGAGGGCAGTTTAGCCAAGGCTAGGAAATGTGCCGCCTTAGAAAATCTGTCCACAATTACCAGGATAACAGTGTTACCCTGAGAAGCGGGTAACCCAGTCACAAAATCAAGAGCGATGTGACTCCATGGTCGACTGGGCACGGGCAGAGGACGTAACAACCCCGCAGGTGAACGCCGAGAACCTTTGTTCCGAGCACAGATGGGGCAAGCAGCGACAAATTTGCGGACGTCCCTCTCCATACCAGGCCACCAGAAACGTCTGGAGAGAAACTCCTCAGTACGGTGAACGCCTGGGTGAGCGGTGATTTGTGAGGAATGACCCCACTGGAGCACTTGAGACCTCACAGTAGGAGGGACAAAAAGGCAATTGGCGGGACCACCACCAGGGTCCGGATTCCGTCGCAACGCGTTCTGGACCGTTACTTCAATGTCCCAAAATACCGGGGCTACGATCTGAGCGCCTGGCAAAATGGACTCAGGGGAGACGGAACTGTCGGACTGATCAAAAATACGGGAAAGTGCATCTGGCTTAATGTTTTTAGACCCAGGCCGATAAGTGAGTAGAAAATTAAAACGGGTGAAAAACAATGACCAGCGCGCCTGCCGAGAATTGCGTCTTTTAGCCTGCTGGATGTATTCTAAATTTTTGTGGTCAGTCCAGACCGTAAAATGGTGTTCAGCCCCCTCTAACCAATGCCGCCACTCCTCCAGAGCTAATTTGACAGCCAGCAGCTCCCGAACCCCTACATCGTAATTCCTCTCGGCCGGAGTAAGGAACCGAGAGAAATATGCACAGGGGTGCATTTTGCGATCGATGGGAGAGTGCTGGGACAGAATGGCGCCTACTCCCAACTCGGAGGCGTCAACCTCCACGACAAACGGGAGGGAGGGATTTGACGTGACCAAAATGGGCTGAGAGCTGAACCTCCCCTTTAATTCCCTAAATGCGGAATCCGCTCTGGAACTCCATTGAAATTTCCCTGCAGAAGTCTTTTTGGTAAGGGCGGTAATGGGTGCGGCGAGCTTGCTAAAGTTCCTAATGAACCGCCGATAAAAATTGGCGAACCCCAGAAAGCGCTGAACCTGCTTCACCGAACGAGGAGTAGGCCAATCAAGAACAGCAGAGACTTTATCGGGGTCCATGTGAACCTTGCCCTCCGACACGATAAACCCTAAAAAGGAGACCGTGCTGGCGTGAAACGAGCATTTCTCCGCTTTCACGAACAGTTTGGCCTGTAGGAGAGCCTTCAGAACCTGTTTAACGTGCTCAATGTGAGTCTGCAGGTCTGCGGAAAAAATTAAAATATCGTCTAAGTAGACGAAAACAAATTTGTCTAGCATCTCCCGTAGTACGTCGTTTACCAACGCCTGAAACACAGAGGGGGCGCTAGAGAGACCGAAAGGCATCACCTGGTACTCGTAGTGGCCGCTATGCGTGTTAAACGCGGTTTTCCACTCATCGCCCTCGCGCATACGCACCAGGTTATAGGCGTTGCGGAGGTCGAGTTTATAAAAGATGACTGCCCCCTGGAGGCGTTCAAATGCCGAATTCATCAGGGGAAGTGGGTACCTATTTTTAATAGTGATGGCGTTGAGCGAGCGGTAATCAATACATGGTCTCAGGCCCCCATCCTTTTTCTTTACAAAAAAAACCCCCGCCCCAGCAGGAGAGGTGAAGGGTCTGATGAAGCCGTTAGCCAGCGCCTCCTCGACATACTCCTTCATGGCCGCGCTCTCGGGAGCAGACAAGGAGTATAAACTGCCTCTGGTAGGGCTGGTGCCAGGATGCAGTTCAATGGCGCAATCATACGGGCGGTGAGGAGGGAGGGTGGTGGCTCTTTGTTTGCTGAAAACCTCAGCCAGGCTACTGTAATCGGGAGGAACGTTGGGAGGTAACGGGAATTCTAAAGACCCTGCCAAGCTAACCCTCTCAGTTTTGGAAGAGGGAGAGAGGGGAGGTGACCACCGAATATCAGAATCTGAAAACTCCTCCTGGGAATTCTCCTCCCAAACAGACAGGCCATCAGCACGAGAGTCCCATTCCAGACTCTCGTCCTCTACCTCCGATCCCAGGACGGACTCTTGAGAATCCGAGACAACAATACTCTCCTTTGTCTCTGAGTCGGAGCTGCAGTCAATAGCTCCTGAATGTCCCCTCGACCCCACAGATAGAGGAACGTGGCCCTGGGTAGTACACCGAGACCCCCACTGAAGAACACTAAATTCGCCCCTCCCCCATTTAATATGTGGATTGTGCTCCACCAACCACGTATGGCCCAATACAATGGGATAAGAGGGCGAATCCACTAGAAAGAACTGAATAGTCTCGGTGTGATTTTCATGAGCAATATACATCGTGAGAGGAGCGGTGATTTCTTTAATCACACCTCCTCCCAATGGTCGGCCATCAAGAGCGGTGATGTGGCGCGAATGGGAGAGTTTGCGGATGGGGAAACGATGTTCTCTAGCCCACCGTGAATCCATAAAACACCCAACCGCCCCAGAGTCAATAAAAGCTTCTGCCAGTAGAGGGCGCTGTTGCCTCATTATCCTCACTGGGAGTAGAGTCCGAGATGTAATGTCATTTTGTCTCGCTAGGGGTCCCGGTTCCTCTAACGAGACGGACCTTTTCCCGATCGCTTGGGACAATGGTTGATGGTATGTCCCTGGCGCTTACCCCGCCGTGGAAGAGGAATCCCTAGGAGGGCCGTAAGACGCACCGTCTACCTGCATAGGCTCCTCATAGCCGCGCGAAGTGGGAGCGGCTAGAGGCAGAACGGACACGGTAAATGGTGTAAAGGGAGCAGTAGCGGTGCGTTCTCTCCTGCCTGCCTTAATGCGAACCCGATCTCTAACACGGTTATCAATACGGATCGCCGTGGCTACTAAAGCATCCAGTGTTTCACAAGGCTCTAACACCGCCAGGGCATCCTGGATAGGATCACTCAAAGACTCAATGAACTGAGTGATAAGAGGCGCCTCTGGCCAACCTGTCTCGCCCGCCAGGGCACGAAACCTGATGGAAAAATCAGCCACTGTCTCGTTACCCTGACGGAAGCGAACCAGGCGCCTAGCTGCCTCCTGGCCCGAAATCTGCTGGTCGAACACGGTCTCCATAACGTCCATTAGCGACTTGGCCGTGCTAAGCGTGGGAGAGCTGTTAATGATTAATGGGGTAGCCCAGTCAAGAGCGGGACCGGTGAGGAGAGATAAAATAAAAGCCACCCGGGACTCTTGAGTGACAAACCGTGTTGACTGGGCTTTAAAAAATATAATGCACTGAGCGAGAAACCCCCGACACTTCCCAGCCCGACCGTCATAGCGGAGGGGAAGCTGTAATTTCGGCTCTTTAAGAGTCGCAGGACCTGGAGGGGGAGAGACTTGAACTGCCGGTGGAGGCGTTTTTTGTGCGACCGTGAGCAGCCGCATACTCTCCGCCAATTCCCGAAACCAACCCTCTTGAGCCCGCAACTGGGTTGTCAGGCTTTGCACTTGACCGGTAAGCGCCTGCTGCTGTATGCGGAGAGCAGAGATACTCTCCTCGGAGGGATTATCTCCTTGTTGACCAGGAGAGAAATTTGCTGACTCATCCATAAGGCTTCTTTATACTGTCAGGGCGTTGTAGTGGTACAACGATGAGCCAAATGCGATCAAAGAAAAAACAAAATGAAAGAACCTCCCAGCCGTAGCCGAAAACCAAAAACACCCTTGAAAAACGGGATAGCCACGTAACACGGGCGAACTAATACTGATAAAGAGAATAACAACAAAAACAAGGACACCCTCGGAACGTGACTATAACGCCCGATAAATGGTGAAAGAAATGAAAATAAAATAACACTCACACCCTCCAACAACACAGAGAGCGGGAGTAGAAAGGAGAAGTAGAAAGAGAGAATACAAAACAATATTCCCTGAGCTTCTAAGTAGTTATCCGGAAAGCTCTACTACGCGAATAAAGAATAAATCTTTTGTTACCTGCGAGTAGAGGAACAAACAACGACCAAAAACATTCGCGAAGGCACGAAATGATAAAGAAGCGTCAGGAAGCGGAACTCAGGGATATAAATACCTCCTGACGCGGGCGACAGGTGAACCAGATAATCACCTGGGCGAAAGGAAAATCCCGCAAGGGAATGCGGAGAAAAAATCCGAAAGACCGAAAAAATGCGAGTCGTGGAATTTAGAGGAAAGGAAGGGAAAACCATGACAAAGAAAGCACGGAAAATCATAAAAGACTACAGCCACCCAGGCTATGGACTGTTCTCGCTGCTGCCGTCTGGTAGACGTTACCGGAGCATTCGGGCATGGACTACCAGACTCACAAACAGTTTTTTCCCCCAGGCCATCAGGCTTCTCAACCAGCATCATTAATCTCATTCATCTCACCTCATTGTATGCTCTAGGCACTTCTTATGTACATTCAATGTACATCACCTTAATTTAATTTATTGTACATGACTATCGGCACCTCCACACTTTATATTTAATACTCCTACTCCTACTGTCCATATCTGGAACTGCTGCTAGTGTTTTACTGCTATGTATATTTATATTTATGTTATTCTTGCCCTTATTTGACTCTTTTTAACAATTTTATATATATATATATATATATTTAGTTTTTTTTTGTTTTTTTTTGTTTTTAATGCCTACTACATAGTTGTTGCTTGCCATGTCCTAAGAATTTCATTGTTCAGAATGACCTTGTGTTATACTGTGCACTTGATAAATAAAAACACTTTGACTTTGACTTTGTATCTCTGGCATTTGTAGCAACGTAGCGGTGGTGGTACATAAGCCCTTACCCTAAAGCTCATATATCCTATTTTTACCCTTTCAGGTAAAATTTAACCCTGAAACTCCACTAGTACTGAAAGGCTCTTTTCCTTCCTTCCATTCACTGTTCTAAACAGTCTTCTAATTCTACTCACTTCTCCTCCTTCGATAACCTTTCCAATCTTATCCATATCTTCTTCTATCAGTATGCCTGTTATCACTCCCCATTTAAATCTATCCTCACCCAATACTTTTTTTTCAATCATCGTTTTCCTGCCGATATTTTCAATCTGCAATGCCATATTTTTCTGTTCTTCGTTTTTGCATTTCAAAAACAAACTTCCATCTCGAAGTATTTTTGCCATTTCAATATCTCTTACTTTCTTTTTCAACTCCCTGGTCAAAGCCATTAGACTTAAGTTGGTATTTTCGTTTTCATCTTCCCGCCTAAATTTCAGTATTATTTTAAATTCTTCTCCCACCAATTTCTTACAAACTGATCTTGATCCTTGACTATCAGAGCTACTTTCCTCCAAACTCCGTTTTTTACTTTTATCACCTGGTTTCCTCACCTGCTCTTCTATCCTCACTTTCCCTCTACCCCGTCCTCTCCTGCTAGCTACTCTACTCCGTTCCTCAACAACTATGTCATCCTCAATGTCCTCTGAATTCTCTCCACTACTACTCGCCGCCATCATTCCTTCCACCCGTTCTGGTGACAGTCCTCTCAATCTTGCCGTATTCTTCTACTTCCAGGTCTAACCGCACACTGTTTCTAGCCTGGGACGTCTTTCCACCCGTCGCTTCTTCTCCAGTGGTGTCTGTCCTTTCAGCTGTCCCTCCATGTTTCTTTTTTTAATTTTTTTTATTTGTTTCTGATTTTTCCCTTTTTCTCCCAATTTAGTAGCCAATTGAACCCCCTATTCTAATTCAATTCCCCCCCGTGTAGCAACCGCTAGAGAACCACCGCTGCACAACCCCGTCAATCGGTATATTTAGAGAGGGCGCTACGTCCTCTACAGGGCGCAGCTCCTGACCGTGACACGCCCTGGGTTCTTCTGTGCGCAGCGGTTCTCTCCGAGACCCTCCCCCCACCCGGAAGCGACCGCCAATTGTCGCTTCCACAGGGCACCGGCCACGCTCGGCTATGGCAGGACCGGGGCGCGAACCCCGATCCTTGGAGTACAACTGCGCTGACTGAAAGTCAGCGCTCTTTACCGCTGTACCACCGCGGCGGCCCCCTCCATGTTTCTTGGATTGTTTGTAAAAAAATAGTCAATAAAAGCTTCTAAAGTTCTTATCTCCTCAATAGTTTTTCGAGTATCCAGTGTGATTGGATTAAATGATCGGTTTAATGTACCATTTTCCTTCTTTTTCCCTTTCTTTTAATCCTTTGCAGTGATTATATTGACCTAATATCTTTGCAGCCGGCTAACGTAGCCTTAGGCTACATTAGCACTATTTGAAATTCCCACCATTTTGCAGAGCTAAATAGACCACGTCCGTTCACTCAGTGACATCACCACTATCCAGATACACCCAAATATTTTAATTGTAAATGTTTTAATAATATGACAACATAAAAAGGAATTACTTGATAAAAAAGGGTCTGAAACATGTTGCTTCTAAGCCAGTAGTCGGTGTCACTGTAACGCAAGCTTGAACCACTTTAGCCTGCTCCCGACCAGGCTAGCCCCAATGTCTTAGCGACATAACTGCCATCTAGTCAAGCTTGCTTTGTGAAACAGAATTATCCAAGAACCTATCCAGACTTACTGAAATAAGCCAGGTTTACAGTTTAATCGCCCTTTGTGAAATACCCCCCTCGATTACTTTTTACGCCTCCGCGCCAGCGACAGAGGACGGAGGCATTATGTTTTCGGGTTGTCCGTCCGTACGTACGTTCGTCCGTCTGTCCGATTCTCATGAACGCCATATCTCAGAAACGCCTTGAGGGAATTTTTTCACATTTGGCTTAAACGTCTACTTGGACTCAAGAATGAACTGATTCGATTTTGGTGGTCAGAGGTCAAAAGTCAAGGTCACCTCACAAAATACATTTTTGGCCATAACTCAAGAATTCCAACGCTAATTATGACAAAATTTCACACAAATGTTTAATAGGATAAAATGATGAAGTGATGACATTTTATATCCAAAATTTTAAAGGTCAACTTCACTGTGACATCATAATGTTTTACTTACCACTGTAGCTGAGAAAACAATCTAATAATCACATTAATTATATATGTTCAATAAATAAAGACTGTCCTTGCGATGATAAAACAAAATTTATTCATCTAATGTTCAACTTGACTTGTTGGCGGAGGCATACAACCACAAGGTGGTTATTTCTAGTTTACTGTAATGTTAGCTATACCAGTCTGCAGTCGTATCTAGAAGACTTGCACATTCACACTGAGGTCTGTGGAAACAGTGGGGTGGGGGTGTGTCTCTTTTTCTGTGGGCAGGGCTAAAGGATGTTATGACTTTGAAATGTTTTGACAACAAATGCAACCGTTGGGAAAAAAGTTGCATACACTAGCTTTAAGTTATATTATGTTATGTTAAGTTATGTTAAGTAGCAAATGGATTTGAGCATATAAGGTTAAATGTCTAATTATTCGATGCAAAGATAAATTCTCAGATTTCACGGTTTGTTTGTTAATATTTTCTGGTTTGCACATCCTTGGCAACATTTTGTAATAAATAGTTAAAGGACAAAGAGTCATGAAATAACATAATCCCTATTTAGACTGTGCAACCATTTTATTGAGCTGGGGATTCTCAGCCACAGCGTGATTATTTTTAGGGCACTTCAGATGTATTTAAAAAACTACTGACCGCTGCTCTAATCCAACATTTATGATGCCACAGACTGTCATTCAGGCATCTGAAGCTCAAATATGGGAAGATGTCATTGTGCTGCCCCTGGAAATAATGTTGGCTGGAGATTTGAGACTGGAGCCTCGGTATGTCTCCCGCAAACATTCTGTTACCAAAAGCAATGAGTACCAAGATCGGGCCTGCTTCAGAGTGATTGCTCTGTCCCTGCTTCAGTATTTATGTGATAGCTGCAGATAAATACTCACAAGCACTCACAAGCTCTTGTTCTGATCATGGTGAACATGCATGGTATTGTTATAATTGCTCCAAACTGAAAATATGCTATAAAAAAAACTAAAAAGACCAGCTGGCCCATGAATATTCAAAGTAAATCTTTAAGCAGTTATTGGAACTCTAGTGGGGATAAAGCGACATGGAGTCCTGGTTGGGTTTCTGGAATTACTTCCAAGGGTTAAACAAGCTTTGGAAAACACTGGTGATATTATGTTCCAGTGTATAGCAAGGCATCAGCATTTTTCAGCTCTGCTTTGGTAATAAAAGTTCTGTCTGCAGCTTTTAACTGCGAACGTTCAAAATTATTCTGCTGAGTAGCAGCGTGCATAAATAGAACAAGTTTTAAAAGGAATGCCTGTGCTTTCACTGAGGTGAGAGAAAATAACTTAACTTGCTGTTTATGTGCCTCACATTGAGGAGTGTTCCTCAAGCCCATAAACGCACACTGCACAATTCAAATGCTATTAGTTCTTCAAAAAAAACTAGTTAAGAACTAATCATGTACAAACAAACCACTATGGTGCGCAACTCTATCTTCATTCCGAATTTTACGGTTATTTGAGGCATTGCAAAACGGCATTGAGAGGGAGTCTGCTCATATGAATGATTATTGATTAGGGCCCCTTTCATTCCCCCTGGTTGTATAAACACTATTAGTAACAATCTGCCCTACATGAATCATGCTTACACTGGCCTTGATACTGCACTTCACTGCACTAGAGAACAGATCTAAAAGCAGCCGTATTACTCCCCCGGGTGAGAAGTTCTGATCCGTGTTCCTTAGCAACTGGCATCCATGGCATTAAATGGTCTTTCCTTTTACCATTGTGGTAACAACAGGGCAGGCAATGGCTAGATCAGTTTGAATCTTAGAGTACGATAATAATTCAGAAATTAGCAAGCGTGCTTATATGCTCACAGCTGGCAGTTAGTCTTTAGGGTGCTGAGTGGTGTTGGTACAAGAGGTGCTGTCACTGTATGTCAAATTAGACCCTGGTCTGTTTCACCAGGTAGGTGGGTGGTGGTTATCTCACTAGTTCTCTGGTAGCGGCAGAAGAAAATAACTTCATTAATTTACTACCCCTCACCCCCACCCCCACCTCGTTTCTCTTGGCCTCACATGGCCCATAAAGGAAAATAAATCCCATCATATAGTGATGAGCTCAGGGTCTGTGGTTAATCTGCAAGACTGATTATAATAGGTTCCTACCCAAGCAGGGTAGAAATAAAAGATACAAATACAAAGCAGGAATCACACCAAATTAGGTACAAAGGTGATGGAGCCACAGGTGGACAGCAGGGGGAAATGCAGAAGACAGCATTGGTTATAAAATAATTGGACAGAACATCCCCAAATCCCAGCCCCTTTCTGGTGGCGCCCTCAGTGTTGGACACTGGCATAAACACTCTACGCAGTCAGTTAGGGCCACAACTACAACAGGGCCAAGTTTTTTTCAATGTTGGAGCACTTTGGAGCCACAACAATCCTGGGATTGGCTCTGGGTGCTCCCTTCTGGTGACATTGGTTTTATGGCAGTCGCCCCGACTGCGGAGCTTCTCCACGCTAGCTTCCCAGTGGTGGAACAAACTCCCCATTCTTCTACGATCTGCTCAATCACTGCCTGCTTTCCGTTGTGGTCTGTAGACACCCCTCTTCAGACTCCACCTTGACTAGTTTATCATGTCTTACTCACCTAGCCTTAAGTATTAGCCATAGCTTACTGTGTGTACTATACTCAATGTTCATGTCTACGGATAGCTGCCACGTTCTGATAGAAATGTGCTTTGTCTGACCTGTTTTGTAGTTGCTTCAAGGACTTTCGGTATGCACTTATTGTACTTCACTTTGTATAAAAGCATCTGCCGAATGTAATGTAATGCAAGAGAAGTAGCTAACCAGAGCCTGAGTCTCCTTCCTTCCTCTAGCTACTCAACCTGCAGACCCACAGCACCATCTTCTTCCTTCTCATGAACCTGATCCAGGACTTCTGAAGCTTTGACCAGGGTTCGAACTCTGTGTATGCCCACTGACTTGAGCTTCATAAAATGTCTGGCTGGACTGAGCCCTGCCTTTATGGAATCAATCATTTTCCCTATTTGTGAAAGTCAAGAAGTTTATGAAAGAGTGGTGTTATCATGAGGTGTCCGCAACACAAAGTATTGATGGGATATTTACAGTACAGTAAATATATAGTTTAGGAAACTCAAACATTTCAACATTAAAAGTGTGTGACAGCGAGTGTATACTATAAGTAAAATTATTATTATTATCATAATAAAACACTCGAATACAATGGAAATGTATTTTAATGGGATATTCAATGCTTGAATTGTCTAATGTTATGAATACCCATATTTAATCAGCAGTATTTATCTGTAGGGCCACCAGTTTGTCCCTTGTTTTCTCGCATGGTACTTCAGTCCAACTAGAGGTTCTCATAGATAGCTATGTTTAAAAGCGACACGCACATGTTAAATTCAATTTGATTACTTTCGAATGTGTACATTAATGCATGTGTGTCTAATCCACGTAAACTCTTTTCCACATTCTCCTCCCTGCTTATCCCTCCTCAACCCCCTTCACTCTCCTCCCTCTCTGCAGATGACTTCCTGACCCACTTTGAGGGGAAGGTGGCCATGATCCGGAACTCCTTCACGCATCCGGTGACACCCCACATCCCCCATACCAAACCCATCGCCACACTGTCGTCCTTCAAGACTCTGGAAGACGCAGATGTGCTCCAACTCGTGATGCACCATCGCGCAACCACCTGTCCACTGGGCCCCATCCCGTCAGCAGTCCTCCAGTCTATATCCGGTGAGCTTGTTCCATATCTGTCCTCTATTATCAACACCTCCCTAACCTTTGGCCATGTTCCTGCTGTTTGTAAGACTGCCCGTGTAACCCCACTCCTTAAAAAACCTAAATTAGACCCCTCTGATGTCAGGAACTACCGTCCTGTATCTCTTTTGCCCTTCCTGTCCAAAACTCTTGAACGAGTTCTCCATAACCAACTGTCTGTTTTTCTCCACCAGAACAACCTGCTTGACCCGCATCAGTCTGGCTTCAGAACCGGACATTCCACGGAAACTGCTCTCCTGGCCATGACGGAGGCACTCGCCACTGCTAGAGCCTCATCCCTCTCCTTTGTCCTGATTCTACTTGACCTGTCTGAGGCGTTAGACATGGTCAACCACAAACTCCTGATCTCCACACTCGCTGAGATGGGCATTTCTGGGACTGCCTTCTCTTGGTTTGTATCGTATCTCACTGATAGATCCTACCAAGTCTCTTGGAAGGGTTCTGTCTCTGCACCCCATCCCCTGTCTACAGGAGTCCCTCTGCTGTTCTCCATTTATACTAAGTCTCTTGGTTCAGTAATTAATTCACATGGCTTCTCATACCAACTCTTTCTCTCTTTCCCTCCCTCTACCCAACAGGTGAAGGAGAGGATATCTGCTTGTCTAGCCGACATCTCTGAGTGGAAGACTAACGATCACCTGAAGCTCAACCTCAACAAGACAGTGCTCCTCTTCATGCCATACAAGACCTCCCCACTACATGACCTCTCCATCACTGTTGATGGGACCATGGTGGCTGCCTCCCGCTCTCCAAAAAACCTGGGGGTGGTCCTGGACGACCAGCTGGACTTCAAAGACTATATCAGGGCGACGGCACAGTCCTGCAGGTTCCTCCTGTACAACATCAGGAAGGTTCGACTGTACCTGACCACCTACTCCACCCAGCTTCTTGTCCAGACCATAGTCACCTCATGCCTGGACTACTGCAACTCCCTACTCGCAAGCCTACCAGCCTGCGCCATCCTGCCTCTTCAACTGATCCAGAACGCAAATTTCAACCTCCCGAAATTCACGTCACCCCCCTGTTGAGGTCACTCCACTGGCTGCCAGTTGCAGCCAGGATCAGGTTCAAAGTTCTGACCCTGGCCTACACTGCAGCCAATAGGACAGGTGCCGTCTACCTGCAGGACTTGATCCGGAACTATGTTCCTGCTCGACCACTTCGCTCGTCTACAGCAGCGCGACTCGCACTTCCCCCCCTCCGTGTCAATGGCGCTCGCTCGTCTCGACTGTGAAGCTTTTCCACCCTAGCTCCCCAGTGGTGGAACAAACTTCCCATTCCCCTACGTTCTATGCCAACCCTGCTTGCGTTCCGTCGTGGCCTGAAGACACACCTTTTCAGATACCACCTGGACTAATACACGAATCTAGGACCTCTCATGGTACTTGTTTCTTGTTTAACTGCATGTTGAAGTTTATAATAGTATTGTAGTAGAGCTGATTTACCCAGTTTACTGTGAACTGCATTCAATGTTCATTACTAGGGATAGCTGCTACTTTATGGGAAGGATGTGCTTTATCTTATCTGTTCTGTAGTTACTTCGATGACATTTCTGTGTGCACTTACTGTATGTCGCTTTGGATAAAAGCATCTGCTAAATGACTGTAATGTAATGTATTCCATGAGGTGTGGATGATGCCCATAGCAAGCATACCATAAATAACACACCAACTATATGTACACAAACAAGCACACAAACACATGCACTTAGACAGGAATCACTGTCATTATTTGCGTACACTTGTAATGCTCAGTTAAATGAACCTCATAACTTGTTACATTTTAGCATACAGGTTTCAGTCTCTCTCATTTACATTCTACTACAGAGTACCAAAAAAAGGCAATTTTCTCAGGTAGACATGTGTCGTAGGAGAATGTACGAGTGCCACTCTGCTTTGGCTTACTGTACATTCACTGGCTTCTCGCTACTTTCCTGGTGAACTAATTCTCTATTTCCTGCTACTTTTTTCCAATTTCATGAAAATAAAATGCCATAAACTGAAATACTTAATTTTACATGTGCATTTCCAACCCTGGAAAATATGAGCAAAAAGGCTATAAAAAATGTCTTTTATCGTTTATCAGCATGAACTTGCATTCGAGAAACCTCTCATCTTTAATTTAGGTCAAATTGGTCAAAGAAAAATAAAATTCATTTTTTTTTAAAAAGAAACATTTTCTCAAAAAAAGTGTCAATTATTGGCAAGGGAAGAACTAGTTACAAAGAAAACCTAATTAAACTGTATTTCTACTTTTTTTAAGTACACCTGAGTCTTTAGAAACTATGTCATGTGGTCATTCTCAACTTCCTTTAAGTTGTGATAAATATGTGATGATACTCAGGCCAAACACCCTTAGGTCTCGTACACACTGGGGTTTTAATTTCGAAATGCTACCTTGACCTGCTCGTACACATTAATAGCAGGCATTCTGTGGTTTTAGAATTCTCCACAATGCACATTTCCTTGACAACGGATTTGATATTTTGTGTTCCTTGGTATCCATATCGACAAAATAAACGACATGGATCATTTGCCGCTTTCCAAGTGGTGTAAAGGCGTCTCCTCCTCCTTCCAAATTGAACCACGATCGGCAGTCATAATATAGAGATTAAATTATATAATAATCATAAAATAAAGACAAATGTTCAAATGAACTTTGTGAAGATGTTCGAAATTTGTGAGTACCACCAAGGGAACTGTATGTAATTTATTTATGACGCAAGCAAAATGATTCTGTAGGTAAGTTTCGGTAACCGATCCTGTACACGCTCACGGCTAAAACCAGTTAAGGGTTTTTGAAACATTTCCGATCCTAGCTCCAAGGGGTTTTAAATTAAAACGTTTTTGAAACCCCTGACAGTGTGGATTTGACGGTTTTAAGGAGCCGAAACAAGGTTTAGCGCCAGTGTGTAGCTATGAGGCCTAAGCCATCCGTCAACATGAGAAAGATCTGAGAACACACAAATGAAATGAAACAAAAAAACCTTCATAAACCAGGCAATGGCTATAGAAAAATTGCTTCATGTCTGAAACTACCTATTTCCACCTTTAGGGCAATAATTAAGAAGTTGGAAACAACTGGAGCTGTGATGAACCTGCATGGAAGAGGATGCTAGTGTAGTTTGCCCCCATGCACAGTGAGGAGAATTGTTGGAAAGGCAAATATTTCTCCAAGGATCACAGTATGAGAATTGCATAAGTTAGTTGCATCCAGGGGTCACTAAGTCTCCAAAAGTACAATTCTAAAACTTCTATGCCAACAAGCTATTTAGAACGCTTGCCAGAAGAAAGCCTCTGCTGCCATGATAGCACAAATGCAAGCGCCTGGAGTTTGCTAAATGTTACTGGGATTTAGATTGGAACCAGGTGCTATGGTCAGATGAAAATTAAGCTTTTTGCGAATAAATACCAAAGGTGGGTTTTACGTAATAAGAGGCATAGTTACGCAGAAAAGAGCCTTATCCCCACTGTGAAGTATGGTGGTAGATCTGTGATGTTGTGAGACTGTATTTCCTTCAAATACCCTGTACATTTTTTAAATGGCATCATGGACTCCATCATATGCCAGGAGATTTTTTCATTAACATAAACCTAAATAAAGTCATCATATTTAATATTTGGTTGCATATCCGTTGCATGCCATGACTTCTTGATGTCTGTGACCCGACAACATCAAAAGACTCTTGATATCTTATTTTCCCAGTACTCTTACAAGCAATACTACACTGAAAATACTGCTAGTTACTTCAATGACGTTTCTGTATGCACTTACTGTATGTCGCTTTGGATAAAAGTGTCTGCCAAATGATTGTAATGTAATGTACATGCTGCAGTATTTTTAAATGTTGTACAGGGGCATATTAGGCAGTGTTGGGGAGTAGTTTAACTATGTGTAGTTTTTGCTGACAAATTTTGTATTGTTATGACTGACCCACAATATTGTTGGTATTTTATAAACTACACTTATGTGTAGTTAAACTAGTAGTTTAACAGGTCTTTGAACTACATTCAAATTTGTGTAGCGATTGTAGTAATTACTTTTTTGTCATTTTGAGGTGTAGTTCACTGCAGAACCTACCAACTACATTTGACCATAAAAAAGTTTTTTCCAAACCCCATTGACCAAATACTGCCTCCTCTCTCTCTCTTTTCCCTCTAGTCCTGATTGGTGAGAAGCACTCCACTCCACTTCAGTTGCCAATTGCCACACATTGCTGGTTCTCCCCACTGAGCTGTATAGTGATACTCCCCGTGAGGAAAAAGAAGGAATTTCTCACAAGCGCATGTCTAGGGAACAACTATCACCCTATTTAAGCAAATACTTTATACTCAACGGGTTCACGTGTGAGCTTTGCAAGCCAAAAATGCAAACCATCTCCACAGCAATGACAACAAACACTAATCTAAAAACCCATATAAAGGTCAGTATTAACATATGGCCAATTTAAAAAAAGAAATGTTAGATAATACAAAAGTTTATGCTCTGGCATGTAATCTGACACGTCCATTGTTTGAACTATTATTATTCCCTTGTTTGTGAAAGGTGCAAGATAAAATGATATTTTAAAAAAAACATTTTATGCTGAATTTTGCAGGGTATCCTAATCGAGGCATGTGTTGCAGGGTACTGTAGGGACAACAGACTACATTTCCATTCAGTCCACAGGGAACACAAGTGATGTATTCAACACAGCCCCAGCGTAACGTTCGTCGTTACACTCCACCAATCCTGTAACTCGGAAATACGAGTAGGTGTCATATAATCATGAAATTCAAAGTCTTTAAAACTCTGACATTCCCGACTTCGCTCCATTTTTTGTCTTGCTTCCTTTCCTGCAGCAACACAGCTGCAGAAAGGTAGACCTACATTTTGCTTTGTGTCAGCAACAAAGCTATACAAAGGTGGACCCCCATTTTGTCTCTCCTTTGTGCCAGCTACCTAGCTGGACAGAGCTGGACTTCCATTTTTTCTTTGTGTCAGCAATATAGCTGCACAACGGTAGAGCTCCATTTTGTCTTCCCCTTGTGCTAGCTACACAGCTACACAAAGGTGGATCTCCATTTTACCTTCCCCATTGTTCCAGCAACAGAAAGCTCTGCAGGCCGAAGAGAGAGACTGAAGCGCCATGCCACAGCAACAGGTTAGCTTGCCTACCGGCACCTGACAGTAGAGAACGCAACTGAGCTAACACCTCCGAATGATGGTTAGCTCCTGACCCACGGACAAAGACACAAACCAGGCGACAAAGACGACATCGCCGGGCTGACCAGCAGAAATTCCAGCCAAACTCACCTCCCGGACAAATCAGCTATAATGAACTCGCCGTGGACTTCAGTAGGACTGATAAAACATCCCAGGCATAGTTTAGGATTTTAGTCTGAACTGTTTATCGGTAATGTGATTGTATCTCGACTTTGTACGATAATAATAGTTATACACTGGACAATCATTTACACCTGTTTTGTGCACCATACATCAATTTTAATCAATATATTTGATAGTAAAAGTAGGGGTGTACTTACTTTTTGTTCATGAGGAATTTGCATGTATGTTCATTTCAATTGCTTAAGTGATTCCAAAGTCTACTTTTCTTCTTTTTTTTTGCATTATTTGTTGAATTAGTGTACTTTAATCAATCAATATGGTTGAAATTAAAATAAAAGAAACTTGTGTCCAGATGTCTTCCGTTTGAGGGTGTACTTACTTTTTATCATGACTATATACTGCTTTTCCCCGCATACATGGTAGAGTGCTCTTAAAAGGATGGTGTGGTAGGGGGGCGTGGTTTTAGGCGAGGCCGGCAAGAGAGAGAGTGAACTCAGGTGGTTTATGGAACCGGCACAGCTGTCGGCAATCAGGCAATTGGTGACGATTGATTGTTGTTGTTGAAAATAATATGTTGTTCGTTGTATATGGTGTATGCAGCAGGCACTATAGTTGGACAACTGTTGGTCCCTGTGCGGACCCCTAGAGTGATCTTGTCGGTTTTACTACAGCGCATGTCCGGAAATATTTTTTCTTTTTCCTCCGACTCAGTCCTGAGTGCACGTATGGTTCTTGTCCTGTCCGCTAGCTGCCAGTGTTGTGTCTAATTGGGCTAACACACTTGACACGTGTTTAGACAATCCGCTAGGAGTATATGGCTAACGTAACAGTTGTATTATTTGTATCAATTAACCAATTGCCTTGATTGTTCAACAGTGAGCCTGAGAACCTATAAAAAGGAGCCTTCTGGGAGTTGAGAAGGGAGGAACGACTAATGACTGACGGTTTGTGTGTGTTTGGTTGTTTTGTACGTGAAAGAAAGGAGACGGAAAATAAAAACCCGTTCTCCTTAACAAGCTTGGGGCTGGACTCTGATTATTCACGCGAGCAGTACGGCTCACTTCGCCACAGTGGTGGCCCGTACGGGGGGGTTTCAAAAGGCAAAGGTAAAAAAAAATCAGAGAAACCAAAATGGAGAAGAACCCGGAACAGCTGGCGCAGTCAATTTCCATGACGGCGCTGGGAAGAGTACTGGAGGGACTAGCTGCCATGCAGGAGCGACAGGCAGCTGCTCATGCTGAGCAGATGCAAGCCCTGCGTGAGCAGTCTCACCTCCAGACTCAGGTGCTGCTCCAGCTGACTGCAAGCGGGAATCCTAGGGGAAGTCTCATCCCCGAAGTTTCATATCCCAAAAATGACGGTGGATGATGACGCTCAGGCCTTCCTTGAGGCATTTGAAGTGGCAGCGGAGACCTGCAGGTGGCCACTGGAGGAGTGGGCCGTGCATCTCCTGTCCCTCCTATCGGGCGAGGCGCAACAAGCGGCGCATAGCCTACCGGCAGCCGCTAGGGCGGACTTTCGAAATGTCAAAAAGGCGGTCCTCAACCGAACAGGATTCACCCCAGAGGACCACCGACATCGATTCCGGGAGAGTGACCTGACGGGAGAGGACCAGCCCTTCGCCTACGCCCAGCGGCTGACGGACACAGCGAGGCGCTGGCTCCGGCCAGAAATAAGATCACCAGCTGGGGTAGTGGAGCAGGTGGTCCTAGAGCGATTTATCGTGGGGTTGCCGGAGGATACAGCCAGATGGGTCCAGTGCTATCGACCCACCAACCTGGATGCCGCTGTCACCCTGGCGGAGGACCACCTGGCACAACACCCCTTCACCCAGCAGCAGAAGCCGGAGCCGGCACCCCGGGAAAAATTCCCCCCTCGTTCTGCCCCCCTTTCTGTTTCCCGTCCCCCTTCCCTGGTGTTAATCCCCGTGTGATTTCTTTCCCTTCTCCCAACTCAGGCTCAGTGGCGGTGCAGTCCGGCCCACAGGGAGCTCCTCAAACACCTGGACCGGAGTGTTGGCGGTGTGGACGACTGGGCCACCTGCGCCGCGATTGTCCGCTGTCAGGGAAATTTCCCTTCTATCTTGTGGGTTTGTGAACTTCTTGCAAAGTATCCCGTGAAAACTAGCTCTAGTTTCGTACAAAGTACAAACTGAGAGTCCTTCAAACAGCAAGGAAGTTTTCCTTTTACGAGCTTTTACAGCAGCAACAAACAAGGAGAGATGTATCACATACAGCTGCGTAGCATACACTCTAACAAAAGAATACAGCCCTCCTGTAGTTATATTCTTCTTAATGCAGCAAAAACCATCCAATCATAAGCGAATAATGTCTCAATACTCCTCCATTCCTTTATCTACAGAATGTGCTTTTTGCAACATTCTGTTTACTGCACGGGACTTTCCGTTCTAGTTTCACATTCATAAGCCTTCAATCTCCTTTCACCAGACCCCCCTTTATGACTAACAGGTTTTGTCTGATTGTGTCAAAACCTTCCAGTAAACATGTGATCATACATTTTGGATAATAAACACCTCTATTTAATAGTTTTAATCATTGAGTAATGCATAGATTTATTTTTCCCTCACAATCCCTCCTTTTATCACCTTTAGTGATAAATATACATAGAAAAAAAACCTTCAAACATGTGCCACATCAGCATAAGCTTCCTCTGCATCATCATAGGGCGAATCTGGCAGCTCGCTCATTACTCCTAGTAATCCTCAGACCCTTTATGGGCCAAATATTTTCCCTACTGCACACCTTAGTGGTATTGTACTGCATTTCTCCCTGAGCCAATATGCAGGTGAATGGACACATTCCTCCTTTATTAGTACAGTTTAGTATACATGAACAATTTCCAGTCTTTGTCATATTTAACAGTATTGTTCTATTTACAATGGTACCACACTCTGTCGTGATGTTTTTCACACTACAGTTCTTGTCACTGTGGCAGGGTGGGCGTGGTTAGCCTCTGCGTGCAGAGAGAGAGTGAGCAGAGCGGTTCTCGGACCCTGAGCCACAGCTGTCATAAGTTAATCAGCATCACAGGGAAACGTAATTGATTAATGGTTTAATTGTTTCTGATTGCTATGACAGTGAGCAGGGGCTTGAAAAGGGAAAGACGGGTGAACAAACGGGGCTGGCTGTGGACGGAGAAGGAAAAGCTCCGGGGAAGCCAGAGCCGACAAAGTAAAAAGTATAAAGAATAATAATTAATAAAAGAACCCAGCGGGTTGTCAAACGAACACAGAGTGTCTTTCAGTCATTTCACGAGCGGTGGCACTCGACCTTGGCACAGTGGTGGCCCGTACGGGGGGAAAAGTTAAAAGACTGCAAGACAACCAAAGATATATTTAAAAATGGAGACCAGCCCGGAACGAACAGAAGCGGAGCAGCCAGTAATAGCGTTCGCGCGCATGCTGGAGAAAATGACAAATATGCAGGAGAGGCAAGCGGCGGTGCATCAAGAGCAGATGGAGGCACTGCGGCTACAGGCCACCCTCCAGACGGAGATGCTGCGGCAGCTAGCTGGCATCGGGGTGGCAGGGTCCCGGGATCTGTATAGCCGAGCCCCGATGAAGATCCAGCTGCCCAAAATGACCGCCGATGACGATGCCCAGGTCTTCCTGGACAGCTTCGAGGTGGCCACGGAGGCATGTCGGTGGCCCGACGAGGAGTGGGTAGTCCGCCTCCTGCCCCTGTTAACGGGGGAAGCCCAGCAGGCAGCGCATGGGCTGCCGGCCATATCCCGGGCAAACTACACCACCGTCAGGAAGGCAATCCTGGATTGTCTGGGCTATAGCCCAGAAGATCAAAGGCGCCGGTTCCGGGACGCCTCACTGGTTCCGGGGGACCGCCCTTTCGCGTTCGCCCAGCGGCTCACCGACATGGCCCGAAGATGGCTGCAGCCAGAAATTCGATCCGCCGGGGGGGTGGTGGAGCAGGTCGTGCTCGAAAAATTTGTGGGCGGGCTGCCCGAGGCGACCGCCAACTGGGTGCGCTGCCACCGACCCACTAACCTGGAGCTGGCAGTTAACCTGGCCGAAGACCATCTGGCCGTGGTGCCAAGCAGCCCGCCGCAAAAGACGCCGGAACCCGGCTCCGAGGAGGAGACTCCCTTTTCGCACGGTCCCTTCTTCCCGTTCCCGGGACCCCAATTCAGCAATCCCGCATACTAATCCCCTCTCTGTATTCTCTCCCTCTCCAGGCCCAGGCTCAGTGGCGGGAGGGGCCGACCCACAGAGGGCTCCTCAGACGGTCGGACCGGGTTGTTGGCGGTGCGGGCAGCTCGGCCACCTGCGCCGCGACTGTCCACTTATGGAGGTAGGGCAGGTGGTCCGGGTTGTCGGTCCGCCCACTCCCGCTCACGATCCAGAGGGAGCGTACTGCATCCCGGTAAGGGTGCAAGGGAGTGAACACCGGGCGTTGTTGGATTCGGGGGCTATGCAGTCCATGATTCGGCAAAACCTGGTTCGGCCAGAGGCATTGGTAGAGGCACCCTGGGTATCGATTAAGTGCGTGCATGGTGACGTGCACAAATATCCGGTAGTGCCTATAAAAATGTATTTTCAACGAAAAATTTATATTGTCAAAGCTGCGGTTAGCTCCGGGCTTTCGCACCCCCTGGTTTTGGGCATTGATTGGGCGGGGTTTCGTAAAGTGTCAGGGAAGCTGTGGGAGGTGCGATCCCGACCGGTAGGGCCCGGGGAGGTGTGTGCTGTTAACGGCGATGACGCAGGGTCGGCCGACGCGGTCGAGGGGGGGGCAGAGCCGGGGGAGCCTCGAGGGGAGACTCCCCTGGTCCCGGTTTTTCACCCCACGGAGGATTTCCCACTCGAACAGTCTCGGGATGACACCTTACGCTTTGCTTACGAACAAGTAATGCGCATTGATAGTCAGCAAGTGCGTCCGGAGACAGCTCTCTCTCACCCGTATTTCTCGGTTATTAGAGATAGATTATATTGAGTGTGTTGGGATGCTCAAACAGGGGAAGAAAATACCCAGTTGTTGGTACCTAAAAGCCGCCGGGAAATGGTTTTCCAAGCGGCTCATTATAACCCCATAGCGGGGCACTTGGGGTATGATAAAACACTAAACCGTATAATGGCCCGCTTTTATTGGCCGGGCATCTGGGCTGACGTACGTCGGTGGTGTGCGGCTTGCCCGGACTGTCAATTAGTGAATTCCCCGGCCACCCCAAAAGCGCCGTTGCAGCCACTTCCATTAATAGAGGTCCCATTTGAGTGGCTATGGACCTCATTGGGCCATTTGAACGGAGCACACAGGGATACCGATTCGTACTAGTTCTGGTGGATTATGCGACCCGGTATCCCGAAGCAGTTCCACTGCGCAATATCTCCGCTAAGAGTGTTGCGCAGGCACTGTTTCAAATCATCTCCCGCGTCGGAATCCCGAAAGAGATTCTGACGGACCAGGGCACAACATTTATGTCACGGACACTAAACGAACTATACGCGTTATTGGGCATTCAGTCGATTAAAACCAGCGTGTACCACCCCCAAACGGATGGGCTCGTTGAGTGGTTTAATAGGACTTTGAAGTCAATGATTCGGAAGTTCGTTCACGAAGATAGTCGAAATTGGGATAAATGGTTAGTCCCTTTATTATTTGCAGTGCGGGAGGTTCCCCAGGCCTCCACGGGATTTTCTCCCTTTGAATTAATATTCGGCAGAAAACCCAGGGGAGTTTTGGACCTAGTTAAAGAAAACTGGGAGGAAGGTCCAAGCCCCAGTAAAAATGAGATACAGTACGTAATGGACCTGCGAGCAAAACTCCATACACTGGGTAAGGTATCACGGGAGAATTTGCTCAAGGCCCAGGAACGGCAGCAAGCGCACTATAATAAAGGGACCAAACTCAGACAATTCTCACCGGGAGATAAAGTACTTGTATTACTTCCAACCTCCAGCACAAAATTGCTCGCCAAGTGGCAAGGGTCCTTTGTGGTCACACGGCGAATAGGGGAGGTAGACTACGAGGTGGTGCGGTCGGATAGAGAAGGAGCTAAACAAATCTACCATCTAAATCTATTAAAAGCTTGGAAGGAGGTGGTGGCTGTCTCGCTGGTGACGGTAGATAAGGAGAAAGATGAGCTGGGGCCGGAGGTACCAAATTCACACAATCAGACCCCGCCCCTTTCTAATAGCCATCTCTCGCCGAGCCAGCAGGCAGACCTTGCTCTATTGCAAAAGCAGTTTGCGGATGTGTTTTCTCCCCTACCCGGACGCACGAATCTCATACACCACCATATAGAAACCCCCCCGGGAGTGACGGTACGTTCCCGTCCTTATCGGCTGCCGGAACACAAAAAAAAATTGGTGCAGGCAGAAATAAAGGCCATGCTAGAGTTGGGTGTAATAGAGGAATCACACAGTGCCTGGAGTAGCCCCATTGTCCTAGTAGGTAAACCAGATGGGTCGATCCGGTTCTGTGTGGATTACAGAAAGGTGAATGAGGTCTCACGGTTTGATGCCTATCCTATGCCTAGGGTCGATGAACTCTTGGATCGGCTGGGCACGGCTCGTTTTTTCTCGACACTGGATTTGACCAAGGGCTACTGGCAGATTCCCTTGTCGCCAGAGTCTAAGGAAAAATCGGCTTTCTCTGCTCCGGACGGTTTGTACCAATTTAGGACACTTCCATTCGGGCTATTCGGGGCTCCAGCCACGTTCCAGCGCCTTATGGATCGGGTGCTGCGTCCGCATGCTGCATATGCTGCAGCCTATATTGATGATGTTATCATCCACAGTAACGACTGGGCGCAGCATGTGCGGCATGTGGGGGCGGTGCTCAAGTCGTTGAGGCGGGCGGGGCTCACGGCTAACCCGAGGAAGTGTGCAATTGGCCGAGCGGAGGTACGGTATTTGGGGTACCACTTGGGAAGTGGACAGGTGCGGCCTCTAGTGGACAAAACCGCAGCAATTGCGACCTGTCCCCGGCCCAAGACAAAAAAAGAGGTGAGGAGGTTCTTGGGGCTGGCCGGTTACTATAGGAGGTTTATTCCTGCGTTTTCGGAGCTGACCAGCCCCTTGACTGAATTAACTCGAAAAGGTGCCTCAGAGCCGGTCCAGTGGACGGAGCCGTGCCGGAGGGCATTTGAGCGAGTAAAAGAAGCACTCTGTGGGGAGGCGCTGTTGTTCACACCTAACTTTTCTCTCCCGTTCACCCTGCAGACAGACGCGTCGGACAGAGGGCTGGGGGCCATGCTGACCCAGCAGGTGGAGGGAGTCGATCGCCCGGTGCTGTACATAAGCCGCAAACTGGCACAGCGGGAGGTGAAGTACAGCACCATTGAAAAAGAATGCCTCGCCATCCGGTGGGCGGTCGGATCCCTCCGGTATTACCTGCTGGGCCGCTCATTCACCCTCTGGTCGGACCACGCCCCCCTCCAGTGGCTCCACCGCATGAAAGATGCCAACGCGCGGATCACCCATTGGTATCTGGCATTACAGCCGTTTAATTTTAAGGTGATCCATAGGCCGGGGCCGCAGATGGTGGTGGCGGACTTCCTCTCTCGGCGAGGAGGGGGGGGAGTTGGTCATCGGCCGGATGGCTCCCCGGCCTAAGTCGGGCGGTGGGGGTATGTGGCAGGGTGGGCGTGGTTAGCCTCTGCGTGCAGAGAGAGAGTGAGCAGAGCGGTTCTCGGACCCTGAGCCACAGCTGTCATAAGTTAATCAGCATCACGGGGAAACGTAATTGATTAATGGTTTAATTGTTTCTGATTGCTATGACAGTGAGCCGGGGCTTGAAAAGGGAAAGACGGGTGAACAAACGGGGCTGGCTGTGGACGGAGAAGGAAAAGCTCCGGGGAAGCCAGAGCCGACAAAGTAAAAAGTATAAAGAATAATAATTAATAAAAGAACCCAGCGGGTTGTCAAACGAACACAGAGTGTCTTTCAGTCATTTCACGAGCGGTGGCACTCGACCTTGCCACAGTCACACTGTTCATTTGTTGTCCCATACCACTTTGAACAGGTTGTAGAGTTGTATGGGAGGGGGACAATCCAGAAATCCGGTTGGTGTCCTGCACATATGACGCAGTCACCTTGCCCCTTAGTCTCCCTCATTGCAGTGTGGTTCGCCCACTGCCACCACTGGTTGTCAGATGCTTGGTCCCACAGTGACTGGGGGCTCGATCGCTGAGTGTGATTAGTAGCGCCGTCACTTTTATCTCTCATGTTGTATGCTGTTACTGCTATTACTACTATTACTAGTGCAGACATAATCCATAAGAAAATGCGGCACTTGTCTCCCGGACTAAATGGTCCCGGAATCTGACGGCCACCCACTGACCGGCCCCTCAGCTGGAATTTAAGTTGCATCTTCTCTTCTTTTGAACAGCTTGCAGTGGCTTGCGTGGACCCAGGAAGACTCGCACAGCAGTCGTCGTAGTTAGTAGTATCTGGTACGGTCCTCGGTATCGGGGCTCTGACCACTTCTTCCGCTGGAAATCCTTCACCACCACCCAATCACCTGGCTTCAGCTGATGATGTGGTGTCGTCTCGCCTACTGGCGTCTCTGTGTGTGGTGTCGTCTCTTGTACCTGTTTGGAAACAGATCGCAGTGCTTTACTCAATTCAACACAGTATTGCAGCATGCTTTCTTCTACCATGGTGAGATCGGTAATGCCTGCCGGTGCCGCCACTCCAGTCTTCATTGGTCTGCCTGTTAAAATCTCATGGGGAGATAAACCAGTTACTCTATCTTGTGTGGACCTCATTGACATAAGCACGATAGGGAGGACGGTCACCCAATCCAAACCTGTCTCCAATCCTGCTTTAACCAATTTGTTTTTGACCACTCCATTTGCTCGTTCCACTGCACCAGCACTGGCCGGGTGATACGCACAGTGGAAATGCATTTCCATGGAGTAGAATGCGGTCAGTGCTTTCAGATTATTCTTAAAATGTGACCCTTGGTCAGAAGATAATCTTTTTGGTATCCCCCATCGTGGGATAATTTATCTGATTAGTATCTTTGCTACTGCTGCTGCGTCCGCATGCTTGCAGGGAAAAAACCTCTATCCACTTAGAGAACATGTCTATTATTACCAAACAATACTTCTGTCCTCTACACGGCGTTAGTTCAATGAAATCCATCATTAAGTACTCAAATGGTGCCTGTGCCGCTGGCTGAGCGCCAGCAGTAGTTTTTACGAGTACTCCAGGGTTATTGCAGGCACAAATAACACACCATTCCATCATTGTTACAATCCCTCCTTTTGACACATGTGTTTTCCCATGTGTCAACTTTAAATAATATGGAACCAGACTTAGGGGAAGGAAAGGTTTTCCTGTAAGTGCTCCCACCCACAGACCGTCAACTTTCCGTCCCTTTATTTTCCATTTGGCCTTTTCCGTTTTATTAGCTGCTGCTTGGCAATCTTGCAAAGTATGTTGTGGGGTTTCTGCATCTATGTGGGCCAACTGTAGCGAGATATGTGCTGGCGCATGTGCGGCCGCTTTTGCAGCCGCATCAGCAGCAGTATTTCCCTTTCCTACCTGTGAGTCACTTTTCGTGTGTGCGGCACATTTACAGATTGCTACCGCTGCGGGCAATTGTATAGCTGTTAATAGATTTTCTACCAGCTTCCCATTTTGTATTAGTTTCCCTGCACTTGTTAGGAACCCTCTGTGTTTCCAGATTGTGCCAAAATTGTGTGCTACCCCAAATGCGTACCTGCTGTCAGTGTAGATATTAACACTTTTTCCTTTCCCTAAACAACAAGCCCTTGTTAATGCGAATAATTCTGCCGCCTGAGCAGACAAATGTCCTGGCAGGTGGGCTGACTCACAAATTTTATGATCATCCACAATTGCGTAGCCCACATAGCTCTCCCCTGTCTTTGAGTCTTTGGATGCTGAGCCATCTACATAGAATTCATGATCAGCATTTAGCATACGGTCGGTGGTTAGATCAGGTCTGGGTGTGAGCACTCCTGCAGTCCTGTGGGTCACCATCGGCTTCTGTTGGGATCAAATTGGCAGGGTTAAGAACAGTGCAACGCTGTACAGTAACATTTGAGAGAGCAGTTAGTATGTGTTGGAAATGTAACATGCGTGCGGCTGACAGATGGGCTGTTTTCTGTTTTAGTAGAATTTCCCCCACCACATGTGGAACCAACACTGTTAGTGGGCGGAAATGCCACTAACGGTACAGCTGCTTCTACCGCCGCTGCAGCGGCGGCGACTGAACGCATACATCCGGGTAAACCCCTCATAACAGAGTCTAATCTGGTTGAGTAATATGCGATGGGGCGTTTTTTCCCCCCATGTTCTTGTAACAGCACTGCAGACATGTAGCCTTCCTTCTCCTGTACTGCTAGAGTGTAACCTTTTTCCGGGTTGGGCGTTCCCAGTGTTGGGGCCAATTGCAATTGTTTTTTTAAGTCTACGAAAGCAACTTCGGCCTCCGGCGTCCAAATTATTTTGTCTCTTAACTCTAGATTCTTTCCGTGTATCAGGTCCTGTAATGGTTGGGCTCTTTCAGCATAGTCCAATATCCAACATCTACAGTATCCTGTCATTCCTAAAAAGGACATCATTTGCTTTTTAGTCTTAGGACGGGGAATTTTGAGAATCGCCTCGATTCTCTCGATTCCCAACATTCGTCCTGCAATGGACACATTGTGTCCTAAATAGCGCACCTCTTTCTGCACTATTTGTAATTTGGTCTTTTTTATCTTGTTCCCCTTGTCTGCTAGGAAACAGAGGAGTGCCTTTGTGTCCTCTACACATCCTTCCTCTGTGTCCGAACAGATCAACAAATCATCTACATATTGCACCAATGTGCTTCCTCGGGGGAAAGAGAAATGTTCTAAACATTCGCCAAGCGCGCTGGAGTAGGCTGCCGGGCTTTCAACATATCCCTGCGGCATTCTATTCCATGTGTATTGTTTTTCCTTAAATGTAAAGGCAAACCAATACTGTGAGTCCTGGGCCACCGATATACTAAAAAATGCATTTGCTAGATCGATCACAGTAAACCACTTGGCTGTACTAGGAATTTGTGATAAAGCAGTTATGGGATTGGGCACTATCGGGGCTTTAGGAATTATGGCAGCATTTACTGCCCGTAAATCTTGTACGAATCTCCAAGATCCATCTGGTTTCTTTACAGGTAAAATAGGAGTATTGCATGGAGATCCACTACACGGCACGATTATCCCTTCATTCAGTAAGGAGTGAAAAACTGGAGTAATACCTTCCTCTGCCTCTTTTCGCAAGGGGTATTGTTTCTTATAGGGTCTAAATGAGGATTTTGGGCAGACTTCCAATGGCGCGGCTCCTTTTAGGAGCCCCGCCGTTGCTTTATCTGTAGTCCAGAGTTTATCTGGTACTTGGCTTAATAACACTTCTCTGCTGCCATTTAGGAAGAATAATGGCTGCGGCCTTTGTGGCCCAGCTTTCCCTCCAATGTGCTGGGGTTACACATATAGTATGTGTCATCAATAGGCGATAAACACGGGCTGTGGGGCAATACTGATATTCCTCTTGACCCACTTCTGGCGCCTTTTCCCAATCTTTTATTGCCTTGCACATATTCATCCATGCGCCTAAATCGCGCCACTGCCATTCAGCACTTTTCTCGATGGAAATATGAGGGTAGCTCTCATGTACTCTGTACAACAGCTTTTGGCGTTTTGTTAGGCTTACTGAAAGTGCTGTGGCTCTTTCTCCTACGTATAGCCAATCAGTCAAGATAGTGTAATTCCCCAATTCCTCCCATAGATCCCAATCCAGCTTTTCCTCCACTGCCATTGTTATATGTAGCCGCTCTGGAGACATTTCTTCTTGTGTCTCCTAAAGAGCACCCCTTGTTTTACTTCCTTTGCAACCCTACTATCCATTAATTCCCACATTGTGATCCATGCAGACTCTCCCTTTTCACTTATTTGTTTTATTATCAAATCTTTATCTCTTCTGTGTATTGCAATACCGAATACTCTGATTAGGTCCCTTCCCAGTAAGTTTACTGGACAGGCATGTGAGAAAAGAAAGGCATGTTTCGTCACTTTACCCTCACTCTTTACAGATAGTGGTTCTGTAAACTGCTCATATACCGTGCTTCCCCCTGCATTTACTGTGTGCACCCCTTTTCCCGATAATGTGAGCATGTTTGTACCCCATGTTTTTGCACTTAACACAGATACCCCCGCCCCTGTATCGACCATGAAATCAACGGTTTTACCATAAATATTCAATTGCCAAATTGGTAAATCTGTTTCAGTACACTGCACATACATTATATTGGACTCACCCTCCTGCCGCATCCTCCATCCGCCTTCCCCCTCCTCCCGTCATTCATCATCATTCTCAAATTGTTCTGGATTGTGAACCGCGCTTTAGGGGCATGGTTCCACTGCTTCTTGTCTGGACACTCCCTTGCCCAATGTCCTTCTTTTCCGCAAACGAAACAACCCTCATTCTTCTCCGTTTTGCCCCGTCCTCTGCCTCGGCCACGACCTTTTTGTTCTTGATCATGCTTCTTTCCTTCAGTCTCCAACTGTTTCACCTGGAGGTCGCTCAGGTGGACCATCTGGAGGTGCTGCCGTTTCTTTTCCTTATCCCTTTTTTCTTTTTCTTTGTTCAATCTGAGCTGCTTGGTCTAGCGCATTCAACCACCTCTATCAGTTTTACAAAGAATGTCCTTCCCCCGGTGTGTTCGGGGTTTGGCAGGTCTCCACAGATGCTCTTTAGTTCATCCCTGCTGTATGGCCGGTACACTAAAAGCACTGCTTGTTGTCCTGCCGGATCCGGACATTCTATCATTGGCATTTGGAACTGACTGGTTTGAGGCGGAGGGGTAGGCCAAGTCGGGGGATCTGTCTGATCCCATCGGCTAAAGGTACTGTCCTGTAATCCTTGTAGTCCGTGGGTCCTTTCCCACTGCTCAGCGGCGTGTCCCGCACAGACTGGTTCTCCTGCTACCGAGTAACACACTCCTGTCTGGTGGCAATGTGGGACCGAGCATGGAAACTGGCGTTGTTGTGGGTGGAATTGACGCCCGGAACGTGTCCCACTTCTAGTGTCCTCATTGTCCCATAGTGTGATACGTGGTCCGACAGCTGGGCTCAGGGTTGGTGGGAGCGCGGGAAATGTTCCCCCTTGGTGGCGAGGAGGTGAGGGCAGGATCAGGGTGGGTGCCGTCGGTGCGACGGGGTCGGGAGGCGCGATGAAGACAGGTTCTTCTGGGAGAGGCGGACGGGATGGCGCGCAGTCGAGATCCTCGTCCAGTTCAGTAGATCTTTTCAGCATGTTGTAAACAGAGGATACAGAGGTTTTAGGAATTAGTGCAGTATAAGCAGGTGGTTTAGTCTGTTTGTTCTCATGTTTATCTCTATTCCTTTCCTCTCTTTCCCTTCGTGATTTTGCTTCTGTTTCCCATAACCCAACCCTCCAAAATCACCTTTTCTGCATGGATGTCTCTTCTTTTTACATTCTGACATACTCTTTTTCACTTCTCCTAACCTTGTTTCAGAAAAACTGCCATTTACTGGAAACCCATGCATGTGCCATATTTTTATACCTTTTGTGGCTCTATCGCCATGCGAATTCCACATCAACTGTAGTGGTCCCCTGTAATCTGTACAGGAGGGCCCTTTACCCTTACCACAACTGTTTCCCATTTTACAACTAGGTTAGATTTTGTCTATACTTACTTTTCCTCTAAGATTTCCCGGTTCCAGACCGTCACTTGTTCCTTGTGGATTTTCCGGTCCCAGACCGTCACCCTCGTCAGGGCATAAACGCGCCCTGTGTATCCCACAGTCCGTTCAAAAATCCACCTTCGTTGCTGTCCGGGATACCGCTCAGTTCGTCCTCCCACTTTTATTCGGATCTCGTATCGCTCCTCAAGTCCCGCGAAGGCGTCTTTTTTCCCTTCTGGTCCCGGACCGTCTCTAGGGGACTGCCCCTTCTTCTGAATGAGAGAAAGGAGTTAGAGATCCTGCCGACTACGCCAAGTTACTGTCTAGACGGGGCGTACTGCATTCCGGTAAGGGTGCAAGGGAGTGAACACCAGGCGCTGTTGAACTCAGGGGCGATGCAGACCATGATCCAACAGAGCCTGGTTCGACCTGAGGCTTTGGTATCGGCACGATGGGTAGTTATTAGGTGTGTGCATGGGGATCGACACAAGTATCCTATAGTACCAGTGGAAATTTGTGTAAAAGGGAAAAAGCATATTATAGAGGCTGCGGTTAGCTCCCGCCTCTCGCACCCTCTGATTTTGGGCACAGATTGGCCAGGGTTTAAACAAGTAGCTGAGAAGCTGATGGGGTACGATCACGACAAATAGGGAAGTGTGAGGTGTGTGCGGTTGACAGTGGTGACGCGGGGTCGTCCGACACTAACGGGGGGGAGGAGGCGGCTCCGGGAGAGCCTCCAGTGGGGACTCCCCAGGTGCCGGTGTTCCACCCCGTGGAGGATTTCCCACTCGCCCAGTCTCGTGACGACACCCTACGCTTCGCCTTTGACCAAGTGATGTATGTTGATGGTCAGCTGGTGCGCCCTGACGCTGCACGCTCTTACCCATATTTTGTCATTATTAAAGACAGATTATACAGAGTGAGTCGTGACACTCAGACAGGTGAGGAGACTACCCAGTTGTTGGTACCTAAAAGCCGCCGGGAAATGATTTTCCAGGCAGCTCATTTCAACCCCATGGCTGGTCATTTAGGATATGAAAAAACACTAGACCGGATAATGGCCCGTTTCTATTGGCCGGGCATTTGGGCGGACGTACGTCGGTGGTGTGCGTCTTGTCCGGAATGTCAGCTAGTGAATTCCCCGGCCATCCCAAAACCGCCGTTGCGCCCTCTACCATTAATTGAGGTCCCTTTTGATAGAGTGGGTATGGACCTCATCGGGCCATTTGACAGGAGCACTCAGGGATACCGATTTGTATTAGTCCTTGTGGATTATGCAACTCGGTATCCCAAAGCAGTGCCGTTACGCTGTATCTCGGCTAAGAGTGTTGCGCAGGCATTGTTCCAAATAATCTCCCGCGTCGGAATCCCGAAAGAGAGTTCGTACACGATGATAGCAGAAATTGGGTAAGTGGTTAGTTCCTCTATTGTTCGCAGTGCAAGAGGTTCCCCAGGTCTCCACGGGATTTTCTCCCTTTGAATTGCTGTTCGGTAGACAACCCAGGGGTGTCTTGGACCTAGTTAAAGAAAACTGGGAGGAGGGTCCAAGTCCCAGTAAAAATTTAATTCAATACGTTATGGACCTGCGAGCAAAACTCCATACACTGGGTAGATTGTCACGGGAGATTTTGCTCGAGGCTCAAGAACGTCAGCAGAGGCAGTACAATAGAGGAACTAAGCTACGGCAATTTTCACCGGGAGATAAAGTCCTAGTATTGCTACCTACTTCCAACACAAAATTACTCGCCAAGTGGCAAGGACCTTTCGTGGTCACACGACGAGTGGGGGAAGTCGATTATGAGGTGGAGCGGTCTGATAGAGAGGGGGCGAAACAGATTTATCACCTCAATCTATTAAAAGCATGGAAAGAGGTGGTACTCCCTGGTCTCCCTAATTCTACCAATTAAACCTCCCCCCTTTCTGATAGCCATCTCTTACCGAATCGGAGAGCGGATCTTGCCTTGTTGCAAAAGCAGTTTGCTGATGTGTTTTCCCCTCTACCAGGCTGCACCAATCTCATAAACCACCACATTGAGACAACCCCGGGGGTGACGGTGCGTTCGCGCCCCTACAGACTGCCTGAACATAAAAAGAAATTGGTGCAGGCAGAAATAAAGGCAATGCTGGAATTAGGGGTAATAGAGGAGTCTAACAGTGCGTGGAATAGCCCCATCGTGCTAGTGGGTAAGTCTGATGGATCTATTCGGTTCTGTGTAGACTATCGTAAGGTGAATGGAGTGTTACGGTTCGATGCCTATCCAATGCCGACGAGCTCTTGGATCGGCTGGGCACAGCTAATTTTTTTCCGACACTGGATTTAACCAAGGGCTACTGGCAGATTCCCTTGTCTCCAGAGTCCAAGGAAAAAACGGCTTTCTCCGCTCCGGACGGGATGTACCAATTCCGGACTCATTTGGGTTATTCGGAGCCCCTGCCACATTTCAACATCACATGGACAGGGTGCTGCGTCCGCATGCGGCTTTCGCTGCAGCCAATCTGGATGACATCATCATCCACAGTCACAGCTGGGCTCAGCATGTACTGCATGTGGGGGCAGTGCTAGAGTCCCTGAGACAGGCGGGACTCACGGCTAACCCAAAGAAGTGTGCGATTGGCAGAGCGGAGGTACGGTATTTTGGGTACCACTTGGGAAGTGGACAGGTGCGACCTCTCGTGGACAAAACCGCAGCGATTGCGACCTGTCCACGACCCAAGACAAAAAAAGAGGTGAGGAGGTTTTTGGGACTGGCCGGCTACTACAGAAGGTTCATCCCGGCTTTCTCTGAGCTGACCAGTCCCCTAACCGACTTGACTCGGAAAGGTGCCTCAGATCCGGTCCAGTGGACGGAATTGTGTCGGCAGGTGTTTGAGAGGGTGAAGGAAGCTCTTTGTAGGAAACCGCTCTTGTTCACCCCTAACTTCTCTCTCCCCTTTAATTTTCAGACCGACGCATTAAACAGGGGGCTGGGGGCCGTTTTGACTCAGCAGGTGGAGGGGGTCGACCGACCAGTGCTGTACATTAGCAGGAAATTGTCACAACGAGAAGCTAAGTACAGCACGGTCGAGAAGGAGTGTCTGGCCATTAGATGGGCGGTCGGGTCCCTCCGTTATTATTTACCGGGTTGCCCATTCACCCTCTGCTCAGACCATGCTCCCCTCCAATGGCTTCACCGCATGAAAGATACCAATGCCCGAATCACTCGTTGGTATCTGGCTTTACAGCCTTTTAATTTCAAGGTGGTTCATAGGCCGGGAGCGCAGATGGTGGTGGCTGACTTTCTCTCCCGTCCGGTGGAGGAGAAGGAGGGGGTGAGTTGAGCATTGGCCGGATGGCTTCCCGGCCTAAGTCGGGTGGTGGGGGTATGTGGTAGGGGGGCGTGGTTTTAGGCGAGGCCAGCAAGAGAGAGAGTGAACTCAGGTGGTTTATGGAACCGGCACAGCTGTCGGCAATCAGGCAATTGGTGACGATTGATTGTTGTATTGTTTGTATCAATTAACCAATTGCCTTGATTGTTCAACAGTGAGCCTGAGAACCTATAAAAAGGAGCCTTCTGGGAGTTGAGAAGGGAGGAACGACTAATGACTGATGGTTTGTGTGTGTTTGGTTGTTTTGTACGTGAAAGAAAGGAGACGTAAAATAAAAACTTGTTCTCCTTAACAAGCTTGGGGCTGGACTCTGATTATTCACGCGAGTGGTACGGCTCACTTCGCCACAGATGGTTTAAGATTTTTAGGTAAGTAAACATAATCTGAATAATGCTTACAACTAAAATATTAGTGAAAAAGAAACTACTATACTATATATTGATGTGTATAGCTTATTATGTTGTTTACACACATTTGCGCATGTGTAACAACAGTTTGAAGCTGCATGTATGATTAGATAATAAAATCAGCCCTCGTTTCGAGTGTATTTAGAGGTCTATTAGCTGTTAGCCTACTACCACAAAGGTCCAGATGATGTGGCACGATTGTGTTGGTGACATAATTATGTGAAAGAGTAAGTCTTAAACAGAAAAGATGAAGCCATTCAATGCATGTAACATGTTGATTTAGAATGGTCAATGTTGAAAAATGTTGAAACAATATTAATCAGCTCTGTGGTGAGTTTGAACACATTTACTAAAATATTGTAATTTGTGTACACATCTAAACAGACCGTTGTGGCTGCTTAGCAATTATACACTGTTAGTCTTGAAAACCCCATACAGGTTAGCAACAAAGTGCTTTTCAATTGAGCTGATCTTGAAACAAACTATAAAGTGTTTCGAAACTACCGCTCAGTTGATTGTGTAAAACACAAATTATCTTTTACCCTTATGTCTTTCAATGGTTGACAGTCTGAAGAAAATACTGTACAAAAGTTCCATTATTTGCATGGTTTGTGAGTAATGAGTACTTTAATTCAGCAACAACAAGATATGCTCGCTCTGTTTTAAACAACAAGAGAATTAAACACTTCCGTTTAATTGTACCAAGGTAATGCATGTTGTCCCCTATGCACATTTGGTATTATACGTTTCGTGTCAGTATAGGGTACACTTTTCCTGGTTTTGATACACTTCTAACAACTCACTGTCTCCATAGCTAGTGTTTCAAGCCTCAAAAACTTAGAACCAAACAACAACTTGTAAACAATATTTAGTGTCTTTTTGTGTATTAAATGCTTTTTAAAAACATAGTCACTTCACACCAAAACAATATTTGTACAATATTGAGTCTTAGGGTGCCATAATGTCACACACACACACACACACCAACTGCCACCGTAACAAGTCTTTATTGTCCTTAGTCTCTTCACAAGTTAGCTGTTTCTTGTTGGTACCATAGTGTGATCCCCGACTGGAGACAAACTCTCAGTCTCTGGTATGCATGTGTTTTGGTGCTGCAAAAATCTGTGTTTTTTAAGCAGGCTATGATGCCCGCTATTTTCACCAGGTCTATATTTTGTGTACCAACTTTTGGGCATTTGAAGGGGGTGTGTAGTGTCTGTGCATTCAACAACTCTTGTGGAAACAAAATACAGTATATTGCCTTGTTTAAACAACTTATTGTCTGTCTGTTGAAAAGTTCCGTTATTTACATGTTCGTGAGTAATGAATAGCCTTCTATAATTCTGCTACATCGAACATTCTAACTCAACATATCACCGGCTTTAATGGCTTGACCTTTTCAGTTTAAGACATTAACTTTCACATATTTTTATGTTACACTTCTGTAGCTAGCTACCTCTTTTCCCGTAACAGAGAAAAACCCTCGAAATACACTTGGTTAGATCAGACTTTAGATGGTTAGATGTTTATGTTTGTGTGCATAAGTCCTATTGTCTAAATGATAGGTCACATTGTCCATGTTTGTCCATGTTATTTTGTAAAAAGATACATAGTTACAATCATTTAAAAATACATTTTTTATAAACACACACACACACACACACACCTGAAAAAATAAATAACTTCCTGGTGAACCCCATCCTGGTGATACCTAAGGGGGCCTTAACCATGTGTAAGGTCTGTTCCGTGCATTAAGATGAGTAAAGCAGAAATAAAATTGAATATGTATCAAGAATAAGAATAAAATTACACAAAGAGTCATTTAACAAAACTGTTGAATTTAATCATTTTATTTCAACTGTGCTGTAGCACATTTCATTAAGGTAAGTTTGACTACTGCCTCTTAATTTGAATTTAAAATGCACACTAAATTAATGTTACTTTTTAAGGGGAAAAATGATTAAATTATGTGTGTTGTAGGATCCTCTATTATTAGGAATACACTGTTGGTATAGTCCTAGTTTTTAAAACATTACACTTTTGCAATCCTGTCACAACAAACAAACCATAGCACACACATACACACACCCACACCAACAACATGACTACAATATTGAGTATTATCATAGCCATAACGTGTCACACACATACACAAACAGAAACAATTACCCCAGTGCCTGAATTGGTTTATAATAAGTGGCGGGAATAACTTTTTCAAATATTGACACTTAATTTAATGGTCTGCTCAATGATGGTATCCACACATATGTAAACTTGGAAGAAAAAAAAAACAACTAAAACACAGTGCACATCTTTTTTAATTAGAATTTTGATATAATTTGGTTTAATATTACCTACAATACACAATGTTTCAATATAACATTTGATAATTAGCAGGTTAAATACCACAAGACCCCACCAAAATATCAAATAACGTCTTGAGAATAAACTACTGTCATAAAAGCATGAATCAAAAACACCCATTCTGGGTTTTACCAGAGAGGAATAGGCTGCGGTAAGTTTGTCTACTGCCTCTTAATTTGAATTTAAAACACACACTAAATTAAAGTTACTTTTGAAGGGCCAGAAAGACCTATTAAATGATGTGTGTTGTGGGGTCCTCTATTATTAGGAATACACTGTTGGTATAGTTTTGAAAACACTTTTGCAATCTTGTCACAACAATGTCCAAATAAACAAAATGTATTATTTAAAAACCATAGCGCACACAATGTAATGGAAATTTTCTTATTTACATTGTTTGTGTTAATTTAGAGATGTATGTTAATTAAGAGACAAACACATTATGAACATTTAGCACTTATTAATGATTTCTCTTCGATTATCTATTTAGTCTAACAGTAATGCCAGGGTAGGAGAACAGAGTGCTGTAGCATGCACGTGAGCTGGATCACACCGGTTCTATCTGTATCTGTGTTTTCTTTATAGAAGGTGATACTGTGGAGAGTTGGATGTTTATGTCCTTGCATGAGATAGAGACATCTTCCCTCAGGCCCAAGAGTTAATGTAAAGGAGGGGCCATGAGGGCCAAGGGTTACCTCGTGACCTAATCTGTAAAGAAATGTATAAAGGTCTGACGATTTCTGCTATATGGGAGAGAGCCTTTTGGTGAGCACTCTCTCATTGGTTTATCTGCAAATACACTAATTATTATATATCTTAGACGGGTTTGTTGTGATTCTGTTGGAGACAGAACTTTGCTTCACTGTAGGGAAAAAGGGAAATTTCCACGACATTATTTGGCGACGAGGATGGGATTGCTAACTTGATTTTTCTCCGATACAGACCCCTCTCCAATCGGGAAAGGAATAGACAGTGCAGTGCCGGGCGTCTGGGACCCCGAAGCTGCAACCCTTCTCAGAGACAGGTTACTGTAAACAGTTACCTAGAGGAAGGACGGCGGCGACCGGACCTGAAAGAGGATGGTGTTTGTTTGGAGTGATCAATACGCAATCCTAGAAAAAGAACCACAGGTGAGGCTGCAACAAAACGTGTACTTAAAAGTTTGACGTAGGGACCGATGGGTACATCACGCTTCAGATTTGCTGCAGGTGATTTCAAACTAGGGAGGCCAAGTTGGGCGCTCCTAAAAAGTACAAAATCCATGGATAAACAAAGACGGGGTCTTTGTAATGTGATTTCATGTATTATCGGTAAGCGCAACCGATCTAAACGGAACAGTAATTGAGAGGCATTATTCTAGAGATAGATAGTAAATTGATGCTTTTGGAGACGGGTTCTCTGCTTTTGATAGTGAGGAGAACTACACAAAAGATCTGAAACTGATTCTGACTAAAATTGGTGTGTGTGATACACCAGCTAAAACCTTATAAGTAATACGGTATAGCCTGGTGGTGGGGCAAACACTTGAAAATGGGTTCGAGCAATTCGAAAGCGCAGGTTCCCGAATTTTCGGGTCCAATGAAAATAATGCATGACAAATGTGGCCCGGCAGCCACACACCAGGATGGTAAATGGGTAAAATTAGGTTTCCCCGAGAAAGGCTCTTTTAGCCTAGGTCAGATTGATAACCTAAGAACGCGGCTGCGAGCGTATGAACTTAAAAATGAAAGGAATAAAAATTTATGGAAACCTGACTGGAGTGCGGTAGAAATGTGGAATAAAGAGTAAAAAATTAAGACAGGGAAAACAAACTAAAAAGGAAGATAAAACTCCTGTTATGCATTCCTGTAGCTCTCTGTATCCCGATGTAAGACAGCTTGCAAGTATACACAAAATTGACCTGGAGCTGGATTGCTCAGCTTGTCCTCCAGCTTACTATCAACAGATTGCAGTGGACCGCAGGGCTCCCACAGCCCCCCTGCTCAGGCGGGAGATTCCAGTGTTGCTGCTACAGCAGATTCCAGCTCTACTCTGCCCTCATCATCCAGCGGAGAGACGGGAGGAGCGGACTGACCAGCAGCCTCAGTCAGCCAGCCCAGATTCCACGGGACAGTTAACAGAGCCTGAACAGGTGTTCCCAGAACCCCCCTCCCCTACATCAAGTGGCTTATACCCTATGCTGGAATGTTCAAACCCCAGGGAGGGACAATACGGACAGGGGGAGATGGTCCTGGGGTATCGCCCCTGGAAGATGTCGGAGTTGCAGGTTTTGTGTGACGATTTGCCTGATCCAAAACAGGTGGGTGGTGCAAAGTTCATGGAAGCTTTGAGAACTATTGTTAAAAGACTTCCGCCCAACTTCAGGCTAATTACAAACAATACTGGCTAAAAAGCTAAAGTTACGGTGGTTAAACGTAAAGGGAGATTGGTCTGTTGAGCACACATACAGTACTGCTCAAGATTCTCACTATGTGCAACAGATCAATGCACTAGAGACCAGAATGAAAATCGAATTCCCTGTTCGACTGGGGAGCAGTAAGTCAGGTAAGGCAAAAGCCTGGTGAAACTGTTAATGATTTTCTTGAGAGACTTACAGAGAAGTACAACCTGCACAGTGGAATGGAGAAACCGGATAACAACGATGCCCTTACGACGTACGAGGCCCAATTGACCCACTGTTTCCTGGATGGGCTGGAGAAACTGCTGGGGATTGCTACTAAAGCCTCCTACGTTGGCTGTCAAAACAGGCGGCTAAATGATGTTATCCTGCATGCCATCCATTGCGAGGAACAAGACCGTGAAACGGATAACAAGGAGAGGAGGAAACGCGACAAAGTGAGTTCTCAGCTGCAGTTGGCACGGCTCCAATCCTACCAGCCTGACCGAGATGGTGCCCGCGGAAAGCAGCAACACCTGAGGGGTCGTGGCAAAGGTCGCGGACGTGGCGGCAGCAGAGGTGGGAACCAACAGGGATCCAATTCCAGCGGAGATTCCGATGTTTGCCGCAATTGTGGACAGAGGGGACATTGGGCTCGTGGATGTAAAAATCCCCCTAACCCCAATAATTGGCCCTCAGCCCCTGCGGAGAACATCACTTTCCAAAACCCATGGGGTCAAAATGAATTACAAGAACAATGATGTTTTGCTGGAGAGGAAAAGACGCATGCGGACAGTGGTGAGTTTGCTGTTTTCCTGTATCAATCAGCTCCACTGGCATTACCACTATGGTCATTAAAAGTCGATAGGCGAGCGTTAGACTTCATTGTGGATGCAGGAGCTGGTAGGTCTGTAATTGCAGCTAATTTATGGAGCTCAAAGCTCCCGCTTTTTAGTGGTAAAACAATGCTCAGCCAAGATGCTGGAGGTGGTACCACGATAGAAAATTTTACAGTTCCTTTAATGGCACAGGATTGCAATATAGGTTCCAAAATAACTTTCTTATACTCCCCTGTATGCCCGGTAAACCTGCTTGGTATAGACGTAATGTGTAAGTTAGGATTAGTTGTACAATGTACAACTGACGGGTTAACAATTGACAGAACTGCTACGGCAGAGCGTACAGAGATGTTTTTCTATGCCTGGGATCTGGAGAGATGCCCAGTCACAGCGAAAGCCATTGAAATGGCAAGTAGTCAATGGTTAGGTAATGGTGACAGACTGACGGAGTCACAACTACATGTAACGGCACACTTCAGTCAGGACAGAGATTGGGAATTTGAAAAGAATTGGTACGGTACTTCCGCAATAAATACTACGTTGTTTTTGGTTGGTTGCGATTTCTGTGCATTGTCTGTAGAATTGAGCTCAAAACAAAATGAATTATATTCCATTGCGGGAAGTGCACCCCATGTGTCACTGTGCAAAGCCTCTAATAAAAAATGGGAGGACACAGGACCATGGGTGAAATTATGTTTGGACACCACGGACTGGGAACAGAGTGGAGAATTATCCAAATATTCTCCCTCTCTGTGCGTCACTGCGTACCAGTTTCAGAATTCTCTGACGGTAGATTGCAGTATTCATGAATTGATTGCTGCAACTCCCTCGTATCTGCATTTGTCAGACTCAAAATTCAGTGCAATTCCCTCACAATTGTGGGCAACATCCCCATATGATGTCGGGCTCATAGATGGAGTTACTCCACTTCAAGTAACTCCTAAATCTGAATACAGACCATGCAAACGACAATATCCTCTACGTCCAGAGGCCGAGAAGGGAATTATGCCTGTGTTCGATGCATTACTAAAAGCTGGTGTTGTGGTAGCCTGTAATTCTCCATGTAATTCACCTATTTTGCCTGTAAAAAAATAAAAAAGCAAATGGCTCGTGGCGCTTCGGACAAGATTTACGAGCGGTGAACAGTGCCATTCAACAGCGCGCTCCAGTAGTGCCAAACCCCACTACCATTCTAGCTCAAGTCCCGGGAAATGCTAAATATTTTTCTGTGATCGATCTAGCAAATGCATTTTTTAGTATTCCTGTTGATGTGAATTCTCAGTACTGGTTTGCTTTTACGTTTAGAGGTAAACATTATACCTGGTCTTGGCTACCCCAGGGGTACGCTGAGTCTCCTACTGTGTTTTCAGCGGCGCTACAAGAAAACTTGGAATTGTTCCAATTCTCTTCAGGCCAAAGTACTTTAATTCAGTATGTCGATGACCTCCTTGGTTGTTCTCCAGACGAGACAGCTGCATTCATGATTCGCTTGAACTGCTCACATTCTTAGCCACACAGGGTTACAAGGTTAAACGGGAGAAATTGCAATTTGGTTTACCTACTGTGACATATTTAGGGCACACAATTTCTGCAGAGGGAAAATATTTGGGAAATGACAGAATCAAAGCGATTCTAGATATCCCTAAACCTTCCACCACATTATTTAGCGAATTAATTTTTTTCCCCCAGCATTCCTGTAGAAAAGGAATCTCAGTTCTGGTTTTGCGTTTACATTCCAAAATATGTTAGCTAGAACGTTACACATGGTCTCGAATGTACCAGGGGTATGCAGAATTCCCGGCGATATTCTCAGCAGCGCTGCAAGAAAATCTAGAGGGTTTCTCATTGAAAAAATAACAAGTGTTTAGTACAGTATGTAGATGACATTTTAGTCTGCTCTCCTGATCAGGCCACATGTGAAGCAGACTCTCTAATACTGTTAAAAAAAAAAATAATTTATTCAAACGGGGACACAACGTCTCTGCTGATAAGGTTCAGACTGAAAAAAAAACAAAAACAAAACTGTGACGGTAAAACTTTGGGACATAGCAGAATCCAAGCGATTCTGGATCTACTAAAACCACGGATTAAGAAACAACTAATGTCTTTTTTAAGTATGACTGGTTATTGCAGGCAGTGGATTCCAGATTATGCGGAACTGACAGTCTCTGCAGGACCTGACTCACGGCCAGACACTAGTAGCATTTGACAATGTGACTTCGACTGACCGCGCATGCGCAGATTTCGACAAACGCATAACTGTATTGGCAAGCGCGCCCACGCTTGGGCTGCCTGAGATTAATACATGTTTTACTTTTACAGTAAGTGAAGAGAGGCTAGTTATATGTTGGCTGTGCTCATGCAGGAGCACGATGGGGGGAAAAAACAGGCCTGTTGCTTCCTACTCTAGAGGATGGGGAGCCACATAACTGTTTTCATGTTTCAGATCAAGTTCTCTCTCCCCGTCCTGACCACGCCACCACTCCCTTTCAAATGCAGACTGAGATTTTCTGTTGACGGTTCTGCCAGTCTCTGTCCCCACACAGGTGACAGTCAATTTGGCTACGCAGTGGTGACACATCATCAAGTTCTGGAGTCAGCCCGCCTTCCTGGACACCTCTCAGTGCAGGCTGCTGAACTTTTCGCTCTCACACACGCCTGCTATTTGGCTGAAGGTAAAACTGTGATTTTTTTTCACATACAGCAGGTATGCTTTTGGAGTAACGATTTTGGAACACTTTGGAAGCACAGAGGCTTTCTCACTTCAATGGGTAAAGCTGTACAGAATGGACACTTGGTAAGCTGCCTCCTAGAGGCCATTCTTTTACCTGCATCCATTGCTATTTGTAAATGTGCTGCTCACACGGGAGAGCCAGATGCTATCTCTCTAGGGAAAGTGGCAGCAGACACAGCAGCCAAGGCCGCTGCCTCAGCCCCTCCCAACACAACTCTCAGTCTGCTCACACAAGCTGCTGATCCCACAGAGACACCACTGACCTCTGTCCAAGACTTCCACTGTCCACTCCCCAGGAGAAGGCCAAATGGACGTGGGACGGCACCTGAATGACAGAGTTTGGCTGGGCCCCACTGGTAAACCCTGTTTACCTCGGTTTTTATTTCCTTACTATGCTAAGTTGACACATGGATTTGATCATGTGTCAAAAGGGGGAATGATATCTTTGCTGTCTAGACATTGGGACACGAGTGGATTTTCCACCTATGCAAAAATGTTTTGTAAAAAATTGTTATTTGTGTTGTAAATAATTCTGGGCGGGGCCAGAACGTTCCAAATGTGGCCCACCCAGCTCCACAAGAATTTTTTTAAATATTTTATGATGGATTTCATTGAACTTAACCCATGCAGAGGTAAGAAATATTGTTTGGTGTTCATTGATATGTTTTCAAAATGGGTTGAAGTTACATTGTGCTTACCACCCCCAGAGTGGGGGGGGCGGTAGAGAGGGCAAATGGAACCATTAAGAATCGGTTAACCAAAGTAATGGCAGAAACAGGTTTGGATTGGGTCCAGGCCCTGCCAATTGTCCTTACAGGTATGCGGGGAAGGGTCCATGCTGTCACAGGGTTGTCTCCATATGAAGTGATCACAGGACGGCCCATGAAGACTAGATGTCACCCCCCAGGGCTAATGCTGGACGGAAACCTAGCAGACACTCGAATGGTGAATTACTGTGTTAAGCTAACAAATGTTCTGAGATCTGTGCACCAACAGGTGAAAGCAGCTCTTCCAGAACCGGCCAGCGGCCCTCTGCACGATCTGCAGCCAGGAGATTGGGTGGGTAGTGATTAAAGACTTCCGGAGGAAGAAGTGGCACCAGCCTAGGTGGAGGGGACCATTCCAGGTACTACTCATCACGCCCACAGCTGTGCGAGTGGACGGCCGTGCCTCTTGGGTTCACGCCAGCCACTGCAAAAGAGCTCCGCCAGCACCACAGGAGGGATAAGGGTGAAAGACCCACCTCGACCGACGAGAAGGGCGACGACGTTTCTCACGGAGTTTAAAAACTCAAAGAGAACCACCACTTCAAGGAGCACGTGATGGTAATATCAGCTCCCAACATGCCACACTACAGCAGAAGAGCAGAGGTACAATCCCTCCCTTCAGAAGAGCAGGCTGCAGCCTCGGAGTAGCTTAGCCGTATTAGCACTGGGGAAAGTTTGCACAAAACATCAGCAAGTAAAACAAAACTCACGTCTGGTATTGGGGTTTGCAGTGCGAGGCAGGCATGGACTCTGAGATAGGTAACTCACTGTTGTCCATATTTCCTTCTCAAAACAGTTTTTTTTCGACGTAGCTTGTCTTTATGCTGCGCAACACCAGCTCGTTTCTCTACAATCTAAAAACCGAATTCTTCTTCACTTCTTCTTTCTTTAGTGATTTTTTTGCCAACCTGTCTGCAATTTCATTACCATCTAATCCCACATGTGCATGTACTCAACAAAATATTGTTTCTATTCCCATTCTCTACGTTATAAAGATTGGAACATTTCATATATTAGGTCTTCCCTAATTGACTTCATTGTCTGTAGGCTAAAAAGAACTGCTGCAGAATCAATACACAGTCTGGTCTCACTTCTTCCACCCATTGGAGACTAACAATCACTGCCATCATCTCAGCTGTATAAACTGATAATTTATCAGAAATTATCTTTCCTATGTGTATTTTAAATTGTGAAATATACACTCCTATTCCTACGTGGTAATTTTGATCTTTTGATCTGTCAGTATATATATGTAAGTAGTTAGAATATTTGTTTATTATATGCTGGTTTGCACAGTATCCTATTTTGCGTTCCGTCCAATTTTTCTTTAATTCCATGATACTAAAATCAACCTTAGCCTTAGGGAAGAGCCATGGTGGAACATTACTTATTGGAGTAAGGGAATTGAAATGTATTCCATCAAGTTATATATAACTATATAATATTCTTGTGATTTATATTTTATCTTCCATCCAAAACTATTTCCGTTATATCTATACTCCCAGTATTCATTTGGACACTTTTAGTGGCATTTTCATCCCCACATCCTCTAAGCCGAATCCAATATTTTAGAGACAGTCTGTCTCTCCTGAGCACTAGTGGGATTTCCCCTGATTCTACCAACACGGCATTACATGGCGTTGTTCTCATTGCACCAATGCTAATCAATTCTGCTTAAGTATGATTTAGCTGCTGCCCCATAAACAAAACACCCATAGTCAATTGCTGATCTCATCAAAGCCCTATATATATCTATTAATGCCTGCTTATCTGCTCCCCATGTGTATCCACATATAGCCCTTTTTTACATTTAGTTTCTAGTTTTCCAACATGTACATCTCTCATCTACCCAAATTCCCAAATATTTAAATTCCTTTACATTTTTCATTGGTTGTCCATATAAAAGAATACACTGTTCTTCTATCTTTTTCTTTCTAGTTAAGTACATGTAGCAAGACTTACTTGTTGAGATTTTAAAACCCCAATCGTATGACCATTGCTCTACTTTTAAAATAGCTTTTTTAATCTCTCTCAGCACAGACAACTTGTGTTGTCTCTCCCCCTAATCCATATAGCTCCATCATCTGCATATAATGATGAGCATATCCTTCTGTCAAGATTCTTGAATATACCATTGATCATAATGTTAAATAACACCGGACTAATGACAATTCCTTGTGGAATATCATACTCATCAGATAACTCTGGTCCTACCTTAACTCTAAACTTTCGTTCTGATAGAAAATCTAGTACCCAGTTGTAAAATCTTCCACTAATGCCCATTCTATTAATTTGAATTAGCAGTCCTTCTCTCCACCTAGAATCGTACGCTTGATCAATATTAAAGAACACACTCATCATCAATTATTTAATCTTAAATGCTTTCTCTATTTCATTGCTAACTTTAACAAGTGTGTCCATAGAAGACCTACCTTTCCTGAATCTATTCTGGTATGATGCAATTAGACCTCTCTTTTCTAAAAAATAGTTAAGTCTTCGGACCAAAATCTTTTCCATCCATTTGCACAGATGCAAAGTTAATGCAATAGGTCTATAATTTCCAGCATTATTTGGGTTTTTACCAGGTAAAATGAGTGCACTCTTCCATCTTTTTGGTAACAATCCTTCTCTCCATATCTTAATGAACAGTTCCAGTATTATTCTCAGTACTTGGTTGGTTAATTTACGAAACATAGCATAACTTAGTTGATTCTGTCCCGTTGCTGTGTATCCAGTGTTATTTATCGCTATTTCTAACTCACTCATAGTCAGCTCAGCATCAAGATTTGTGTCTATATTATTATTTTTTCTTCCCCTAATTATATTACGATTTTCTCTTAGCACTGTCTTTTTTCTTTTTATGCAGATCATCTAAGTGATTCCCACTGTGTATATTAGCAAAGCACTTTCCCAATATATTAGCCTTTTCTTTATCTGTTACAGCTATTGTTTCTCCATCCTCAAACACTGGAATTTTAGTATATTTCCTTTTGCCACTAATTTTCTTTAACATTTGCCATACATCCCCTAATTTCACTTCTCTGCCTATAGCAGAACAGTATTCCCTCCATGCATTCTTTTTACTGGATTTGATAATTCTACGAGTCAGAGTTTTTTTATTTTGATAATCCATTAAGTTTTCTTGATTCAAGTTACTTCTTAATACTCATAATGCTTTATTTCGTTCTTGAATAGCTTTAGTGCATTCTTCATTCCACCATGGTACCGCTTTCCTTTTCCGTTATTCTACTCATGGGTATGCTCTTTGAAGCAGCATTCAAAATTAAATTTGTCACTATAGCATTCTTCTAAACTACCATTCATTGTAATTGACTTAGTTCCCTCTATGCAGTATTCTTGATATTTTTCCCAGTCAGCTTTTTCAAAGCACCATTTTTCTAACACGTATCTTTCTTGGGCATGTGTAAACCTCCCGCAGCTAGACCAATGAGGGAATAGCTCGGAGCAAAGGTTTAAGCGTGATGTATTCCGCTATTGCGGTGGGAAAAGGTAAAAGTTATTGTGAAGTATCACAAATTTATTTACTCATTTATCTGACTCCATTTAAAAGTAGAATTTAGAATTTGGTTTTAATCATGAGTGGAGCTTGGAGTGGTTACACTCAACTCTTTCTCGGGTACCACCATTACTCAATACATGCTCCCGGGATTAGCACTATTGCTGAATCTCAGTTTGTTGGAGAACACAGAGGTTGGGGGTCTAGCCAACACAATACATGCATTATTTTTTACATAGATAGTTGTGAGCCCAGGTCAGCGTGCATTCAGAGGGCTCCTTAAGGCGAATTTGACAAGAACCGACGTAGAACGTCCAAGGGTTCTCTTCACACCAAATCACCAGAACCATGCATCACCAATCCCGTTTTGCTGGCAGAACTTGACTGCCTTTCCCAACTTGGGGATGCCACTAAAGACTTTTGCTGTACCAGGCCACTGATCAGTTGGTCCTTGGTCAGAATTGTCCCCCTGAGTATTCAGTCGTAATTTAGGCTGAAAAGGGTATAAAATGGATTAGAGTCATGGAGACCACGCAAGTTAAAAATAAGAATAATTTAATAACAGGCAGGTAGGTCATTAGCTTAGAATTAGCAGTCAATTGCAGAATATAAAGATTTACGAAAGAAAATACAGAGTAAATAGCTTACCCAGCCTGTTCAGCTACACACCGGCACAGAATATGCACGGTGTGGGAAGTTGGTTACAATCTTCCCCATACTGGATTGACTATGGTACCACTTACAGCACCAGAAGACCTGTTAAGCAGATTCTCCCATACTGGGAACTTGCACTCAGTCCTGAGTGAGATGCAGGGTTTCTGACTCTGAGACTCAAGCATACATACCACAGTGCTTGGAACACTGCAGCTCAGATCATACAAGTCATTGGAGCTGGAAAAGGGTTGAAAAGAAAGATGCAGATGATGTGAAACATGGTAATTTATTAATGACAATAATCACTGGTTAAGACTGTGCGAGCAAATATGAACACATGCAATACCTATAGCTAAACACAGGATAACATGCTGCTAAGACAAAGAAACATGAACAGGTTCACTAACAAAGTATATAACCAAATTATTCCGTACGGTGTGACTATGGTACCAGGAGAACTGTTAAGCAGATTCTCCTATACGGAAATAACTATGGTACCACGAAGGCACCAGGAGACCTGTTAAGCAGATTCTCCTTGAATGTCCCTTCGGACTTCCCTTATGTCCTGAGCAGGCCTTCCACATTCCACAATTCCCTTTGTTTGTCCAAATAAGGTCTGGCAGGAAGAGATGTAACTCCTCACCACCTGGAGACCCCCCTCCAGGAAGATAAACAGCATTGTCTAAACCTCCCGATCAAGTGATAGTAATAAGATTCTTCCCTATCATTTATCTACATACCAGATGAGGTCCCGGTGATGGCCACTCTGTGATCCAGATACTTATGTGGACAAGTGCATCCTTGATAACCTATACAATCCTCCTTTCTTTCACATTCTTTATTCCTTCTTATGTATTTTTCCCCCTCCTATACTTTCACATACCCCACACTTCAATTGGCATGAATCCCGGTTCACCAAATTTATCATATTATCCACAATTATTTACATGCACATACATATGATGCAATATACATATACACTGTGTACATAATTATTATGAAAATGTATTTTTGGCTGATTTTTTTATATTTTAATAGACACAACATTATACGTGATGCCAATTCATTCCTTGCAGAAAAAGTAAATGTTATATAAAGAAAAACACATTTTTATGTTACAAGGGAAAAATATAATGATTTTTCTAAAAAGTAGATGTGCACAATTATTATGCAACTGGGAAATACATTATGTTTTTTTCAATTTATTTAATAAACAAACAACAAAAAAGTATTTTTACAGTTTAACAGCTTTAACATTTTAAATCTTGGAAATACGTTTATTTGCCAATATAGCCATCTTTCTTTTCTAACACTTGTATTAGTCTCATATCCACGGATTCTGTCCATTTTTTTAATGAGATCACGCCCAATTTTACCTGAAGCAGCCAAGAGAGATGCCCACAGGCTGTTCAGAGATGTGTACTGCTTTTCTTGGCTGTAAATCTCCCTTTTTAGGAGGGCCCACAGGTTTTCAATTGGGTTCAAATCAGGTGAGCAAGGGGGCCAAGTCATCATTTTACCATCTTTGAACCCTTTTTTTTTTAACCCTGCTGGCTAGCCAATCTCTGGTGTACTGGGATGCATGGGATGGAGCATTGTCTTGCATCAGTATCATTAACCTTTTGAATGATGCTGGCTTCTTCTGGTACCACTGCTTGAGGAAGGTGGCCTCCAGAAACTGGCAGTAGTTTTTGGAGTTAATTTTCAATCCATCTTCCACTCGAAATGGTCCAACCAATTCACTGTCGATAATACCAGCCCATATCATTATCCCTCCCTCACCTTGCTGGCACTTCAGTCGAACTGGTGTGCGATGTCAGTCAGCAATCCAGCCATGGGCCCGCCCATTAGGTCCATCCAGTGTCACTCATCTCATCCGTCCACAAAACCTTTGAAAAATCTGTCTTCATGTATTGTTTTGCCCATTCTTGACGCTTTTGCTTGTGTTTATTATTTAAGGGAGGCTGGTTTTGTGCTTCTGCAGAGTACAGGAAGGTTGCAGTTCTGGAAGATGATGGCACTTGAGGCCAAAAGGTTCCTGGATACTTCCCGTTTTATTCTTCTCAAGTTTCTTATGGTTAATGGGCGTATTTCCTTCTTAACACGTTTTTGGCATCCCTGTGGACTCACACTCACAAATCTCTTGATTGTGCTGTGATCACGACTCAACATCTTTGCAATTTTAATTGTTTTGTATCCCTCTGAAAGCCAGTTAACTATTTTTGCCTTTTCATCATCTGTTAGGTCTCTTGTTCGTCTAATTTTCCCAGCAACAAAAAGCTGCCTAATAATTATACGCACCTGCATTTAAGGGATTCCTCACTTCCCACAGTCACACCCGCTCTCAATAAAGCAATTAAGTCACCTGACAATGTTTACACTGAGTGAATAATGAGGTTAATATGGTTTTCAGTTGAAAAAAATGCTCTTGGAGATGCTAATTCATTAGAATATGGACTTGCATAATAATTATGTACACAGTGTACAGCTTTGTTTCAGTCCAGGCTACATTTAAGGTGCTTGTTCACAGACCTTTTACGGCCTGTGATCAGGCCTGGGTTCCCGGCGTCATTAGGAGGAACAAACATCGCAAAACTGCCTGCAGAATGCCTTCTAATGTCCAGGGTCAATTCCAGCTGTCGTTTACGATGCCATGAGAGGTCAGAGGAAGGGGTCAAGATGCCCCACAGCAAAAGGTTCTCAGGCCACCTGGTGAATTGTTTTATTGCACCCTCAAGTAAGTCGCCCCCAGCTCCGTAAATCAGGGTTTATGACTGATAATGACTGATAATTTTCAGTCTTACACATGCATATAAATTTCTATAGAGCAGAAGATTGGGTAATGATCACTTCCTATCATTGTGGTTTTGCATCAGTGACATATCTTTTAAATTCTTGGCCATTAGCAATGAGACTTCTCGCGTTTCATTGTAGTAAATGGATCACCATAATAACAATTTTAATCATCAAAGTTTACTTTCAGCACTTTATGTACAGTAAAGCCGGAAAGTCTGCACACCCCTTTCACCTTCTCCACATTTTATTACGTTACAGACATATTCTACAATAGATTGAGTTCATTTTTTCTCTCAAAATTCTACACAAAATAGCCCATAATGACAAAGTGCAAACAGGTTTTTAGACATTTGTGCTAATTTATTAAAAATCTAAATGTTAAATATCATATGTACACAAGTATGCACACCCTTTGATATGACACCCAAAAGTGAGCTGAGGTGCATTTTGTTTCCACTGATGCTGCTTGTGATGTTTCTACAACTTAATTGGAGTCCACCTGTGATAAATTTAATTGATTGGACATGATTGGGGATTGCCAACACCTGCCTATATAAGGTCCCACAGTTGACAGTGCATGTCAGAGCAAACTCCAAGCCATGGAGTCAAAGGAATTATTTGCAGACCTCAGAAACAGGATTGTGTCAAGGCATAGATCTGGAGAAGGGTACGGAAAAATCTCTGCAGCTTTACAGGTCCCAAAGAGCACAGTGGCCACCATCATTCGTAAATGGAAGAAGTTTGGAACCACCAAGAATCTTTCTAAACCTGGCCCCCCGGCCAAACTGAGCAATCGGAGAAGACATGCCTTAGTCAGGGAGGTAAGCAGGAACCCGAGGGTCACTCTGACAGAGCTCCAGCGTATCCTTGTTGCGATGGAAGAACCTTTCAGAAGATAAACCATCCAGGCAGCACTCCACCAATCAGGTCTTTATGGTAGAGTGGCCAGACGGAAGCCCGTTCTTCGTAAAAGGCACATCACAGCCCGCTTGGAGTTTGCCAAAAGGCACCTGGAGGACTCTCAAACCATGAGAATAAAGATTATATGGTATGATGAAACCAAAATTTAACTTTTCGGCCTGAATACCAAGCGTCACGTCTGGAGGAAACCAGGCACCAGGCACCGATCATCATCTGGCTAATACCATCCCTACAGTGAAGCATGGCGGTGGCAGCATCATGATGTGGGGATGTTTTTCAGCAGCGGGAACGGGGTGACTAGTCCTGATAGAGGGAAAGATGAATGCAGCTAAGTACACCGAGATCCTTGAAAAAAACCTTCTCCAGAGCGCTCTGGACCTCAGACTGGGGTGAAGGTTTACATTCCAACATGACAATGACCCGAAGCACACAGCCAAGAGAACAAAGGAGTGGCTTCGGATAAAGTCTGTGCATGTCCTTGAGTGGCCCAGCCAGAGCCCAGACCTGAATCAAATTGAACATCTGTGGAAAAAGCTGAAAATGGCTGTGTACCGATGCTCCCCATCCAACCTGACGGAGCTTGCAAGGATATGCCAAGAGGAATGGGCAAAAATGTCCAGAAACAAGTGTGCCAAGCTCATAGCTTCTTTCCCAAGACGCTTTAAAGCTGTAATCGCTGCCAAAATGTGCAGCAACCAAGTATTAGGCTAAGGGTGTGTACAGATATGTAACCCCTAAATAACCTATTTTTGTCAGTAAAATAAAATAGCATATTTTCTAAAAACCTGTTTTCACTTTGTCATTATTGGCTATTGTGTGTAGATGTTTGAGGCAAAAAATTTATTAAATCTATTGTAGTATAAGTCTGTAACGTAATAAAACGTGGAGAAGGTGAAAGGGGTGTGCAGACTTTCTGGCTTGACTGTATATCTTCTGCTTTCAAGTCTTTAATACCCAAAAATTCTTCTGCTGCATTCACCACTGTCTTAATTCTATCACTTTTCTTCTCTTGCTTGGTAGCCACATTAATTATTTTACAAATGAAGGCTATGAAACTTGTCTGATCCACTACCAACGAGTCTTCTTTATCCTTACATTTATGGACACGTTGAGTCTGCTGTACAATCGGATCACTTCTGTCTTCTTGCTGTATTCTTGGTCTGCTTGTTCTCTGGGGTAAAAACCTAGGCCTTCCACTCCCTTTTTCACCTCTCCCCACCTCTTCATATGTTACAGTTCTATGCATTTCATCATTTACTTTCTTTAAAGCTTCTGAATAGGATATATTATTCATCACTTTATATTTCTGTACCTCTTTTGCTTTAATTTGAACTGCACAATATGATCTCCTCCACAGTTGCAGCATCGCAGTTTAGCGCCCTTGCCTCACATTTACCGTAATCATGTTCTCCCCCACATTTTGCCCATCTTTGTTTACCACGGCACCGTTAGGCTATGTGTCCAATTCTTTGGAATTTGTAGCATTTTATTGGGTTTGGGATATATTCTCTCACCCTATAATTGATCCATCCAATTTTGATCTCTTTAGGAAGCGTGCTTTCAAATTGCACCAACATTGACAGACTATCCTTCTTTACTCCATCTTTGTTTGTCTACAATCTCTTAACTTCTATTATTTTCCCCCCTCTAATTTCTTTCTTGAATTCCTCCTCAGTCATTTCTATTGGAACATTTGAGATTACACCTCTCAGTTTAGCTATTATTCCAGGAATATGAGCTGTGCTTTTTGTACCATCAAGGGTATCTAACTTGAGGATTTTGTCTTGTTGCTGTTTATTTGTAGCAGAGATAAGGATTTTCGGTTGTTAAGGAATTTGGCATATCTAATCTTTCCAATGTCTTTTTCAATTGCTTTAGTCATTCGCACTGGGTGAAACTGACTTGTCTCCCTCCCAAACACAGTTACAACTTTCCACTCCTTTTCCATCTCTTGCATCTTTCCCAACTGTCCTGTATTGCCCCGATTATCTTTCACTTTTTTAGCAGCAGCCCCTTCTGCTTGACATTCCATGATCTTCTCTTCTACCTTTCATCTCTTTCAGTTTCTTCCTTTTATTAGACATAGTATACCACTCCATATATTCCTCATCACCACCCTCTGAACTGTCACCCATTCTACACTCATGGTACGGTTGATTGCAATCCGCCTTGCTTCCTGATTCCTTGTTATAACAGTGTTTCCAGACCTCTTTTCTTTTCTCGCACACCCGTTTCAATCTAGATTCACATCCGACAGGCATAAAGTCCAGACGTGAATTGTGTTTAGAGTGTTTATCCATGGCGTTTCTTCAATATGATTCCAGTCGTTTTTCCTCCCGCTCCTACAGAAGTTTTAATTTCCGTCCCGACATGCCGCGGAATCCTAAACTAGCCTGAGAGCGAAAAGCATCCCCTTCTTCACTTCTTTTTATGTTACTTACATTATATTCATCAATGTCTGCTTTACATTGCCCCCTACTGGTCACAGTTCACACAGCAATTGCAATCATTCAAGGTGCATAAATTCTTGCAGGTCCTTCATTCCTCCCCCACTAAATAAATGTTGTCCCCAACGTGTGCTCATCTAACTAAACCCTTACTTAACATGACGTGGTAACTATAGGTACTTAATGTAAATTGACAATTCCATAAGGTTCTTACTGTAAAACAGTTTTTCTATAAGTTCTCCATTTCCACATTACTGTATACATTTTGTGGCTTGATCACCAACTCAAGTCATTAAGGGTCACTTGCGCATAAGAATTTAAGTTCTATTTGACTTCTTGTATAACTTTTGTAATGTAATTCACGTATTGTCTTTAACTCTTACACTTACTTTTCTAGACAGACTTTACCCTCTTACAATTCTTCGAATTACCTTTTAACACGTTACAGTTGCCTTTTTCAGTGGCCCACAATAACCGAAGTTCACTTAACACAATTAACATGGCACAAAATTTTTAAAAAATTATTATTAATTTTTTTTCACAATAGTTTCCAATGGTGCTTCTGAAAGAGTTCTCACCGATCACATGTCAATGACTGTATACCCACAGTTCAAAGTTCAGAGTATAATAGAACAGTCCATGATATTCAGTCAATAATAACCAACTGAAATGGGAACTGGTAACGACATTTGGAGTCCCCAGAAATGTGGGTTTGGCAATGGTGCCATATACTGTTTGTTAACTGGTCTCAGTGCATTCATATATACTGGACTGTTGAGCAGCCTAATCACGTGACGACTGGGTTGACCCATGGTCTCATACGTCTCCTTTATCGTTGTGACCTCCGCAACTATGTTTCCGCTGGTGCTGGTACTCGTCTACCATTCTGGTCACTGGAATAAATGGTCACTGTTAGTTCCACCATCTCTGGTTCAGCAGTTTCCTCCATAGTAGACATCCTAATTGGACTCCTTGGTTCAAACTCATTTACATCAGGGTTAAGTGTGGGCTGGTTTCCAGCTTTTGGAAGAACACATGGTACTGACCTCTGATCTCTCACCCTTTGATGGTGCCTGAGCCTGTGGGACCAATAATAGTCCTCCTCACTTGAGCTCTCGGACTCCTCAGATGTCTCCACTGCTGCCGGCTCTCTGGTGGGTCTCCTTCACTGGCTTTTTTGTTTATGTGGTTTTGTGAGGTAATTGGAGCCGGTTCTTCAAGTGGCAAGAAATGGCATGGCATCAACATATTGTGATGAAGAATTCTACCTCTGCCTGTGCCCCACTCTGGTTTTACCTCATAAACTGGGCTATCCTCCCCTTTCTCAGACACAACAATGTGTACCTTGTCTTCCCAATTTCCCAGGTCCTTCACGTTCCGACATGTTCCTCACAAGGACCCTGTCTCCAGCTGTAAGGACAGAACTTTGTCTTTTGCGGTCATAATATGCTTTACCTCTTGCTGTGGATTTCTGAATTGCCATAGATGCAATGTCATATGCTTCCTTCATCTGTTGTTGCCACTTCCTGGCATATTCTTGGTGTGTTTTTACCTCCTCCTTATTCAGACTAAAGCGAGGCAAGCGAGGTGCTCTTCCAAATAATAGATAAAAAGGTGAATAACCTGTGGCTTCGCTTGTTGTGCAATTGTAAGCATGTAAGCATTAAATACTCACTCCAGTTTGCTTTCCTTTCTTCATTCAACGTTCTCAACATAGACAACATAGACAAACAGTCCGATTGAATCTTTCCGCAGGATTTCCCTGGGGGTGGTACGGAGTAGTTTTAGAATTTGCTATGCCTGTGTACTTTTGCAATTTTCTGAACAACTGATTCTCAAATTCACTAACGCTTGGATTCAACGTTCCCTTACTGTGAGACCGGAGTACATTGCTAACATTCCCCATACATTCTTGCCACGTCATTAAAAAACATTATTTTTGGAACATTCTAGGGTGTATTGAGGAATATTACTCCAAGATAATAAAATAACATTCCAGGAACATCCCATAATGTCATAATAAAGCATTCCCTGGATGTCATAATGTTGAGTTTTTTTCAAGTCCTAAAACTTGATTTTGGAACTTCCCCTTCACATTACAGGAACATTCTATTTAACATTAGGAGAATGTTCTCGGAATTTTAGTAGAAACGTTCCCTTTGGGTATCTTTAACGCTTGGATTTAACATTCCCTTACTGTGAGACTGAAGTACATTAGTAACATTCCCCATGCATTCTTGCCACATCATTACAAAACGGGAATGTTCTAGGAATGTTAGTAGAAACATTCTCTTTCGGTTTCTCTCATGTAGGATTTAATGGTCCCTTACTGTGAGACCGGAGTATATTGCTAACATTCCCCATACATCCTTGCCACGTCATTACAAAACATTACTTTGGTAACATTCTGGGGTGTATAGGGGAATGTTACTCCAATATGACAAAATAACATTCCACAAACATCCCAAAAGTCCTCAGAAGGAACATTCTAGGTAGCATTAGCGGAATGTTCTAAGAATGTTAGTAGAAATATTCCCATTGGGTTTCTCTAACACTTGGATTTAATGCTCCCTTACTGAGTACCCAGCTAACAAAATTACGTTCTAGGAACGTTCCCTGTATGTTATTAAGGTTGCTCTAAACGTTCCCTGGTTGATGCAATGTTGTGTTTTTTTCAGGTTCTAAGAACTGTCACACAACGTTTCTGAGGAACGTCCTTTTAACATTCCAGTAACATTCTAGGAGCATTCCTATTAGGTTTTAGGCACATTTTATGTAACATGAGGGTACCGTTTTGGGAACATTTCTCTTGCGCTCCACAAACAGTTTATATACCATCAGGGGAACATTCTAGGAGCATTCCATGTAACATCAGACGGGAACATTCACTGGGCCTTCCATAAAACATCAGGGCAACATTCTATGTTACATGAGGGTATAATTTTGGGAACCTTCCTCTTGCTCTCCACGAACAGTTTATATAACATGAGGGGAACATTCTAGGAACATTCCATGTAACATCAGAGGGGAACATTCTCTGGGCATTTCATAAAACATTAGGGTAACGTTCTATGTTACAAGAGGGTATCATTCTGGGAACCTTCCTCTTGCTCTCCACGAACAGTTTATATAACATCCGGGGAACATTCTAGGAGCATTCCATAAAACATCAAAGGATGATTCTATGTAACATTAGGGTATCTTTCTGGAAACCTTCCTCTTTCGCTCTATGAACAGTTTATATAAAATCAGGGGAACATTCTAAAAGCATTGTATGTAACATCAGAGGAGAACATTTTCTGGGAATTCCATTAAACATCAGGGCAACATTTTATGTAGCATGAGGGTATAATTCTGGGAAACTTCCTCTTGTGCTCTACAAACAGTTTATATAACATCAGGGGAACATTCTAAAAGCATTGTATGTAACATCAGAGGAGAACATTTTCTGGGAATTCCATAAAACATCAGGGCAACGTTCTATGTAACATGAGGGTATTGTTCTGGGAAACTTCCTCTTGCGCTCTATGAACAGCTTATATAACATCAGGGGAACATTCTAGGAGCATTCCATGTAATGTAGGGGGAATGTTCTGGGAACTTTCCTCTTGTGTTTTTCAAACATTCAATATGACGTTCCAAGAACATGCCCAGGAACATTCTATATAAAATTAGGGGAACGCTCATTTAAAAAGTTTAAATGCAGGGTTTAAGTGCCTAACACATGGGATCACAATCAACATTTGGGAGAGTGTTTTATTTGTATTTTGGATTAATAGACAGTATTTAGTGGTGACTGATAGGAAAGCAAGGTTGAAGACTGGGAATCACAGAAGAAGAGACATAGGTTGAATGTAAAGCCACAGCTTTCTGGTTAGGGTACACAGTGCAAGACAATGAGAGATTAAGGACACTCCAGGGGGAGTTCTACAACAATTTCCATACAACATTTACACTTACTCAATTTAGATCCTGCAGATGCCAGGACTGGAACTTTCATCAAGAGCTTGCGCCACTGCCCATTACATCATGGTCTTGTAATGATTTAGTGAAAACACACTACCAACCTATAACGTAGGACTTCGGTTGTACTAGACATGTACCAAAAAATCCTTGTATTTTCAATTGTATTCATAAATATTACATAACCAAATAGGAGAACTAATCAGGAATTAAATCTCAAACGTTTGTGACTATGTCATTTTCTGTAGCTAGTGGGTTACCTTAACACATTTTATAGGGTAGAAATATTTTTCTAGGATACAAAATGTGTGTAGACAACCCACTTACTACAGAAAATGACATAGGGCCGGATTCAGAGATGGCCAACTTAAGCCATGTGCTTAAGTGCCTCTCCTGCACGGTTTTTACGCCAGTTGATCTACACCAAATTCTAACTCAAGCTCCGTGATTGATTATGTCTTGTAAAATCCTGCCTTTGTGTATCGTAGTTGGTTTTCCGTGGTGTGGAAGGCAGTGAACATATTAATACATCGCATTGATGAAAGGATCATAACTCCTAGATATTGACGACTGTCACACAATAAAAAAAAATATTGTTGGACAGTGGTTGCACGCAATATCATTAAGTAAAACTTTTATTTTATGATTTACCTCATAAAATTATGTACGGTGGTTGAACACAATATTATTAAGGAGCCTATATATGTAACTTCTTCAACTTAACCAGTTGAAGTCATATATACTTAATAATAGCCTATTACGTGCAACCACTGTCACACGCTGGAAGGATGTGGCCAGAAAAGAGATAGATTGTAACATGGACTGGTAGGCTACACTACGTGGAGTTAATTTGTGCTTCTTGATAATTTTGGAGAAGCTGAGCTGACACAAGTATAAAACTGTTTCTCTGTCAAAGTGAAAAGTATGATCCAGACATTGTCTATCAATTAATAGATCAATCCCATTGTCTATCAATTAATCCGTCTAATATTTGTCTGGTAGATATAGACAGTCAATCGCACTTTTACATATTTTATTTTTTATGACAGCACTTTGATAATTGCAAGTAGGCTAGGAAAAGGAAAATAAGACCAATGATGTTCAAATAACATGCACTCGTTCTAATATCCATTTATGCGAAAAATACTGTATTTTTTTATAATAATCTATCCGCGGTGCTAGACATAAACGACCCTTTTTCCCAAACAAATCCGGCCCATATAGTCACAAACATTTGAGATTTAATTTCTGATTTGTTCTCCTAATTGGTATTTTAATATTTACAAATACAATTGAAAATACAAGTATTGTTTTGGCACAGGTCTGGAACAACCAAAGTCTTATGTTATAGGTTGTTAGTGTGTGCTGCATGATGGGCAGAGACGCATGCTCTTGGCGAAAGGGTCGCAAGTTCGAGTCCCAGCATCGGCAGGGTGGTTGTAAATTGTGTAAGTGTAAATGTGTAAATGCAGTTCTGCCCATATCAACTGCATTTGAACGCTATGATTCACAATCTATTTCCTGTCAGTCATCACTAAATGCTGCCAGAAGACAAAAAAAAACACTCTCCCAAATGCTGAAGGTCTGTTCTTGAGTTAGGCACATAAACCCTGCGTTCAAACCTTTTAAATGAGCGTCCCCCTAATATAGAATGGTTCTGGAATGTTCCTGGAACGTCATATCAAATGTTTGAAGAACATAAGAGGAAGGTTCCCAGAACATTCCCCTTACGATACATGGAATGCTCCCCTGATGTTTTATGGAATGCTCCTAGAATATTTCCCTGATGTTATATAGAATGCTCTTAGAATGCCAGAGGAAGGTTTCCAGAATGTTACCCTCATTTTACATAGAATGTTCCCCTGATGTTTCATGAAATGCTTCTAGAATGTTCCTGTGATGTTATATAAACTTTTAAAACATTTGTAGAGAGCAAGAGGAAGGTTCTCAGAATGTTACCCTTATGTTACATAGAATGTTCCCCTGATGTTTCATGGAATTTTCCTAGAATGTTCCAGATGTTATGTAGACTGTTCGTGGCGCGCAAGAGGAAGGTTCCCACACTGTTACCTTCTTGTTACATAGAACTTTCCTCTGATGTTTCATGGGATGCTCCTTGAATGTTCCCCTGATGTTATGGAAAATGTTTGTTGATCGCAAGAGGACGGTTCCCAGAATGTTACCCTAATGTTATATAGAACATTGCCCTGATGTTTTATGGAATGCCCAGAGAATGTTCCACTGATGTTTCATGGAATGCTCCTTAAACGGTCCCCTGGTGATATATAGAATGTTTGTTGAAGGCAAGAGAAATTTTCCAAGAATGTTCCCTTAATGTTACATAACATTTTCCTACAATGTGCCTCTAATGTTGCATATAATGTGCAGAAAATATAAAATAAATGTTCTGATAACATTCTGCTAATATTATATGAAATGGTCCTAGAACTTAAGAGCAATGTCGCTAAAACACTCAATGTGCAATTTTCCTCGAATGCAAGAGGAATGTTCCTAGAATGTTCTCCTAATGTTACATGGGTCTTCCTAGAATGTTCCTACAATGTGCCCCCGACATTGCATATAGTGTGCAGAGAATGTAAAAGGAAAGTTCTGATAAGGTTCTGCTAATATCACATAGAATGCTTCTAGCACTAAAGAGAAATGTTGCTATAACATTCTCCATGTAATGTTCCTGAATTAATGCAAAAGCAAGTTCCTAGAATGTTCCCATAATGTTGCAGAGACATTTCCTAGAATGTCATTGTTATGTTGCATAAAGAATTCCTGTAATGTTAGTGAAACATTAAGCAGACATTCTACAAAGACGTTGTAGAAATATTTTCTGAACTTAAAGAATTCAACATTTTGACTTCCAGTGAACATTAGATTTCGGTGATCTCAGGAGATGCTACCTTTATGTTACATAGAATGTGCCTAGAATCTAAGAGGAATGCTCCCAGAATGTTACTGGAATGTTAAAGGGACGTTCCTCAGAAACGTTGTGTGAAATTTCTTAGAACCTGAAAAAAACTAAACATTGCATCAGCCAGGGAACGTTTAGAGCAACCTTAATAACATACAGGGAACCTTCCTAGAACACGATTTCATTAGCTGGGATTGTCCTCCGTACTGTTTTGAATTAGATTCAGCAATGTCTCTGTTTTCCCTTGTCCAAGCCTGAGTGAGTTTCTCACTAGGCGCACAGTGTCCCTAAACTCATTTGGTGTGGCTCTCTCATTGCTTTTGTGTTCAATTGCATTAAAACTAATTATGGGTCTCTCAAACTAATCTGTTCCAAGTAATATCGGCACAACTAATTCAGTACGACCAGCTCTTTGATTCTTTGGGTCAAGCAAGCTGAAACGAACTTCCACCCATCCTCAAATTTCTGTCCCGTTGGCAGCCCTCAGGGTCAAACAGTCATCCTCGGGCAGAATATCACTTGTAGGTTTGACTGGTATACTGGGAAGATACTTTGACTTTCATTCCTTCCTCATAATGGATACCTGAGCTCCTGTGACCCACAGAACTTGAGTTCTGACTTTGTTCAGTGAATACCATACAAGCTGGGCAATACTTTTGACTTTGGTAGAATTATTCATACATGGGGGAAGACTCATGTTCTTTTGTTCGTATTGTGGTGTCATAGCGTTACAGTCAATGGTGGGGTGTTTTTCATGCTTACCCTTCCTTGGCACAGTGTTGTGGGATTGGAACTGTTGGTTTACAGGGATTTCAGGTGCATTTTGCTCCTCACCTAAGTCCAGATGGGATACTGCTGCTGAAGAGGTCATGGCCTGTCCCCCAGTCATGACCTCCCCCGTTTCCCAAAGGCTTCCCTGCATTCTCCACTCTGCATCCCTTAGCCCAGTGAGTCTCACTGCCACACTTGAAACAATGGTTACAGTTTTGCACATTATACTGCTGACATTCCATACATTGCCTTTTCACTCTCCTAAGGTCTGCAGTACAAAGTTTTGCTCAGGTTCTGTCTGCCGCCACTCTCTCCTGTTGTACAGTTTGCACTAAGGATGCCACATGACTGGTAAGCTCTCTTATTGCTGTACTATTCTATTTCATTTTTGAAAACAGAGGATTTTCTTTGATTTGCTTTGTAGTCTTGCCTGGACTGAATCAGTATGAGAATTACAGTCATTTTCAGTCTCTACTATGCTCAGGTTACCTCTATGAGATGCTCTAGATGTGGCTCTTGTCTTCTGAGCATGCTCATTCTCGTTGTACTGTGCTATGTGCATTTTCTCTAGCAAGAGTTCATCAGTATGATTCACATTTTGTAAGTATATTCTAATTTCAGCCATTACGGTATCATTTGACAAGCCAGTAAGAATAAACATTGGCTTTGTACCAATTCTTTGTTGTATTTCAGGCCAGATTGTGCACGTTCAGAGGCAAATAGGACTTTCTGACGCAAGTCCAGCACTCAAACTAGGAAATCCAGGGATGTTTCAGTAGGAAATCGCTGATATAAGTCAGTTACGTCTTTTTCAGCATAGTGGGTTCTCAAGATCTGTCTGAGGGTATGCAATGTGAGATCTGCTTTCCCCTTTAAATAACTTCTCAGTTTCACCCCAGGACTCATAGCGCAAATTACAGCTTCCACTATTTCCAGTTTGGGATAACCTTTTCGCAATCCACTTTCAATTTGATGCTCAAGGCTACTGAAACTCAGTTTATCTTTTTGGCTCACCTCTCCGATTTGTCCACTGATTTTGAAGTTCTTCCAGTAACCATTTGATGGTGCACAAAAACTGCAGTTTCCCAAGGAGTCTCTCCACTTGTGTGCTGCATGGCCTCTCCCTCTCAACATGTCCGCTCTTTCTGGCGATGGCTGAAGTGATGTGACGTCTCCCTTAGTGATGTGCAGTTCGCGAACGAATCGGTATTATGAGTCGACTCTTTATGCTGAGTCGTCTGAGTCGACTCGCCAGTTCGAGGGAATCGTGCTAACCCACGGCTCTCGACTCTCTGCTCTGGCTCTGGCTCTCGGCTCTGGCTCTCGGCTCTCGGCTCTGGCTCTCGGCTCTCGCTCTCGGCTCTGGCTCTCGGCTCTCGGCTCTTACTCTGCCTGCTTTCTACTACAGCCGGGAGACACTCCCCCGAGACACTCAGCAGTGGTAATGCGCGGCGTGCAGTTTCTGATTGCTAGAACCTACGTAAGAATACATTTTAATTTGATCTAACAATATTGCACACACTTTTGTGAAGTTAATAATCGCCCCAGCTCATTCCAACGTTATTATAACGACTAATGGTTAAAAGAAAGATACGTAGGTACAGTAGCTATACTACGGATCAGCACGAAACCACCTCGACTCAGAGCCGTGAAACAAACAAAGCCCTTTCAAGTTTTAACGGAGAGGAAAAGAAATGCTGCAGGCGACAGCATCAATAATCGAGTTTAGCCTACTCAGCGTGTATCAACCAGAAACCATATTTGCAAAGGAATTCTGTACCTAATAGGCTATCTAATTATATTCCGAGACGTCGACACTTTAATAGCCAACTGTTTATTATTATATTAATACATTTGGCTGTTTACGAGGAAATTGCAGTAGGCTATAAAACAGAATTAATATGCGATTGTGTTCAGCTAAGTTAGGCTACTAAAAATGACAGCAAATATTTCAAAATGACAGGTTAGGCTACTAAAAATGACAGCAAATATATTTAAAGTGGTGGCATTTTTATTTTAGAACTATTGACCAACAACAACAGTGAACAGAATAAATAGCCTACAATTGTGTATGATATAATAAATAAAGTACAGTTAAAATAAACACATTTAAATAACCCTATGGTGTCCAAATAAATAAACGACATAGGCTCCTGTACATCATATGCACACACTGACACATATAATAAATATCTGGCTTGTTTGTCAAATTTGGCTGGCTATCTCACTTATACAGTATTCCATCCACCTCATTTTCAGTAGACCTAGGGATCTGATAATAAATAAGATTAATATTAGCATAGATTAAATAGCTCTATACAAATATAACCATTCAATGTCTATTATTACCTGTAAGATCTAATGTTACAATCTATGATCGAAAAAACGGAGATGGGAAAGTCGTAAATAAACGTAACCTGCGATTGCAAACTAGCTTGAGACAGAAGGCTACTGTAAATTGAGAATATTAGCAATGAGTATCATTCAGATTATTTGGGTCTGAATAAAATATCATGGCTAGTTTACAAACTTATTTTGTCTACTTTGTTACCAGCTAGGGTCTGCTGTCTGAAACAGCTTCTAATTCCAGCTCGCGAGTAGCGCCGCTGAAAGAAAAAGATGCGGCTCAAAGATGCGGCTCAAACGGCTCTGGCTCTCGGCTCACGGCTCTCGGCTCTCGGCTCTGGCTCTCGGCTCTCGGCTCTCGGCTCTGGCTCTCGGCTCTCGGCTCTCGGCTCTGGTTCTCGGCTCTCGGCTCTCGGCTCTCGGCTCTCGGCTCTTAGCTCTGGCTCTGACTCTGCCTGCTTTCTACTACAGCCGGGAGACACTCCCCCGAGACACTCAGCACTGGTTAATGCGCGGCGCGCAGTTTCTGATTGCTAAGTTAGAACCTACGTAAGAATATATATATTTTTAATTGGATCTAACAATATTGCACACACTTTTGTGAAGTTAATAATCGCCCCAGCTCATTCCAAAGTTATTATGACTACTAATGGTTAAAAGAAAGATACGTAGCTACAGTAGCTATACTACCCAACTGATCAGCACGAAATCAACTCGACTCAATTTAAGAGCCATGAGCCGTAGCAATATTCCACGGCTCCAGACAGCCGGAACCAGAGCCGTGACACAAACCGAAGTCATTTTCGAGTTTTAACCACATAACTGTTCTTATAGAGTTCTGTGGTTTTAATAAAGGGCAAAATGAAGTACACCATTAAGCTATTAATCGGGTTTACTACTCAGCGTGATTCAAACGGAAACCCTATTGACAAAGGAATTATGTTAGCCTATATCTAATGATATTCCGAGACGCCGACTGTATATTACGAAATTATTAAACTTTTTGCGAGAATTGCAACCGAATTCCAGTCAACGATGAAACAATTAGGCCAAATTTGCGATATTGCGATTGTGTTCAGCTAGATTAGGCTACAAAAAAATGACAGAAAAGACTTATTTAAAGTGGTGGCATTTTTATTTTAGAACTCTTGACCAACAACAACAGTGAACAGAATAAATAGCCTACAATTGCGTATGATATAATAAATAAAGTACAGTTAAAATAAACACATTTAAATAACCTTATGGTGTCCAAATAAATAAACGACACAGGCTCCTGTACATCATATGTACACGCTGACACACACAATAAATATCTGGCTTGTTTGTCCAATTTGGCTGGCTATCTCTCTTATACAGTCTTCCATCCACCTAATTTTCAGTAGACCTAGACTACTGGATTCTGGGATCTGATAAAAAATATAAGATTAATATTAGCATAGATTAAATAGCTCTATACAAATATAACCATTCAATGTCTATTATTACCTGTAAGATCTAATGTTACAATCTATGATCGAAAAAACGGAGATGGGAAAGTCGTAAATAAACGTAACCTGCGATTACAAACTAGCTTGAGACAGTAGGCTACTGTAAATTGAGAATATTAGCAATGAGTATCATTCAGATGATTTGGGACTGAATAAAATATCAAGGCTAGTTTACAAACTTATTTTGTCTACTTTGTTACCAGCTAGGGTCTGCTGTCTGAAACAGCTTCTAATTCCAGCTCGCGAGTAGCGCCGCTGAAAGAAAAAGATGCGGCTCAAAGATGCGGCTCAAACAGCTCTTCTGTATTAACCGGAAGTACCAAAATGGCAACTCCGACTCCGACTCCGACTCTTCAAACTGAATGGTACGAATAGAGCCGACTCAGAAAAAAGAGCCGAACTGCCCATCACTAGTCTCCCTCAGGCGCGGGAACTTCCAGCACGGCTGCCGCTGCTACAATCGGCTGTTCCTCCGTCGCGATTGCGGCAGCAAAGTCCTTCGGTAGTGTTTTTAACTTATCACCTAAATCCAGAAGCACCGACATGCCTTCGTCCTCCGCGTCTACTACATCTCTGCTCTCGCAAAACTGAATTACGTGTTTCACTAAAGCACATTTACTTTTCCCACGGATATTCACATTTTCCAGTTATCTTGCAGTACTTGCATACACGTTGTAAATCACCCACAGATAACCCAAACAGCATTTGTTCCAATTCGTTCAGTAGTTCGTCTCATTGCTTGAACATGTTGCCCTACTTTCCCAAATTAACACGGATAAAAACAATAAGATGGTGTCTCTGGATTTGGCCAGACGATAGCTTAGCTAATTTCAAGTTTTGCTAATTTGCTCTTCCACTTTTCCTTCAAAATGTTATACCCGGTGTCGACTTAGAAAGGACACTTGTGTAGAAAAGTTTGTTAATTTAATTCTTTAATAGCTTAGCCGCATTAGCACTGGGGAAAGTTTGCACAAAACTTCAGCAAGTAAAACAAAACTCACTTCTGGTATTGGGGTTTGCAGTGCGAGGCAGGCATGGACTCTGAGATTGTTAACTACAACTCACTGTTGTCCATATTTCCTTCTCAAAACAGTTTTCTTTCGACGTAGCTTGTCTTTATGCTGCGCAACACCAGCTCGTCACTCTACAATTTCTTTTTTTACGTTACTTACATTATATTCATCAATGCCTGCTTTACATTGCCCCCTACTGGTCACAGTTCACACAGCAATTTCAATCATTCAAGGTGCATAAATTCTTGCAGGTCCTACACATGCCTGATCATTTCCCCTTGTGCTGACAAAAAATACATTGTGGAAAAGCGCCAGGTGCTCATCTTGCCTTATATCTAACATTTTTGTTTGTACGGACAAAATAAATAAACAAATAAAAAAACAAAACAGGGGAAAGCCGTATCTTGTTACCCCATCTAAAGCATTTGGTTTTACCCACACTGTTGTTGGCTTTATCCAACTAACCCATTTAGCCTGCTTCGTTATACAGGCACCTGGAATATTGAAAACGTTCATAGCCATAAATTAGCCTACATAATTTTATGCGATAGGGCACTTTCTGAGTGACCGTGTAGGCTAGTTAATACCAAGGTAGCAAACGGTTTTCCAAATTAAAGTTTTAGACTAAATAAAATACAAATATTTTACACAAACCTCTCCATGAGCAACCAGTAGACTATATCTTTGTGAGTTTAATAGCCTACACAATGTTGAGTCTAATTTACTTACATTAATAAAAACGAAAAAATAAGAAATCGGTGACGTTACAACAACAAAAAGTTTTAGAATGCCGAAATTTAATTTGAGTAGGCTAATTGAAGAAAGTTGTACAAACAGTCAGCTAGCTAGCCCTAGTTTACATGTAGCCTACGTTTATTTACTCCTAAAGCTAGGCATTCTTCTTCTTCAAAGGTGTTTATTGGGGTTTCACAACCTATCCTACGTTAAAGGGGTATTACCCTCCCCTACTGTGCTGGAGTGTGGCATAGGCTAGATTAGGCATGTAGCCTAATCAGAATATTCCCCAGACCTTTTAATAATAAGAATTGCACCACATTCCCCCTCACCCCAAAATAGGCTATCCCTCTCCGACCCTTCCATCGCCCTCCACTATCCTATTAATTAGTATTGCCCTTCATTAACAAAATGAACACACCATTATTACATGCTGTAGCCTATAGTCTCTCTCCGGCCCCACGCACACATCACATCTAGACCTATATGTGTCTCTCCACCAGCTACAGTGAATAATTGAGGTAGAGGTGGGCTTCCTCCTCATCATTGTAAAGCATTTTGAGTCACCGACCGGTGAGAAAGGCACTATATAAATGGAAGGTATTAGGGCCTATTATATTTTTATTATTATTAATTTAATCCTAAACTAGCGTCATAATATTAATAAGCAAAAACACCGTTCTGGGTTTTGCCCGAGGAATAGCCTGCATGAGAGGTGTAGCTAACAGACTGACAACATCTCTCACAGAATGACTGGAGATCAATGGAGTTACGAAACAGTTCATTAACAGTCCATGTTGTGGATTTGAAGTGAAAATATCTCTCAGAGTTGTTTTCAGAAATTCAGAGTTTTTCAACTTTACCTCTCGAATTTCTCTAAGTGTTTAAACAAAGAGGACGAGACAGAATTTCAGAGACTTCTAGACTTTTATTCCTTACACCGCTCAATCAAAAGTCTAGTGTGAACCCCTCAGAGAGATATCACGCTATTACATGTTTACCATCAATTTTTATACAGTTTCTTTATCAGATTGTACATCCCATTTTTTATTCATCTGACCTATTTGACCATACAGACACAGGCCATCTCTATCTCCGCCTTTCTTCGAGAACTTTCCAAACTTTTCCTTTGTAGGGCCTACTCCTATTGGATTGTATCTAGGTGACACCTGGGTTCTCAACCACCCGGCTCCGCCCCACAAAGATAGCTCTCAAAATCTCCCCCCTTAGATCCCCAGCCACCCATCTCCAGCTCTGTGTGCCCCCCCCCCATGGCATCGCCTGTTTTTTAGGCCTGAGAAACCACCTCGTATCAGACCCTGGTTGCTTGGACACTATCTAAGTTCTTCTCCAAATTTCTGGACGGCTAACTGTGTGTAAAAAATAACAATGGCTTCAACTTTTATAGTCAGACTCAGCGTTCATATTCACAGAAATGTCTATATCTCACTGTGACCATTCTATTTATTAACTTTATGGGATTCTGTGAAAATGCATTTTAATTAATATATTACTATGTGTTTCTGTGCTTATTTTGTACTGAACCTAGGTCGGTCAGACACCAGGTGTCTGAGAATATCTGTTTGCCCAGGAGCGCCTTGGAAAGCGCTCAACACAATCATTGTTATGGGAACATCTTATCATCTTATCAGACTCTCTGGACCTTTTGAAGGAAACTGCTTTTATAGACAGAGAGTCTGTTTCTGTGCTTTGTGCTCACATAATGTGATGTGATTCCATATATATATATCTCACCATGTGTTTGAGTGCTCATGATACATTTTCAAATATAATCAATACATATTATCACAGGTAATATAGTTTAAAGTGATACATATTCAAATATAGTCAATACATATTATCACAGGTAATATAGTTTAAAGGTGATACATATTCAAATATAGTCAATACATATTATCACAGGTGACCAATGGATTTAATGGAATTCCCAACAATCCCCCCTTTGAGGCTTAATAGCCTCACCATTACCAATTCCGGTATAAATATACAGTGCTGTAGGGGATCGTTCATATATCCGACCCCCTCTTTACCAATGTTTCTTGTTTTTTAACTCACCGGCTTTTAATCATCCTTCCACGACTTACTCTAGGTGTATGGCAGCAACAAGCGTACTCTGGGTACATATTTGCAGCCACACTAAGCACCTTTCTGTCACTGTCATAAAATAAGGGATGTATTAAAATACATACCTTATCTAAGTTTTACATACAGTTATAGTTGTACTGCAGAGTGTCTCAGCCTACAGGTATACTGCTGTACCCCTGCAGCGGCTACAAATAAAAATTTTAAAAGTATATAATTAAAAATATAAGAAATTGATTATGTTATGTATACTGCAAAATGAGATCAACTATCTCGCAGCCAGTAGTCCTTGATGCCTGGCCGCCGCTTTTGACTGATCTGGCGCTAGTATACATTTATATGATTATAAGAGTAAATATGTTTAATTTTGTACTGCAGGACTTTCAGCAGGCGGACAGCCGAGGGGTCTGCACGCAGTTTCAAAGGCAGTAGTACCACTCTGCCTTCCGTTTATCTCTGATGCACTGACACTTCCCAGCTGTCCTTCCCGCTTCAATCCATGCAGCACTGAAAAAAAATACATGAGTAAAAAATGTGAAAATTGATTATATAGAAGCACATGCATCTAATAAAGACATACACAATGGTAGTCAAATGGGCATCGGCCCCCATGAGAACGTGACATTTTACTCCTCATGGCGGCGGCGTGTGTTTGGACCCCACTTCTGCCACCAATCTTTGTTCAAGCTCGTCCAAGGTTCACTATCCAGTTTATCCCAGTCGAACTTCCGTTCACCATTGGGACCATATGCCCATTCTGTGCACATCCCATAAGTGTTGTTAATTTGTGTAACTGGTCCAGGGGAATGTGCAGCAAAAAACGATTGAGCGGCCGGTTTGGTTGAGAACAGGACATCCAAATTCAACATAACACTGAAAAATGTTTCGTCAGTGTGCACCTGAAGGAAATATTCCCCCTCTCCAAAGCCAACAAGTTGAATCTGTGCTACGGCATGGAAATATACCTGGTATGCAAAAAAATTGCCACAGAGGTGAGTTTGTCTAATCCAATACTGTGTGATGCATGCTCCATTGAACTGGAGATGCACCTTGCGCTCCCTAATGCAAAATGCCGGAAAATTTGGATATTGACAACAACTTTCCCAGATCAGTGCCCAGTCTAGGCGTTTCTGGTATCTTGGAGCCAACCATGGAATATTCCATGCCCCTTTAAAGGGCAACATTTGTTCAATGTCCTGTGCTACACGTCGAAGCCTCTGTGAAAGAGGTCGTACTCTGTAAATTATCTGTCTTTTAAATGGCCCATCCGCAATACAAACCGGCCTCCAATAGTACAAATCTCTATCAGTTTTGTGTTCCTCTTTACAGTCTTTCCCCCCATATAGGCATATTATTTCTGCTCTATCCTCAGCCATATCTGGAGCAGGTGTCAAGAGGTTTCTTATATTAAGTATCTATATACACGTAGGTTCTAAGTATCCTAAGTGTGAGTAAATATAGCTCTCTATTGCCCGTTCCAGAGGTGACTAAGGGCCCTGAGACGCACAACCAAAAAACCTCCCGCTTGTGTCTAGGAAGGAGAAAAAGGCTGCACTCCTCTTACAACTCTGAATTCCTCCTATTACTCAGAGTAAGCTAGTTGGTCAGAATGAGGGATTTACACATTATCATATTTTGTCAACTGGAGTACAGTCATTGCAGTTTCCATTGCATGGTGTTCTCCACGTTGAAACCAATGTTCATCTGTACCCAGATGCAGTATCAGAGAAGGCTCCTTTGGGGTTTGAGATGTCTCGGCCACCAGAGGATAAGCTCCCACAATTCTGGTGAGAAAAGATCTCAGAACAGGTAATAGGCAACATATCATCAATGATACACAAATAATTGTTGCTACAATTATGGCTCCTGCTTTAGCAAACCATGCTCCCCATTTTCCAAAAGATTTGTCCAACCAGTCCCAGACCTCATGGCCAAATCCTGCATTGGCTATCATTTCCTCTCTCAATCCCTTTAATTTAAGCATAGCTTTAGTGAAAGTGCCATCAGTTCCAGTATTGTTCGGAATAAAGGTACAACATTGATCTCCAAATAAAACACAGACACCCCCCTTTTCCGCCAGTAGCCAGTCAAGTGTTTGTCTGTTTTGTTCAGTCATTTTACTTGTAGCAGACAGCTGTTCTCCCAATGCTGTCAATGCGTCGTCAGTGTAGTTGATAAATCTTTGCTGATTATAATAAATATTGTTTATCCACTCTACATTTTTATTAGGGGTTATCCATAGCAAAATTGACTCAAATCCTGCCTCGATTTCATTCCTGGCTTTATATTTATTAGGAATTCCCCTAGGTTGTCCTATAGCATCTATCCATATTTCAGGGTTAGGTACATATGCTCTCTTTATTCTGCGTTTTTTCCCTAGCTTTGGGAACATTACCACTACTGGGTCCATTAACATTACTCTGGCACATGTTCCTGTCCAATTATATGGCAGAATATTATATAGCTCTCCATCTCCACACATCCAAAACATGTCTGCAACACTTTGATCTGCAGACATTATGTGTCGGCAACTCGGAATTTGAGTGTGATTTCTTGACTTTGGTTGTTGCTGTGCTAATGCACCAGTACTACTACTACACGTCCAGGTTATGTGGCATTTCCCACTGAATTGTCCCATAGGTATGGTTCCCCTATCCACTTTATAGCATTCAAAGGATTTTTTAGATAAACGAGTGTGTTGCATATTTATCACAGTTCCCTGTTTTCCTCGAAATAATCCCCACTGTATACAATCAGTACTGGGGTAGTGTCCCTGTGAGGAACCTAACCTATCTAAACACTCTATTGGACACATGGAAGTGTTATATGCATCTTGTATCGCAGAATGATACTTACCACACCACGCATAAGTATACGGGTTGGGGATTACAGTATATACAGGTCTTGCTTTTGCACATACTACACAATTTCCTTCAGTCTGTACTTTAGCTGTATATCTGGCCCATTGCCACCATCTTTGTTTTTTCGCTTGTTTTAGTGAATGGATGTTAGTCGGATTAGTTAGTTGTATTGGTTTCACTCCTCTCTTCTGTCTCACTTGTGAATCTTCTAGCATAAGAAACATCATTAGAGATGCTACAAACACAATCACTATGATTACCAATATGCATCCTGCTATTTCACCTCGCTTTTGCTTATCCTCTATATATCTTACTAAGCCCAGCATGCATATTAACCCTAGCCCTATTATTACCAATAACATTGCAAATATAGGCCATTGTTTATTAGGATTTAACAAATTTGTGTCTGGTGCACTTGTATTCTTTGGTAGCGTTTTTATATCTATATTGGATAGTAAATGATCACTATCGTCACCACTACTGCTACCGTCTGCCATGTCATCATCGTCTGTCAGCCACTCTGTCAAAGTTACATTAAACATCCTCTCTTGTGCTATAGAAGCTTGTACAGTCCAAAGTTCGGAGGTCGCTGCAGTCCAGTTGTCCAAATTCTCCTTTATTGCGAATATCATCAGTTCGGTCCAATTCAGTCCACTTAGATTCAGCCCCCCCATCATCATGCCCTGGGAGCTAACCTTCGGGGCCCCTGTCAGTATCAGAACTGCTAGCCAGTTGAGGTACATTAAGAATCTCACTAAGCCCAGGCTCGTTATCCTTGTCCTGCAATTCCCTGTCCCCACCCTGCTGAGCGTTGGGTTCTTCCCCCTCGTGCTCTGAGTCTCGGTCATGATCTCTCTGAATTTCTTCTCGCTCATTATCTTGCTCTCCTCCTTCTGCTTTTGTACAATGATTTAAATGATACCACAGGTTACTGCCCTCTACTTGTAGAGCCGTTGGTGTTGTTCTGGTAATTCGGAATGGTCCTTCTCTCCTCTGCTCGTTCCACCGTCTCCGGAATTTCCTCACGTAGACCCAGTCACCAGGTCTCAGATGATGCTCCTCTCCCGGATTCTCTAGCTCGTTTGTTCTTTCCTGTTCAGATATTGTCTGATGTATGGCAGTTAGTTGTTTCATGTACTCTCTTAGCTCTAATTCCAAAATTTCTAAGGTCGGACCCCCTGAAGGCCCCCTTAGTGTAGGTGCTGGCATTGTTCGCCCTGTCAACATCTCATGTGGAGTCAGGTGAGTAATTATATTCTGTTGCATTCTGTATTTCATTAATGCCAGTGGTAATGCATCTATCCAATTAAGCCCTGTGTCTTGACAGATTTTGTTTATCTTAGCTTTCAAAGTTCCATTGATGCGTTCTACTATCCCCTGCGATTGGGGGTGATATACGCATCCAAACCTTTGTTTGATTCTCAATGCTTGCATTACTTGTTTAATAATATTGCCCACAAATGCAGGTCCATTATCAGAACTTATCATAACAGGTATGCCAAATCTTGGAATTACCTCGTTCACCAGAAATTGATCAGTGCAGTGATCCATTCCATGGGCTTCACTTATTAGTAGGGTTAGTAGGGGAGTTGGGGCTATTAATAGTCCTTCTGTATTTCTCCACAATCCATCATGTCCCTCTTTAGCCCCCCTTTTTTCCCACTCTGCTTTTTCATTTTCAGCAGCAGATTGCTGCATGTCTTTAACATCCTCTAATGTTGGAATTGAATGTATTGCCAGTGTCTGTGTTGGTGCAATAATAGCCATTTTACATCCAGAAACTTGTTTTGCTATTTCATCCACTTTATTATTTCCTTTGATTACAAAATCATTACCTTTTTTTGTGTGCCTTACATTTTATTATGGCCAACTTTTCTGGTTTTAACATGGCTATAATTAGCTCCAGGATCTCTTTTTTGTGCTGTATGTCACTACCATTGCTTTTTAGGAAGCCTCGATTCTTCCATACTGCTCCAAACAAATGACATACACCATGTGCGTATGCTGAATCAGTGTAGATGTCTGCTTTTTTTCCTGCCATTATTTCACATGCTTTGGTTAGGGCTTTTATCTCTGCCAATTGAGCTGAGCACGGTTGAGCGCATCTCTCCGCCTCTAATGTTACCCACTCTGTCCCTCTCTTTTCTATTATGCATGATTTCCCTCATGATCCATATAACAGGATCCATCTACAAAAAGTATTCTCTTTCCCTCCTCCTCTAGGGGTTCTCCTTGTAGATCAGCTCTGAGTTTCATAAACTCCTTACTCTCTTGGACGCATTCATGAGGTGTTCCCTCATGTGCCAATGGTATGTACTCTGCTGGATTTATTGTATCACATTTTATTATAGTTATATCTGGATACACAGTTAACATGTAATAATTGTGAATTCTTGCTGGAGTCAGTACAAATTTACCTTGTTCGATCATTTCTGCTACTTTGTGATGGGTATATATCCTTATAGGATATCCCATTGTGACTGCTACTGCCTTTTCATAGGCCCACCACACTCCTGCTAAGTCTTGATAGCAGGGTGGATAGCCTAATACCACCTCGTCTAGCTTAGTGCTGTAATAAGCTATAGGCTGTTTCCGTCTTCCTTTACACGTTTTCTGCAGTAACATTGCTGGAGCAAATCCTCCTGTTTTTGTTGACACATATAATTCAAATGGTTTGTCATAATTTGGTAAGGCTAGTGCTGGCACTTGTGTTAATTCTTTTTTAATGTTTTCAAATGCTGTGTCAGCATCCACATCCCACTTTAATTTATTTTTTAAATTATCTTGTCCTGCTTCTTTCATTACTTTTCTCAAGGGGTGTGTTTTTTCTGCATATTCTGTTATCCAATCGGTACTGAAACCTGTCATTCCCAAGAATGTCATCATTTGGCCTACTGTTTCTGGCTTTGGTACAGCCACTTTAGCTTCTATTTGTTTTTCAGCTATACTTTTACTTCCACATGCTATTCTTCTTCCTAGATATTCTACTTTTGTTTGGCAGTATTGTAACTTTTTTCTGGACACCTTGTGCCCTCCTTGTGCTAACTTTTCTAAGAGCTTTAAACTATCTGTTTCACATTGTTCTTGTGAACTTGAACACACTAATAAGTCATCTACATATTGTAGAACTACATATTGTAGAACTACACTATTTAGTTCTAATCCCTGTAGATCTGCTCTTAGTACTTGATTGAAAATATGGGGCGAATGTTTGAATCCTTTCCATTCTAGATTAGATTAGATACTTTATTAGTCCTTTTACAGGAAATTCTTATATTCTAGTATATGTATATTGTTGTCCTGCATAAGTAAATGCAAATAACTCTTGGCTTTTTTCTTCTAATGGCACACTGAAGAATGCTGAACACAGATCTATTACAGTAAACCATTTTGCTGTAGTAGGAATATTAGTTAGTAACGTATGCGGGTTTGGTACTTCTGCCAACGTATCTTGCACTGTGTTATTTACAGCTCTCAGATCATGTACTAATCTCCATTTTATTCCATCTGCTTTTCGAACTGGTAGCAAAGGAGTGTTACATGAGCTTACTGTTTTTCTTAACACACCTGCCTCTAATAGACCTTCTATGGTTTCTTTGATTCCTTCTATGGCTTCTTTCTTTAAAGGATATTGGGGTCTATATGGACCCCGATATCCAACTTTGAGCTTTATTTCAATTGGGTTAGCCGATTTTACCCTGCCAACATCTGTGTCATGTTGTGACCACAATTGCTTTGGAAGTGTATTTAGCCGTTCTTCTTTTTGTGCTTGAATCCACTGTTTGGATCCTTTAATTAGAATTTTCACTTCTTCTGGTTTCCCTGTCAGTTGTGTTTCAGTTATTATTTTTATCATCGTCTGGTCTTCAGACATCCAAATTCTCAGGTTTTCTGTACGGTAAAACTGCATGTTTTCTGCTTTTTTATCATTGCTCCTAAGTCTTTTGATCTGTAATCAGGATTCACTTTTAGCGTCACATGAGGTGCTGCTCCTTCTATTTTAAACCATTTTTGTGTCCATTCTGTTTCATCCACCCTTAGGGCGGCTCCTTCTGGTCCAATTAGAAGAGCTTGGGATCGAATATATTGTTCATTTCCCTTTTCTAGGGCCCATTTTTGTTCCAATTCTTTATATTGAGCAGGGTCAAATCTCATAGTACAATGTAATTCTAGCTCAGGCCATGTTGCTTCAGGTATTTGTGCTTCCACATATTTTCCCCATTCCTTCCAGGCTTGTGCTCTGACTTGCTCTTCTATGCCTCCCAACCAGTAGACATTGGCCCAGTCATTTTCCTTTTCTTTCTGTATTCCATACATTCCCATTAGATTAATTCCGTCTTTTTGGCACTGTATTTGCAATTCTAAATTTAAAATAGCATCTCTACCTAATAAATTCACAGGAGTGTTACTACATACTATCAATGGTAAAGTAGTTTCTTTTCTACCTATTTTTACTGGCACTGGTATTGTTAATGGAGTTAATTGTGTCTTTCCTGAGAACCCTACTGTTCTTACGTATTGGCCTGATAATGGTAAGTGGGTTGCATATCTCTTTTGAATACATGTAACTGTAGCCCCTGTATCTATCATCATGGGTACTATTTTACCTGCTATTTCTACATTTATCATGGGTTCTTGATCTGCATTATTAGTTATCAATACATGCTGTCCTACTTTACCTGGGTTCTCTGGGCACCCCTATTGGTTACCTATGTAATTGACAGGACCCTGGGCCTGTGCTGGAATCAAAGTCCCTTGGAGTCCTCCCTGATACTGCTGTACGTGCTGCTGTGGGAGCTGCTGACTTGGTCCTGCCTGAAAATACTGCTGTTGTCTCTGTTGCTGATTCTGTTGCTGTGGGGGGCCATTCTGGCAGTATCTCTTTATATGCCCTATTTGGCCACACCTCCAGCATACTGGTGGACCCTGAGGGGGTCCTTGCTGATTCTGCACATAACCTCCTTGACCTTGTCCCTTATTCTGATTCCCCTGTCCTTTGTTCCATGGGTTCTGTCCAGTTCCTCCTTTGTTCCCTTGTCCCCAATTTTGTGGCGGGGCTCCCTGCATTGCCCCTTGAATGTACATTGGTGTTGGGAATCCTGGCGGAGGAACTCCAGCGAAATTATAGATGACGGACGGCTGGGATCCGTTCAGGCCTCTTCCTCTTTCAGAGAGTGGGGGTTCTGGTTCTTGCCAGGTGAAGTCTGCCATGATCGGTGCCATTTTCTTTTCTTTTTCTGTATTTTTGTTCTTGTCTTTGCTTTTCAAATCTTCCAGCTGCATCTGGAAAAGTTTTCTCTGCACCTCTCGTTCCTGGTTACTTTGTCTCTTTTCTTCCAGGCGATATCTTTCCACAGCATGGATCACATGGTCCACAAACTCTCTGTGTGACATGGAAGGCAGTCCCACTACCTCGTCCAGACGGTTTTTGGCATGCTCTGGCAGTCCCTCTAGGATGGCTGTGCGAAACATTGCTGTCATAATGGGATCCTTTTGGATGTCTTTATCCAATGTCATTCTCCAGTTTCTGTACTGATTCTCCACAAATGCTGCTGGAGACTCCCCGTCTTTCATAGGCACCCCCTTTAGCATTGCCGTGCTCGGCCTTGTGGGGTAGGCTTCTCTCAGGGTCTCCCATATATTTTTCCTATAAAGGGCAAATTTTCCCCCATCCACTTCGGATCTGTCTGCTTGTTTGTAACCTGCTTGAGTTATTATATCAAGCATTTTTTCTTTTCCCACTACCTTTCCAAGGAGGGCCTTCACATCTCCCAGCGCCAGCATCTTTCCCACCATTTCCTCCTCCAGTTTCCTTATCCAAATGGCCGCTCCATCCTGTATCTCCGGGAGGGTCGTGATCAGATTTTGGAGGTCCTGGGCAGCCCAGGGAACATACTGTGGGAGTGGTCCCTTCATCAGCATTGGACAGATTTTGTTAGCTTCTCTGCTCCTTGTATTCATTCCTACCTTATCTTCTTCATTGTCGCTTTCTTCATCTGATCCCTCAAGTAATTCATCCTCATCACCACTTTCCCTTCTCATTATCTGGTATCCCATTGCTCCTTGTGCGTCTACCTGCTCCTTCACCCTGTCTTCCTCTTGTTGGTCCTCTTTTGTTCTTTCATGTCTTTTAGTTCCCCAGTCTTTTCTTGTATCTTTCATTTTTTCAAACATAGCTTGGTGCCTCTCTTCTTTCTGTCTTAGCTTTTGCATTGTTTCTTCTTGTTTTATCAGCTGTACTTCCATCTCTTCAATTCTTTGTCTGACACTTTCCTCCATTGCTCGGCTTTCTTTTATCATTGCTTCTCGTTTGGTCTGTATGTCAATTTTCCCTTTCTCTTGGTCCTCTTGCAGCTTTAACCACATCCTTGAATTAGCTGCTACCTCTTGGGCTTGTTTTTCTTCTTTTTCGTGTAACTCATCTTCACGGCCTTGTGCTTGCTCTCGCATTCTTCTTTCCATATCTTGTAATTTAGCCTCTCTCTCGTGCACTTCTCTTTCCCTTTCCTCTGCTTCTTTTATTTGTGTCTTTGCTTTCTCCTCTTCTACCTCTTTTGCTTGTCTCTCCTCCTTAGTGGGTTCTAGCTCCAATGGTCCAGTTATGTTCACCAATCCCCTTAGTATTGGATATATACCTTTTTCCTCCTTCTGTGGGTTATCATTAGCCCACTCATTTACCTTTTCTGTATAAGGTGGCAGCTGATTCGGGTCTTCTAGGGGCGGCTTGGTCTGTGGTGTTGGCTTTCCTCTTTGCCCTTTGTAAGCTCTTGCCACCTCTATTCCTACATCTTTAAACATTTGCAATATTTCCATCTCCTTCTTTCGCTTATTGGCTCTCTTTGGTGACGTATTGTTTGCTTTATAATTTATCACTATTCTCGTCATCTCTTCGCATGTTGAAAGGTCAAATGTTCCTTCTTTTGGCCAGTGTGTGATTCCTTTTTTAGTTCTTTTTTCCCATTTGGCTGATATTTTGGCTATATCTTCTTCTAGGGCTGGACAGCACTTTCCCAATTTCTCTATTGGTGTATTCATTGTTATATGTTAATTTGCTTTTATGTTTTAATTTATTATTTTTTTCCCTATATCTGTTTCTTTTTAACACTTTAGAGATCTATTGTCCTGAGTTTACTATCTGGCTCCAATATTTAATTCGGAATTCGTACCACCTTATTTTGTCCAATTTGTAATCAGTATATACTTTCAGAGTTCTTCTGAACTCAGAAAAATTGTTTAATGTTCGCACTACCCACTCTTCTCTTATTGCCCTTTCAGTAATTGGTAATTCGTCGTCTGTCTCTGGATCGCTACGTATGGAGTTTTTCTCATAAAAGATACCACCTTTTCTTTCTACTAACCAATGCGTATTTACTATTAGCATGCTATTCGTTTATTTTAATTTGTATTAATTACTTATGTCTTTTTTAACTTTAATTAGTTAATATAATTTTTTATTCCTTACTTTGTTATTTATCTTTAACTGCAGTAGTCTATGCTTCTTTTTATATTTTAATTCTCTTACTTTAGACCGTTTTATTTCTGGTATTCTTTCAGCCTTTTTAGACTTATTTTAAATTATGTTTTAACACTTTTTCCTCCGTATTTATACACCATAAGTTTTGTTCAGGTAACCGATAATTCTTAACTTATTCTATTAATTATTTTATCTTTATTTTATACCAAGCAATGTATTCTCTAGATTATTTCACAGTCGCATTTATTTAACTGCAATATCTTATATTCCCTTTTTGTATCTTATTGTTTATTTAATTTGCGCAGTTTTTTAGACACCCGCTCTTTATTCAGACAGAAAATAAAATTTTAATGTACCATTAATTTGTATTTTACTTTCGTTTTATTCCGATAAATTTATTGTTTGTGATAACTGTCCACTTCAAATTTCTGAAAAAATCTTCCTTCTAATAAAGCTTTAAGTTTTTCTGCGTGCCACTCACTTTGTGTGCTTTGAAATGCAATTTCTAATTGTTCGCTATTTTTCCTCTCTATTATATATATAATTTGTTCTATGGATGTACAACCATCTTTGTGCATATACCTCTCAGTTACGCCACCTCCTTCATGGAAAGTTAAAATACTATAATGCATATTGCATCGCAACACTTTTTTATATCACAGTTATTTCAATATATCAACAAAGAAGAAAGAGAAAGAAAAAATCATAATAATAATAATTTTCACTCAGTGCGCACTTCTTTTATTAACTTCTGTCTTTCTCAACACCAAATGGTTAAACCTTTTGCTTACCTTACACCGCGCTAGACATACCCCTATTTCTTTATATTATTCATATTACCCATCACTGGTTTATTTACCCCACCAGTTTGTAAATACCAACCGTATGTCTTTGCGCGGAAACAAGTTTGTAACTCCAACCGCTCAAACTTTCAAGACCTTTAATTCTTTTACCCGGGGGTACCCCCTACCTCCGTACGTCTTTCCACGGAAACAAGTTTGTGACTCCAACCGCCCAAACTTCCAATACCTTTGCGCTGCAACAAGTTTGTGACTCCAACCGCCCAAACTTCCAATACCTTTGCGCTGCAACAAGTTTGTGACTCCAACCGCCCAAACTTCCAATACCTTTAGTTCTTTTTCCCGGGCACCACCCACTTTTTCACACACTTTTACCCCAACCCATATATCGCTTGCGCATTGATTCTCTCAAATTACTGCCGTCCTCTTTTACACAATTTTATTTCATTTATCTCTATTTTATTTCTTACACAGGATTTTGAATAGGCAAGGTTCTAGGTCACTGGGTTTACAGAATAAGGAAAAAAGGGACCCTTCTTCCACACTATATCTATACATATATTCAACAAGGTCTTCTCAAGCGATCTACAATTAACTTCGCTTACCTTGGTTTCTTTTAATCAGCCGGCTGGAAAAAGGTCTCTCTCTCCGTCTCCCGTCCACACCGCAACCGGTCCTTCAGAGTTTTGGCCTGCGAGGACTTTAACCTTCGCCCTATACTGCCAGACTACGCCAATTTGTTGTGGATTGTGGTTTTTCAACTTTACCTCTCGAATTTCTCTAAGTGTTTAAACAAAGAGGACGAGACAGAATTTCAGAGACTTCTAGACTTTTATTCCTTACACCGCTCAATCAAAGGTCTAGTGTGAACCCCTCAGAGAGATATCACGCTATTACATGTTTACCATCAATTTTTATACAGTTTCTTTATCAGATTGTACATCCCATTTTTTATTCATCTGACCTATTTGACCATACAGACACAGGCCATCTCTATCTCCGCCTTTCTTCGAGAACTTTCCAAACTTTTCCTTTGTAGGGCCTACTCCTATTGGATTGTATCTAGGTGACACCTGGGTTCTCAACCACCCGGCTCCGCCCCACAAAGATAGCTCTCAAAATCTCCCCCCTTAGATCCCCAGCCACCCATCTCCAGCTCTGTGTGCCCCCCCCCCCCCCCATGGCATCGCCTGTTTTTTAGGCCTGAGAAACCACCTCGTATCCGACCCTGGTTGCTTGGACACTATCTAAGTTCTTCTCCAAATTTCTGGACGGCTAACTGTGTGTAAAAAATAACAATGGCTTCAACTTTTATAGTCAGACTCAGCGTTCATATTCACAGAAATGTCTATATCTCACTGTGACCATTCTATTTATTAACTTTATGGGATTCTGTGAAAATGCATTTTAATTAATATATTACTATGTGTTTCTGTGCTTATTTTGTACTGAACCTAGGTCGGTCAGACACCAGGTGTCTGAGAATATCTGTTTGCCCAGGAGCGCCTTGGAGCTCAACACAATCATTGTTATGGGAACATCTTATCATCTTATCAGACTCTCTGGACCTTTTGAAGGAAACTGCTTTTATAGACAGAGAGTCTGTTTCTGTGCTTTGTGCTCACATAATGTGATGTGATTCCATATATATATATCTCACCATGTGTTTGAGTGCTCATGATACATTTTCAAATATAATCAATACATATTATCACAGGTAATATAGTTTAAAGTGATACATATTCAAATATAGTCAATACATATTATCACAGGTAATATAGTTTAAAGGTGATACATATTCAAATATAGTCAATACATATTATCACAGGTGACCAATGGATTTAATGGAATTCCCAACATCCATTGCCAGACCTATGAAATCAAAAGGCGATACCGACACCTGGATGACTGGAAACGTTAAATTAAATCCGGTGTGTCTGAACCTTATCCCAGCCATAAAACCTTATTTTTCCTGTTTCTCCCTTAACCTGCTTTGCTCTGACAGCTTTCTGTAGTTCAGCTAGGCCTGTGTAAAAAATAAAGAAAGGTTTTCTTCAGGCGCTGCATCATAATTTTTGGAACCTCTGATTTTTATACAAACTGCAAAGCCGATGTCCAGTATGACAGCTGTTCAAATCCCTCAGACGTCACACCCCCTCTCGTGAATTCTATGCTTGCGCCCTTCTCTAAAATTGAATACACTTTTTAAAGTAACTACGGTTACACAATATAGGCTACATATAATAGCGCAACTCTGGTTAAATTGAATAACCCATCTTTTTACAAGCCATTCGATACTAAACAAGCCTATTAGACCTACAGAACCTTGTACAAATACTGAAAGTTTTGTTTCATGATTCTGACCAGTGAACATGGCCGAAGACATTGCTTGGGAGATGCGTCTTGGCCGGGTTTTCAATTGCTTTTCAACATTGTAGGGGCCTTTTGCATCCTGTTGGTTTATTTTCTAGGCTATATGTATTCCCCCTATGCATTTCATTCATTCAAAATGTCGTGAACCCCCCGCCAGAACCTGACACCTGTTCATGTCCCTCAGACGAGGGTTGTAACATCATGCAAGCACGCACGCATGCACCCCTCATCAGCTTAAAAACTCAGTTTAAACCATTAATAATTTCACGGCCCTGGTTTGACCCGGTCTTAATACAAGCGGTAATAAGCTCCCTCGTTGGATCGTGAAAATGTCCATCAATTTCCCAGGTCCAGGAATCAGTTATAGTTGGGTGTATACCTGTTATGTATACTCCTATACGGGACCAAATGGAACCATTTGAGCTCTCGCGGCCACTCTGGAAAGATCTCTGCAGACTATAGGCTATCCACTGGGGACTCCAGAATCCAAAAAAGTCTTTTTTAGGTTTTGCATTTTAATTCTGTAAAACATTACATATTCTTTTATTTAAATTATTTCTTTATAGTCTTTCTTTCAAGTCCTCCTAGGCGTTCTTTTAAGATCACTACCTTGCTTTTTAGATATACTTTTTAGATATACTTGGCTCTAACAAGCATCACCCCCTTCAATCAACCCCCCCACACCACACCTGAATAATAATAATAATAATAATAATAATAAATATATATTTAATTTTTTTTATGCAATTATATTTTTCATAACCTCATGAATATTCCTAAAATTATGCAAATATGCCCATCAATCAAATTTTGCCAGAAGCCGAATGCTATTATCTTCTCTTAAAGTTAATTTAAAAATATACATCTTCAAGAGTATTATTGTAATGCATAAAACCAAAAATTATGTTTTCAATATCCGCCTACCCTCTTTGTTATTAGTCATGTTCGAGGCTGTGGTCCAATCCGTTAAATGTTCTGCCCTCCTGCACTTCCCCTCGCCACTTCCACTTGGGGGAATCCCTTTAGAAATGGGAAGTTGGGCATTGCCAAGGGCGAGTGCAGTCCAATCCGTTAGAAATGCAAGTGAAGTACATGAAATTAGTCCCTCGATCCTCGATTTGGCTCGAGAGTCTGCAAGACTGCAGACTTCGGGCAGTGAAATTGCCCAGAATGCTTAACTGTAACCCCAAGCTTAATGTTTCGGAAATCTTAAAAATAGAGAAAGCGGCACTCAAGTATACACGATTAAGCGATATTTTAAAAGTTTTTTTTATTGCACGACTGAAATGTTTAATAAATTAGGAAATAACACTGATTTAGTGGTTTGATAAAATCGCTTTAAAACGTATCTCAAGCTAAATGTTTCATGTTATCCTACTAGGATTCAGTATTAGAATGATTATTTCAGGCCAGTTAACGATAACTAGCTACATAATCAGCTCATTGCTGTTCAGCGAGTATCAAGCAAATGAGCCAGTGCAAGCTTATGAGCAATAGCCTTTTAAAAATACTTGGATTTCATATTCAATACGGGTCGCTCGCCTCTTTTATGTTTTATACTTCTGTGCTACCTCCAAAGCAATCTAGGCACGCTTCCAGCTATATAAACTCAGTGTTTCCCTTTTCCGGTGCTTTGGTGTCTACTTGCCACCTACACAAAGCCGGTCAAGGTATAGCCGGAGGACTGCATTATTGTTTATTAACAACAATGCAGGAACCTCTTAGAGTTAGGATAGAGCTGTCTGTCTCTTTTCCTTTTCGTTACTCTATTTCCTGATTCTTTTCTCTTCTCCTCCTATTCCCACGTTTGGTGGTTTACCTTTGTTGCTTTTCCTTTTCGTTTTGTCTCGTTTCCCTCACTCGTATTTACGGTGCTGAGCTCGAGACATACATTTCTTTCATCTCATCCTACGACTCTAGCTTAGTCTTTTTCTGGGTTGCCCTTAGTTATCTTCTGTTCTTTTACCTCCGGTATCACTCTGCCGTATGCAGAGTAGAGGTATTTCTCTCTTTTCATTCTATTATTTGTGCCCTCGAATTCTCGCCCTGTTTTTGTGGGTTGATTTCATTTGGCACTACGCCGGGAGTTTTTATTTTTTTTGCTCCGTTTGCGGACTTCTATCTCCCTCTAGTGGTTCTCGCATCCGTGGGAGACTTGTTCTGATCCTCCTTTCGTGTCATGTCTGGCTCTCTGAAACAGGGCCCCCTTACAGTTGTCTTATGCAATTTATTGCTCATTTGTCAATGGTCTGCTGGCGTCACTGGCTCTGGCTAATATCAGAATGGAATTCAAAAATAATTCCGCTCCCTCCCTTGCTCCTCCCCGCTGGTTCGTGTGTCTACTCGTGTTGTTTTGGTGCTGCGTCACATCCTCCCAAGTGGGAATGGCGAAGGGAAGTACAGGAGGGCATAACATTTAACAGAGGCTGCATCCCAATACTCACCCTACAGTCTAAGCACTTCCTTCAAGTCTGCACTTTGGTGAGGTATTTCCGAGGTTGGACCAAAGGGTGCAAGTGCGCTGTGCGGTGCGCAAATACGTAATGGCGCAACATTCGGTTGGCGCATACATATTTTTAAATGTATAAACCCACTCACCAAAATCACGTGCATTAGTCGTCTGTGGAACTTCGGTGACATCGGGTGTGTTGTCTGTGGGATGTTCCTCGAATAGCTATAATGAAAGTTTATAAGTCGCCTCCGTACGTTGTAGAATACGTAGTTTTACATCCTGAGCTATGGTTTTGGTCAAGCTAGGCATGAGATCCACTAATGTGGATGTGCAATTGCCGGTTTTTACCTTTTTTTATGAGAAAGGCCGGAAAATGTAATTCCCTCTGGACATTCGGGCCTGTAAAAAAACTTTTTAAAAGTTTTACTTGCAATATAGTAATTGAACATATTTTGTCTCAAAACCACGCCAATTTATCATTAGGCCCATTACCACCGCAAATTAGCGCTACTCTCACAAAATCCGCAATTTCACATCGTCAGCCTGTAAAGTTTTGATCCGAGTATTTCCCGAAATTTCTCCAGACTGGGTGAAGGTGGCAAAGATGGCCTGTGTCATTCTCGTTTCAATTGTGCCAGCAGAGCGGGGATTCTTGCTTCAAAACCGGATCAAAACCGCACTCAGAAGTGGAGAGGAGAAGGTTATGCAACTCATGCATATCTCAAGCTGCGCTAAAACTTATGAGACATTCTATTTCAAATCAGCAGCTGCTCACTTCCATGAAATGAAGCATCGTCGCAAATGAAAGAAGCCTAGGCTATATGGATTGTTCGTTTTTTTATTTTTTATAAAAAGGCCGTTTTTAACTGTCAGTAGGCATAGGCTACTTGAATTTAATAGGCTATAAGCTTGATATAAGCAGCATTTTTTTTTGTTAAATCAGTAGCCTACACTGTTTTGGTCTGAATTTGTTTTAATGGGTAAAATTAAATATAAAATTTTTATATTATTCCTTTATTTTCAAATCGTTTTCAGTCCAAAATATAATACTATGCTGTAACATATGTTGTTAGGCTACATCGTTAAATGCACCTGCCTGTTGTTCATGCACTGAACATAGATATGGCCGTTGTTTTTATCATATGTTCGACAAACCGTTATCATTCCGGACATTCTGGTCGGCAGTTTAAAATCCTAGCGCGACCTCTGATCTATCTGTATTCGTATAAAAACCGGAAGTGGTGTTACATATAAGAAATGTCATATTTTCTAGTCTAAAATTAATTGCTATTGCAATTTATGAGTATTCACCCCCCTCCCTATTTTTTTTTATTTCCAAAACTTTTTATAAGAACTATATTCTGGACTTTACTTATTTATCTAGCTCCCCACCCCCTAACTGGGGGACATTGAACAATAATTTTGGATAAGAACTGGAAAAAATCTGAGGTACAATATATAATCAACTGAAAAGGAAGTTTTATAAAAACATGAAACCATTCCATCATACATTTGAATGGAAACCATTTTCATAATAACAAACCTTTCTGCCCCTGTATTGCTCCTAGCTAGCTCAGCTTGCCCTTTCGTTTTGTTTTTGTGAAATGAAAGGTGAAATGGTTATTATGTAATGGAAATGGTGATATGGTAATTAGCCAGCCACTCACTTTCGCCCTCCATACGAGAAAATGAATGACAGACTGCCTGGTGGAGTCGAGGGAAATATCAGTTTCCAACCCACTATCCGTTTCATTCATTAAACTTTCAGCTTACTGTACATGTTAGCTTGCTAACTAGAGCCAGCTCTCGACTGCTGTGCTGTTAATGGGTGGAGAGAAAACAGTGGATTAGCATGTAGGTACATATTTGCCACAATCACACTGTGCGCACTAATTAAAATGAATATTTAGCCTATATCACGGATTATGTGAATGCTCGTTTCTACCCAAATTGTTTAACATTCAACTCGCAATGAATCCACACTGTGGACTTGTAATGGCCCTGTCACACTATTGCGTATGAGAGAAACGTATGAGTTGCGTATGTAAATTCATAAAATAATTTTCATACATACAAAAAGCCCTTGAAAATACAGAATTGTTTGGATACTTACCGTATTGAACCTATGAGTAGCTTGTTGTAGCTTGTCAAATTAAATTTCATGCCATAGCCTATTGACTCCTAACACCGGTGTCAAAATAGTAGCCTAGCCTAACAACCTGTTCGTCACTTTTGAAATCTGAAAACTTGAATATAGGTTTACGAATATAATTATTTTATATTGATTGATGATAATGGATCACATAGGCCTATATCTAGCTATTAATCAAATATTAACCTACATCAACGGATAGGCTACATTACTATTCCCGGATGTAGGCCTATCAAATTCCATCCGGTAACCTTCTCCAAAATGACAAGCATTTTAAATACATTCTGTCCAAAAAATGAGCACTTACTCCACATTTCCACAACTGTAGGCTACCGAAGCACGTCAAGGCATTATATAAAGAAGTGTGGACAACTTCAGAGTAACTGCAGGTTTTGTGGTTCATAGGCTAAGTAACATTCAGTTTCAGGTTTTTAGTAGGCTAACGTTAGGTTTAGCCATCTAGTTAATGAAAACTCGTGGAAAACTTAAAAAGGTGGCTTTTATAACATATCAAATGCTTAACTATGACATTATTAAAGTAGGCCTACACGAGTCAACAAAATTAGTATCTTGCATGATCAGCCATGTTCTTAGTCGCAGTAGGCTATACCGCGATCAAATGGCCAATCACACCGGTATTTAAAGTGACCAATCAAAGGAGCGGAGACATCAGCCACTGTGTATCCCATCCCCGCCCCCAAAGTCTCACAAATCAACTTGGCAAGCGAGTGAAAGGAAACTAAATTTGAGCGAGAGCAAACCAAGTTCGAATGGTTCTCTCCTCGCTCGCTTCACAGCTCCACACTAAGGGGCAAAAACCAGGCTTTAATTTTGAAGCTCACTTCCTGGTTGGGCTGGGAGTGGCCATAGTGCCATTGCTCACTAGCTTCACAGCAGTTGCCTCCAGTATAGGTCTTTCACCATGTAAATCAATGGCAGCAATGTTGTCAAAATACTAAGTCAATAAAAAAAATTCCCACAAGAAAATGCAGTCACAATAGGTGCTTTTCCTTCGTCTAATGTTTTTAAAATTATTGTGTCATTTGGACAGGGTATTAACATTTGTTCAGGACCAATCAGAGGGACAGGTTGAGTCCTGGGGTCACTGCCATAGATAGGTTCTGTAGAGTTCTCACTGCACTCACTGGGAGGGGCAGGACCAGAAGAGGGAGACAACAATCATTGGTCTAAAACACGCCCTGAAGTCTTTGGACCAACTTTTATACAGTCTATGCTTGGGACAGGGAGACACCCGGGCTGCATTCCAATCCCATATTTTAGCCGTCCTATCTACTTGGTCCTCGTCTGACCCGGAAATCGATCGAGGTCCGCCATCTTTAAGGACATTCCAAACCGCTAAATGCTCCACCGAGGAGCGAGGAGTGGGGACATAGGAGGCTCCCGGAGAATTCTTCAGTGAGGAAACACGAGTGCAGCCTTTGCGGAAGTCTTTACTCAGAACGCGTGACGTGTTTGATCCACAATCACATCTGCCGCAGTTGAAAACATGGCGGGACCACTGGTACACAAATGTAAGTGCTTATCGTTCCTTTCTATGTAATTTATAAAGCGCTTTCATTTATAATGTCACTCGTTCTTTCGGACAAACGAAAGGCAAGTTTATTCATGAAAACAGAGACAACAAATATTGTAGTTCAGCGTGTAAGCGTAACATTTAGGACATGTTTCTGTCCCATATAGTTGTTTGTTAGCTAACGTTACTGCATAGCAAACGCAAGCTTCAATTAACCCATGTCCTTTCAAAACTGTATACAATTTTATATTGTACGCTATGCAATAGGCTATGTTACGTTTAGCCTATGTTCACACTGTTGAATGCATCCCGGCAAGTAGGCTAACTGAGAAATAGGCTCTACAGTCGCTGCTCGATTTCCAGTGTAACAACTGAAACATGAACACGCAGCTGCTTTGCGTTTAAAATATATGTTTCCTCACTCTTGTATGACAGAAATAATGTTATTTCAGTCTATGTTATTGCATTTGCTGTCTTTGACTGATGAAATGCACATTAGGCTAGCTTATTAGGATAGGCTACTATTTTGCATCATGTAGCCTACTTACATATGTCATGTCTGAATTATGGGCTTGTGAAGCCCCTTGACACATGCCGTTGTGATTTAGGGCTATACACAGACATTACTAGCTGGTTTTTACTTGCAGGTCTGTTGTGTCATTTACAGGGACCGATGAGAGCACCCTCAGCCTCATTCGGCTGAGGTGTGAGAATGAGCATCTGTTTACGGGGAAGAGGCATGTAGCAAAGAAAGCTTGGGGGTGAGTCATTAGTGACATTCTATAATGTGTGATGTCACATAGAACTAAAATATGTTACACAGAAACATTGGCAATAAGCCATTTTTTATGTTCTTGCAGGACCATGTCACTGTCCATATTGGTGTTCCTACATGTCATAGATTAATGTTGACGGAATCACTCCTCAGCACCATGATTCATGTCTTGTGTTGAAGTAGTTAATTGTATGCAAATGACAACTTCTGATATCCCTAATGTAAGTGTGATGGCAAGAGGCATGCCTGCCCCTGTAAATGGATAACACATAAACATGTTATGGCATGGCAGTAATTGTTGTAGGGCACTTGGGTATGGTATGGTAACATGTGTTGTTTTTCTCAGTGAAATTCGTCTGCAGATGGGCCTACAGGGCCAGGTGAGCCCCACCCAAATTGCAAAGAAATGGGACAACCTCAAGCAAAAATATAAGGTGAGGTTCAATTTATGATGATTTTCCTTTGCAAATTTGTAGTTTCTATTGCATACTGAAACAAAATTATGCCTGTGCAATAGGCTCACGGTTCACCTTCACCCTTGCATCTTTCCTTGTAGGCACTCAGATGCCCTGCTACAGAGATGGAACAGACAGGGGAGAGGCCACAGCAGCCACATGGCCATGGTTTAATGCAATGCATGAGGCCATCGGGGGGAGGCCATCTATTGATCCTCCTGTCCTGATGTGCCCGGTTTTCTGCAACACATGAGTCCATGTGGCTGATGAGACCTCAGATGGCACTGGCTCATCTCTTCCTGGATTTGTGGCGGTCACTTGTAGCCGGGCGTGTGTGGAGGAGGAGGAAGAGGATGCACAGCCTGGCTCAAGTAGCCTCCCACTGGAGAATGATGATGGGCCATCCACCTCTGCCTGTCCCCTACCCCCCAAAAGGAGAAGGACCGGTGAGGGAGCCGTTCTGCGGTTCCTGAAGGAAGATGCTGCCAGAAAAGAGGAGCGATTCAAGGCCACACTGGAAAGCTCTAATGAGTTTGAGAAAATGCTTAATAAAAAAGTGTTTGTCAATTTGTTTTTTACTTGTGTTTTTACCTTTTAAGATATAGTTTTCATCTGAGTGCCCCCTTCAGCAGCACAAAACTATTTGGGAGAAAAGAAACACACAAATACTAACAATTTTGCTGATCGTGTAAGCTTCAGGAGGGTAATACCTAGGCTATTTCTGGCTTATCGGTCTCTCGCTCTTTACTGGTAACTTCAAGTGAATGTCTTCCTTTTTGTAAATTCTAAGTAGTCAGCCTACATTCATTAATGAATGATTAGCAGTCATTTTTTTACAGAATCCTCACTTCCCCGACAGGTGGTTGACATACATTGGTGTCAAAGTGGTATGCTTATAGTGTGTTTTGAAATAAATAAAGGTAATGAAAATGTGGCACAGAAAAGATGTATGAAACTGATATGTTAGTATCCATAAGTGATTTTATTAACACTAACATAACAAATAAAACGTGGATTAACACTGGACAGAAAGAGGGGCTGCAGGGAGAATATACAAACATAACAAGAAACGGAGACACTAACAAAAAGCTCTCCTGTATAAATAATATTTCAAACAATTGCCAAATTACATATAATCATGTTCATTCAGTGCTACTGGACACATATTTGGAGCAGACGGTTGCCCCGCCAGTTGGTTTCGCCGGCCATGTCCGCTTTGTTCCCCCCCTCACTGGACGTGGTGGAGCCACACCAATATCACCAACACCCTCGACAACCTCAAGGATGTCCCCCTTTGTCAGGCAGATGTTATGGAGCATGGCACATGCGGTGATGACCGTGGGTACAAAGGTGTGGTCCACCTCCAAAGCCTTGAAGAGCAGGCACCTCCTGGACCCTTAAGTGGTGTGCCCAGACAACGCTCCCCCATGCGGCAGTAGCATTATCAATGCTTCCATGGAGCCATGGCTCAGACGGTAGTCTACCATGAGGTTCTGGTCCCCATTAAAGTAAAGCTGGAGCACTGGCACAGTGGCATTTTCTTGGGCATAATGCCCAGCTGTTGGATCGTCGACCTAAAAAAGAATGAAATGAAAAACATGGTGTGTACATGCAGCCTACAGTTCACACAAGTTGATTGATTAACACCAAACCACAGTAGCCAAATGTATAGTTTGTAGTCCTACATGCAGGTAAATGTGTGGTATTATAGAACATGCAATTACTATGTGTGCATGACATAACTTTGCTGTATATTTATCCAGGTGAATTCTACTCCACCCACTGTTAAAAGTGTTTCATGCTTATCAATGTCCATGTTTGATCAAGAGCACTGTCTTATGACTACTGTTGAGAATACGTGATTCTTACCTCACTTAGGAACAGGACGGAGCGAAGCCGTCGCGATCCCCTGAACTGGCAACGCCACCGTTCCCGCTGAAGCCGGTGCCATGCGTTTATGGCGAACGCTAGGTTCATTGCGGAAATGTTGATTGCGTACAGTAGCAGACCAGTATACTAGCCTATTAAAATCGCCGATCTAAGTTTTGAAATCAGTATCTGTCGCTTATATACCATCAGATCATACATGCTTGATTAATTAATTAAACGGCATCAGCTCGGTTATTGGCTGGAAGTGTCATTTGTAATGTGCTCCAATTTTAACGAACAAACATGCATTCGAGTCCATTGATGAATTGGCCATTGAGCGTGTGGAATATAGGCGTAGCCTACTTACAATTAAAATTATGCATCGTGCGATCTTTACTCACACAGTGATAAATAGCCATTTGTTGTGGATGTGTTAATGGGACACTGTACGTCAAACAGAAACATCTGTAATTGAGAGACAATATTCTTATTTCACATGTCATTTTCACATCTGTCAAATTGCATGGGAGAAAAATAAAATAAAACTCAAATAAAACAATCGTTTATACCATGTTGCATGCAAAAACAAGCTCAGAGATAAAAATACGATAGGCTACAGAACAATCCGTTAGCATTAAAGGCCACTGACAGCTGATACGGGTTTTTTTTTTTTTTTTTGACAGGTGATACAGCTGTGCAACACGTCATTAGTAATTGACGTCGCTTCAGCTGACGCTTGACTGAGCAAGGACGTTCCATTTGCTTAATTCATGTTGCCTCGGTTGTTGAGTCCTCGTATGTGATCCTTGGATCCTTTCCTTATGGCCTCCACTGGGTGGAGCTAATGAGCGAGGAAAGGACCTAGGAAAAGATGCAAGCAGTAAAAATATGGGATTGGAATGCAGCCACTGTATTTTTGAGTGGAAGTCGGTGGAGAACATCCCTTAGTAGCCTACCGTGAACAAGCTGTTGTTTTCTGGATGCAGTTCGTAACATAAGAAATTGACTGCCTTGTCGCTCATCTTCAATATGTTTGTCATCACATATTCATTTTGGAGTGAGCTATGATGTATCTACTATGAAAAAAAAACTGTTTTGTGAGATGAGAGAGAGCAGGGGATGTTGCAGCTACACTACAGGCCCAGCGCCTCGGCGCAAGCAGCCAAACTGTGGGTTAAGTATCTGAAATCAATTGCTCCATACCTGTATAACCTTATCAATTTCGATATTAATTGAGCTATTCCACTCCCTCCTGTACGCAATCGCCATACTCCCCCTGCCATGAACATTACCATTACGTAGCAACAACAATAGGTTTTCGTGATAATAGCTACCGTGATTGCCTAGCTAACGTTACTTGCCAGCTTCTCCAACTAGCTAGGTCCTAAGAGCAGTTAATGTTAGTTTAGAACAGATGGCAGCTAGCCATAGACTGTAACTGGTGAGTATTAAAATTTTAATAAGAGGACAGGTTCGGGCGGGTATTATGAACAATAGCCCAATGTTATTTGGTGGTTAGGCCTATATACGGTCTATGGAACGAGCGAAATATAACTAAACCTAGGCTACTCCTGGATAATTTTTTTGGTCCCAAAAATGAATAAAATGTGCGGGGAATAGAGCCAACGAGTTAGCGGTATGTTTGTACTGACTCAATACGGGGATGTTTAAAATAAAACCAATAATTTATCGGGAAAAAAAAGAATACGGAGTCTGCGTTTGTAGGCTAAATGTTTGCAATGTTTGTGATTAGGTTATAGGATGCAGATGAAAGTTAATGCCAGCTACGATATAATGCAGGCTACAATGCCGACTATCTGGAACAGTTTTCAGAATGGGGTTTCATGCTGCGGAAAACCGTGACAGACTGCTCTGTCACAGTCAAGTTAATTAGCGGTTAGCCAAAAAGACAGTGGTGGTTTGCTCATTTAAGACTATGGGGACAGCTTGCTACCTTTCTAGCGGTGCGAAGGACATTTATAATAAAAGTAGTCTTGTCAAAATAACATATGTGATTGATTGACCGTCAATATATTTCATGGCAATAGCGTTACCCTATGTTCGTCCGTACATGTGGTGATGCAGTGCGTCAAACTTGGCTACCGAGGTCAGCTGGTATGCTGTCTAGCTAATCAAATTAGCTGATGTTCGCTGAATATAAATCGAAAATAACTGAATGAACGTTAATTATGTGACGAATACCATACATTCAATGCGAATAAATGAAAATCGAGGATGAAAATTAAATGTTATATTATAAAACATTAGCAACTTAAAGGTATTATATGTAACACTGACACCGAGCGTTTAAAATGGGTACTGCAGTCCAAATTCACAATATTGGAGAGAGTTGTCTCCGCCCGCCCCCTCATAGTGAATCACAAAGGCCAAAAAACAAAACAGACGTCCTGACCTGGAATGGAAATTTCAAAGGAGAACATACTGGCTGTAGCATTGTTGTCGGAGAAGCCAGTATTTCGACTTAGCATGTTTACTTAATTTCTGATGACATATCATGGTCATTTTATGATTAATACAGTAAATGTGTTACATATAGCTCCTTTAAGGAAGTTTACCGCAAGTTTGTTTAGAAAAATAGTGGGTTTGGTCAGGTCATGGGCTTCTCCACCCCAAACCATCAATCATACTGTGCCTGGACCATGAAGACCATATCCGGTTGACAACGTCACTTTGGCTCCACGGAGCAGACGCAGTTTGTTCAAACCGGCGGCGAAAACATCATCTGGAGACTCAAGTCGGTCTTTACAAGGCCGTGGGAAGGCAATGGGTGACGTCACAGTGACTTTGTCCATATTCTTATACAGTCTATGCTCCACACTCGCAGATGAGCTTCGTGCTCACGCAGATGGTTATCTGCTCGCTCGCTTCGTAGCTCCACATGCTCCGCGCACACTGTTCTGTGTGCTCATTTCACAATTCGACATGCGCGCTATTTACGGATCTAAATAAACGGCATACAAATGGGTCACATTTCACTTGCCCACGCGCACGTTTCCTTAATGTTTCGGTATGGAAGGCCAAAAGGGCCAAAAATGGCTCAAACATGCACACGCTTTTACGTCGCTTTTTTGCAGCGTTTTGGCGTCGCTTTTACGCAGTTTTAACCATGTCAAAGCGCTGCCAGACATAACAAACGTCTGGTGGCATACAAAAACGCCTGGGCTAAGGCAGCCCCCTGATGATTATCATTCCCTGTAGATCCCTCCTCTTACCTCAGGTCCTGGCAGTAGCTACAAATGTTCAGTTTACCTTACAAAAATGCATTCTGCATTTTATACAAGCGGTGTCTTCTACAATTAAATCAATATAATCAGGAACAACAGTTTGTGTTTTCTGGCTGTTTTGCCGTATAACAATCTAATAATAATAATAATAAATCTATTGTATTTGGCCTATAGCACACAGACACGTTGATATAACCATTACATATATTTACACGCACAAGCAAACTCATGTTTTTCAGTGGTGTCGTGGATAGTGCGTTGGATTCTCATTCCAAAGGTCGCAGGTTCAAGACACAGACTCAGTTGTGTTGCTGTAATGGTCACTGCCATTTGTCCAAGAAATGAACCAATAAACCAGCAAATCAGGCACATAGATGCAGTAGCTACAACGAGACCGGATAATCATAATATGTACACGTGAAGAAGAGTGGAAATACCTTCATATCGTTCCCTGTACTCCTTGAAATCCACAAATGCATGCTATTCGAGGAAACACTTTCAGTTTCCTTAATCGTCGATTTAACGTTAATTGAACTAGCTAACTCTGCTTATCTTGTGGAATAAATCCACTCTGAGGTTCGGACTGGTGAAATTCAAGACGTTTTATTAATGCGCATGGAGAATAAACACATCATTGACAGTCAGTGTCCATTCTGAAGTTTCACCAAACAAGCCTTCATACTTATACGCTTTTGGTTATACAAAAGAGGGTAGAGACTGTTCTCCTTTCACACCGTAAATTGTTTTGGGAACATACATCTCGTTATCATCCTCAACCCCCATGACCCAAGGTCTCATGGCCCTGGTTCCACAAGCAAACAGACACAGGTGGGAGGAAAGTTTTATTATGGTTTCCAAGCAGTTCCCTTAATTTACACACACAAAGCATTCCTTCAGTCAATTATCCTGCCCACAGTTTTCAGCTTTCAGCAGCACGCAAACTAGGCCAAGAGCAAGGCCACAAGGCCCTCAGGTTATACAATTATACAACTAATTTTTATATTTACTGAAACTTCCACACTCCCCCCTTTTGTCCTTCAGAGGACAACACTCACAGTTCTGTTTAAATTTGACAAAATTCAGCAAACAAGATTTATTTAATTTATTCCCTTCTCAGTATAATCGGCATAATATGGGACTTGTCGAGA